>CM066033.1:341160069-341760069 GCA_033557465.1 Ichthyophis bannanicus | reverse complement strand
TGTGTCACCACGGTCACGTACAGGAGGGCACATAGGATCATCTTCCAGATCCTCATTAATTTGGACTGGGAGATCATGCCTGAGAGCAATGTTGTGCAGTATGCAACAGGCCAGAATAATCTGTGCCACAGTCATGGGTTTGTATTGTAAGGCCCCGCCGGTTCTATCCAGACACCTGAAGCGACTTTTCAAAACGCCAAAGGTGCGCTCGATGACTGAGCGGCTGGAGGCATGGGCCTCATTGTATCTCATCTCTGCACGTGTCCGTGGTTGACGCACTGGGGTCAGCAACCAGGGGTGACACCCATATCCTGCTTCACCTGCAGAAAGAAATGTGATACGTTAAAGCAGGAGCTGATGTCCACACACATGGCGAAACATATGTACGTGCAAACCAAAAGCACAACAATTGTGACACAAACATATGACATCACATGATGGGACACCACAACTCTGCAGCAGCGTTTGAAGGTCTGACACCCAAAACAAGGGGTAGGTGTAAGGATTGCAATCAACATAATCTGTAACCATGACACAAATGCTAGCATGCATCCTACCATGAAGACACAGCACCGTAGCAAGGAAGAGCTGGAGGGCCCCCCCCCAACATTAGGTCACACACAGAGAGATGAGACACACACACATCTAGGGATACACTCCAAAGACAGACATGTGCACATACGGTTAGTCAGAGGGTCATTATGTGCAGTCAGAGATGCAAAATACCCACCCAGCAGTATACAGTCCTCATACTGGCCTGCCTCAAATTGTCTGAATAGTGCCGAGTGATGCAGGATATAGGAATCATGGGTGGACCCTGCAAACCTAGGGACCACATTCAGAATATGCATATCTGCATCACATACAACCTGAACATTCAGGGAATGGTAGTGTTTGCAGTTGTGGAACACTACCATTCTTTGGGCGGGACCAGGGCAACATGTGTGCAATCAATAACTCCCATCATATGTGGTATCCCGGCAAATGCCTCAAAGGCCTGGTTCAGGGTCCCCCACTGTTGCCTAGTGTTGGGAATGGCAATGTAATTCCCCACCCGGCTGATCATGGCATGCAGTACCTGGTGGAGACAGAGTGAGAAGGTGGGGCAGTTCATGTCACCCACTGCAGCCACAGATGACTGGAAACAGCCAGAGGCAAAGAAATGTGGGCCACCAAGGAGCTTGACCAAACCCGGTGTGGCATGTGATCGACCAGTCAGGGGCTCGAGGTAAGGTCTTAGATCCTCATAGAGCTCCCTAATAGCCCCTGAGCTCAGGCGGTGGAGGGAGATGACCTGGTCCTCACGCATGTCCTGGAGCTGGGCCCTGGGCCTGTAGAGGCAAGGCTGGTGAGCCTGCAACTCTACATGCCTCCTGTGCCGTGCCGGCACAGGCCCTGCCTGACCTGCCCCCACAGCTGCAGGTTTGTGTTGCAGCGGGACTGCACCCATGCCCTGTGCCTCAGCCCTATGGACACAATCTCCCCTGTCAGGCAACCGCAGGCCCTGCACACCTCCATGTGCACATGCAGCAACCACAAAGCCTGCCATACACTCAACCCCCACTCACCTCCCCTAACCCAGCCACTCCCTCTCCCACCACTCACCAACCCAACCACTCAACTCCACCAGCACTCACCAACCCAGCCACTCTCCACACCAAACCTGCCTCTGACACTCTCCTTGCTTTTCCACAACCACACACCACACGCCTCGTCTCCCTCGCCTACACAAACCCATCAGTGTGTACCACGTGTGTGTGTGTGTAGTTATGGTTTTTTTAATGTCTGCGCATCCTTGCACGCATTGCACATGTGCAGCGGCGCAAGCGTGGCCTCTGTGCATGTTGCGCATGTGCAGGGGAGCTGCAGAAGGTGTGTGCATGGCACCCATGTGATAAGTGCTGGTACGTGCATGTGACGTGAGGCTGGCTGCATGCACATAACAGCACGCAGCACATGCGCACTTCACACGCTCACATACACGCACAGCACATGCGCACCGTGGTGTCCCAGGACACGCAACACCCGCAGCTACCCTGCACATGTGCAATGCACACAGCGGCCATGCTCGTGCTGCTGCGCATGCGCAACGTGCGGAAGAACGCGCTGATGTAGAAAAACACATAAATACACATGCACACATGATACACGCTGAGGGTTTTGTGTAGGTGACGGAGAGAGAAGGTGAGGTGTAGAGCAGGCGAGCGTGAGGTCAGGATTATAGCAGGTGAGGAGAGGTGTATTGAGGAGCAGCTGAGAGAGAGGAGGGGAGGTGAGGAGCAGGCCAGAGAAACAGGAGGTGAGTGGAGGATCAGGTGGCAGGGAGAGGAGGGGAGAGGAGGTGAGGAGCAGGCATGAGGTGGAGCAGAGGGGCCGAGGGGCAGGAGAGGGGAGATCAGGTGAGGACCAGGAGGGGCGAGGATGTGTGACAGGGAGGGAGAGGGCACAGAGGGCAGGGAGATGGAGTGACAGGACATTGCAGGAGGGGAGGAGGGGGCGACACATGTACTGTGGGACCCAGAGCCGGCAGGGAGATGTAGGTCTGAGGCGGGGGCTGCAGGCCCATTGGGTGTGGTGCAGCCCACCCAGGGGCCACCCAGTGCCAAACGTACGCGTATACCGGTGCCAGCCGAGGAATGTAGTAGGGCTGTGAGATTCAGCCATCAGGAAAACAACATCCTGCTGGCCAGTGTTTTGGAGCAGTATGAGGTGCTCTATGGCCGGCTGAGCACCACTACCACTGTGGGCACATGTATACACGTGTGGGAGGAGATCCAGGAGGCCATAACCCAGGCAGGGGGACCATCTAGGGACCTGGATAGCCTGAGGAAGAGATTCAATGACATCAAGCATGGTGTCCGTGTAAACATGGTGGCTGAGAAGCAACATACCATGGGAACTGGAGGGGGTGCACCCTTTGCCCCAACCCTGACACCCCTGGAGCAGGAACTGGCAGACTGCCTAAGTCCCATCTATCTGTGTGGACTGCCCGAAGCGCTGGACACTGCCCTTCCACAGACAGGTAGGTCGGAGATATGCAGCACACGTACAGCTCACGGCCCAGCACATGCCAACCATGGACGGGAGGGTAGGGGCCTATGTCCTGAGAACACATGTGACCCAGCACAGGCAACTGGGGGCCCCAAGTCCAGCAAAACATGGCTGGGTAGGTACAGGGTGGTTGTGGAGGTACCTGGGGCTGTGTGCATGACAGCCAAAGTCCCGTACGTCATAGAGCACTTCACTGGTGTACAGAACTGGGGGTGGGGGGCATTCCCTCAGCCAGGCGGGGTCACCCCCCACTACGCATGAGTGGGGAGGATGACCGTACATACAACACCCTCCACCCCATGGACCCAGCACATGCAGCAGCTATTCGTACATGGCACGTAGGTCACACAGAGAAACATACATCTGCAGCCAGGCACACACAACAATATGTCAGGGGGACACAGACAGGAGGGACGTACAATTAGGCCAGAACACATTGACCTGGGGGGACCCACACACACCACCTATAACAGCAGTGACGTGTGTTTGCTATCACCTGTCCAGGGACATATCCCAGACCAGTGACAGAGGATGGTCTATCACACTGTGCTGGCAAGGTGCATGCAAGCAAGCCCCGACGACCACATCACCCAGATGTCAGACACATAACACTCTGTTATTGGCCAACATACAGTGGGGGACCCCCACCCCCCTCACAGGACATTGGGGTGCACATTGCCCCAGCCGTACCAACTGCACCTAGTCAAAACCACCAACCACCTGGGGTCAGCACTTCCACAGATACCACAGTGCCACAGACACATTCCCATGACCCCACCCACTGTGCAACCACATGCCCAGCAGTACACCATCCATCCCTGAACCAGCCCACCACACACACTGAGTATGTGATAGCTGTCCACCCACACCGCACAGTGGCTACCAGGGCAGCAGTTCCCACACACGTCTGGCTGACCCGGACGAATGCCTCAACACCTAACGTGCATACCACTGAGGCCAATGCATACACATCGCTAAAACACACTATGACAGGCCACAATCCCACTCAGGGCTTCCACACGCACCCTGGCCACATATAGCACTGAGCCCACATCCAAGGTCACATGCATAGTGCATACCTAGTGCTGCATACAGAGAGCCCGGCATTTGCCACACCAGCCACTCAAATACAAAAGCATGTGTGTCACAGCTCCACCAGTGCAAGAGGCTACTCCCCCCCCCCATCAGGTACAGCTCACAGTATGCACATGTGCTGTCCCCATCGTAGGCACAGTAACGGCAGGTGCAGGCAGACACCACATTGCTGTTGGCGGGGATGTACTACACAGATGTACATATGTGCCCCGTGCAAACTCATCTTTGCTGTGTACCCTGTTCCACCCCCCAGGTGACATCCGGGCCATGCAGGCATATGAGGAGGAGGATGTGCTGGCGCCAGAGGAGGTGGAGGGTCTATTAGACAACTTTTTGGTGGTGGTGGGAATTGAAGAGGAATGTGACAAAGTCTATCTACCCTTTTGATGTCTAGGACATCTGTACCTTGCCCACCCATGCCATTGTGCGTGTTCTGTGATCACCTTGAGGGTAACGTCATGTGGACAGCACCAGGTCCACAGTACCCGTGTTGTTTGCAGTAGGTTTTGCTGCAGTTCACCATCACTGAGGTATACTTTGCAGACAGCCTTAGGGGTTTTCTATGTCCATTTCTATTTGCCAATAATGTGTAGCCCATGTGGACCATGATGCTCATAACATAATGCATATTCAGTGAGGTTGCCATGGACACCGGTTTTTGGAGCAGGGGTGTGTCTGGACTCACATGACGTAGCAAGCCTGCCCTCTGTGGGTCAGTGTAGGGTACTTGACCTGCGAACAACAGACACATACTATCACCATTTTCAGTAGGGCCAGTTGTGGTAAATGATGATGGACCGTGGAACCAGCAACCCCCAGACAACTGGCAAACACAGAGCTGATGCAAATCTGCACATGGAACTGGGCCACTGGCAGACAGGTAGTGTGTCTGGTCAGCTCAGCTGCCCCCCTTTGCGATCTGACGTTCCCCAGCAGAGAGCAGTCAGTGTGCACCTGCTGCATCCTGCAAGGTGTTGCAGCCATACACCTGCTAACTGCAGACAGTCTGCTAGCTCATGCACAGTGCATGTTCCAAAAGGAACAATGTGCACCCAGGCGTGGGATCTGGCTCACACACCAAGCAGGTTTGTCAGTGATTGGGCCCCAGAAATGGGAACCCACAAATATCACTTACAGAAATGGTGTATAGCATTATATGGAGTGGAGGAGTGGCCTAGGGTTGGGGCAAGGTACTTCAGGCCAGAAGGTCGGGGGTTCAAATCCCACTAGAGGACAGCAACCTTGGGCCGGAAGGACTGGGGTTTCTAGTCCCACAGGTGCTCCTTGTGGTCTTGGGCAAGCCACTTAACCCTCCATAGCCCATGTTCCCTGTAAAAATGTTATCTCCAAGTTATAATACCCTGTTCAATGTAATTTCAGTTTGTTCAATGTAAACTGCACTGATGCAGAATAGCGCGGTATATAAGAGAATGTAAATAAATAAAATAAATAAATAAACCTGGACATGCCATGGTCACTGCTCAGTCAGAGTGGGACTGACCTCACAGCATGACATGCTGTGTCCATTGTGTCCTTGCAGGTGGTGGATGTGCACTACAATATTCCAGATATTGCCCTATGCCTTGTACACATGCATCCTGCCTAGACCGCCCTGTCCGGCCCATACCCACAATACCTTGGCCCTCATTATGCACAATGGCAGGCTAATGCTGGAAACTGTGCAAGCATTGTGGGCTCAGTAAGGTGTGGGCAGCCGCAAAACACTGGATAGACATATACACACTCCAACACCTATTTCTGCATTGTGCAACGGTAGAGGTGGCTGCCTGCACTGACCGCCGCACCAGTCCTGGGCACTGTGCAGGCAGTGCGATGGTATGCAATACTATTAGGGTCACTCTCCGATGTGGTAGACAGTGTTGTAAACACATATGGCAGCACACTCCACAGATATCAGAAAGGTTGGTATGATGAATCTCTTTTAGCAAATATTTTTAAGTTAGGATTTGTGATCTCACATTAATCATAGCATGCTTTTGATACATATATGAAACATGTTTCCATGGTTCTGACCACATTGCTATGGTATAGAGGTGCAGGTGGTGGTAGCTGCTGCTGTGCACATGGCCCAACAGCCTGACTCTCCATGAGGCTTTGTATAGTGGGGCCCGTGGGTGTGGGTGTTTGTGTGTCTGTTGGTCGCAGCTCTGGTGCAGAGGGTCCAGACTCCAGTCCTGGTGGGCCAAACACAATTTCAGTTACCTGGATGTCGCTAATGAATATTCATGTTTACATTTGCATACAATGGGGGCAGTGCATGTAAATGCATCTCATGGATATTTCTTAGGGACATCCTGACAACCTGACTGGTGCTTGCACCTCCGGGACTGGGGTTGGGAACCTCTGCTCTAGGCAGTGGACATGTTTATGGTGTCTGCACTCTGTAGGGTAAAATAGTAGGACATGTCCTGCAGGGTCCCCAGCTTGGATGTGAATCTGTGACCTTCTGCCTTTGGGCATACTGGCTGTGTGTACCTCACCACACTGTTACCACAGAGGCAAGTTGTTCCCTGGGGATCCCATGACTGTTCCTCAGACAGACCTTATCTGTTGCACTTCAGGCCACCCACCTATACAGGGCTTGGCCTTGCTCTGCTGTGGGCAGCTGCCACTACTTCCTCCGGTGCCGGCACCCCCTCCACCACCATGCTGACATGCCCTTATGCTGGTGGTGTCCAGACCCATGCCATCCAGTGTGACGCTAGGCGGCTGCCTATGGTGTGGGGTCTGGGGTAGGGGTGCTGACATGGACATCAGCACATCCTCCCGGCACCGCTTGCCAATGTTCTGTGCCCTTGGGGGTACCTGCTGGGTGCTATCCCCTGGGACACTGTGGGACACACACTCGTGACCATATTGGACCCTGGTTAGTTGCTGTCTTGCTGCTTTTCAGTTTCTGCATTCCTATGTGCCAGGTAGGCATCTGCCTAGTCCACACTGTGCCCCAGATGGCCCACTGCATGTGCTGCCTGCAGCCCCCTGTACCCCAGTTACACCATCACCATAGTGCCCTTTCCCACATGCCCACTCTGCTGTTGCTGCACATGTGTAAGCTACAAAAGCAAGCTACCCCATACACACCACAGAAAACCCTCATCAGCACTATTTCTATGTTAGCACATTCACCTTGTGGGGGGACTGTGAACTGACCCTTCCAGAAGTTAACTCGTCCTTTTTCTTCTTTATAGGTTGTGTTCATTACCGCTTGTCATTATTTGTTCTACTAGGCAGCTCGGTGTTTTGGATTTTAATTTTGATTCTGGTCATTATTTATGGTTTTTGCCTTTTTGGTTGCTGCAGATGTATCACTACTATCACTTTTCTGTGTCTCCCTGCCTTTGCTGTACTAGCTGACTGAAATGGTTTCTCTGTCCTGCAAATGTGCCTAGCGCGAGGTTTTCACTGGCGTTAATTTTCAAAGCTTTATTCCACGGCGTTATTGTGCATGGAGCCTCTCCCCGTCCACTCTCCGCCCATTGACCCCTTCTCTCTGCCCCTGGGGTGCCTTACTCCGCCCTCTGGGGAGCCTTCCTCCACCCTCTGTGCACTTTACCGCCGCAGGATACGTTATTGCATGATACGTGACGTTCTCGCATGGTAATGCGCCATTATCATGCGATAACGTCACGTATCGCGCGATAACGTCGCAGCTGCTATGTTTGCGCCGTTTAGTAAACATACCCCTAAGTGTTGCAACAGCCCATAGAAATGAATGGATAATGGCAGCACTTAACGTGTGTTAACTTTTAGTAAACACGCCTCTATATTATTTTTCCATATAAATGCATTATTAAGATTTGTGATGTATGTGATGTTTTTTTTGAACTCACTGAAACATGCCCTAATCCGCCCAATCCTAAAAAACAACACAATGGACAAAAATTCTCCATCCTTCTACAGACCCATTTCAAGCCTCCCCTTATGGCAAAATTAATAGAAAAAACAGTCCAAATACAACTCCAAGATCATATAGACTCCTCAGCACCACTAGACGAACACCAATATGGTTTATGTAGTGGAGACACTCCTTACCATCTTATTTGACCAACTCATACGAGGAATTGATGACACTAAGAAAGCATTCCTACTCATCTTCCTTGACATCACCGCCACCTTTGATAGCATAAACCATCAAATCATGCTCCGCAGACTCCAACAAATAGGTATACAAGACACAGTCCTACAGTGGTTCACTTCATACCTGTCCGACAGAACACAACAAGTAAGAATCGAACACCAAATGTCCAAACATTACAAACAACAAGATTTACCCCAAGGTTCCGCCCTGTCAGCCATTCTCTTCAATATATATATCCAACCTATCTGTACCATCTTTAAAAAATTCCAGATAAATTATCACTTATACGCCTCAATCCAAAAACGTACCAAATGCTTTGCAGAGATAACAGAATGGCTGGCAAATCACAACCTTAAGATTAACCTCACGAAAACTGAAGCTATGTATGTAACAAGAAACCAGAGCTTCACCCCCACCCCCACTCCCCATCCCCCACCATCAATTAAGATACAAGACACAAATATAATAGTTAAAAACAAAATAAAATACCTTGGAGTTCTCATTGACCATACCCTCAACATGACATCCCATTTAAAATACACATCAAAAAAGATCTTCTGTAAACTCAAAATGCTGAAACAACTCCGCACACACTACTCTACCTCAAAGACTTCAAGTCTGTAGTTCAAGCAATCATCACTCCCCATTTTGACTTTGCCAACAGTACCCTACAGGGCATAACAAAGCAAACCCTAAGACAACTCCAATTAGTGCAACACACTGCAGCTAGGATAACAATGAACATCAGTCCAACAGAACACATAACCCCCATTCTATACAACCTCCACTGGTTCCCTATACAAAGCCACATAAACTACAAAATACTTGTTACTACCTTCAAATTAATCAATGGTATCACCCCCTCACACCTCTTCACACTCATTCAAAAAGAAACTAACTCCCACTCCCAATGAAACTGCAATAAGAACAGAATCTCTATACCAGCAGACTTCAGGAAATCAACGAAGACAACCAACAATAAAACATTCTCCCACAATGCACTTATCCTCTGGAATGTGTTCCCAGATCACATAAGAGAGATAAAAGACCTCAAAATGTTCCGGAAACAATTAAAAACCCACCTATTTACCCTCCACTTTGGAACCCAAATTAAAAATGACTGTCCAAACATCCTCCCCCCCCCATATCAACACCACACAGCCCCCACTCCATTACACACTATATCATAAAGGAAATGTAAAAACTAAAACCTGCTTATGTCATACCAAAACAAACAAACAAACAGAATACAGAAAACTACTCATAACTGTAAATAGTTCAATATAGAAATGCTCAAAGAGACATGTCAAGCACTATCTATTATGATACGTTACTGTAAATAGTTAAGAAGAAAATGTTCTGTAATTGTACATAGTTAAGACGAAATTGTTCCATATAATTGAATAATTACTTGTTTTGTAATAATTACTTGTGTTGTTCAATGTAAGCCGCTTTTGATCTACCGGAAAAATGTGGTGTAAAAATTTATAATAAATAAACCCCTTCAGTTATCGGCATTTCTTTCACATAAAATAGTTATGCCATCTCTTGTTCAGACCATCGAGGCCTATGGCTTGTAGTAATAAAATAAAGTCATATAAAAGCTAGCAACCCTATTTTTTATTTCTAAGTTATATTAACATTACTTCTCTCTTTAAATGATGGCATTATCCAAGGTATTTACAGCTTTGTTTTGCCCTTTTCTGTACTTACTTGTATTTCCTTTCTTAATTGTTATATCATGACCAATGTCCCTGAAAGTTTTTCTTGGTAAGGATTCCTGGGTTATATAACTTTTTTCCAATTTAAAGACACTATTTTGCATCTTCTTCGCCACGTACACAGCATGCAAGCGCAAAGTACATGGGCATTTTAATTACTTGTACTTTGTGGTCACTCATTTTCAAAGATTAAGGTGCACATTGGTTCCCTTTGAAAATTGCTAGTTACTAAACTGCAGCAAAGTTTCACTTTTTGCTACAGTTTAACTTATTATGGGAGTCACTAACCTGCAATAACTCAGTACTGCAGTGATTAATGAATCCCATAGTAAACGAATGATGCAACTTGTGATCAATCTTGCAAGCTGTGTTCTTCTGCACCCCAGGAGCGTCAGGCCATTAACATGCAGCCCGATGCTCCTGGGAGCGATTTTAAAGGGGCTGATACTGTTTTCAAATCTTCTTGACTCCTCCCCAGACAAGACTCCCCACCCCAAAGCACTCCCCACCTGACCCCCAGAGCCCCCCATCCCCTGAAGTCATCTGATGACCTTCTCACCTGGAAGACCACAACCCCTCCCCCCAAGAAGACCCCAGAACGCCCCCCCCCCATAGACCCACCTTGGCCCCCCTGAAGCTATCCCTAGTGATCTAGAGTAAGTGGACCAGAGCAGTCTCTAGTTGCTCCTGCCCTTTCTGTCACTAGGCTCAAAATGGCATTGTTGACCCCTTGTGGTAGGAGTTTTGTGGTATTCCAGCTAGGGATAAAGCTGCCATATAAGAGGGGTTTGGGGGGATGGAGAGTAAACAAGATTTGAAAAAGGTACTGGCCTCTTTAATATGTTATCCAGGAACATCAGGCCAGTGGAAGCAGCCTGATGCTTACAGGAGAAAAAATAAAAATAGCTTTAAGTTGACATTATTTTTCCAGGAACAATGCAGCTTGTGAAATTCAGTGCCAGCTTTAGTATTTGATTTACATTACAATGATGGGTTTTATATTTGTTATAACGTTTTTTATTTATTTAACAAGTTTTCTGTGCTGCCTTATCTTCTATTCAAAGTGCTTTACAGTAAATAATAAAGAACATTACATAGAACAGGGGAATGACTCCTTGCAGTAAACTAATGTTATAATCAAATAACACACAGTTCTGCCTTTAACATATGTTATGTGCAACTGAGGCAACGCAGACTCCTGGCAGTCCAGCAGCCCCCTGCATTTTCTTGGCAAGGTTTGACTGGAAGTAGATTGCCAGGCCATTTGTCAAGGCAATGGAGGGTAAAGTGACTTGCCCAAGGCCACAAGGAGTGCCAGTGGGAATCAAATGCAGGTCTTTTGGTTACCAGGCCACTGCTCCAACCACTAGGCTACTTATTCCTCCACTACTATGTGCTAAGAGGCAAACATTGTGTGTTATTCCCTTAATGCATGTTAGTAAGTACACCTCATAAAGCACTATGAAGCAATGCAGGCTATTCAAAATGGCTCCCTTAGAGGTCAATTTTCAAAGTACCGGCTTTGCTGCAATATATGTGCGTAAAAGAAAACTTTCCCTTTTGAGAACTAGTGCACAGCAGCCACAGACTTTGCATTCGTTTGGAAACTTTTCCTCCAAGTCATAATTTAGCAAGGGACAATAAATACAGAAGTCACTGCAGACACTGTTCAAATAAAGGTATTTAGTTACCTATGCCCCCCCACCCCCCACCTCGTGGAGAAAACCTAAATGCAACTGGAATAAATTCATCAACTGATACAAAGGAATATTTAACTTTTTGCAGGAACAATGGAAGTGAACTGCAGACTTATGCATGAGTCATTTTAGGCCTTTTGGAATTGGTAAGAATATTTGCTTTTAGGAACCGTGCTGCCAATTCAAGCTCTCAGTGAACAGCCCAGAAGGTAACACAGGATATAAGCCATTAGACTTCTATCAGAATTGAGTACTTGGCTTTTTTGATCATGGTATATTTGCATTGCATTTTAGGTTCAGGAGGCAATAGGAATGTTGATGTTTCCATTTGAAAAAGGCGTTTGTTAAATATTGTCTTGACTTTCTGCAGCAATAATATTTTGCTTGGCAAAAGTCGGTACATCTTAGTTTTAAACAATGAAGCAGAAGGTTTCGTTCCATAAGCATGCCAGTTTAAATTCTCACATAAATATACTTCTTCTGAACAGATGTGCTAAATATTTGTGAAACTTCTGCGTGTGATTTCACCTTCAAGCTAATAAGAATAATATCCGTCTGTGGTATCTAATTCATCTATTTATTAAAGAACATTAATGCTCGTTAATGCAACCATTTGATAACTATGTTAATGGTATCACAGTGTTTGCAATGTTCACACAAATAATGAACTCTATTATATGAAAAAGCATTTCATTAATACTAAATGGATTACCACAAATTTTGCTAAACTATACAAATTGCGATAATCTCAAAAAGTTAAATACATCATGGGGGGGGGGGGGTCATTCTGTCCCGTGAATAGCAGGAATGGATGTCCCGTTGGGGAGGCCTAGACGGGGGCAGGAGGGGGTGTTCCAGAGGCAGATCGAGGGTGGGACATGGGCGGGCAATGACCCCGGACATACAGGGCCAATTCAGAGGTTGGCCCTGTACATCCAGGGCCTCAAATCTAGACGGGGAACTTATTTCACCTCGAAGAATAAGTCCCCCTAGATGGAGGGGGATTGCGGTGTGGGACCTGGGAACGCAGGTGAGGGGGCACAGGGGGTTCCCCGCAGCCTGACCCAAGCCTTGGAAGGCCAGATTGGGGGTCGGGCTGTGGGGAAAAAAGAGCTTGGTCGGTGATCAGGAATCACGGCTCCTGAATGGAGCCGCTGTGCCATGGTGATGAGATACCATGGCACTGTGGCTCCATTCAGGAGCCTGGCTGAGGTAGCCAGGTATGTGGCTGGGCATGCAGGCCAATCAGAATCAGGGCACGGCCTGCACATCCAGTCCATAGACCCAATTCTGATCCCACGGGCATGTCTGGCCCCCATAGGATCAGAATCGTGTCTACCTCTGTATGCCCCGCTTCTGATCGGCTGCACAGGGGCGGCATGGTCTGTATGGAACTGGCTTCTGTGACTTTAACTTTATCTAAGAGCACCAACAAAATTATTCTCTTTAATAGTAGAATGGGTACATTTAATTTAAAAGCCTCTGGTAAAGAATAATCAAATGAGAACCAGCCTTTTTGGCACTGAATTTTTATCAACAAGTATTGTGAGATTTTCAGTAGTCCCCCACTGATGAGATAGATGGCTCCATTATAATTGCTTAGATTCAGGGCTTTTTTTGAGGGGATACTTGGTGGTACTGAATACCGGCGCCTTTTTCATTGTCTGCTAAAACTGACCCATAGTCCTCATCGGGGCTTTTTTTGTGCTGGTATGGAACAGTACGGTATAACGACACCTTTTTCAGGGGGGTGGCACCAACAGGCCAATGGCAGCCACCTCTCACTGCCTTAAAAAAAATCTCAGCAATTCATCCCCCCATCCCACTGATGCTACCACCGCCTCTGCTTTTCTTTACTGACGTTCTCTGCTGACGTTCTTTACTCAACTCAGAGGTCTGACCTGAAGCAGGGGGTTGATGTGTGTACCCCCGAAACGTGGCACGTCGTAGCAATATTGACCTACTGAAGTGATATCGACTCATCGTTGTACACAACATTTTTTACAGCCTGCTCTTTTTTCTACAAAGCTAAGTACAGCCATTTCTTGAATAAGAGCTGTTTTAAATTTGATTTATAAATTTGATTAAAAAGGATGGGCCACTGTGGTAGCAGGTAAAGTCCTGTGTACTGTGCTGGCCATTCCAACAAAAAAGGTTTATTAGTGGTTTAATGTGTGCTGGGTTCTTCATGGACTTCTGCTTTTCTTACTGCAGCAGCAGTGACATCGGACTTTAAACAATTAAATTAAAGGTGGCTGCTTTTTGCGACACAGCGCTCGGAAGGCCTGCAAATGTCAGTCTCCTCTAACATGATGCAATGCATCAGAAGTGTAGAGCACTTGCAAGCCTTCCAAGCAGCAGTGTAAATTCCACCCAAGCAGCCCCAACAATGAGGGAGAGGCCTGGGCAGGAAGGGGCCCCACACGGCAGCACGGCAAACTTACTTATGTTTTATATATTTTATTTATGAATTTTCTTGAATACAATACACATGTTAAGAAAGCATAAATTCAAAATATTACAAAACAAAATCCAAGATCAAGATGTCCACATAAAAAGACCACATCAAGGGAGAGGAGCTAGCCAAATACTACCCTAAAAGGAAAAAATAAATTAGGAAAAAAGGAGCACTTAAACTCCATATTAGGGAGTAAAAAATGAAATCAATTCCTCCAACTAAATCCCAACTACCTCCTTTTCATTCAGAAACGTTTGCAACTAAGTTACATCAGTGTATACATAAGATTGACCCCCTAAACTAATAATACAATGACAAGGAAATTTCAAGAAAAATGACGCCCCCAAGGCAACTACCTGAACTTTCAACTCCAGAAACTACTTCCGCCGAATCTGGGTAGTCCAGCCCACATCTGGAAAAACCTGGATTTTTTGACCACAGAACAGAGCTTCTCTATGTTAAAGTAAGCTCTCAAAATACGTAATTTAGCAGACTCAGAGCCAAACCTCACTACTAAGGTACTGCGCTTGGAAATGACATCTGCGGAATCCTCCAGGAAAGCTGTTAGGTTCTGACCTACCGATAATACCGAGGGAGCCAAATCCTCCTCGGTCTTCGGTAGAGGAGAAGCACCAACAGTAAGGTAAAACGTATGGACAGCATCTGAATTCCCCTCTAAATGCAACACTTCCAAAAAGTACTTTTCCAATAGAATATCTGAAGGCAACAAATGTGTATAGGAAAATTAAAAAAACGCAAATTACACACTCTGGACTGGTTCTCAAGTGCGTCCAGCCAGTAAGACAGAGTGAGGGAATCCCTAACTAGAGCAACATCACTGTCACGACAAGACTGGAGCTGAGAATCAGTACGAGCAACTAACTTACTAAAAGAGCCTAATTGCCTATCTATATGTTGCAATTTACCAACCACATCTTGGGAAAATTTACAAAGAGAGGATACAGTAGAAGATAAACGAATATCTATCGAGAGCTGTTTTGGTTATTCCACGTAATCTTTATGTTTTTTGGTGCGCTGAATCCAAAAATGACTTCCATTTTGTCATACGACATCACGTTTCCTGACAATTTAGGTAACTATGTTAAATAAGGCAATACCTCAAAATAAATGGAAATAGACTTATAAAATTAAAGCTTTATTACAATATTTTCATGAAAATCCTTTTTTGAACTGAAATGAGCTCACCCACATACACTAAACTCAATTCTTCTTCCTTGTGAGGCTCCTCTTGGTGCATTTACGCTTGTGAGTAGCATCTGGAATGTCTCTCTGAAGCATCCAACAGTAGTCTGCCATCATTGTAATGCTCCATCTTCCCTGGTATCTCCTTTCCATCTCTTTAATGTCTTGGTGGAATCGTTCACCTTGTTCCTCACTCACAGCTCCCAAATTTTCAGAAAAGTAGTCAAGGTGGCACTGGTGGAAATGCACTTTCAAACTCATCAGGCAACCTAAAGCTTGAAATGCTTTCAGCATTCGTCCGACGATCTTTTTGTAGTGAGGATCTTTGTTATTGCCTAAAAATTTCTGTACGACTTCTTTAAATGCAATCCACCCTTCTTTTTGAGGATCCGTCATGGTATTGACAAACTCTTGATCAACTATAAGCCTTCTAATGTCTGGTCTGATGAGCACACCTTCCTTCAATTTTGCCTCCGACAGGCCTGGAAACTTGGTGACCAAGTATTTGAAGCATTCTCCATCTCTTGGAAGTGATTTTACGAATTGCTTCATCAATCCCAATTTTATGTGGAGAGGTGGTAGAAGAACTTTATGGGAAGGTACCAAAGTTTCTCGGAGGACATTTTTTTCACTGACTGTTAGCACCCTCGGCTGCCAACTCTTCTTGGTCCAGTGATTTTGTCGGTCTCGACTGTCCCATAGACACAGAAAACAAGGATATTTGGTATACCCAGCTTGTTGCCTGAGCAGCATGCACAAGACCTTCAAGTCCCCACACACTTGCCAACCATGGTCTTCATATTTAAGTTTACAAAGAACCAATTCCAAGTTCTCGTAGGTTTCCTTCAAGTGTACGGAATGACCTACAGGTATGGAAGCATAAAAACTGTTGTGGAGTAAAACTGCTTTGAGACTTCTTTTTGAAGAATCTATAAAAAGACGCCATTGCTCTAAATCATATTGGATTTTAAATTGACCCATCAGACCTTCGACATCGATGCAATAAACCAACTTGTCTTCCTGGGCGAAGTAAGGAACGAACTCCTTTTCACGATGTCTGAACCATGAAGATGACACTCCTGGCAACAATAAATTCCTGCTTTTCAGCCTTGATCCGAGTAACTCAGCGGCATCTTTGGGAAGATTCAAGTCTCTTACCAAATCATTCATCTTCTCCTGAGAAAACAATTTTGGTCTTGTATCATCTTCAAAGTCAGAACTTGATTCGTCATCTGGTTCAGGTATGACTTCACCTTCATCGGAGCTAGGTATCTCTTCCAAGGTAGCAGGGGGCTTGGGTACTGGTATATCTGTGCCATGGGGGATGGGACGAATTGACGAGTGAAGATTGGGGTATGAAATGGAATGATTCCATTTGGAATTAAACCCTTTCACATTGCATGAACAAAAATAACAGTCGTCACTATGGTTCTTTTGCTCTCGCCATATCATAGGAATCCCATAACGGAAAGATTTTTTCTTACCATTGAACCAGTTTCGGAGGTCCTCAACACACTGTTTGCACACTTTATAAGGCACCCAGACTTTATCTTGATCTCCAATTTTTAGTCCAAAGTATGCAAAGTATACTTTTTTCACAAAGTCTGTAATATTCTGCTGCTGCTTCAACACTGTATATTCACCACAGATGAAACAGAAACTGGCGAATTAATACACTTTCGCGGAGCCATAACATAACAGTTGAAGAATGACAGGCTAACATGAATTGTGATGAAAAAGTGTGAACAGCCTAAAACCAAGAACCTGATGATGATTCGTGCACAAGTGTGGCATGCAGGAGAGAGCAGCTCTGTGTCTGTACACGAGACGTCACAGTGCTGACCACGCCCCCCTGCACTGACTGGAGCTGCTGCTTTCTGCCCTGTGTCTCCCTCCCACTGGATTCTTCAGGAAAGATTAACCCCTTCTACCATTAGAAGCACAGACTTAAAAATTGCTTAGCTTATGTATTTATTGCTGACCATCAGATTTACGGTGCTATATTTGTTTTTACATAACTCGGACAACCCCTATAAGGTTTTTTTGGCATTTTATATCTTAAATGCACTTATGTGAATTAATTAATAGTAATTTGAAAAAATTTGATAAATTTGAAGACAATTTTGCATGTTGTGGCAAATCATGATGTCTAGGAGTTTTTTCAATGTTTTATTTGTTTTCAGCACACCAAAATACATGGAAATTAGATGAAAATAATCAAACAGCTTTTTAGTCGCAGACCTGTGTAGTCTGTACAGCGGTCCATATGTCCACAAGAGTCACTTCTCCCGAAGGAGGAGTGATAGTCCCTCCCTCAGTAGTTGCCGAATATACAGGAAGTGGAACCGGGGGAGAAACATCACGAGAATGATCCAGGAAAGTTGATGAAAAGGCTGGATGTGGGAGAGGAGGAGGAGACTGAGAATCAGGGCTCAACGAAGCTCCTTCCGGTGAATGAATACCAGGCAGCAGGGAAGTCAAATGTTTATCCATAGGGCCCACCATCTTACCTCCTTGAGCACTTGCTCCCAACTTTCCAGCGACCTTAGCCTTCCGCTTACCCATGGCGAAACACAACTTCAGAGCATCCACATGCACTCCTCATGTGCGCCGAAGGGGCGCCAAAGGGACGTGTCTTGCTCCTTGAATCGTGCCCCTTAGATCGTGCCATGCAGGCTGCGACATGCAGCCACGTGCAGCCGCTGGGCTTTGTAAAAGCAGAGGAAGGGTCCTCCGGACCTGGAAATGTCCTTCTACTGCCTGCACGCTGAAAAAAAAGCCTCCAGTCAAGCCTGCTGCACTGCTCCACGCCAATGGCAAAAACGTGGCAACTCCCACACACAGTAGCTTGCTCTCCGCTACCCCTCAGGTACCGCTGGGCTTTGTAGAAGCAGGGGAAGGGTCCTCTGGACCTGGGAACGTCCTTCTATTGCCTGCATGCTGAAAAAAAAGCCTCCGGTCAAGCCTGCTGCACTGTTCCGCGCTGATGGCAAAAATGCAGCAGCTCCCACACATAGCAGCTCACTCTCCCCGGCAAGCTTACTTCTATTTGTTTGCCATAGTGCCTCTATTCTGATCCTGTGACATGTGCTACTGAAAACAAAGCTCACCATCCAAGATGACCCCTAAGTCCCGAATCTCACTTTCCACGGCAGCTTAACATCCCCAATAGAAAGTCCCAATCGCCGACTCTCATCACTAAGAGGCCCACAAAATGATACTTCAGATTTCTTAATATTCAGGACTAAACAATGAGAGTGTAACCAAGCCACAATGTCTGCCAAACAGGAGTTCACTCGCTGGCGCACCGCCGATGCTTTATTGACCCAATACAAGCATTGAGGAACCTGTGTCTTTTGGGGAGACTGCTAGATACTTATGACCTAGATTGGCCACTGTTGGAAACAGGATACTAGGCTTGATGGACCTTGGTCTGACCCAGTTCGGCATATCTTATCATCAATCTCAATCAAAAGTTGAATGTCATCAGTATATAAGAAACCTACAATACCATGGTTCCTACAGATAGCACCCAAAGGGCCCATATAAATATTAGTTTGTGTTATTTAATGCTTGGTGAGAATCTATCTATTTTCTGAGTGTGTGATCAAGCCAAGTTGTTCTGTTAGCATGGAGTTTCTATGTAAGGATCAGTAGTAATCTGGCTTGTTTGGTTTTCTGGATGTTCTAGTGCCCACTGCAATATTTAGGGGGATGTTTACGAAGCTGGGTTGTTAATGTGGCAGATCGTGAGCGCTATGTGGGTGCGCTAACAGATAATGCAAGGAAATTGCAGATAACACAGCGATTTTCTGCGCTGTGTGAAGAAATTGTGTTATCCGCAAGAGCGGGCGGGATTTGGGGAATGGGGTGTGCAGAACATGTGGTTACTGTGGGAGCCAAATGCATGCATTAACCGTCAAAGTTGCAGACAGCTCCGGTGTTTATAATGCCACTTCAGCACTATGGATGCACAGAATGCTGCCCTTTGAGTGTGCCCGCTTCCAACATGTAATACACAGCTTTTGCAGCTAATGCCATGCTTTCTGCACTTTTTTGCCATACAGGTTCAGTGCCTTTTCCAAGGCTTTTGTATTATTTCTCAGAAGAAAAGAAAGTGAGTAGTGGAGTACCTCAGGGACCAGTTCTGGGACCGGTAAAGTTCACTGTCTTTGTCAATCGTATTGTTGAAGGGTTAAAAGGAAAGGTCTACCTTTTTTGTGGATGACACAAAGATTTGTAACAGTGGACATCTTGGAGGGAGTAGGCAACATGAGAAAAGATCTTCAAAAATTGAAAAGAATGGTTGAGTGCTTGGCAGTTAAGATTTAATGCAAAGAAGTGCTGAGTGATGCACTTGAGATGCAGAAATCCAAATGAGCTGTATGCGACAGGGGGTGAGAGGGTGGTATGCATGGACCATAGAGGGATCTCTGGGCAAAGTGTCAGAGGATCTCAAAGTGGTGAAACAATGTGACAAGATGGTGGCCAAAGCCAGAAGATTGTTAGAGAGACATAACCAACAAAAAGAAGAAGGTATTCAAGCCCCTATACATTTGTATCCCAGTGATACGACTCATTGAACCACATCTCCATAATGACAGCAGTCGCATTAGGGCAGTGTTTGTGGTTGTGCCCTAACATGTATTGTTTATTGTTTATTGTTTATTTCACACTTGTTATACCGCCCCCCATAACATCAGGGCGGTTTACAAAGACAAAATTAATAACAGTTATAGAAAAAGGAAAAATAGAACTACAATATATGATAGAGCAGAGAAGAGAGTAAGAACAGGACAGTTAGACAAATAGAGTTATAGGAACAGAATATTAAGACTCATGAGGGAAAGGCTAGGGAAAACAGATGGGTCTTAAGGAGGGAACGGAATTTGGGGTATGATTCTTCTGTACGGAGGGCAGTGGGAAGGGAGTTCCAGAGAGATGGAGCTAAGTAGAAAAATGCTGCTTTCCTGGTAGATTGCAAATGTGCTTTGGAGGGTGCTGGTAGGTGAGGGCGGCTGATGTGAATGGACCGAAGACTGCGGGAGGGAGTATGATAAGTAAGCAGATCCGAGAGGTAAGTAGGTGTAGACAGATAGATAGCTCTATGGGCTAAAGTAAGGACCTTGAAGGATATCCAGAAATCAATTGGCAGCCAATGTAGATGGAATAGTAAAGGGGTGACGTGATCGCGGGGTGAAGCATGTAAAATCATACGAGTGGCGGTATTCTGAATTAATTGTAAGCAGCGTCTTTGAAACTGGGGGATACCGCAAAAATGATGTTGCAGAAGTCTAATCTGATGATGATCAGGGAGAGAAGGAGAGTGGTGATAGCCTGAGTGGACAAGAATAGACGAATAGCACGGATTTGTCGAAGGCACAAGAAGGAGCACCTGGAGACATGAGAGATATGGTTGTGGAAACTGAGGGCACTATCAAGAAAAACTCCAAGATAACGGAGTTGGGGGACTAGTGTAATGCTGGAGCCTGAAAGAGATGGAGCGAGTGAAGGAATAGGAGAGGTGTGCGGGAACCAAATGGCAGCAGTCTTGGAGATGTTGAGTACTAGGCAGTTAGAGGAGAGCCAAGAAGAGATATGTTTATGTTTATGTTTATGTTTATTAAAATTTGATATACCGCCCATCCAGAAAGATCAGAACGGTTTACAATATAAAATCACATAAAACACTCAAAAATAAAAACAATTAAAAACAGGTTTAAAACATAGCCAGAAAAAGAGAAGCGAAATACAATCTTAATAGGAAAGAGGGAATTAAAAGAACACGACATAGACTGCAATAAATAGCTTATACAAAGGGGGAGGGAAGGTCAAAGGCAAGGGAGAAGAGGTGAGTTTTGAGGTTACATTTAAAGGTAAGATGGTGAGGTTCAAGTCGAAGGGAGGGAGGTAGGGAATTCCAGAGGGCAGGAGCTGTGAAATAGAAGGCTGAGGAACCGGTTAGATTGGAGATGCGCCAGAGAAGGGGAAGGAAGAGTGAGGCGGTTGAGGTGGAATGATCGAGGTGTACGTCTAGGAGTGTGGTAAGTGAGGAGATCAGCCAGATATTGCGGGGTGCTAGCATGAAAAGCTCGATGGACCAAAGTTAACAATTTGTAATGGGAGCGGAACGGTAAGGGCAACCAGTGGAGGCGGAAAAGAAGGGGTGAAACATGGTCACGAGAGGAAGAATGGGTAACGATGCGGGCAGCAGTATACTGAATACGTTGGAGACGGTGCAATTGGGACTTAGGAAGACCAAGAAAAAGAGAATTTGCGAAATCAACACGGGACATAACCAAAGAAAGAAGTAAGGTAGCAAGTGCAGGGGGAGTGAGAAAAGGACGAACAGCACGAATTTGACGTAAGAAAAAGAAAGATGTTTTGGCAACATGAGAAATATGATCATGGAAAGAGAGGTGAGAGTCGAAAATAACCCCGAGGTAACGGAAAGAAGAAACCAGTGGAACAGGGGAACCCAAAAAAGAAGGGGCTAGGGAGGGAAGAGAACCATTACGAGAGAACCAGATAGCTGAGGTCTTTGCAAGATTAAGATGTAGACAGTTTTGTGATAACCAGTTAGCGACCATGGTGAGACAGGAATTGAGTGGAGAAAGATCAGGATGAAATTGGGAAGTGTGGTGAAGAAGGACAATATCGTCAGCATAGTAGAAAGCACTAATCCCGGTCTGTTGGATCTGAAGGGTGAGAGGGGCAAGAAAAAGATTAAAAAGGAGAGGGGCAAGTACAGAACCCTGTGGAACACCACATAGCAGAGGGAAAGGATCAGAAGGAGGGGCGGAGGAGGAAGAGGAAAGAACTGAACAAGAACGCGAAGAAAGAAAAGAATGGAACCAGTGAAAAACCGTGTGACAGAGGCCTGCCTCTTGGAGACGGAGGAGAAGGAGGGAGTGATCAACAAGGTCAAAAGCAGCTGATAAATCAAGTGCGACCGCCACCGAGATATCACCACGATCGTGTGCTACGTGAAGAGCGTTAGTGAAAGCGAGAAGAATAGTTTCCACACTGTGACCCTGACGAAATCCAGATTGACGCGGGTGAAGGAAATTGATATTGTCCAGGTGGTGAGAAAGCTGAGCGAAGACAAATTTTTCCAAGAGCTTAGAGACGAAAGAAAGATTTGAAACCGGGCGATAGTGTGAAGGAATCATAGGGTCAAGAGAGGGTTTTTTGAGGATGGGGCGAATTAGTGCGTGTTTCCAGGAGCGGGGGAAGATTCCTGAAGTGAGACTAGAGTTGAGCATAGAGAGGAGAGGAGGAAGAAGCCCCAAAGATGGATCCAATAACCAAGTGGAAGGAATCGGGTCCAGGGAGCAAAAAGTCTTATTAGAGGAGGAGATTAGTTGATGGAGTTCAGCTGAGGTTATTAAAGAGAAAGAAGACCAGGTGTGAGAGTGAGTAAGAGACAGCGGGGGGGAAACAATGGGGGGTGGGGAGAGAATAGGTGGGGGACAGGATGGGAGGGAGGCTCTAAGATTGATGATCTTATCACTAAAAAAGGTAGCAAGGAGTGAGGGGGAGGGAGATGGATGGAGAGGAGGGGTAGAAGTGGAAGGGAGAAGGGAGGTAAGTGAACGGAGCGTATTATAAAGGTGTCGAGTCTGATTTGGGGCATTGGAAATGGCAGTAGAGAAAAAATCCTTTTTGGCCAGACAATCATTTAAAGGAGATATATCAGGGTGAGATGATGAAGTATGGTGCAGAAGATTAGGAAAGGCTGGAACAAGAACCGTTTCTTCAGTGTTGCTCTATAGTCCAGCTTCTTGGGGTTTCCAGTTCAATTTTCGCCACATTTCTATTTGTAGTTTTGTGATCACTTATTTTAAATATGGTGAGGCTCTATCCATAGATAGATGTGGCCGAAAAAAAGTGTCTAGCTTTCCCCCAAAATGTGCTAGGGAACAGCTTTTTAAAATTACTGCTCCTGATATCCATGCACCCTCCCCAGCCTCCTCATACCAGCAGCACAATTCCCCCCTACCTGCTGATCACCCCATGGCAACCATACTCTCTTTCACCTCCCAATACTGAATCCTCCTCTTGACTTCTCCCTGACATCAATTACCCAAACTGACACCCCCAGCATCCAGACCCTCCCATTACAGCACCCTGCCTGTAATCCATACCCCCTAATACTATCCCCCTCAGCAGAACTCCCACATCCTGATCCTCCCCCCCCCCCTCTTACCAGGGTCCCTGGTACTCAAGTGGGAGGAAGTGTGATCCAAAGTTGCTTCTGCTCTTATGAACCCCAGATTCAAAATGGCACCCCAACTCCTAGCGGTAATGTCAGGGTACTACTGCAAGGAGCTGGGGTGACATTTTGAACTTGGAACTCACAAGAACAGGCGTGATTGGGGATCACTCCTTCTTCCAACAGACTAGCAAGGACCTCGGTAAGAGCCTGGGGAGGAGGATCAGGGAGTAGGGGATGAAGGAGGCTACTGGGGGGTATGGATTTCAGAGGGCTATAAATGGGGGTTCTAGATGTTGGGAAGGCGTGTCTGGTAGCTTAAATGATGTTAAGGGTGTTGAGTGGGGGTCTGGATATTGGGGGAAAGGGGTTTGTTGATGTCAGGGAGTGTCAGAAGAGAGGTATCAGATATTGGGGACGGGGTGATCAAGGTGGGCTGGCCTCATCTTTTACACATGCCCCTTCAATAAGGCATTTATGCCTGCCTCAGGGCAGGTGTAAGTGACAATGTCTAGAGTTTTTGTTATCGATATATATTCTCCTTGTTACATGGAAACTACTCTTGCTTTCTGTGCTTCCAGACGACTGCTAACCCATTTCTCCTGGTACAGACATGCCCATCGCTACATTAGGCACTGATTGCTTATTGTTGGGCTGCTGAAATCTCAGTAGCTCACATGAAGGCTCTTGCGCCAGTGAAAGTCAGCATGTGTTCATTGTATGATGCATACTGCATGGCATTTGTGTCCATCACCATGTTCCCTATCAATAGGAGTATCTCTGAAAGCAATTGATGAGCTAAATACTAAAAAAAAGAGACAGAGAGGAGCAAGATGGCATGAATATTATGTCAGGTACTTCCCACTAGTGATAATGGAGGTAATTTTATAAACGATTTGTCATGTGTATAATTTTATGAGGCAATGAAAGGCCTCTTATAAAATTATATCATGCATAAAAGTATGCACAGTGCAAATAAGCGAATACTTGTATGTGACTGTAGAGTAGGCATGTTTTGGGGTGGAGTTTAGGCAGAGTACAGGCAGTCATGTGGCTATCATTTCTGCCTGCCCCGGAGAAGGCCTTTGTCATAAAGCATATGGGGATAGAGTTAAAGAACCATAGCTTCAATTGCTGCAATTTTTGCTGCTTTATCCCTGGTATTTTATAAAGACATGTAGGTACCGATGTGTATTTATGTAATAGGCTAAAAATAGGTGTCTACATGGCCCTCCATGGAATATTCAATTCAATACTGGAGTCTCATGAAAACATAGAAAATGATGGCCGATAAAGACCATCCTGCCTTTCCAGTCTGCCAATCCATATATACCAACCAGTAAGCTCTACAATTCCTTCCTCTCCCTTGGAGATTCTCTGTGCTTGACAGACCAAAGGAGCCGGTGTGTAGAATGGCGGTCAAAAAAAATTTATTGTCAAACCCCAGCAAAGTTTTTTGACCACCATTCTACACACCGGCTCTTTGGTTTGTCTAGTTTTCTGCAGGTGTTGTTGGACTGCTGATCCTCTGTGCTTGTCCCACATTTTCTTGAATTCGGATACAATCCTTGTCTTCACCACCTATGCAGGGAGGCTGTTCTATGCATCCAGTACCCTTTTTGTAAAAAAAATATTTCTTTAGATTACTCCTGAGTCGATTCCCTTTCATCTTCATCTTATGCTCTCTCAATTGAAAAAGGCCTACTTCCTGTACAATTATGCCACAGAAGTATTTAAAATTCTCTATCATATCTCCCCTCTCCTGTTTTTCTTCCAAAGTATACATATTCAGATCTTTAACTCTGTCCCCATATGTTTTATAACGAAGGCCACTGACAGTTTTAGTAGCAGCCCTCTGGTTTGATTCCCTCCTGTTTATATTTTTTAAAGATGTGGTCCAAAGAATTGTGCATAGTTCTCCAAATGTGGTCCCACCAGAAACTTATATAGAGGCACTATTACCTTCATTTTTGTGCTGGCCATTCCTCTCCCTATACTCCAAAACATCCTTTTGGCTTTCTCTATTGCCATTTCTACCTGTTTTTCAGCCTTAAGAAATTATCAGATATGATCACCCCCAGGTCAAGCTCTTCTTTGGTAAATGGAAGTACTTCATCCCCTATACTGTACTGCTCCCTAGATTTATGAAGTCCAAGTGCATGACCCTGCGTTTTTTAGCATTAGATCTTAGCTATGAAATTCTAGAATATTCTTCAGGCTTTGCAAGATCCCTCCTTGTGTTGTTCACACTTTCTTGAGTGTCCATCCTATTGCAGATTTTGGTATCATCCACAAAGAAGATGATACCAATCAATTCAAATAAAACGTTGGGACAACTCGGCTTAGTGTATAGTCCACTTTGTAGTATCCTACATTTCTATATGGACTAAGTCATAATATTCTGTTGTATTCAGGGGCAACAGAACACCTGGTTGGTTGGAGGGGCCAAACAATCTCAATTCCCTCTCCCAAGGTCTCTAGTTGCTGATGCTGTGTTGAGCAAAATATTGGTCAGGCAATGGCTCCAGTTGCCCATCCTTTTTGCTGCCTGTGGTATATTATATAGGCCATGAGTTAGCTGCAGATTTATTGGATGGAAGAATGCTTTTATAATCTTCAGTATGCACGCCATTGAAACATTTTGGTTTATTCTAGCTGTAATAAAGGAAAGGTTATCCAAACGCATGATGGTTGAGTAACAAAAGCAGTTATTTTTCTTGCCATCTACTACTTTCCTTTTTATTCTTCTGTTTCTGGAACAGAAAACATTCAGCTGAAATGCAAGCATGGTTCGTTGTTCACTTCCCTCCCTGTACAGCATTTCTTCTGTTCTTTGTATTATATTCAGCCTTGTTTGTTTTGATTGTGGAATTACAGAGTGAATATTTAATTGGATAGTTTGCAGGGTAAGCAATTAGCAGACAAAATGTTTTGCTATTGGTAGTCAAATAGTTATGTCTTGTCTGGAGCAACAGAAAATGTTTCTTTGTGTGGTTTGGTAAGGCTGAGGTCATTGGACTGTAGCTGCATACCATCAAAATAAAAAGCCAGGCTTATTTTTCTCGGACCTCCACAACAATACGCATTTGTTCAGTTTCTGTTTTTTAAATTAGGTTCCACAACAAATGTGGCATGTTTGATAGATATTGATAAGTATTCAGCTTAATATTCCAGTTTCTCTATGTTTAAATTGACAGAAATAACTGGAATAAAAAAAAAGCAGTTTTGTTCAGATAGGCCTAAGTGGGCCATTATTTAAACACTATAATTAGCGGTTTTATTTTTTTAAATGCCGGACATGGTGTAAATAAAATACATGTGTTCAACATCTATCCGGATAGCAAGCTGTGCTGAATCTATGTGTGTTGTTGTTGTTAAGTGCTGTTGAGTCAGTGTCGACTCATGGCGAACATCTGGATAGTTGTCCTAAACTGTGTTCGGTCTTCACTCAGACAACTCATTGTTGATAGAGTGGCATTCATAGCTGCTGATATTGTATCGATCCATCTTATTGCTGGCCTTCCTCTTTTGCGTTGAACTTCAATCTTGCCAAGCATGATGTCTTTCTCTAAGCAGTGTAGCATAAGACACTGTTATTTTGTTCATATAAAAAACTGTAAATTGATGTCACCAGTGGAATTTGAAATTGAAAATCTATTATGTTATTTTATATAATATTTGTCTATGATTCTATGGGGCCCTTTTCCTAAAGGGTGCTAAGGTGTTGCACCTAATGCAGTAATAGTGCTGAAACTATGGCGCGTTTGGTGCAACACCACTGCGTTAACTGTCAAGGGTATGGAAAGCATTTCCTTGCCAGTTAACATGGAGCTCTGTCCCTTAGCTCATGCCATATTAACATGGGTGCTCTTAAATCTACCTATCGAGGTGGCATTAGGTAAGGCTGCACTAATGCAGATAGCACATGGTATGAACATACTTCTAACTGCACTGAGCTGACCTTGTCCACTCTCTGCCCCTAACCGGCCCACTGGCTATCCTAATGTGTGTTGTACAGTTAGCATGGAACTCCTCCTGTCATAGTCCTCACATGTCCTAGCATGCCTTCAGCACATATCAGAACACGCACTGTCAGCTAGTGTCCTTTAGTAAAAGACTCCCTATGCATTTGTCACATGCTTGTAAGCATATGGTAACAAAATATATACATTTTTTATATAATTATGATAACTAAAATGTTTTCTATTCACATTGAAATATGGGGGTCATTTTGGAAGCCCTATTCGTGCTTTAGACATCTGATAGTGTGTATAGAAAATGGGCATAGAGATGTCCAAAGCTATTTTAGAAGTTGACCTCTGGGACATCCTCAGCATGAGGACATCCAAGTCTGAAGGACGGCGTGGTGGAGACATGGCCGGAGCACTCCTAGAAATCTGGATATCCCCACCTGATCTCAGAAACATCATGGACGTCCAGCATTGTGTCTCAGTGTAGTTCTGCTCCAAGCACCTGAAAAGTGCTTGTGTCGGCTGAAAAACATCCAGAGGCTGTAGAGAAAAAGGCACGCCATCATCCTCAGTACTCAGCACAATGTCAGCGAGAGCAGCCTGCCCTATTCCTAGCTCACAGCTCTAACCATAGTCTATCCTAGACATCCAGGTTCCAAATTACGGTTCTAGGGATGTCTAAGTAGATGCCCCTGATGACGTCCATATGGGACACATCCATATTTGTGCAATCATGTCTGCGCTTGAATGTGCCTGCATTTTTTTTCAGATGGTCTGGCTTAGGTGTCCCAGATTGCACTTGGATGTCCCTTCTAAAATTACCATCCACATATTCATATTTAGCATGATTTGTTTATTTCTATGTTAGGTTTTTGCCTAAAGTGAACTTTAGAAATAATACAACAGATGCAAAACCAGTAATCTATATTGGTTGGGTGGTTAGAGGCCAATGTCTCTTACTGCCTGGGGGTCCAGGTTACTGTCAGTCCACTCCTGACGACAAGGCTGCATACTTTCCCCATACCTGTTTAATTTATATGCAGAACAAATCATCCAAGAAGCAGGACTGTATGAAGACAACTGAGGTGTGAAGACTGGTGGAAGACTCATCGACAAACTTTGTTAGGCTGACAATACCAACTTACTGGCTGAAAATGAAGACATTCTAAAAGATCTGCTTATCAAGATCAAGGAACATAGTTTTAAAATGGGCCTGCACCTTAATAAAGGAATACAAAGATCTGACAACTGGCGAAATGAATAAGTTCATCCTTTATGGAGAAGGAATAGAAATAGTAGACAACTTTAACCTTCTTGGATCAATCAATAATGAAACAAGCAGTCAAGAAATCTAATGATGCATCACTTTTGGCAGAATGGCTATGAAAGACCTGGATACGATTTTCAAGTGCAGAGATGTATATCTGAGTGCAAAGATTTAACTTGTCCAAGCCATGGTATTTTCAATAATGTCATACAGATGTGAAAGTTGGAGAGCAAAGAAGAAAGATGGGGAGAAAATTGATGCCTTTAAATTATAATGCTGGTGAAGAATACTGTATATACCATGCATTTTAGGACCACATAAATCCCACAAACTGGTTAGTGCTGCTGACTATCCCCACAGACCACCCTATAAATGTGTAGTTAGTTTTGGGGTGGTCTGTGGGTGGAGCTGGGACACCTATACAGTTAGCGGCGATATTCATCCACTGACTGGACTGGTAGGTCAGGTCAATGGCTGTCCTAAGATTATGCAGATCTTGCTAGCCGGTTAGCGGCTGAATATTGCCATTAATTGGATAGCAGGACCAATCACTGGGAAAACTGGATAGTCAGCATCGGACAGGCTCAGGTGCTGAATATCCAGTTTCATTTTTGGCCATAGTGGTCAGGCGCTTTAGCAGCACTAACCACTGCAGTCTATCTATCCCATAGAATATATGCAGAGGATCCCTAATGGCAAGACAATCTATATAAATAAAAATGTAAATGTTCGTTTGTTCAAAATCGCAAATCTCCAAAAGTTCTTCACCAATTGCTTTGAAAGTTTGACACAGCGTTGCATTCCAATACGTGCGTGTTTTTAACCTACTGTTGTATAGATGTCACACCTGTGACAGGTAAAAACATGTTTTTTGTGGAAAAACAGCACCATCTGTTGGACGTAAAAGCAACACACGCTATAGTACATATTTTACGATTCACATGCAATTGAGCTGCTTTAGTTCATCCAAATAATGCCTCGCAGAAGATCAAACTTAGGTCATCGTACTCGCCGAGCGGACGCAGTGTGACGAGTAATTGCAAATCAAACCGAGGAAGAATGGGCATCAGCGAACGAGTGAAACAAAATATGGCTCAAATACGTGCCGAGGAAGCAGCAGAGCGACCTGCAGCCAGACTTCAGGATGCACGGTTGCGAGCATGGAGATCGCGCTCTGCAGCTTCAGATCTGCTTCGTTCTCAACAGAAAGAACATGACAGACTGAGAGTGGCTGAAAGACATCAACGAGAAACAGCGGATCAGCGTCAAACATGACTCCGTGCTCAGCAATCACGCGATTACAATCGCCTTGCATTCTGGTACAACCCAGCTGATGATTATAGTCTGAGCCGGCATGTTCTCATCGGCACTATGACTGAAGTATGTCCTTATTGCAAGGCTCTGAAATTTAATGGAGAAACGAAAGGCATGTGTTGCGCCGATGGAAAAATTAAACTGCCTCAACTGGGAGAACCGCCAGAACCATTGAAAACTTTGCTTGCCGGATATACCGCCGAATCAAAGCATTTCCTATCTAACATCAGGAAATACAACTCATGCTTCCAAATGACGTCGTTCGGCACAGAAATCGTAACAGCTCAATTCATGCCAACTGTCAAAGTGAAAGGACAAATTTATCACAAAGCCCGCTCCCTGAAGCGATAAATTATCCAACAGAATTTTTGAATTCACTCGATCTGCCAGGCATACCACCGCATGTACTGCAATTGAAAATCGGCGTCCCAATTATCATGTTGCAAAATATTAACCAGCCAAAGCTTTGCAATGGCACGTGGCTTGCAGTAAAAACATTGATGAGCAACGTCATACAAGCAACAATCTTGACAGGACCTTTCAAAGGTGAAGATGTCCTCATTCCTCGCATTCCTATGATTCCAACGGATATGCCATTTCAATTTATTGTAAATACAACTCAAAGTTCCTTGTGTTGTATAGTTGATGTTAAATGTAAACCGCTCTGATCTAAAATAGAGCGGTATAGAAGAACTGTTAAATAAATAAATAAATAAATAAATAAATTTAAGAGATTTAAATTCCCAATTCGACTGGCGTTTGCAATCACCATCAACAAAGCTCAGGGCCAATCTTTAGAAATCTGCAGTTTAGATCTCCACACGGATTGCTTCTCTCATGGACAATTATATGCTGCGTGTTCTAGAGTTGGCAAACCAAGCAATCTCTATATCTGCACAGACAATGGAACAACGAAAAACATTGTATACCCACAAGCATTGTGAAATTAAACATATTACAAACGTGCGTTCTCTCTTTTCTTTCTTTTCCATTTAACCAGACTCAGCCACAGCAACACGTGGCCGGGTACAGCTAGTGGGAAATAATGAAAGCACTGGATAACCTGAATAGAGCACCAGCTGCAACCCAAAAACTGTAGTGGAGCTGCATTTTGCTTCCTAGAAATCATTTGGATAACTTGTAGGAAGTGGCAGCTGCATTCCTAAACAGCAGTGGTATAGTTGCAATGGGCCTCCAAGATTAGGGCCCTGCATGAGAAGTAAGGGTGTACAGCACATTAAGCAACATCAGAAATGTCAATGAAACAATAGAAAAGACAAAAAAGAGCAGAGGAGTAGCCTAGTGATTAGAACACTGGGCCGAGACCCTATGAAGCCAGGGTCTAATACCACTTATGTTCCTTCTGTCCTTCAGCAAGTCAATTAGCCCTCTATTGTCTCAGGGACAAATTTAGATCATAAACTCTCTAGGGACAGGGAAATGCCTACTACAGTATAACTTGCTTCAAGCTACTAATGGAAAGGTATAAGCATAATAAAAGCTTATGAGGGATGTTTTTTTCAGTTATCAACAACACACACTAGGTGAGCGTGGTATTCTTAAGAAACTCACACAAATGAACAAAAATAGAATACTTTTAAAATGAAACACAATAAATGAAAAAACTAGCAATGATATGGAAAATGAAGCAAAATGAAAAAAAGTTCCAATGATCATCTATAATGGAGGACCCATATTTAAACCCATACTTCAATGAACATGAGGAGACTAGATTTTAACATGAGAGGAAGCCTGACTATTAATCACTGATCTTAAAAGAAGCAAAGTTCAAGATGATAATGCCTTAAATAACCAAACAGTTGAGTCAACTCTGAAAGACTTTGGGTATGTTAGGAATAGATATTCAGGTCAACAGTATTTAGATGCAGATGATATCCAGTTTGCTGTTCTGGTATTGTTGTCCATTCCTGATGCTTTGGAGCGTGTTGTTGATTGTATTGAGGCAGTTTGAAAATGGATGTATGATAATAGATTGGCTTTGAAAATCTCCAAAAGTGAGATTCTTTATATGGATCAGACATTGCCATCTTCTTTACCATCAGAGCGGAAAAAAGATGATTATTTATTTATTTGTTTATTTATTTTATTTATTTGAACAGTTTTTATATACCACTCCTTCCAAAAGATCATGGGAGGTTTACATTGAACTAACAGTTACAGGGAACATGTAACAACATACATAGTAACTTTAACATAGAACCAGGTAGTGGTTGAATAGGATACAACTATTTACATGAAAATTATTGCTCTGTCGATTCGTCTTTATGTTCGAAATCAAGGGATGATTTTAGATTTATGATTAGATATGCAGCCATTCAAGCTGTTGTGAAATCGGCCTTTTATAAGTTGACTATGATTAAGCAGATGGGACCTTATATATCAGAAGACAATTTAAGGCAGTGGTTCAGGCATTGTTTATTAATCCAGCTGATTATTGTAATAGTTTATATTGTGGATTGCCTGATTCTGCCATTTGGATGTTACAAGCTAGGGTGATTAAGAGACTGGGCAGATATGAACACAATACCAGTTTTGCGTGAACGACACTGGTTTCCAGTTAAATGGTGTATTACTCATAACATGATTATGCTGGTGTATAAAGCTTTGCATCATTTGATACCAGTTACTGTGGCATCTATGCTGAAGCCTTATAGACCATCTCGTGTCTTATGGTCCCAGTCGGCATGTTTATTGGAGATTCCATCGCATCATAGGACACATCTTCTAATGCTCCAAGTCTATTTGTTTTCTAATAGTTCTCCAGAGTACTGGAACTCTTTACCTGGTGAATTGTGCATGGTGTTTGAATTGGCAACTTTTAGGAAGAGATTAAAGACCTGCTGTATCTCTTTAAACAGGCATACTTGGTGGGATGGTGGTCTTAATGATTAAATATTTTATTTGTCCTGTCTTTTATTTTATTTTATGTTATGCTTTATGTAATGGTAGTGTATAATAGATTTTATTATATATCGGGATCATTCCGAGCCACGAATAGCTGATCCCATTGGTCTAGACATGCCCACGGGATCAGAATTGCATCTGCCCCTGTGCATCTGATTCCAATTGGGCGCTGTGATAAGGAAGCTTATCATAGCTCAGTAAGGAGCTATAGAAAAGGTGAAGTGACTCTGAACAAGCAACCTGTCAGTTCTGGTAGAAATAAGAAAACAGAATTTTCCCATAAAAGACTACCAGTCCCAGAATGCACCAGGTTTCCAACAGCCATTAGAGGAGCTGAAGTGGGGAAATGTGTGTTCAATCAGGAGGGCTATGAGGTAATCCCTAAGCACTCATCTCAAAGGGCAGGGCCTGATTCAGCACAGCTGCGCTGTGTTAGGGAGGAGCACTCATCTAAGCAGAATAAAGGTAGAGTTTATTCTAAAGAGAATCATCCTCAGAATCATCCTCATCTTGATCCTCATCCTCAGTTTCATCTGGAGGATCATCAGAAGCAGAAGCCAAACCGGACAGACAGAGAGGGCAAGAAACCCTTTGGAAGAAAGAAGAGAAAAGCCTTTGGGAGGTCTAGAGGAGTCTGGAGCAGTACGTATACTGGGAGGCATTCCAAGGGCCAGCATACACCATTGGACTGGGGAAAGCCAGAGGAATGGTGCTGCAGAGCTAGGAATCTCCAGACGGTACCTGTGAGGGAGACGGCTGCACGTGGAAGGGACCCTAAGACCCGTGCCAGAAGGTATGTGAAGAGAGATCCAGTGTCCAGGGATCTGGATTGGAAGGCTGGACATAAGAACTGGACTACATACTGGCCAGGCTATATAGAGAAGAACTCTAACAGCAATGGAAGCTCAGGTATGAACACTGATCTATGCCCTAGCTATAACCTTGAAAGACAGCAGGGAAACAAGTATTCTCCTGAAAGTGCTCCATTGAGAAATTCATCTGTGCCAATCCATGATATTGAACCCATGATTGTTGAAGAAGGGGGAGGGATTGCAGATGAAGGCTGTGTTTACATGGACTGCTCTCTGTCTAAACTCCTTTGGTAATTGTCTGTTACAAAGTACAGCAACCATCACAAAGAAATACAAACTTGTTCTTTAATCTAATCAGAAAAGCTCCTGAGTAGGATTTTTAGCCATGCAGTAGAATGCAAGCCAGCTAAGGGGTTTCAGCTGGGTAACTGCTAGCAATTGAGCCTTACCTAATTGCTTGTGAGCTCTGAGAGAATCACTTCTGAATCTATGTGGGAAGATATAAGAAGTTAACCTGAAAATAACAGTTTTTCTTTCTTTGTGGCTTTTGTTTGTTGTTTGATACACTGCTAAGAAAATATTAGCTAAAGCCTACAGAAAAGACCAGTTTGTTACCAACCAGGTCTTTATTTCTTTTGCTTTGATTGTCTGACAAGTTCAAATGTTGTTTTCCTGATTTTGTTTTTCCAAGTTTAACACTGAAAGCAAGTAACCTGATTTATGTGCTACCAAGCATATCTGTGTTGGGAGAAATAACCCCATAAATAAATATCTTATTGGCTTTACCCTCAAGCACAACTAATTATTGTGAGCAGCTGTGTCTGGTGTGAATGGACTGCATTGCCCACAATCCCTTGCAAATCATATTGACATATGCACTTGCCAAGACTGTGAGCATTCTCACCCAGGCAGCCGTCTGACAGCGCACAGGGGCCGGAATGTCCTGATCAGAATGAGGACCTATGTGTTTTGTAAACCACCAGGTAATTAGTGCATTATATAAAAGTTTCAAATAAATAAATAAAAGGGTTTAGAACTGAGCTCAAGTAAAATATGTGGGGAGAAGGAATTAGTGTTGGGAAATCATCTTCCCCAAGTGCACAGTCTCAACTAGGCAGACAAGTTGAGTCATTGTAATCTTCCTTTGCTGTAATTCACTATGGAGCCTATTTACTAAAGTATGGTGTGATTTTCAAGTTCCCAGTGGTTAAAGGCCAAATGAATGCATGGTAACATCAGCGCCACTATATTGTCCGTTGGAGGCTCCCAACATTTTGCCATTCAGTTAATACAGAGAAAAGTTCTTTACAGTATGTTTTCTGAATGTCAGATAACACGATACAGTTAGGTATACTTATTTGGGTGGTGTTAACAGTTCTGTGTCATCTGCCATGCTAACAGTTAATATGTGATAACTGCCCATGTGTTAACTAAGGCTTCCTCACTTCCTACTTCTTCCCTCCTTTCACATTACTAAGGTAATACTGAAATTAGTGTGTGCGCCAACTTTTATGCAGCACCAGCATTAATTCTTAGCACACGCTAACCACCAGGTTAACAGATGACATGCCTTAGTAAATACGCCCTTATGCTACCATGAAAACCTAGCCAATTACAGCTGCATGAAAATATTTAGGCGACCCTGGCAAAATTGTATGTTTCAACAAATCCATAAGTGAACAGAAGCAGACAAAGCTTCTGTCGGTGTTAATGTGCAATTGCTATTTCCTTGAAGTTTTTACAGATTCAAGACAAGAAAACAGTCAATATGGCAGGTGCAAAGGTTTGGACTGTAACTCAGTCAGGACTTTGCATCACCTCCTTTGGCAGGAATGAGAGCTTCCAAATGTGTGAAGTGGCATTTTAGAAAGGGTGTTCAAGTGCAATGTGGGACGTCCAGGGCAAAATGTGCAGAGAAATGCCAGGGGACATCTATGGCCCGATTAGAGAAACATAGATGTTTCCAACGTGGATGTCTGTGCTGGCATCCACATAGATGTCCCTGCTACAAACCCTTGGGGCTGGGATGTTGATTATATGTATATGGGGACATCCAAAACAAAAACATGATCCCCATCAGTGTCCATTGTCAACATGAAAAATACGGAGGATATGAGTGCACCTCCTTCTCCTTACCCTCTGGATGTTTGGCTGGCAAAATGAGCACTTCTGCGATGCCTAATCTTGCCTGGAGCAGGTATAACCTTTGACACAGCTTAGGACTTGCAGGGTATTTCTGAAAGGACAGCCAAGTTCTTGGGAACACCCCGGATATGCCTCTCCCATGCCCTCTTCACAGCTTGGACGTCCTTGCACCGCGGATGTCTTTGGAGCCTGCTTCTAAAATGCTTCCGGAGATGACCTTGTGATTCGGATGTCTGCGTGCCTGTTTGCAAATGTCTAAAGCATGAATAACACTAACCCCCTTCATGTAGTCAACTAAAAATCTCTCTGCACTTGTTTTTGGATCTTGCTCTGAAATATTCTTAAGTCTTCCTGCATGCATGGTATGTCTGAAACCCTCCCTCAGATTTTCAATAATATTCAAGTTGTAAAGGCCATTACAAAATATTTACCTTTCTTTCTTGTAAGTACTTCATGGTTGATTTTGAGGAATGTTTGGATCATTGTTTTGCTGAAATACACAACATCTCTTCAGCTTCAATTTCTTCATCAACTGAGGGATATTACCTTCTAGAATATGCTATTTAGTTTAATCCTTTCTTCCTTCCATTTCACAATATTTCTTGTGCTACTGACTGCCACACAGGTCCACTCTCATACTTAACAGTCAGCAAGCCATTCTTTTCTTCAAAAGTTTCATTCTTTCTTCCTCAAACTATCTTGCCTGGTTGTGGTCAAATAGTTTGGTTTTCCTTTCATCAATCCAAAACAATTGATGGGGCATATTAAAAGAGTTTAGCTGGTTAGCAGAATCTGCTAACCGGTTAAACTGTGGCGATCCCAATATTCAGACAGTGCCGCTGAATATCCCCACAGACCATAGAAAAACTGCATGGTCTAGGGACAGACCGAGGGTAGTCCCAGCAGCTGTCCAGTCAGTGGCAATATTCAGCTGCTAATTGGATAGTTAAACTGGATGAAGTTAGAACAGGTCAGTGGCAGGTCATTGTTGTGGAAGCAGTGCTATAATGTGGACCGGTGGGTAACTACTCCAACTACGTCAGTTCCAGTTACTAAGACACAGAATGACTCAGAAAGAAGATCATACTACCTGTAGACGCTCAAGAGAACATTTAAAGAAACTAAAGGGAGAACATCTTTAAACTCCACAGAGAATCTTCCAGTCTTTGGAAACAGAGAAGTCTCCAGATTTTCTTCAACTAACTTTCCCACCAAAATTCAAAATTCAAATTTCCCACCTCAATTCCCACCAGTTGGGTTTGAAGACTACTTTATGAAGGAACAGACATTACCACTTGATCCTGAAGAAAGCCACAGCATGGTGGCTGAAACGCCAGTTCCAGGTCCTAAGATGCAGTATGACCCGGAAAACTACAGAGCCAAGTGATGATATTAGTGCCCCTATTTTGCGTGCACCCTGTGCAGCCGCATCATTCACACAGCCCTTGGTACAGCCCTGATTACCTTGACTTCAACAGTTCATGTAACTTCCATTTCTTAAAAATGCTTCTGACAGTTGAAATTGATGCCAGAAGCACTTAGGGGCTTGTTTACAAAGCCGCGGTAGTGGTTTGCGATCGTAATCGGAGCCGCGGCCCCATTGATTTCAATGGGGCCGCGGCTGCGATCGCGATCGCGAACCACTACCGCGGCTTTGTAAACAAGCCGCTTAGAGATTTTTACTAGCCTTCTCTTGCTTTGTAAGAATAAGTTTTCTTCATTTTCAAATACTGATATGACTGCTTAGAGTAGACAAAGTATTTATGAATTGTCTTCACTTGAATGAAGGCTTAAGGAGTCACAACACCTCTTGGGCCTTATTAGCAACCTTTTAAAAACAGAACATAGAACACAGAAAAATGACGACAGAAAAAGACCACATGGCCTATCTAGTCTGTCATTCCATATGAACAACTACAACAGTCCCTTATTTTCCTTCAGAGATACTCTGTGTTTGTCACATGCTTTTTTGAATTCCGATACTGTCCTCATCTCTACTACCTCCACTGGGAGACTATTCCACGGATCCACTCTTTCCGTAAAGAAATATTTCTGCATATCACTCCTGAATCTATCCCCTTTCACCCTCAACCCATGTCCCCTCGTAGCAGAACTTGCTTTCAATTGAAGGAGGCTCTCCCCCTGTGCATTTATGCCTCGGAGGTATTTAAACATCTCAATCATATCACTTCTATCCCACCTTTCCTCTAAGGTGTACATATTAAGATCCTTAAGTCTGTCCTCATATGCTTTATAATGAAGACCACTAACCATTTTAGTAGCTACCCTCTGTACTGACTCCATCCTGTTTATATCCTTTTGAAGATGTGGTCTCCAGAATTGCACACTATACTCCAAATGAGGTCTCACCAAAGACTTATACAGAGGCACTATCACCTCTTTTTTTCTGCTAGCCATTCCTCTCCGTATGCACCCAAGCATCCTTCTAGCTTTTGCTGTTGTTTTTCTACCTGTTTAGCTACTTTAAGATCATCAGACACACCACGCTTAGGTCCCGCTCTTCTTTAGTGGACAAAGGTTCTTCACCCTCTATAGTATATTACTCCCTTGGATTGCTGCAGCCCAAATGCATGACCTTGTATTTTTTAACATTAAATCCCAGCTGCCAAATTCTAGACCATTCTTCAAGCTTAGCTAGATCCCTCCTCATGTTATCTATACCTTCCTGGGTGTCTACTCTATTGCAGATTTTGGTATCATCTGCAAAGAGGCAAACCTTACCCGACAGCCCTTCCGCTATATCACTAACAAAGATATTAAAAAGAATCGGACCAAGGACAGATCCCTGGGGCACACCACTGGTAACTTCCTTCTCCTCAGAGTAAGCTCCATTTACCTGTACTCTTTGTTGCCTCCCACTCAACCAATTTCTAACCCAAGCAGTAACTTTAGGGTCCATCCCTAGGGTGCTCAGTTTGTTTATAAGTCACCTGTGAGGAACGGTGTTAAAGGCTTTACTGAAATCTAAATACACCACATCTAGGCCTCTCCCTCGGTCCAACACCCTGGTCACCCAGTCAAAGAAATCAAGCAGATTTGCCTGACAAGACTTGCCTCTGGTGAATCCATGCTGCCTCGGATCCTGTTATCTGCTGGACTCCAGAAACCTCACTATTTTCTCTTTCAGCAGCATTTCCAATAATTTACTCACCACTGAAGTTAAACTAACTGGCCTGTAGTTTTCAACCACATCCTTACTTCCGCTTAATGAATCAACTAGAAGGGTGAGCAACCTTTTGCACCTTCCTTATTCACTGTTTTCTTATTTTCAATCTGTTAAAATGACCAAATAAATAGTAATTCTGCATTAAAATTTGAATAAAGATTTTCAGGCCTGATATTCAAAAGGCATTTACATGGTTTACAGCCCATGTTAATGCCTTAAATACGGATATCCAATGGCATTTACATGTTTAGCGCAGTTGAATATCCCCTCCTAAGTCCCATACGTGCCCAGATGCTATCCGGTTAGCATCAGGGCATGTTGGGGCATTGCGGGGTGGAGTAGAGGCAGAGATTGCTGCTAACCGGGTAGTGGCCATATTGCTTTTGGCTCGGCTTGTTTTAGCCATGGATGCTAACCGGGTGGCGGTGCAATATTGCCGCTATCTGATTAGGTTCTGCGGCAGTTTTCTCTGGGCGCCAAAACCTGGATAGTCAACGGCATTGCCGTGGCATTGAATATCAATGGTTAGGAGTCATCGGGCAGGGCTATGCACCATAGAGAAGCATAGCCTGTCTAGTTGAATATCGGGCCCTTTGTGTTTAACTTTGTACCATGTATGGACTGTGCTAGCTTCTATTTAGTTTAGGCAGTGGTGCCTAAGGTTTTGTACACAACTGTGGATGCAATGAAAAATTGTGCTGTGGTAACCAGGCATAATTAGGAACTTCTCTTCTCAATGGCTACCTTTGCTTGTTGACCAATTTATAACTATACCAAGATCTGTTGGATTTGAAACCCGCTTGAACAAATTTTCCACTGATCAAAGGTCTTTTATGAGTGAGTTGGGGCAAATAGCTTATTCCTAGAAGAATCCAGTGCTCTTCTTTTGAATGTAGTTGTTCTACAGAAAAAGACACTGGGGGTTATTCTGTGCCACGAATAGCAGGGATGGACGACCCAACGGGACGTCCATCCCCACGATTTGTGCCTTCACCCGGTCACGACTAACCTCCCCACCAGTTGTGCGGAGAAGTTAGATGGGGGCAGGGAAAGGGCAGTTTGGGGGTGGAGTCTGGGTGGTCGCCGGCCCTGGATGTACAGGGCTGATTCTAATATCGGCCTGTATGTCCAGGGACGGCGATATGTGCGGGGAGGTTATTCCACCTCCGAGGTGTAATAACTTCTCTGGATATGCCATTTTTTAAATGCCAGGGCATGGATGGGGCAGGGGGTACCAGAGGACATTCCCCACAGCTCGACCCTGGCCATAGGAGGCCAGATCAGGGGTCGGGTTGTGGGGAATTAGCTTTAATTTCCAGCGGCTGGCATCCCAGCTCTACAATGGAGCTGTGGTGCCATGGCAACATGATGCCATGGTGCTGTGGCTCCATTGAGGAGCCTTGACTGAGTTAGCCAGACTGTTCATGAATCTGATCACGTGAGGCTAGACATGCCCCGAGGGATCAGAATCGCAATCCCTCTGTACATCCGATTCAGACTGGACGAACAGAGATGATTGACGTCCGGGACGGAATCGGCCCACTGGGGTTTGTCTACTAAACCGTGTTAGCTGTTATCACAGGGTTAACGTGGAAATACTTGCTCTCTCCTGCTTGGCACTTGCCAGAGATCCTACGATCCCTGCATCGGCAGGCACTGCAGGAGTTCATGCTACCTGCCAATGCAGGGATCTCAGGTCTTCAGAATAAGTGGAAAACTTCCACGTTATCTGAGGTGGAAAGTCTTGGAATGCCCCCTGCAAATACTGCAGGTCTGTTCAGCTACCACAGGGCTTTTGCAGCTAACGCCTCACATTAGCTGCAAAAGGCTACACGGTTTAGTAGACAGACCCCTCTGTATTGCAACATAGTTGCCTTTGTATGTGATAGTCTACTTTCACTAGCCTACTTAGAATAGATTTACTCGTGGGATCATAGATCAGTATAGGATCCTGTTTGAAAAAGAAAGCATTATTTTCTTAGAACATTTTCCTTTCTTAATATTCGGCAATTCCTCCTTTACCTTCTTTTCTTAAAAGGCAAAAAAACAGAGCCAGGGGAACCCAAGCTGAGGGGACAGTACCTGTGGGTATTTTGAGGTATTTCTTAGAAGTATAATTATTCTTTTTCAGATTTGCATAATGTTTTAGTTTCAAATAGAGATGTCAACAATGTCATAGTCAAATTTGAACTAGGCAGGTTTCAGCATGGTTTGAATCTGATAAAAATTTCAGAATTCGTCCAGATCTGTTGGGGAAATATGTCGAGTAGTCCTTGAAGTATCTGCATGAAATTCAAAGGAAATCCAAAAAGTCAGAAGTGGATCTTAAAGGCTGGCCTTCGAATTTGAGAAAATCTGAAAATAAATCCACTAAAGTTAAATTTTTTGAACCTCCAAAGATGATTTTTGAGTTTATTTTCAAAAAACTGATTCTTTGATTTCAAGTTTGTTGAATAGATCAATGAATTTATATTGAAAAAAATTCATAAAACTCCAGACTTAAAGATGTGCTCTCATATTGTCCCTGCTACCTTGAGGCCCACAGCAATTTGCAAGAATAAAAGAACAAACTATAATGAAGGTGCTCCACTAGCGCACGAGAACTAAAACCTTTATTTAACCTCAAACATTCAAGCTAGGATCTAATAAAAAGCACTGTTTAACAGCTTATTGAACTGCGAGAAATCACTCAGCTGCCTAACCTCCATCAGAAGCTCATGTCACAAAGTCTACAGGGCACAGGCACAATCCTGCTTTTTCTACACATGCACTGCATTGCCGGCTGGAGTCATTAAACTGTATGTTTATCATGAGCATATTCTCTGCCCTGACGTATAAACCACTAAGCATTCTTTCAAATAACCTGGAGCCGTACCCTGGTTATTTGGTAATCAACATTGCCAATTTAAATTTGCATTGAACCATAACATGCTATCAGAGTGAATGAGAAAACCTCAGAGGACACCACACTACAAATATACGGTGCACATGTTTCACTACTTTGGACTTTTCTATCATATTCATACACATATAGAGATGACAAAAAATTAGCACAGACATTTTTATTACTGCAATAGTAGTATAGGAAACAGCGTTAGAGCAACTAGATTAGAAGATCCCAACTGTTTTGGTTGTGTTGAAACATAGAAACATGATGGCAGGAAAAGACCACATGGCCTATAGTCTGCCCTTCCATATCAGCTACAACAGTCCCCTTTTTTTCCCTTAGAGATCCTCTGTGTTTGTCCCATGTTTTTTTAAATTTAGATACTGTCTTCGTCTCTACCACCTCCATTGGGAGACTATTCCACGCATCTACCGCTCTTTTTGTAAAGAAATATTTCCGCATATTACTCCTGAGTCTATCCCCTTTCACCCTCATCCCATGTCCCCTCATAAGAGCTTGCTTTCAATCGAAAGAGGCTCTCCTCTTGTGCTTTTATGCTATGGAAGTATTTAAATGTCTCTATCATATTTATTTATTTATTCATTATTTATTTAGCTGGTTTTATATACTGCCTTATCATAGTGTCAAGACGGTTTACATGGAACAATTTGAACTTAACATGGAACAGTTTAAGGTATACATGGAAGAGTGTAATGTCAAAACTAGAACAATAACAGCATAAGTAGTGAAAAGCGGAGTATAGCATAGGTAAAATTCAAGTTCTAAGTCTATGTAACCCAGTATGGTGGCCGGGTATGTAGGTGAGACAGGAAGGGGGAGTGACTGTGGTGCAGACAGGGGTGGGGGTAAGAAGGGAGGGTCACAGGGGAATGAGGGGTTTGTGATCAAGTGAGAGTTGCACCGAAGTGCTCCATAAATAGATGTGTCTTCAGTTTTTTCCTAAAGTCTTCCAGTTCCCTTATGAATCGGATGTTGGGAGGCAGGGTATTCCATTGGTAAGGAGAGTAATGCGAGAATGCCCTGTTTGATGTTGTGTGGCTGCCCTTTCTGTGTGTTGGAAGGATGGTTAGTGTGAATTGTGCATTAGTTCTCCTCGGTCTGTCATCTGGTGTCTTTTGGATTGAAGAGAGGTTGTGTTTGAAGGTTGAAGTGAGGGTCTTGTATTTAGTGTGTGATGCAATAGGAAGCCAGTGGAGGTTTTGGAGAATTGGTGTTATGTGTTCAATCCTGGAGGCATCAAATAGGACTCGGGCAGTGGTGTTCTGAGCCACTTGCAGGGGGTGGGTTATGGATGGTGGTAGGCCTTGGAGAATTATGTTGCACTAATCCAGGAGCGGGAATATCAATGCCTGGAAAACTGTGCAGAAATCATGGCTGTCAAGTATGATGAACTGGCTGATTTTATTTCGTGGTAAGTTAGTTTGAACATGGTACTGATGTGTGGCTGCAAAGTCAAGCCTTGGTCTAATATGACTCCCAGAGTTGCACATCTGGTGTATTTAAGTATGTGGGTGGTGTAAAGTTTGCATATTTGGTAATATAGAAGACCTCAACCTTTTGCAGGTTTACAGATAAGTTGTGGTTTGTTAGCCATCACTTAAGTGCAATGAAGCAGTTGGTCAATGGAGAGTAGTCAGGGTGTAGTGTGTTGAATGGGATATAAATTATATCTGCTCTTCCTGCCTTTCCTCTAATGTATGCATATTAAGATCTTTAAGTCTGTCCCCATATGCTTTATAATAAAGACCACTAACCATTTTAGTGGCCACCCTCTGCACTGACTCCATCCTGTTTATATTCTTTTGAACGAGTGGTCTCCCGAATTGCACACAATACTCCAAATGAGGTTGCACCAGAGACTTATACAAAGGCACAATCATCTCCTTTTTTCTGCTGGCCATTCCTCTTCCTATGTACCCAAGCATTCTTCTGGCTTTCGACATTGCCTTTTTTTATCTGTTTAGTCACTTTAAGATTATCAGAAACAATCACGCCCAGGTATCACTCTTCTTTCATGGACAGAAGTACTTCACACTCTACACTGTACTGCTTCCTTGGATTTTTGCAGCCCAAATGCATGATCTTGCATTTTTTTAGCATTAAATCTCAGCTGCCAAATTCTTGACCAAGCTTAGCTAGATCCCTCCTCATGTTATCTACTTCTTCCTGGGTGTCTACTCTATTGTAGATTTTGGTATCATCCACAAAGAGGCAAAGCTTAACTGACAGCTCTTCTGCAATATCACTAACAAAGATATTAAAAAGAATCGGACCAAGGACAGATCCCAGCGGCACACCACTGGTAACCTCCATCTCCTCGGAGTGAGCTCCACTTACCTGTACCCTTTGTTGCCTCCCACTCAACCAATTTCTAACCCAGTCAGTCAATTTAGGGTCCATCCCTAGACAGCTCAATTTGTTTATAAGTCACCTGTGCAGAATGGTGTCAAAGGCTTTACTGAAATCTAAGTACACCACATCTAGGGCTCTCCCTCAGTCCAACTCCCTGGCCAGCCAGTCAAAGAAATCAATCAGATTTGTTTGACAAGACCTGCCTCTGGTAAACCCATGCTGCCTTGGATCCTGCAATCTATTGGACTCTAGAAACCTCACTAGCCTCTGTTTTTAGCAGCATTTCCAATAATTTACTCACCACAGAGGTTAGACTAACCGACCTGTAGTTCTCAATGTCATCCTTATTTCCACTTGATCTCTTATTAACCTCCAAAACATTCAGTGACCCCCCAGTTCATCCTTACTACTCCCGACCCCCACTCCTCAACTCCATGTCTGTCCCCACCAGTCCTCTTTATCTCTTCCTTTTTCACCAGTCTCTCTCTCTCTCTCTCTACTTCACCTCTCACCAGCCCCCCCCCCCACACCCATCTCAGCCTCCTTCTCTCTTCCTCTCTCACTTTTTCACCTTTCTGTGTCATGTGGACTCCAATAATGGGTTATCAGACCTCAGGTTGGGAACCACTGAGCTAGATTAAACCTGCTTGTATACTATTATCCTATAGTTTGTTTCTATCCCTTTACTTCTGGAGATGAAAAATCGAAGGTCTGAGTGCAAATTCTTACATTGCATTTACATACAGTACTTAGAAAGGAGATCTAGAGACCAAGAATACAACCCCAAATGAAGGCATGGAATTAATCTGCATGGATTGGAGTTACAACCCCAACCACCTTATTGGGAAGACAGGCTGGATCACTTTGATATGTACCTGGGATCACCTACTGTATTTCTATGTAACTTAAAAGATAGCAAGAGAAAGTACTAAAGCTTCTGATTATTGTCATGGATATGGTAAGCCTAGGCAGACCAGAAGAGGCAGAAGAAGCTATCATTTGTATCATTTGAGCAACTGCAAAGCACGGCATATTTGAAAGACCAAAAGACTGAAAATACTATCAGTTTAGGGACAAGCATTTTTTAAGGTGATGAGAATGTACCTTTCAAAATTGAGGTCAGGATCTAGGAGTACCCACAAACTTTTTACAGTGCATTTAGAATCGATATGTCATCCAAAATGATTTGGGAATCTAGATATATAGTGAAGTGCTGCATCTTTTTTTCTCAGTAAGATGGTTGGGGTTGTAACCATGCCTTCATTTAGGGTTGTATATATGAAGCAGAGCACTTTTGTAGGGTTATATTTACTAAGCAGAACATCTTTGTCTTCGCAGGGTTATCTTCATACAACTAGAAATTTCAGCTAGTCTTTATTAACCTTAAAGATAAAGAGGATGGTGTACTACAGTTTGAATTGTTTTTGCAAACATTTTGGAGGCTTAGTAATAAAGTTAAGTTTGTTGTCCACAGAGGGGGGGGGGGGGGGGTACCCACAGGGATGAGATTTGCCTAGAGCACCTCATCTCCTTGCAGCAGTCCTGCTAGCCATTCTTTTTGCCAGTTGACCCTAGATATTTAATCAAGATAAATGCAAAGGCACATTTTAGAAAGGCCGTTAATTTAGTGGAAGTGATGTTGAAGTGAAAATGTCTGTCAATCTATGTGTATTTTAGAAGAGTGAGGCACGTGTGAGACCAATATAAAATCAACATATTACTGCCCTTCAAAATGGGTATATTTTTAAGAAATGTCCTATGGTCATATATATGCGTATGGGTTCTAAAATAGGGACATGTATATGTGGAGAACCTAATAGGCAGCAGGGTAGCAAAGTCTGTGTTCTAAAATGGGGGTGCATGGGTATATGCAGCTGGAGGTCTGGCTGCACATGGAAAATATAGAGGGCACCAGTTGCATGGATGAATATGGGAAGTGGTGCTTTTTGGGATGCTGCATGTGTATCCTACAAGAGTAGGTTCCTTTTGGTGCCAAAATGCATGTGTCCAACTGAACTCCACATGCGCATGGCACATCTTCCTCTCTGTTGACATGTTTTCAGTCCACGCATACAGTATTCCCATGCCCAATAGCATGCCGACTTTGGAGAACACCAAATAGCATCCAGGAAAAAGCACAATTTCTCGGATGCTGAGACCCAGCTCCTGGGGCACCTGATGCTCACAAACGGAGATTCATGTACCACCTTGGCGACTGCAGGGCACTCCATATTGCAGCATGGAGGGTCTTGGAGAAGATCCACATGACTCTAACTAGGTTGGAAACCTTTTTTTCACACCTATACCTACATCTCACAGGGAGCCACCTAGATGTAGATTGACACCCATTCTGTAGGCAGGGAAACATGAAAAACAGGCTGGCTCAGCCATTAGGCAAGACTAAGCAGTCACCTAGGGCAGCAGTCCATGAGGGCCTGCAAAGAGAAACAGCAGTCAAATAAAAGTAATAGATCCTGAAAGCCACACAAAGTTAAAAGGCCATCAGCACATTCTTTTTCCAGCAGGGAGGGGTGATGTTCCAATGATGACTGCTGCATTTAATTATCAAAATCTCAGGGGAGGAGAGTAAGGCTGAAGGTTTTCTAGCATGATGGAAATGGCATGATAAGTCTTGTTGCCTGCAAAAGAGCAGCTCTCTCCAGCCATACACACAGACACACACAGCTGCATTGGCTCATGCTATAGCTTGGTCAGCCAATCTGTTCTACAGACAAGCTGGACAGGGCTGCCATATGGCAGCAGCAGCACTACCATCACCACCTCCAGCTGTAGTCCCATCCTGGCCTGATGCCCCTGACGAGGAAGAGAGCACCACCACTGAGGGATCAGAAGAATTAATGGCACCTTGTCAGAGAAGGAACCATCTTTGGAGGTTGCTCCAGCGAGGAGGAGAACTCACCAGAACAGTGGACTTTTCTGACGAAGAGATGCGTAAAGAAGAGTTGCTGCTGTCCCCTCACCTGCAGCCGGAGAGCAAGTATAAAGCAAAGTAGTCTCAGAGAGGGAGCTCTCAGCACAAAACATCCATGCCAAGGGGACAGGGGCACAGTGGATGCGAGGGCAGCGAGGGAGAAGGACTGGTGTAAACTGCCCTGCTACTTAGTAATAAAGTTAAGGAGCGGTATATCAAGTTTAATAAAACATAAACATAAAACAATAAGAGTAGCAAGAAGAGGGGAAGGAGTATAAAACCAGAACATACATTTGTAGTCATCCATTTTAGAAAAGCTGAAATTTAAGCTACATGTGTGCCAGTCATGCCTCCAAAGAGCAGGGAGCTCACCCAAAATGACAACTTCTGCCCAGGGGAGGTAGAGGTCCTGATTAGAGAAGCGTTCAAGCATCAGTGCACACTATTAGGCCATCCTGGGTAAAAAGCACTTACCAGACGCAAAAGCTATGGCTTGGCATATGCCAAAAGGTCTATGCCATCTAAAAAAATGGGTGAAAAGAAAAAACAAGCAAAAGGCCAGTAAGACAGATCCTGATGGCCAGTCAAGGGCCCTGACTGAACTTGAGCAGCAGGTACTGCTCATCATGGATAAGGACTCTCTGAGGGGAGTGGGCGAGCAGGACTTTACCAGAGACCCACATGACAACAGTACTGTAGCTATCTCTAGCACACCTTGCATTCCATTCCTACTATTCCTTTTATGCTCTCATACATGTGGTTGAGACTTCCTCTGTACCTATATCTGAGGTAGATCCATGCAGTCATCTATCCTTCTATCATCACTGCCTTCACCCATGGTAGAAATTAATTGATCATGCTTTTTCAGTGCTCTGCGCACTGGGAGAGAGCTATGCCCCGGTCACCAAATGTGTCTTAGTGCCATGTTGTGGTATGGTCTCACCCTCTAGCACCAGTAACATGTACTAAGATGCTGAACCTTAGTGCACTTTATGGCTTTTACTAAATTTTAATTCTATTTATTTATTTTAAACTCTGCTATTGTTATTATGTTTTATTTTTACTGTGGCCTTCAGGGCCCAATTCAGATCAGGCCTGTCCAGACATCCGAAATCTGGATGGGCCAGATAATTCTGCATCCATGGGAGCTAGACGTTCCCGCAGGAGCAGAATCGGGTGCAAAGGGCCTGGACGGGCAAGACATGCCCCAATTACATGCCACTGAACATCCTGCTCCCACCCCGTCCAACCCAGCCAAAGCACCTTTATGGAGCCCGATGCCGTGACATCCCATTGCCATGACAGGAGCCCCTGGTCCTCGCCACTGCTCAAACATATGTTTCCCCACCTCCTGACCCCCAAAAGGGCCTGCCAAGACCAGGATCAGGCTTCAGGGAACCTCCAGGTGCTCCTCATCATTTCTGGGGGATCCACTGGTGCTGCTTCCCTTCTTCGGGGAGACTTAGTCCACCTCTGAGGTGGAAGAAATCCCTCGTCCACTCCTGCTGCCCTGGATGTACAGGGCCACAACTGGAATCGGTCCTGTACATCCGGGTCATGGGCACACCTCTGTCCCGCCCACACTCCTCCTCCAGTCCACCCGCTCCTGCTCCCGTCCAGAGCTCCCCACACATCTCCTCTGTACATGTGGGAAACTTTGGGTTGCGAATCAGCCCCTGGTGTTTAGAGGGAATGTACGACCATACCAGACGTACATCCCCGCTAAACACTGCTCAGAATAACCTCCTGATTGTACAAACTTCCATTTTACACAGTTTGAATGGTGGTACAACAAAGTGCAGCAAATAAATAAAAAATAAATAAACATGACCAAATGTGCCTACATTTACATCAGCACATACGTTTTTGATGTAAAATGCAAGCATACATTTGAAAATTCCAAAATATGTCTAAGTTCAAATCAGTGGTAATTTGCTTTGCAAAATATAAAATGATACTGCACTGCTGCCAGTGAGGGGTTTCACTTTCCACTCAAGTCAAACTAAGGAAAAGATCAAGTTTGAAAAGGTTCAGGGTTGGCAGCAAAAGATGCTGCCTTGGTACTTGGCATGACCTGGCAACAGATCACCAACCCCAGGCTTGGGAGAACATCCTAAACCCGATGACTAATTTATATGCATATAGGCTGTACACACACAAGCTTTACCCACTATGGGCTTGACAATTTTATAAAAGCCCCTTTCTATGGATAAAGCAATGCTTTACCCAAGGAAATGGTTTTGAAAATTAGCTTCTCTGTGTCTGCATGGAAGCCTTTCAAACTATGCTGAAGTGCTGGTCAAATTTTTTTGCTGGCAAGTTTTCTGCAAACATGTAGAAGTTATGATTAGAAAATGAACGATATTTTATTATTTAATGATAATAGGGCAAAAAATTCAATTTTCAAGCTGGTTTTGTCCTTAACTGAGTAATGCATATATTTAGCTACATAGAGAGGTAATTTTCAAAAGCCATTCACCCATCTACATGGCTGTTATTTAGGTAAATATAGGCCCTCATTCTAGGACGCAGGTTGCGGGGCTGCACGTCCCGCAGTCCGCCTTGACTCTATTCCCCTACTGGCTCTCCCCATATGTCCTGTGCTTCAGGATGGGGAGAGCCAGCAGGGGGCGGAGCAGGGGCGGGTCACCTGGCAGCATGTACAGGACCAATTCAGGTCACGGTCCTATATGTGCTGGTGGGACTGCTGGAACGTGCTGTTTATACCAACTCAGAGGTGGTATAAGCAGCACTTTCTGCCCAATCGGGCCTGGGTAGCCTCCACCGGGGCTGGGGCTGGGTGCTGGGGAGTCCCTGCCGCCTGATTCAGGCCACAAGAGGCTAGCCATAGGTTGGGTGGAGAGGTTTGGGGGGCCAGGAATGCGGCAGTCTGGGGCGCCTATGGGGAGCACATCCCTGCATGACGGAGGAGCACTCTGGGCCATCCTCAGGCCCGATTCTGGCTCCCACTGGAATGTTTTGTTCCCACAGACCAGAATCGGGTCCTAATGGTCTTCAGCGGGGTCGTCAGGACAGCCCAGACGTCCCCCTCCTGGAATGGGGCTTATACTGTCTGAATATTACACACTCTGTATGGACCATACTGGTCTTTATCTGCTGTCATATACTATGTTACTATATGTTATACCTTGTTCCACAACATACAAACAATTTAGCTGCATTTCCTAAGGATTTTCCAGGTTAGAGTTAGGTAGATGGGGCAACAGCATGCATGTTTGTTTAGTTTTAAAACTAAAAGGCCTATTTACTAAGCCCCATGTTGGCAACATGGGTATGGGCTGTATTACTAGCACAAGGCTTTGTGCTATCTGCAGCAGGGGTGGGTACAATTGTCCCCCTTCAATTACTAGGCTTCACTGTGGTAAAATAGTCATGGGAGCAACTAATGCCACCTGCTGAGGTAGCATTAGTTGCACCTGCACTGGGCACAGGTAGCATGAGCTTCAAATGCCTGTGTTAGCACTGCTGCAGTGGGAATGCCCCATCCCGCTCAGTCACTGTCCAGACACACACTATAATGCTAGCGTGGGAGGTTTAATGTGGACCCTCATGCTAGGTTTTAGTGCAGCGACAATACTGCATGCCAACCCTGGGTAGCACACGTTAGTAAACATGCCCCTTAAGATGTTGTTTTGTTGGCAAAGTACCTGCAGAAAACGGTACCTGCAAATACTTTTTTGGTGAGCGGTTTTGATAACTGTCTCTGTTAGTGTACTTACTACTTCTACTACTATTGAACATTTATATAGTGCTGTACAGAAACATATTTAAAAGACAGTCCCTGCTCATCAGAGCTTACAATCTAGTTAAGACAGACAATACAACAGGTGAGGACAAGGATACAACTAGGGAAGGTAAGGCGACTTCTAGGAGACTAAATGGCACAGGATCCAAAAGCAGCCCCAAAGAGGTGAGCCTTTAGCATGGATTTGAAAAGGGGGAGAGATAAAGCCTGATGCACAACCTCAAGTAGTTTGTTCCAGGCATAAGGAGCAAGAAGGTGAAATGATCGGAGTCTGAAGTTGGCAGTAGAAGAAAAGGGGACAGAGAGAAGTGATCTTAGACATGGTTTCACAGAATTTCTGGCACAAGAACATGACAAAAGAAAAATCTTTGGAGCATTTCTATAGAAGAGCAGGAGACAAAAGATTCACAAGCCAAAAAATCAAGGAACGTTTTTGTACAGAGTTCCAGACCAGACAAACTTTGGACCAGTCAGGAAATGGGAACAAAGATCACCAGCAATACATGACACAATTAAGAGCAGGCTGATTAGACCCAGCCTCCTTGGAGATGTAACAGCTTTTCCTGCAAGATGCTTGCCTTCTAATCCAAACGTCACTGGTCTGAGGCCAACCTATCTGTGATGACATAGGTGGAGAGAGAAAAAAGACCCAGAATTTTGGACTTTTTAATATCATCTTTGATTCAAAAGCAATATAGAATGACATAGGAAATGTCATTGCTATTTTTCATGTCATTTCGAACAAATACATATCCCTACTAATAAGATGTATAAATTGAAACATACTCTGACATGCCAGACCATGTTTGCTGTCTATGTAATTCTGTGTCTGGGCAATAAGGTATGTTGGGTTTGAACTACTGGAGGAATGAGGGTGAAATTTATTGAGCATAAATCAAGAATAAACACTAGGAACACCAATGTTCCATTAGTAGCACACTGGTAAGAAAAGAAACATATTTGGAAAAATGTACATTGGCTTATAGTAGATCACATCCTAGACTAAGGAAGCAAAGATAGAGAGGCTCCTCTAGAACGGAAGGGGCTGTGCTGGTTTTTTCAATTGAAATCTTTGCAATCAGTGGGCTTAAATGAGGAGATTGAATGATTTAGTATTTTATAAATATGTATGTGGATGCAATTTATATGATGTGCTTTGCGTTACGTTTCTCACACTTTATTACATCAATTCCTAAGAAAAAGTTGCTATTAGGATCTAAAGTAATTTCTATGATGTTGTTAATGCCCCAGTTCAATCATATGATTAGTTTGTTTTTGCAATGTTTCCCAGAACGTGAAGTCAATACTTTTTTGGTTTTACTTTGGATTCATCTCTTAGAATGGGTGATATGCAATCATGATGACATCATCACATTTCAACAAACGGGTTGAACTTATGCATTTATTTACTTATTTATTTGCATAAATGTTTATTCCACTATAAATATTCTTGGCGAATCCCAAATCAACATAAGATAGACTCATAAGCACATACAGACAGACTCATAATATATACATGAATATATCTCAAAAAAATCATTATCGGGAAAGGCTTGTATAAAAACCAATCATGTCACACAATAATCTCTCCATAATAGAAAATTGATTCCAAATGACCAGACTAGACAGGGGCACAGATTTATTGCATATTCAGACCACAAATGTCTGCAAAGTTGCAGGAATTTTCAGTAAGCCTTGTTCCTGAGATTTCAAGGAATGCCCCCCATAAAATTTACTGACAAGTAAATAGGCAAAAAATTTCCCAATTGTTAACCCTTTAAATAATGTCACAATCACTGAACTGAATTAATGATTGAACCAGAAGTCAGTAAAGGAGCATTAATGAAAGAGTACTATGATCATGTAATTTTGCTCCGGTTAATAATCATGACACTTAGGGGCTTGTTTACAAAGCCGTGGTAGCGGTTTCCAATCGTTATCGGAGCAGCGGCCCCATTCATTTCAATGGGGCCGCGGCTCCGATAACGATCGGAAACCGCTACCGCGGCTTTGTAAACAAGCCCCTTAGTTTTGCACTATCGGCAAGGGTCATATTGGCACCGATGCTAATTCAAACTGCAAAGAATTGCAATAATCCATCAGAGCAGGAAGCAGTTGTTGCAAAATCACTCTAAAATCAGAAACCTCTAAAAAAGATTTCAACTGCACAACAAAAAAGTTTACAAAGGGTATTTTTTTAACCAACTTATTTTATTTATTTATTTACATTCTCTTATATACCGCACTATTCGGCATCAGCGCGGTTTACATGGAACAAAATGCTCAGTACAAAAACATGTATGAGTTTACAGATAACAGGGAACAAAAAAAACTTGGATAACAGGGGTAACTATTTACAAAACTTACTACATGTAAACCAATACCTGCATAAGGGTATTTTTTTAACCAATACCTGTTCCACTGTATATATGTTGTGCTATTCCGCACCTCCCACTTGTTCCCCCTCCCATCGTTCTCCTTAGAGAGGTCCTTGTAATGGTTTGAGTCATGTCCTTTCATATGCAGGTTCTATGTAACAGTTCTTTTAAGTTTCAATGTAAACCGCTTTGATTAAATGAGAAGGCGGTATAGAAAAATCGTTAAACAAATAAAATAAATAAATAAATAATAAACTTGCAAAGATAATATAGAATCAAGAAAAACACCTACATAGCTAACAATTCTAGAAGGTATTTTACACTCATTAATAGGGACATCATGTGGAATAGACAAATCCATTTTTCATGACAGTATTAAAATCTCTGTCTTGCTAACATTCGAAGCCAAGCCCAGATAATATAATTCATTCCCTATTGCCTCAATTAATGCAGATATCTGATGGACCCCAGCAACTAAATATATCATGATATTGTCTGTATAAATCCTATAACTTATTTTCAGTTTCCTCAGAAACTGGCATAAAGGCAGCAAAGAAATGTTAAGTAAAATTGCTGACAGCGGTGAACCTTGAGGTAATCCCAAATGCATGAGAAAAAGAATTGCCTATATATACTCTTTGCCCCCTCTCTGATGAATAAGAAGAAATCCCAATTCTAACAGGTAACCTAACAATATAGAATGTGACACTGAATCAAATCGAGCTGCAATGCCAAGAAATGCTGCAATTACAATCCTGCCTTCACCAATCTCAAACAACCAGCTATCAGCTACAGACATCAGAAGTCTCTGTACCTCTACCCACATGAAAACCAAACTGATATTCATCTAGTTGAAAATTAGAATCTAAACAATATTGAAGCTGCTGCAACACAACCTGCTCAATCAGTTTTGATAAAAACAAGATTCAAAATAGGTCTATAATCTGCCACTTGCATCAAATCAGGCCCCTGCTCTCAGGCCTGTTTCAACTCAACATGTAAAATTATTTTTAAAGAGAGCTATTAATCAAGTTGACCAAACTTGGCAACATGATCCCATTTCTACCACCAATAAGGGACTGGGTCCAAATTTGATATTATATGTTTTAATAACTGTTCTACCTGACCAACACCAACAAATGGGGGGTTACACTTTCCTGACAGGACTTTTCCCTTTGTATTACTTGAACATGCTTTTATACAATAACCTTTTGTCTTTCTTCTAAACAAAAAGGTTCCAAGGGTGACTCAGGGCTCTGTTTATCCTCCCCGAATAATAAGTAGCTTCAGGCGCTATGACCAGCTAAGGATAATTTGTAACAAAAAACTATACTCCAACTTATCATTCATCAACTTGAGACCTATGTCAATGGTTCTCCGTAGAGTGCAACTGCCTTTTTACACTACCATGTTTCTTGAAATGAGAGTTGCAAGCAGGGTGAAGAATGCTATCGGTGCCAAGAAGGCTGTCGGATGCCATGGGGATGGTGCACGGATCTTCATTATTTAAGCCATGAAATAGATTTAAGTCAAGACCACAAAAGCAGTCAATGTAGTTTAATGAAATGAGTCAGGGGGAGCAGGAATGATAGTTGTTATCCTTCAAGATAAGTGCACTTTACGATGAATTTTATCAGCAATTTCAAATTTATAAATAAAGAGAACAAGTAAGAATACACAATGAATATGAATTGTTTCAGGACCTATGAATGAGTTAAGAGGGAGTGAGAATTTGCATTTCTACTGTGAAAAATCCCCTCAACTGTGGTCCTTTATTTTTCTCCGTATTCTTTATGCTAGAGGTGCACATGAATATATGTGGAGTTTATAAACAAGCCTTTATAAAATAGGCATACATATGTGCACATTTTTGAGAATTTTTATAGATGTTCCATAATAAAATTATTTCCTACATATGTAACTTTACATATGGTGAGTAGAGATATTCCTATTTCCCCTTCAGTCTCTTCAAAGCTCAGCTGCACAGCTAATCCTCTGTCACTGTCACTGTGCACACATAACCCCTCTTCTTCTCATGTCACTTCACTGTCTCCCTATCCATTTTCACATACAGTTCAAACTTCTCCTTCTGACCTACACATGCTTTCATTCTGCAGCTCCTCACTACCTCTAATCTCTCCCTGCTCTCCTCTTCAGCAACCCTGCTCATTAAGCAAATTCTTTTTATCTATTCTCGTCTCTTCTACGGTGAGCTCCAGTCTCCATACTTTCCACCTTGCTGCTCCATATACCTAAAATAGACCGGGTTCCAACTCTGATCGTATTCAAATCCAGGCTAAAAAGTCACCTCTTCAATGCTGCTTTTGGGTCCTGATCCCCTTGTTCTCCTGTCTACACCCATGTGTGCTTTCATCATTTCCCATAAAGATTTACACTAGTCCCCTGTCTGTTCTGTTTGTCTTTCTTAACAAATTAAAAACTCTGTGTATGGGTACAGCGCATATGCTTAGAAGTGCTAGATAAATGATAAAGTAGTAGCAATAATGGCAGTGGTAAGGGTGGTGTTAGGGGGATACTTGCCCTCACATGCATATTTCTAAATTTTCAAACGTATGTGCATATCTTTTCTCTAGAAGATCAACAAGTATAAATGTGCGAGGGTAGATTTTCTCAGATAATTTCAAGAGTGGAAAGACATGTGTACTTTCATTTTGAAAACTATAGAAAAATCCATGGATAAAAATTACCTGCACATTTTGTACTATTGTGGGCAGTTGGAAAATAACATCCTTTATATACTAGGCTTGATGCCCAAATGCATTTCTCATCCATCCATCTCTACCATCACACTGACTGGGCTTAGCTAAGCTTAGCAAGGGTAATATAAATCTGGTTTTGCATGTCTTAAAATTGAATCTGCGGAGGAAGTGGCATCACCGTTTGGGATAGTGGCAAGGGGTTAGAGCTCCGCAACCCAGTTTGCGAATAAGCCTGCACTAAGCCCCCAGGCGCAAGGTAGATCAGCGGGAGTGGAGTGCACCTAACCAGGAGAATGATAACTAGCGGATGGCGGCACGGAAAAAGGCACCGAAAGAGCCCACCAAAATGACCTCCACAAAACAACAGCGATGGTGCACGCTACCAGTGCATGCGGCCTCAAAGGAGAGCTCTGAATAAGGAGGTGAGGATAGCATATCGCCGATGAAGTTATGGGGCTGGTTCTGGGAGATCAAACAAGAACTGAGCTCATTATGAGGGGGCTTCGCCACAATAGTGGCCGACCTCAGAAGCGAATTGCAGAAGGCTCAATTGGAAGCAGTGGAACAGGTTGAAAAAGAATTACAGGGATTGAAACAGAAGCACGAGGAACTGGCAGACAAACTGGAGGACCTCGAGAACCACAGTTGGCACAGTAACCTGCAGTTTTGTGGTCTTCTGGAGGACCCAAAATATGCAGGTTGTGGGGACGTTATTATTTATTTTATTTTATTTTATTTTTTAAAATTATTTATTTATAGAATATTCCAAAAATACAAAAGGAAATCATTACAATAACAATAGCCATACTACTATACATCTTCAAAAAAAACAAACAAATAACACTAGCCCATATCAAGGAGGTGCTTTCACATTTTAAAAAAAAAAAAGCTCTGAATGGTCCCTGAAATAACTCTAAAAACTCCTTTTATCTTATCGATGAACCAAGAAAATAAATAAGGCAAAACTAAAGAAAGAAAAATTAAGAAAGATTAAGTCTTACTGTCTAGAAAAGCAATCAACTCATCAACTACGGAAAATATATATCTTTTCCCCTGATACACTATGTGACATTTACAAGGAAATTTAAGGTAAAATGACGCGCCCAGAGCCAAAGCCTGTGGGCGAATTTCCAAAAAAGATTTACATCGCCTCTGAGTCTCTCTAGAGACATCCGAGACATCCGGGAACAAGAATCAGGAAATGAAGCACCTCAGCATCCCGCGGTGGGGCAGTTGGATTTAAAGCCCTCAAAGCAGACCTGCAGCCAATCAGTGCAGCCGCTAGTGCCAGCAACCATCCAAGAATCAGGAAATGAAGCACCTCCTTTTTTATTTATTCAACAATTTTTCTATTCCGCTATTCTTGTATTCAAAGCAGTTTACATTGAACATTACGTAGAACAAGGGCGTTAAACTTGGAGAGAAGGGTTAACATATTATTTACATGATTGCTTGTTACAGGTTGTGGGTTGATATTAGGTGGTAGGGTTTGAGCCAGGTTGTAACTATTGGTTTTGTATATGGGGTCAGATTTTATTGTAGTGGTTATGTTTCATGTATTGGTTCTGCTTCTGGTCCGTAGTATTATTATTAGTAGTATTATTATTACTAGACTCATTAGTGCACTGGGAAGGAGAAGGAGATGCCCCAAAAGTGGTTCTGGACAGAGCGCATCGAGCTCTGGGCCCAGTAAGGGGCAATATCCCTCGAGATACAGTGGTTTGCTTCAACTCCTCTCTCACTAAAGTGCAAGTGCTGATTAAGGCAAGACAGAGAGCGACACTTCTCTGGGACTCCAACAAGGTAGAAATAGTTAACTTGGCATCTATTACACTACAGCAACGCCGAGAACTGAAGGATATCACCACACTTCTGCGTGGTAAATGACTACGCTACAGGTGGCTTTTTCCATTTTCCATAGCTATAATGCATAAAGGAAAGGCAGTACAGGAATGGACTCGGGCTGAAATACTGCAGGGCCTGCAGGACTTAGAGGTGGGGGCAGTGTTGGATGTGGCGGCTAAGGCAACAGTGGGACAAGCCACCCAAGTGTGCCAATAACGGGATCCGAGGTAGCAGAGAGTGGGGAAGAATCGCCGGATCCAGAGACAGTCAGTGGATCCTAGCCCTGGAAAAACTATGGACTCTAATGATTGAGGATATGATTCTCTATACATGGGGCTTGGAGCTTACACAGTATATTTGGATGGGTGCTAAGGAAGAGATGGGAAGGCTAATGGAGGGTCAGGATAGTGGGGGTCAATAGGGGGAGTGGAACGAGGTGACCGGAGAGTTGGATACTAGGAGAGGGGGTGGGAAACATAAGTTGTGGGGGTTTGGATACCTATAGGTAATTTAGGCTCGAAATGGGGGAGGAGCTGGCAGGGGAGACATCTACTTCCTTAGATGGTTGCTGCATGGTGGAATAGGTAACCATGGGGTGAGTGGGGGAAAGAGGGTGGGGAGGGAAGGGGAGGTTGGAGGAGAAGGGGGGAAGAAAAAGAGGGAGGGGAGGGGATAGCAAGGGGGGTAATGGAACCTGATTGTAAACAAGAGAGCCCAATACGATGGTGTCTTTATCTTTATCTTTTTTGGGATGCTTAATATACCGCTCATTGCAACAGCGTCTGAGCTGTTTACAAATACATAAGGGGCTGCTTAGAAAGGAAAAGGAATGCCATTTGTACTATAGGACAGAAGAGAAAAGGATAGAGACTGTAGGGGGAGAGCAAGAGTTAGACAGATTAAAGAGTATCACCGGGGGGGGGTGGGGGTGGAGAAGGGAGAGAGGAGGATGGGGGGAAGGTCAAAGGCTATATAAAAGAGGTGTGTTTTCAGGTTAGCTTTAAAGGTTTTAAAAGAGGGCTCTAGACGGAGGTCCGAGGGGAGCAAGTTCCATAAACGAGGGCCGAGGAAATAAAAGGCAGAGGAGCGTGTGGATTCAAGGTGAGCTTGAGAAGGGGAAGGCAGGGTCATGTGGTTGGTATGGATAGTGCGGAGAGAGCGGTGGGAAGTGTGGAGGTGGACCAGATCAGCAAGGTAAACGGGAGTACCAGTGTGGATAGACTTGTGAACGAAGATGAGAAATTTATATTGTATACGAAAGGGGATTGAAAGCCAGTGCAGATGAATGAGGAGGGGGGTAATATGATCGAAGCTGGAAGAACAGGTAAGGATACGGGCGGCAGTATTGTGGACTCTGTATACATTGTAGCTGGGATTGGAGGAGGCCGGCCAGGGAAACATTGCAGTAGTCAAGGCGGGAGACAACAAGGGAAAGGAGAAGGGTGGTCATAGATGAAAAAGAAAGAAAGGGGCGAATGGAACAAAGTTGTCTTAGGGTGGAGAGACAGCGTTGGATGACAGAAGAGACGTGGGCTTTGAAGGACAATGATGAGTCAAGAATCACGCCAAGCTAGCGCAGAGATGGTACAATGGGGATCGGAGAGGAAGAGAGCAGAGGAATGAGAGGGGGGGGGGGGCAGGACTACCGGCGGTAAACCAAATAGCTGAGTTCTTGGAGAGGTTGATATGCAAGAAATTGGAGGAGAGCCAGGATGCCACAGAGGAAAGACAGTCATTAAGAGGGGTGATGTCAGGGGAAGCTGAATCGGTGTGGAAGAGGAGAAAGATGTCATTGGCATAGTAGTGGGCGGAGATACCATGCGGCTGCACCAAAAGAGTGAGAGGAGCTAGAAAGATATTGAACAGAAGGGGTGCAAGGACAGACCCTTGGGGGACACCGCAAGGGAGGGGGGTGGAAGGGGAAGATAGGGAGCCAGAAGAGACTGAAAAAGATCGGCCGGAGAGAAAAGACTGAAACCAGTGAAGCACGGTGCCGGCGAGGCCAGCATCGCGTAGATGTGAGAGAAGGGTGCGATGGTCGACAAGATCAAATGCGGCAGAAAGATCAAGAGAGGCAGCAAGGGTGAAAAGGCCACGGTCGTGGGCATTGTGTAATTCACTTAGAAGAGAGAGAAGGACAGACTCCGTGCTATAACCGGGACGAAATCCAGATTGCTGTGGGTGCAAAGTAAGGGAGGCTTCGAGGTAGGAGGACAGCTGGGAGAAGATGAGTTTTTCTAGAAGCTTAGAAAGGAAAGGGAGGTTGGAGATGGGTCGCCAGCTGGAGGTGGAGGAGTGATCTAGGGAGCCCTTTTTTAGAATGGGGTGAATACTAGCGTGCTTCCAGGGGGTGGGAAAGACACCAGTGGAAAGACTGGTGTTGATGATAGAGAGGATGTGAGGGGAGAGGGCCAAAGAGGGATCTAGAAGCCAGTGAGAGGGAATGGGATTAGAGGAACAGAAGGTTTTGCGAACAGAGTTGAAGGCCTTAGAGAGGACAGAAATAGAAATGGGCTCGAAGGAAGACCAGTGATGAGAAAGAGAGGGGACACATGGGGGAGAGGGCGGAGGGGGAGAGTGGGGAGGAATAGGTATGGGGTCATGGGGAGGAGGGGAGAGGGGGGAAGGACAGGAGGGGAAAGAGAGATGAAGAGAGAGTACTTTTGAAGAGAAGTATGTTGCCAATAGAGCGGGGTCAGGAGTGACCGAAGGGGGAGAGGGAGTAGAAAGGGAATGGGGAGCGGACAGAGATCGGAGGACAGAATACAACTGATGGGAGGAATTAGCGGATGTGGAGATGAGGGAGGAAAAATAGTCCTTTTTAGCAGCCTGAAGGAGGAGACGGTAATATGATGGCAGGTGCGGAAGTGATCCAGAAGGAGGGGTGCTTACGCCAGAGTCTTTCGGCATGGCGAAGATGTCTATGATGAAGAGAGAGGCCAGGGTGGAACCAGTGGTGATGGTGAGGATGGCGGGGGTGGGGAAAGGGATGACGGGGGGCTAGGCTATCGAGGGCGTTTGAGGGTAGCATTCCAAGTGCATACCTGGGTATTTACTGGAAGAAGGTGGAAGTCGGGAGGGAAGAGGGTATTAGAAGAGGGGAATTGAAGAAGAGTATTTGCGGTAATGTGATAAGAGAGACGAGGGGGGGGCAGGATTGGAAGGGGTAGCAGAATAGGGGGGAGAGGGAGTGGAAAGAGGAAATGAAAGGGAAGAGAAAAGACAGAAATGATCGGACCAGGGGAGAGGTAAGGAAGAGAAGAGGAGAGGTCGAGGGGGGAGGCCAGGGGAGAAATAAGAAGATCAAGGGTGTGTCCAGCCGAGTGGGTAGGAAAAGGAATGAGTTGATGGAGGGAAAGATCAGTCAGGAGAGAGAGGAAGGCATGGTCACGGGAGGTAGAGGGAGAATTGATGTGGACATTGAAATCTCCGAGGATCAGGAGCTGAGGAAAGAGGAGAGAGACCTCGGATATGGTAGAGAGAAGGGAATCCCACGCAGGGGCTGGTAGAGATGGAGGGGCGTAGATAAGGAGAAAATGAAGTGGGTGAGAAGTGGCAAGACAGAGGAGCAAAGATTCCAGGTAACGAAGAGCAGAGGATGTTTGTTCTTGAAGGGAAAGGGAGGAGCGGCAAAGAACAGCAATTCCACCACCACTCCTACCCCGACGGGAAGTAGATAGAGCAGAATAACCTGGGGGTAGGCAACGGTTAAGAAGAGGTTCCTCGCTGTCCTTCAGCCATGTCTCGGTTAAGAAGAAAAGATCAGGAGCATGTTGGGAGGTAAGATCATGAATCAAAGTAGTCTTAGAACGAAGAGACCGGCAGTTAAGGAGAGCAAGTTGAAGCAGTAGGAGTGTTGGGGGGGGGGGGGGGGACGGGGCTAGCAGGTGCTGAGAAGAACAGTAGATCAGATTGGAAGGGGTTCGAGCAAAGGAGCCAGAAGGGGCAGGAGAAAAGGATGTGGGTTGCCAGCTGCAGTGAACTGGGATGGCAGACATGCTGAGAGTGACAAAGCACAGTAGGATGAGGCCTAGGAGAGAAGGGGAATACAACTTACCGTGAAATTGTGAGGAGGAGATAGAAAGAGACCGTACACCAGGAGGGTGGGAGCAGGCCCACGAATGTGTGGAGCAGGTATGGACGGTGGGCTGAGAGGACTCTGGAGACTCGCCCCAAGGAGCTCGTCCAAGGAGCAGGATCTGCTCCTTGGCCACACCAACGATCTTTAAATAGGTAATGTTGCCTGCAGGGTTTGTGCGCCCGCGTCACTTCTGGGTCTTCCGGGTGCAGGAGGAGGCAGCCAATGAGGGAAGAGCAGGAAGGTACCTGGAGGGACGGCAGAAAGAACACACAATTGGTGAGGCACAGCGAGTGGAATCACAGCAGTGGGATCAGTAGGTAGGAGGAGGCAGCAGCAGGCACAATCCAGCACCAATGATCTTTAAATAGGCAATGTTGCCCGCAGGGGAGTGAGCGCGGGCGCGCGAAGCACAACTGCGTCACTTCCGGGTCATCCGGGTGCAGGAGGAGGCAGTCAATGAGGGAAGAGCAGGAAGGTACCCTCTGTCTCCGCAGGACCAACTTGAGGCTCATGCTGCTTAGAATTGCCTCAATAAATGCTAAGGGTTTAAATCTTCTCTGCAAGAGACAGCTGTTGGCTAAGGAAGTGGTGTGCTTGCATTGGGACCTGGTGTGTGTCCAAGAGATGCACCTCCGGATAAAGCACCAAAACCTGCTGAGGGCCAGGCAATACCAGCATATTTTTGCGGCCTCTAGGAGGGGAGGTGGTAAGATTGGAGGGGTCGCCATTTTGTTACATAATAGCTTACAATTTGATTTAATTGAGGAATCCTATGATAAAGAAGGATGATATGTGGCCATTAAAGGGTTAATAAGGGCACAAGTAATTACAGTGGTGTGCGTGTGTACACACCTAACCAAGGACAAGGGGATTTTTTTTGACACACTCGGGGGAATTATTGAGCTTTGTGGAAGGGTCTCTCATGGTCGTCAAGGATTTTAACGTGGTTCTCCATCCACGGATGGATCGGCAGGGTAGTGGGGGGAGATGGGAAGCTACACATAGGCAAAGCTTGCAGAGGTTTATGCATTCGTAGCAATTAGTAGATGGCTGGCGGATAATTAACCCATGGTTTTGACAGTTTCCCTTCTTCTCATCTACACATCATTCTTATTCACATATAGATCAGATCCTAGTTAGCCGACATATGGGAATCACAGCACGCCAATGGGTATATGAGCACATCACATGGTCTGATAATGGGTCAGTTTTGGTAGAGCTGAAAGGATGGGGCCGTCAGTCCAGATGACATTTTTGATGGATGAATGACAGCCTGCTACAGGTCCTGGAGGTGGTGTCATCTGTTGAGAAGTCTATTGAAGAATTTTTTTATTTGAATGGGAGGGGCGGGTGAGGTAGCCAGACCCATAGTTTGGGATGCCTTTAAAGCCTTCCTCCATGGCCAATTTCTCATGTGGGGAGCGAGGCTCAAGAAACAATGGCAGCAGCAACTTGAGGAAGGGTATTGCTCTGTGGCCCAGTTGGAACAAGCCCATATGGGGAGAGGCAACCCACAGGGATGGAGGGAAGTGGAAAAGCCATGCACACATGTACGCACTCTCCAGCTTGAAGACTTATTTATTTATTATATTTATTTAACCTGTTTTTTATACCACCTTATCCTTAAATCAAAGAGGTCTACATTAAACTCAGAACATGAACATGATACATTATAATTAAAATTGAGGTAAACAGGGGGAGAAACTATTTACAACTTGATCAACATATTTACACAATAACATGTGGTTGTGGTTGTTTGGAGAGATTATGTATTTGTATCCATGTGGGTTGGTCCATGATTCTTTAATAATTTATGTCTATATGGGTCAGTCTGGATCAGTCAGGTTGGGGCGAAGAAATTGTATCTTTAGGTTATGTGACCATAGTGTTCTGTGAACAGGAAGGTTTTAAGTTTTTTACGGAAGTCTTTAATGTCTCCAATTCCACGTATGTCTTCAGGGAGGGAGTTCAAGAGCTGTGGTGCGGCATGGGAGAATGCTGTTTTGGAGGTTGATTGTTTGCTCTTTCTGTAATCAGGAGGGATGTTGACCGTGTGTTTGTTTCTGGTTCTTTTAGAGCAGGGGGAGGCTTCTTTTATGATTAGTGAGTTGAGCACATCTGCTGAAAGGTGATGAATGAGTTTAAAGATGTTTAGTATGGTCTTGAATTTGGTCCGTGATTGAATTGGTAGCCAGTGTAGTTGATGCAATACTGGTGTGATGTGGTCAGTTTTGCTGGCTCCGTTGATGATTCGTGCTGTTGTATTTTAAACCATCTGCAGTGGGTGTATGACTTGTTTCGTTAGACCCTGGTATATTGAGTTTCCATAGTCCAGGATCGGCGTGATGATGGTTTGGCAAACAGTTCGAAAATGGTCTTGTTGTCGGAGTGGTTTGAGTCTTCTTATAAGGTTCAATTTGCGGTATGCTTTTGTTGCAGTTAGGTTTACGTGTGACTGAAGGTTGATGTTTTTGTCTATTATAATGCCAAGGTAGCACACTTCTTCTTTTACAGGAATGGTTTGGTTTAGAATTTGGATTTGTTGAGGAGGGTTGAAGTTTGCGTTACCACTGATGTATAATGCTTCTGTTTTTTTATAATTTAGTGATAGGTTGTTTGTGTTGAGCCAGAGGGTTACATCTTCTATGCATTTTGTTATGGTTGTAAGGTTTGGTGCTCCAAGATCAATTGGGGTGTATAGCATCAGCATAGAGGTGAAATAATATTCCGTGTTTTTTGATGATGTTACAAATAGGGTGTATGTATATGTTGAAGAGTATTGATGATAATGCTGATCCTTGTGGGACACCTTGTGGTATATTGAAGGGTTGTGAGAAGTTTGTTCCACATTTAACTTGTATTCTATTGGTTAGATATGAAGTGAACCATTTTAATGTGGTTTTGCAAATGCCAATTTCTCGGAGGCGTCTGATTAGGATGGGATGTCAAATGTGGAGGATATATCCATGAAGATGAAGAGAAAGCCATTTTATTTTGTTGTCAATTCCTTTCAGGATGTTATCAAAGAATGATGTTAGGAGACTCTCTATGTTGTGACGTGGTTTGAAACCATGTTGTTGTGGGTTGAGTGGTGCATTGAAGTCTATATGTTGTTGGAGTTGTAATTGTACTGTTTTCTCTATGATCTTAGCAAGGAAAGGTAGACTGGAGATTGGTCTATAAGTTGCAGGACTGGTTTTGCAGAGTGTGGTGTTTCTTAGGTTTGGTCATATGGAGGCTTGTTTTAGATGAGGAGGCATGTATCCTTCAGATAGGGATAGTTTGACTATTTTTTGTATGTAATGGCTGAGTTGTTCTTTGTTGGTTTTTATCCATTGCACTGGACATGGGTCATTAGGAGAAGTGGCGGTGTTGAGTGAGGAGATTGTTTGTATATTTCTTTATGGGATGGAATGCTGAATTCCTTCCATGGTTGTGTGGATGCTTGGGTTTCCATGTTGACTTATTTTATATTTATAGTAGTTGGATGCTTGAGTTCATCATATTCTTTGGTCAAATGGTCTGCCATGTCTTGAGGGTGGACTTCCTCATTTTCTTTATATGTGTTGTCTTTGGTGAGAGTCCGTACAATGTTGAACTGCTCTTTTGGTTTATTTATTGACTGCATGATTATGTTTGTGTGGTGCTGTTGTTTGCTGTTGTTAATGAGGGTGTTGTAGTCTTTTAGTTTAGAATAGAATAGTTGTTGCGTGTCTGGGTCTTTGTTTCTTTCTATTTTTCTTAATTCCCTTTTTGAATCTCTGATTGTTGTAGAGTACCAGGGTGTGGAAGGTTTGGTATGTGTGTGAGGGCGTAATTTTGGAGGAGCAGTAGCTGCAGTAGATAGTGTTTTAGTCCAGTTTTCAATGATCTTGTCAAGGTCATCTGTATTTTCTTGTAGGTTGGGGAGTACTTCATTCAGGAAGGTTTCTTTGTTGAAGGATTTGAATCTTCTTTTGGTTTCGTGTTTTCTCTGGGTGTAAATTTTCTGTGCGATCTGAAGTTTAATGGTTATTATGTGGTGATCAGACCATGGTGTTGGTACGATTGCATGGTTGGAAACTGTGTTAGGTGGGTGAGTTGATGTGGGAGTGAATATGAGGTCCAGTGTTGTTCTGTGTCTGTGGGTAGGTTCTTTAATAATCTGTTGGTAGTGAAGTGCTTCCATTGCTTTAAGGAAGGCTTTGGAATTTTTATCAGGTGTTTGTCCGAGGTTGAAGTCTCCTAGGATGAAGAGAGGTTTGCTTCATGTGTCTTTTGCACATACCATTTCCAGTATCTTTGTTAGATGTTCTGATTTGGCATTGGGTGGTCTGTATGTTAGGCATATTGCCATGTGCTTGTTGGAGATGTGGATTATACTGGTCTCTTCTGAGCTGCTTGCTTGGGTAATTTTGAACTTGTAAAAGCTTTTGGTTAGTATTAGTACTCCACCACTTCTTCTTCTGCCTGTTCTGGGGCAGTTGTAGGCAGTATATGTAGGTGGAGTAATTTGGTTTGTAACTACCTGATCAGTATCTTTGAGCCATGTCTCCGTTATGCATAGTATATCTGTGTTATGTGTGTGTAAGTAATCTGTAATAATCTTAGTTTTGTTTTTAATGGATCTTGCATTGATGAGAGTGCAGTTGAGGGTGGTGTCTAATAAGGAGTTGGTATGGTTGTTGTATGTGGTAGATGTGGGGTGTAATGTGTTGGGGGTGTCTATTTTGTGTGGGCAAGTTTTGTGTGTTATGTGTCTGAGTTGATAGAGTCTTGGGCATGTACATTGAATCTGCCACGGAGTGGGGTGTTGTACATATAGGAATTGTGTGTATGAGGATGTGTGTGTTGTGGTGTGGAAAGTTGTTGCATGTTGTATGAGAAGCTGAAGTGTCAATAAGGTGAGTAAGAGTATTGTTGTGTAGTGTGCCATAGTTTTGTTAAGGACTTACGTGGCTTCTATTCACTTATTTGAGTGATGGTAGCTGTGGCATAGTTGGCTTTAGGTCAGTTGTAGTAATTTCTGCCTTGCCTTATTGTTGGAATAAACAATTGTAGACAGATTGTTGCTTTGGGATGCTCGTGGTGTGGCTGGTCATGGTTATTTGTAACCTTGGCTGGTTGCTTTATTGTTGATGTTTTCTTGAGGTTTTGGGATGACTCTTTCTTCAGCATCTGATGTTTAAATGTTGGATTAGGTGCTTTCCTTCTTTTATTATTTCTGCCTGCATTCCCCGCCTAAGGGCCACGCCAAAGGGCCCTCTGGCGAGGCCCTCAGGCGTGGGCCCGCTCAATGGCGTGCCTTTTTTAAAGTTTTGTGGTGGCCCTGATTGGCCTCGGGCCTGTGAGCGAGGAGGGGATCTCCTTCCCGTTCCCTCACTTGATGCCAGTCTGGGTGGAGGCGGGGCGGATGTTCCAGCTGCTGCTGCTTTGGCTTCCCTTCTCTTTGCGCCCGATGGCGCTCCTTTTTTTAAAGTTTTGTGGTGGCCATGATTAGCCTTGGGCCTGTGAGCGGGGAGGGGATGTTACACCTTGCAAGACAGTGCTTTTATGAGCATGGCAATAAACCAGGGAAAGTGCTAGCGCGCTGCTTAAAAGCTAGGCAAGCGTATCAAGTAACAGATAAATTTAGGCAAATAGGAGGGGGATGGGCCTTAAAAGCTAGGCAAGCGTATCAAGTAGCAGATAAATTTAGGCAAATAGGAGGGGGATGGGCCATAAAAGCTAGGCAAGCGTATCAAGTAGCAGATAAATTTAAGCAAATAGGAGGGGGATGGGCTCAAGGGAATGAAGACATCAGGCAGATATTCCTACTACTACTACTACTACTATTGATCATTTGTATAGCTCTAGAAGACATATATAGCACTGCACAGACATGTAAGAGACAGTCCCTGCTAATTAGAGCTTACAATCTAGTCAAGACAGACAACACAGTAGGTGTAGACATGGGATACATCTAGGGGGAATGGTGAGGAAACACAAAGGAGATCAGGTGAATCAAGATCCAAAAGCGGCAGCAAAGAGATGAGTTTTTAGCCTAGATTTGAAAAGGGCCAGAGAAGGTGCCTGACATACAGACTGAGGTAGTTTGTTCCAGGTATAAGGAGCAGCAAGGTGAAAGGCGCAAAGTCTGGAGTTAGCAGTGGAAGAGAAGGGCACAGATGGAAGTGATCTGCTAGAAGAGTGGAGTTCCTGAGGAAAGGTGTAGGGAGAGATAAGAGAGAAAAGGTAGGGAGGAGCTGCAGAGAGAAAGCATTTATAGGTCAGCAAAAGAAGCTTGAACTGGATGCAGAAATGGATAGGAAGCCAATGAAGAGACTTCAGAAGAGGGGTAATATGAGCATGACGAGGCTGGTGAAAGATTTTACTGACAGGTATATACGGGCTAGGGGGTGCCCTTTCAGGAGGAGATGAAAGTTTATTTGGGGCTAGTGGAATTGCCTGTATTGTAGGACAAGGATCGGGAAAGACTGGATGCCCCTATTACCTTAGCAGAAGTGCAGGGGGTGATTAAAGGGTTGGCGGGCGAGAAAGCACCTGGGCTGGATGGGCTCATGGCAGCAGTATATAAAAATATTTAGCAATCACCTGGGCCCAGAATTGGTTACACTCTTAATGGGGTAATAGAAGGGGAAGGTTTGTCTGCCATGCCATGGGTCAGACAGGTATTAATATATTGTTGAAACCTGGGAAAGATGCTGCTAACTGCAGCTCCTATAGACCCAGTTCCTTGCTTAATTGGTGCAAAACGTTTTTCTAAAGTCTTGGCCAATAAACTTAGCAACTGCTTACCGTACCTGATAGATGCTGATCAAACGGGTTTTATCAGAGGTCACCAAGTGGCTGATAACATTAAGCGAGTGGTGAACTTGATATTGGTGGCCAGGAGCGAACAGGTGGGAGCAATGATATTTGCGGTCGATGTAGAGAAGGCATTTGACAGTCAATTGGACCTATTTATTGGAAGAACTCAGGAGGTTTGGGATTGGGGAAAGGTTTATCCAGTGGGTACAAGCGCTATACGCCAGACCCATGGCGGCAGTGAAAGTTAAAGGTGGGTACTCAGAATTCTTTAATCTGGAGTGCGACACATGGCAGGGGTGCCCCCTTTCCCCTCTTCTATTTGCCTTGTTGGTCGAACCCTTTGTGATGCATATAAGGAGCCGGAGTGATGTGAAGGGACTGCAGGTAGGTGCTGAGCCCCACAAGATTTCGCTCTTTGTGGATTATATTTTGTTGATCCTTCAGAAACCACAAATCTCAATGCAGGCCTTTTAGGAGGAGGTGGAAAGGTATGGGCGTATATCAGGCTTTTGGGTCAACTTTACCAAGACTGAAGCTCTAAGCTTAACTCTGACGGATGGGGAAGTCTAAGAGCTTCAGGAGGTCTTCCCATTTTGGTGGGTGTATTTAGTGGTGAAAATAAGCGCAGATATGGGTAGTTTATATCATCTCATTTACTGCTATTTAAGGATGTATCTGTGGACCTAGAGCGCTGGGTCAAATACCCCATCTCTTGGATGGGCCGGATAGCCTGTTTGAAAATGGTGATCCTTCCTAGACTGCTGTACTTCTTCCAGGTTCTGCCTGTGAATATCCCCTGAAGAGACTTAGAAAAGATCCAGAGAAAAATGTTCTTCTACATTTGGAAAAAAAGACCCCCGAGGGTAGCATGACTGGTATTGTTCCATTCACGAGTGCATGGAGAGCTAGCAGTACCACATTTATATTGGTACTACATGGCAGCGCAGCTGGACAATATAGTGTATAGGCAAGAGGGTACATGTCGCAAATAGGTGCAAATTGAAAGTCATTATGTCAGAGGGGTTCCCTTGGAGTATTTGATATGGCACGGAGGGCGAGGGGCAGAGATATGCAATCCGTTTGTGAGGCATGTTGAATGTCTGTGGTTTAGCACTGGATGTTGCCGACAGTTAAGGCCCATTTCTTCCTTGTTACAAGCTATCTGATATAATTCAGACTTTGTGCCGGGAAAGATGAATCCATTGTTTAAACAATGGGAACAACAAGGACTCAAAGTGGTGCTGCAGTTGTGCCCCGACGGGGAGCTGGAATCTTTTAAGGGACTACAGGAACGATATGATCTGGGGCCCCGGGATTGGTATGGGTATTTGCAGTTGAGCCATTGGCTGGATGGGAAGAAATGGAATGCTGCAATATTACAGGGCCTTACTGATTTGGAAAGCCTGTGTTGGTATCTGGCAGCCCAGCGGCAGGAGGTGTCACAGATTTATAGGCTGCTCAGTAAGCTCCGAGAGAGTAAGGTATGCTTCCAAGAACAATGGGAAGAAGATATGGAGCAAAACTGGGATGAGCACCAATGGGAAACAGTGTTTAAATGAGTGGGTAAGGGCTTGGTGTCGGTTAATCATATTGAGAATGGATATAAAGTTCTCTGTCAGTGGTATTTAACACCGATGCAGCTTCATTCTATGATCCTGGGATAACCTGTAATATGTTGGTGGGGCTGTGGGCAATAGGGCACGTATCATCACTTGTGGTGGGTTTGCCCCAATTTGCAAGCTTATTGGAGGGCAATACGAGAAGACGTTCAAATGCTGGTGGGTGGGAGGATTTCTTGGGAGTTGGAAAATGTCCTGCTGGGGGTGGCGGGATGCTGGAGGGATGGGGAAATTTGTGCGGTAATGTATTATGGCAGCTCGTAGTGAAGTGGCCTTGCACTGGAAAGTGACATGTCCCCCAACAGCTGTCTCTTGGAAAGCCCAAATGCAAAATTTGTATATTATGGAAAGATTAACAGCCCTCAGACAAAACAAGACTGGTAAATTAGAGAGAATTTGGACTCCATTTGTTAAGAAATAGTGAGGTAATCGCGTGGGGGTGCGGGAGATGGCGGAAATTGTTGGCTTGTATTGTTTGCTAGATGGGGTTGGGAATATGGATGTTGATGCTGTTGTGCATCAAATCAATATTCTAATGAATAATAACAAAATAAAGTACAAACAAAAATTAATTTGCTCTGGATTATTAAAATTCATCTGTTGCAGATCAGTACTGAAAAGTCCAAACCTATGTGAGAGACTTTTTTTAGACTCTCAGTTCAAAAATCTTTGATGAATATTAGTTTAGGAACCATTCACAAGCATCTTTTATAGAGTGTATGCAAGGAGCATTTAAGACAAACTTCTGCTTGTTCTATAGGGTGTCTCTGTTCCCAAATAAATATTTCCACTGGCAGTTACCCCATTTGTTTAGCCCTCATTCAGAGATTAGACTGCTTTGGGGAAGTTAATTGCCTTACATAAAGCTCCTGTTTATCTTTTTGACAGCATACATTTCACATTGCCCCAGGCAGATGACATTTCGTAACACAATCCCAGGTGAAAACAAAATATTTCAGTGCTCCACTGCATTTTTTAAAATAGATCTGTATATACTGTAACTCTAGAAAAAACAAACCTGCATGCCTCTCTTAAGTTGGGCAAACTACTTTTTAACCGAGTATGTGCACATTTAATTTTGTCTGTTTCAAGACTAAGCAGCTGGTAAATATTTTTGTAATACTAACCCGTTGTTTGCATGCCCATAACATTTCAAGTCACTTTTACATGGATCACACTTTCAATAAGTAAAAAGCCAGTTTGACAAAGATAAACAATATTAGTATACATATCAACATCTGACAGTCCTATAATGGGAGGTTTGAGAAGGGAAAAAAGTGTGATGCCTTGATCTTTCAGTGGGAATGTTTTGGATTAAAAAAGTGGAAAGATGGAACATTTTTGGTCAAATAGGAATGATACATGTTTCTAATGACTGGTACTTGCATTTTGATGAAACCAGAAACTGATGTTGAAAATGTGTTACTGCTGAAAGAGAGCTTTCTGGTTAAATTTGTAACCCAGCAGAGAGCTGTAGTTTAAATTTAATAGTCACTCAGGGCCTAGCATCAGCAAAGTACTTTTAGTTTAAATTTAAAACACAGAAGAGAGCTTTCTGGTTAAATTTGGAACCCAGCAGAGAGCTTGTAGTTTAAATTTAATAGTCACTCAGGGCCTAGCATCAGCAAAGTACTTTAGTTTAAATTTAAAACACAGAAGAGAACTTTCTGGTTAAATTTAGAACCCAGCAGAGAGCTTGTAGTTTAAATTTCATAATAAGTTAGAGCCTAGCAGCAGCAAAGAGCTATAATTTAGAATATAGATTAGCACAAAAGGCAAAACAGGGTCAGTACTCTTTGAGAAGAAAAATAAAGTCTTCTAGAGACCTTTACAAAGAGGCCTTCTACCTAGGGGGCAACAGACCTGTAAAACATTTTCAATAGATGTTAACATCAGGTGGCAGGTCAAAAGGCCATTTTGAAAGACTCCTTCTATCCAAGCAAGGACTGTTAATCATCCAGGATGTTGGCCACAGCTTACCTCAGCAGCACAGGCATAAATAGCTCAACCAGAGCTCTGTGATTCTCAGTCTTGAAGGACTAGAAAAGGGGGCTGTTACTTCTGGAGAGAGATCTGCAATTGTGAGTATATACTTCTGGGAATTTTCTAAAAGGAATTCTTTCTATTAAAGCTAATTAATCTGTGAACCCACTATTTTTTGTTAAATCAGTCAGGGCCTAGTAGCAGCAGTTTAAGTTTAAATTTAAAACACAGAAGATAACTTTCTGGTTACATTTCATACCCAGCAGAGAGCTTGTAGTTTAAATTTCATAATAAGTTAGAGCCTAGCAGCAGCAAAGAGCTATAATTTAAATCAAATACGAATATAGCTTATCTCAGCAGCACAGGACAGGATACTGTGTAGCAGCCCTCTTTTAATAAGTGTTATTTCCCTCCCTCCCCACCCCTGAGATAATCGTAGCTTTATAGGTACTTACATATCTTAAAAGACAGGAGGTGCTTTCAGGTGAAGCTCATTACCCAAATCAGTCATACACTAAGGACCTGAGATTAATTAAGCTTCAGGTGAACAAGGTATATTAAACGTATTAGGTACAGTTTTATTGGTATAAATTTCCATAGCAACCCTTAGTAAGTAAAGAACTTAAAGATCTAAACAAAAACTTAAAACTAAGATGCAGACAGCAGTCCAGCAGTGAGATGGGGGCTTTCCAGTCTTTTGCATTGAGTGTCACATGTATGATTTTCTCCCAGTTGGTGAGAGGTCTTACGTGTGCACTAGGTGCAAGGAGCTCTTTGCTCTCAGGGAACGAGTCCGTTCTCTAGAGGCTAGAGTAGCAGACTTGGAAAACATAAGAAAGACAGAGAGGTACATAGACGAGACCTACAGGGATATAGTCTTGAAGTCCCACCTCCAGTCTGGCAGCATCCCTTTTGCCATGGAGGAGAGAGGTCACGTGACAGGAGAGCATCACCCTGGTGTGGCAGGAAGTGATCCAGTAACTAGGACCTGTCCTCCAGGTGATGTAAAACCCTCTCGCACCGAGGACGTTTTTCCAGGGCCATGTGCCCATGAGGGAAGGATTAGGACAGCCGTTATAGTTGGTGATTCAATCATTAGGCATGTAGATAGCTGGGTGGCTGGTGGACGTGAGGATTGCCTGGTAACATGCCTGCCTGGTGCGAAGGTAGTGGACCTCACATGCCACCTAGATAAGGTCTTAGATAGTGCTGGGGAGGAGTCTGCTATCTTGGTACATGTCGGTACCAATGACATAGGAAAATGTGGTAGGGAGGTTCTGGAGGCTAAATTTAGGCTTTTAGGTAGGAAGTTGAAATCCAGAACTTCCAGGGTAGCGTTCTCCGAAATGCTTCCCGTTCCACGTGCAGGACCCAAAAGGCAGGCAGAGCTCCAGAGTCTCAATGCATGGATGAGACAATGGTACAGAGATGAGGGTTTTGGATTTGTTAGGAACTGAGGTACATTCTGGGGAAAGGAGGGGCTCTTCCGAAAGCATGGGCTTCACCTTAACTGGGATAGAACCAGGCTGCTGGCATTAACCTTTAAAAAGGAGATAGAGCAGCTTTTAAACTAGATAATAGGGGAAAGCCGACAGTCGCCCAAGAGCGGATGGTCTGGAAGAATGTATCCTTGAAGGATATTACCAAAAGCAGAGAGGTTCCGCAAAAGAGTAAAGTAGCCCAAATGCCCTCGAGTATGGAGCAGACAGAGCTTAAAGATCCCAAATTACCCATGTCTACCAATAGCCAAATTAATATGAATAAAATACAGTTTCTAAAATGCTTGTATGCAAATGCTAGAAGTCTAAAAAATATGATGGGAGAGTTAGAATATATAGCACTAAATGAGAGGTTAGATATGATTGGAATATCAGAGACATGGTGGAAGGAGGACAACCAGTGGGACACTGTGATACCTGTGTACAAAATATATTGTAATGATAGAGCTGATCAAATTGGTGGAGGGGTTGCGCTCTATGTTAGAGAGGCATTGAGTCAGAAAGGATTAAAGTTTTGCAGGAAACAAAATTTGCTGTAGAATCTCTATGGATTGAAATTCCATGTAAAAAGGGGAAGGCGATGGCAGTGGGGGTGTACTATCGACCGCCTGGCCAGAATGAACAAATGGATGATGAAATTCTCAAAGAAATCAAGGAAGCTAACAAAAGTTACAGTGCAATAATAATAATGGGTGATTTCGGGTTGCAAATAAAACTTTCGGCATATGCGGACGACCTTTTGTTGTTCCTGCAACCTGGTTCTATAGGGGTGGTCCTGGATTTAATTGGGCAGTATTCAACATTATCGGGCTACAAAATTAATTGGGACAAGTCCATCGCATTCCCAATGAATATAGGGACTTTTTCTTCTTCGGTGGCGCAATACCCCTTTAGGTGGGAGGCACGAGCCATAAAGTATCTTGGGGTTCAGTATGGACCCTCGTTGGAGGAGACGGTATATTTGAATGTTAAATCTTTAAAGGAAATGGTCCAGGCTTTCACATTGCAATGGTCTCCCTTGCATTTGTCCTGGTGGGGAAGATTGGATTCTATCAAAATGGTGTTAGCTCCCAAAGTAAATTACATTTTGGAGATGATCCCTGTACATTTTTTCAAGTCACTTGAGCGGGTTTTGACAAATTTTCTGTGGCAGGGAAAGCCCCCTAGAATTGCGCTGAATAAATTGAAAGCGAGCAAGCAGGAGGGGGGGTGCAGTTCCCTGACTTTAGGTGGTATCATACTGCTCTATTGCTGAAGCACGGAACTAAATGACTTGCTAACGGAGAGGAGACCCAAAGGCCTGTTTGGGTGGATTTGGAGGAAAGGTGGGTAGCATCCATCCCTTCACACTTATTAGTTGGTATGTATGTGCCCGGGCATGGGAAGAATCTAAAAATACTTCAGGCCATGCAACAAGCTTTTCTTATGTTAGATTCTAGATTAGTTCTAGGAGGCGGAGTTTCGACCAGATCCCCGATTTGGTTTAATCCTCAGTTGAAGATTGGGCGTCAGACCTTTGCGTGGAAGGCTTGGCAGGACTGTGGCATCTGGACTGTCTGGCAGTTAATTAAAGGGAAGGCATGGAAATCCTTTGAGGAGTTGCAGGAGGAGTTCGGGATACAGGGATCGTTGTGTTTTCAATGGCTGCAGCTAAAGCATTGCCTTAGGGATCTCCCCTGTGATCCCTCTAAAGTCTCGGATCATTGGGAGCTTCTGAAGGAGGTGGATGTATGTCTTAATGGGAAGGGAGTCATGTCTAAATTTTATGCCCTAATCAGGGACAACTCGGTGGTATTTCCCACGGATCTGGGGCGCCGCTGGGAAGCTGAATTTGCGACTCCCATTCCCAGGCAGGTGTGGCAAAAGCTATGGGGAAGTATAAATAGAGTTTCTAGGGCGGCTGCCCTTACGCAATCCCTCTACTTTATTCTGCATAGGGCATACCTCACCCCAGAAAGGGTTGCGAAGTGGGTGCCAGGGGCCCAAAATAAGTGTTGGTCCTGCAATGATGACAAGGGTACTTTTAAACATGTGTTCTTTGAGTGTTTCCACGTTCAGAGATACTGGCATGCGGTATGGGACAGGATTAGAAGAGTTTTGGGCATCCAGTCTCCATTGAGGTGGGAAATAATCATACTGCGTTCTTGTGCGAGTGGGCTTGAGTTGGAGAAGGAGAAGGCCTTTCTATTCAACTTTATGATGGCTATCGCGTTAAAGCTGATAGTGTCTAATTGGAAAGATTTGTCTAAATTGGATAGCCTGCACTGGTGGAACCTAGTTTGCCTTTACTCTAGTTATGAGAAAGCGCAAGAGAAAAGAGAAGCCCTCTGGAGACGGGGAAGCAAAACTCGGCAGGTACGAGAGTGTTTTTCTAGGGATGGGCAAGTTAGCAGTAAGTGGTTTTGCTTGGATGTATATTTTGCTGGGGCAAGGTGCAGCTTTTCAACTTCCAGGTAGTCTTATTGGATTTAGCTACAGGAAAGATCCTGTGGATGGGCGTGACAGGGATCACAGGAGGATAGGGGGGGGGGGAGAGGGGGAGAAGGGGGGTGGTTGGTTGGGGGTTGGAGGGAGTTATGAAGTGTGTATTATTAGTGTTGATGTGTTAAGATGGCATTATGTGTTGATGTATTGTTGGAAACTATAAAAATAAATTAAAAAAAAAAATGGGTGATTTCAATTACCCCGGTATCGACTGGGTCAGTGTCATGGCAGGACATGCTAGGGAGATAAAGTTCCTAGATGACATAAATGACTGCTTCTTGGAGCAGCTGGTTCATGAACCGACCACAGGGGAAGCCATATTAGACCTAGTCCTTAGTGGAACACCAGATCTAGTGCAAGAGATAAGGGTGTTGGGGCCACTTGGCAATAGTGATCATAGCATGATCACCTTTGATTTAATTAGTGGAGGAGGGGTAGTAAGGAAATCCACAGTACTACCTTTTAACTTTCGAAAGGGAGACTATGATAAAATGAGGAAAATAGTTAAGAAAAAACTAAAAGGAGCAGTTGCAAAGGTTAAAGACTTACATCAAGCTTGGGTGTTGTTGAAAAATACTATCTTGGAAGCCCAGAACAGCTGTATTCCACGCTTTAAGAAAAGTGGAAGGAAGTCCAAAAAACTGCCAGCATGGTTTAAAAGTGAGGTCAGAGAGGCTGTTGTTGCCAAAAAAGCATCTTTCAGGAAATGGAAAAAAAGAGCCAAACGATGAAACCTGGAAACAGCACAAGCACTGGCAAGTCAAATGCAAGGCATTGATAAAGCAGGCAAAGGGAGAATATGAGAAGAAGCTTGCTGCGGAAGCAAAAACGCGAAATAAAGATTTTTTCAAGTACATTCGTAGCAAAAAGCCTGTGAGAGAGTCAGTTGGTCCATTAGATGATAGAGGAGTTAAAGGGGCACTAAGAGGCGACAAGGTGATAGCGGAGAGACTGAATGAATTCTTTTCTTCGGTCTTTACTGAGGAAGATGTAGGGATGTTACCCATGACTGAAGTGGTATTTAAAGGTGCAGAAGAATTGAAGGAAATAACGATACATCGGGAAGATGTATTACAACTATTAGATAAACTGAAGAGTAGCAAATCACCTGGGCCGGATGGTATACATCCAAGGGTGTTGAAAGAACTGAAATATGAGATTGCAGACCTGCTATTAGTAATCTGTGAACTATCATTAAAATCATCTCTAATACCTGAAGATTGGAGGATCGCCAATGTAACACCAATTTTTAAAAAGGGTTCCAGGGGTGATCCGGGAAACTACATACCGGTGAGCCTCACGTCAGTACCGGGAAAAATGGTAGAAACTATCATAAAGAATAAAATTACTCAGCATGTAGATAGTCATGGCCTAATGGGAAACAGCCAACATGGCTTTAGACAAGGAAGATCTTGTCTTACTAATCTGTTATGTTTTTTTGAAAGTGTGAATAAACAGGTGAACAAAGGTGAGTCAGTTGATATAGTGTATCTGGACTTTCAGAAAGCCTTTGACAAGGTCCCTCATCAGAGACTTTTGGCAAAACTAAAGAGTCATGGGATAGGAGGCAGTGTACTACTGTGGATCAGGAACTGGTTAAAAGATAGAAAGCAGAGGGTTGGGCTAAATGGCCAATTTTCCCAATGGAGGAAGGTGAATAGTGGTGTACCCCAGGGATCTGTGCTGGGTCCGCTGCTTTTTGACATATTCATAAATGACCTGGAAAGTGGAATAACGAGTGAGGTTATCAAATTTGCAGATGACACAAAACTATCTAAAGTTGTTAAAACCCAAGAGGATTGTGGAGAATTGCAAGAGGATCTTGATAAATTGGAAGACTGGGCATCAAAATGGCAGATGAAATTTAATGTGGACAAGTGCAAAGTTATGCACCTAGGGAAGAACAACCCAAACTATGGTTACACAATGCAAGGTTCCACATTAGGAACCACCACCCAGGAAAAAGATTTAGGTGTCATTGTGGATAACATGTTAAAACCCTCGGCCCAGTGTGCAGCGGCAGCCAAGAGAACAAATAGAATGCTAGGTATCATAAGGAAAGGAATGGAAAATAAAATAAAAGATATTATAATGCCTCTATATCGTTCGATGGTGAGACCGCACCTTGAATATTGTGTGCAATTCTGGTCGCCGTATCTTAAAAAGGATATAGCGTTATTAGAAAAGGTTCAGAGAAGAGCCACGAAAATGGTAAAGGGGATGGAAGGATATTCCTATGAAGAAAGGCTAAAAAGGTTAGGGCTCTTTAACCTGGAAAAGAGACGGCTGAGGGGAGATATGATTAAAGTCTATAAATTAATGAATGGAGTGACTGGGTAAACGTAGATCGATTGTTTGCGTTATCAGAATATAGAAAGACTAGGGGACATGCAATGAAGCTACAGGGTAAACTATTTAAGACTAATAAAAGAAAATATTTTTTCACTCAACGTGTAATCAAACTCTGGAATTTGTTACTGGAGGATGTAGTAAAGGCTGTTAGTGTAGCTGGGTTTAAAAAAGGTTTGGACAAGTTCCTGGAGGAAAGGTCCATAAAACATTATTAAGAAGGGACCCAGGATATCAATGCTTGACCCAGTACAAGCATTGCAGAACCTGTGTCTTTTGGGAAAACTGCTAGGTACGTATGACCTAGATTGGCCACTGTTGGAAAGAGGATACTGGGCTTGATGGACCTTGGTCTGACCCAGTATGGCATATCTTATGTTCTTAAGTCAATTTATTTCTATTATTATGTCCTTTACAAAGTTAGGATGGCACATTAAAGATCTGATCCACTGAGAGGCCACAGTCTAGACTGAATTAGGGATTTCCGCAATTGATATAAATGAGTTTTCTTTGTGTGTGTGCCTACACTGATTGAAAATAGATGCATGCATATTCATAGCAGACATCCTGAAAACTCAACTGGGGTTATTACCCTTGAGAACTAACAGGCCATTTTACTAAAGTGCATTAGGTTTTGTACTCACTGCAGATTTTATACAAAAGGTAACGCAGAGTGCAAACCCAGTGTGGTCATTCCCAACATCTGCCCCCCTGCATTTAGCTTACATGGCAGACATTATTGCATTGGGGGGAGGGGTGCATTCCCTTCCTGAGCAGGTTGGGTAGGAACATCTGTACTACCAGCCGAAGCAAGGAGTGTGGCCTAGCCAAAAGATCTAGCCATGGAGGTAGCTCTGGCTGTGACTGTGATGATGGATGACTCCCTCTGTCCCTCCCCACATCCCCCCATTCTGATCCCAGACATAATGCACATGAACTACCCTGTCTAACAGCCTCCTTTGCTTGAATTCAGAACAGTCACCCTGGACAGCATACATAACCTAATTCATGACCCCTTTACATGACATTCCCGTTTCAGTTCTTCCCCCTCCCTCCAACAGAAGGTGCCCCCTCCATGGATGTCCACCTTTGATTAGGTTCCCCCCTTATTGGCAATCCCTTACCCACCCGATCCACTCCTGGGACTTATCTGAGGGATTCATGGTGTTTAATGGCAGAGGAACAGTCTCCCTCCGCTCCTTATCTCGCTGCTTGGGGGTCTAAAATGGTCATTCCCACCCCTAGCAGTAGTCTCAGGATACTACTAAGGATCAATCCCCTGTTGCCACCCACTTTGTATGCCCAAAATTTAGGAGTTCAATGAAATTTTGAGTATAACTTTAAGCTCTTGCCCTTTCTAAATTTTAAAAGAGGTCATTTGAGCAAAGATTCAAAAAGAGGAGGAAATAGCCAATGCAATAAAATGGGCGGATAAGACATTTTTCAGATATGTTAGTGAGAAGAGGAAGGGCAAAAGTGGTATTGTCAGACTCAAGGGTGCAGGGGAGGAATATGTAGAAGCTGATAAGGATAAAGCGGAATTGCATAACAAATATTTCTGTTCTGTTTTCACAGATGAAGAACCAGGAGCAGGACCTTAGAAAACACCCACAAACAGGAACAGAAGCGAGGGACATCTTGAACAATTTTCAGAAGACTGTGTTTGTGAGAAACTAACTCATCTTAAAGTAGACAAAGTGATGGGACCGGATGGGATACACCCTAGAATACTGAGGGAACTTGGGAACATTCTAGCAGCTCCACTGACTGACCTTTTCAATGCCTCGTTGGAGTCGGGAGTGGTGCCAAAGGACTGGAGAGAGGCTCATGTGGTGCCTTTACACAAAAGTGGAAGTAAGGATGTGGTTGAAAACTACAGGCCGGTAAGTTTAACTTCGGTGGTGAGTAAATTATTGGAAACGCTGCTGTAAGAGAAAATAGTGAGGTCTCTGGAGTCCAGCGGATTAAAGAATCCGAGGCAGCATGGATTCACCAGAGACAGTCTTGTCAGACAAATCTGATTGATTTTTTTGACTGGATGACCAGGGAGTTGGACCGAGGGAGAGCTCTAGATGTGGTATATTTAGATTTCAGTAAAGCCTTTGACACTGTTCCTCACAGGCGACATAAACAAACTGAGCACCCTAGGGATGGACCCTAAAGTTACTGCTTGGGTTAGAAATTGGTTGGGTGGGAGGTGACAAAGAGTACAGGTAAATGGAGCTCACTCTGAGGAGAAGGATGTTACAAGTGGTGTGCCCCAGGGATCTGTCCTTGGTCCGATTCTTTTTAACATCTTTGTTAGTGATATAGCAGTAGGGCTGTCGGGTAAGGTTTGCCTCTTTGCAGATGATACCAAAATCTGCAATAGAGTAGACACCCTGGAAGGTGTAGATAACATGAGGAGGGATCTAGCTAAGCTTGAAGAATTGTCTGGAATTTGGCAGCTGAGATTTAATGTTAAAAAATGTAAGGTCATGCATTTGGGCTGCAGCAATCCAAGGGAGCAATATAGTATAGGGGGTGAAGTACTTTTGTCCACTAAAGAAGAGCGGGACCTAGGCATGGTTGTGTCTGATAATCTTAAAGTAGCTAAACAGGTAGAAAAGGTGACTGTAAAAGCTAGAAAGATGCTTGGGTGCATACGGAGAGGAATGGCTAGCAGGAAAAAGGAGGTGATAATGCCTCTGTATAAGTCTTTGGTATGACCTCAGTTGGAGTATAGTGTGCAATTCTGGAGACCACACCTTCAAAAGGATGTGAACAGGATGGAGTCGGTGCAGAGGGTGGCTACTAAAATGATTAGTGGTCTTCATTATAAAGCATATGAGGACAGACTTAAGGATCTTAATATGTACACATTAGAGGAAAGGCAGGATAGAGGTGATATGATTGAGATGTTAAAATACCTCCATGGCATAAATGTTCAGGGAGAGAACCTCTTTCAATTGAAAGCAAGTTCTGCTATGAGGGGACATGGGGTGAGGATGAAGGGAGATAGATTCAGGAGTGATATGCGGAAATATTTCTTTATGGAAAGAGTAATGGATCCGTGGAATAATCTCCCAGTGGAGGTGGTAGAGATGAGGTCCAACAGCGCAAAAGCACAAAACACGCTGAACACAAGAGAAACAGTCACAAGCGTGATTATAGGAAAGACAGAGTTCTTTATTAAACCAATGGCCGCCCGACACAGGCCGTGTTTCGTACCCTTCCTCAGGGGCTAGCCAGGCGAAAAAAACTAAAAACATAAACATATTAAGTATTACAATGATAAAAGAACAAAAACAAGCCAAGCCAATAAAAACGTTAGAAACAATTAAAACCATAAAACCATAAATATGTGGAGCAAAATAAAAAACAATATGAACTAAAAACAATACTATAGTAAATGAAGTAGGTATAAAAGGGTGGAATAGTAGTGCTCAGGACCTAATGCAAAGTGTACAGAATAGAATTTACTAACCTCTGTTGCGGTTCACAATGTAACTCTTACTTCACACTATTTGTGCAAACATATAGATTATAAACTTATGCTAAAAAACATAAATAATACAATTAAAAGTATATTGAAGCAAAACATATTAAAATTAATTGACAATGAGAGAACAGGACAGGATATGGAACCAAACCAAATTATCCATGCTTCTAGTGCGATACTAATGTTGTATGATTGGAGGCCATAAGGAGAGAGGAGGAGAAGGACAGGATATGAAGTAGACTAAAATACTGATGCATGTTATGCGACAAAAATTTTTTTTACATAAAAAATAATGCTTCTTATTTATGTTTGTTAGCATAAGTTTATAATCTATATGTTTGCACAAATAGTGTGAAGTAAGAATTACGTTGTGAACCGCAACAGAGGTTAGTAAATTCTATTCTGTACACTTTGCATTAGGTCCCGAGCACTACTGTTCTACCCTTTTATACCTACTTCATTTACTATAATATTGTTTTTAGTTCATATTGTTTTTTATTTTGCTCCACATATTTATGGTTTTATGGTTTTAATTGTTTCTAACGTTTTTATTGGCTTGGCTTGTTTTTGTTCTTTTATCATTGTAATACTTAATATGTTTATGTTTTTAGTTTTTTTCACCTGGCTAGCCCCTGAGGAAGGGTACGAAACACGGCCTGTGTCGGGCGGCTGTTGGTTTAATAAAGTACTCTGTCTTTCCTATAATCACGCTTGTGACTGTTTCTCTGGTGGTAGAGATGAGGACAGTAACTGAATTAAAAAAAGCATGGGACAAACACAGAGGATCTCTAAAGGTAAAAAGGGGACTGTTGCAGTTGTTGATATGGAAGGACAGACTAGATAGGCCATGTGGTCTTTTTCTGTCGTCATATTTCTATGTTTCTATGATGAATCTCTGTCAACAAATTGTGTTTAACTTAGGATTTGTTATCTGGTATTAATCATAGCAACCTTTTGATATATATGGAACGTGTTTCCAAGTTTAAGACGGCATTGCTAAGGTATGCAGGTGCTAGTATTGGTAGATGCTGCTCCGCACAGGGCCCAACAGCCTGACTCTCCATGAGCCGTTGGATAGTGGAGCCTGTGGGTGTGGGTGTTTGTGCCCCTGTTGGCCCCTGCTCTAGGGCAGAGGTTCCCAACTCTGGTCCTGGTGGACTAAACACGGTTCAGGTTTTCATGCTGTCCCTAATGAATATGCATGGATACATTTACATACAATGGGGGTGGTGCATACAAATGCATCACAGGCATATTTATTAAGGACAGCATGGAACCTGAATGGTGTTTGGCCCTCCAGGACTGCAGTTGGGAAACTGCAGTAGGGATTGCACATGTTTATGGTGTATGTGCTCTGTAGGGTAAAATATAGGTGTTTATGGCATGTTTATTTTATCTGCAATAAAGGTTCCATCTTTATTACCACGGATTAGTACTGGGCAAAATATAGGGACATGGTCTGCAGGAGCCACAGCTGAGACTTGAACTTGTGACTTTCTGCCCCTGAATATATCGGCTGTGTGTACTGCACCAAACTGTTGTCACAGAGGCAGATCATTCCCTGGGGATACCATGACTGTTCGTCAGACAGACCTTGTCTTTTGCAGTGCATGGCATCCACCTAAACAGGGTTTGGCCTTGGTCTGCTGTGCACAGGTGCCACTGCCCCCTCCACCACCAGCACCTCTCCGCCACCATGCTGACATGCCTTTGTGCCGTTGGTGGTGGTGGTGCACAGTCCCAGGCCATCCAGTGTGTTGGTAGGCGGCTGCCTATGGTGCGTGATATGGGATCGGAGTGCTTGCATAGACATCCACGCTTCCCCCCTGCACTGCCTGCCAATGTTATGTGCCCTTTGGGGTACTTGCTGGATACTGTCCCCTGGGACACTGTGGGACACACACTTGTGGACATGTTTGCCCTTGGTCAGATGCTGTCTTGCTGGTTTTCCATTTCTACATTCCTATGTGTCACCTAGGCATCTGCCTAGTCCACCCTGTGCTCCAACTGCTCCACTTCATGTCCCTCCTGCAGCCTCCTATACCCCTTTTGCAGCCTCACCATAGTGCCCTTTCGTACTTGGGCACTATGCTGTTACTGCACATGTATCACTACTATCACTTTTTTTGGTCTCCCTGCCTTTGCTGTACATTGCTGACTGAAATGGTTTCTCTCTCCTGCAAATGTGCCTCTAACACGAGGTTTTCACAGGCGTTAATTTTCAGACCCTGATTTCACAGCGTTAGTGTGCCTGGAGCCTCTCCCCGCCCACTTTCTGCCTACTGACCCCTTCTCTCCGTCCTCTGGAATAACTTACTCCACCCTCTGTGCGCCTTAATGCCCCCGGAGACATTATCACACGATAAGTGACGTTATCACGCGGTATTGCGCGATAACGTCTCCACTGAGACGTTAGCACTCTTTAGTAAAGATACCCCATAGTGTCAGGCAGGGATATGTAGTTTTGTTACTCTTAAAAAATAGAATTTGGAAATGAAAACTACAAGCCCATGCCTGCAATGAGGTCATTCCAGGCCTGGATCACCCCTGTTATGCATCCCTAGAGCCAGTCTGTGCTTTACTGGAGCCGCCATGCCCTTTTTTTGCATTTGTGATGGTGAAATTTAGTTTGGTGTGTATTAGCAAGCTGTCTTTTGTTAGTGTTACCAACCTGGTCACAGATTTTCAACAAAGAAATTTTTCCATGCAGGCCCCCCATGTTTACCCCCATTTCAGACAGGGTCATGTAGTTTGCCAGCACAGAGCCCTGTGGGACTCCCTGGGTTATTTACCAAATCCATTTCTTAGAGAAGCAAAACTATAAGCCCACACATGCAATGGGCTAATTCCAGGCCTGGATCACCCCTGTAAAGTGATTCTGAAGCCAGTTGGCAAGCTTACAGTGTGTGTATTTGTGGGAGATGGAATGTGGTATCAAGGTGTCTCTGAATCACCTCTTGATGTATGAAAGTGCCATTTTTAATCTGGTTTTGAATTTATTTTTAGAAATAGGCAAATTCTGTCTGCATTTTCAAATGACATAATCTGCTGCAAAGATGTCTGATAGAAGAAACATCTGTCTGGAGTACAATATAGGAGGAGGGAAGCAAAAGAAGCCGTTCTGGCAAAACAAAAAGGTTCTGCTAAAGTTCTCGACATAAGCTACTGATAAGCAGCAAAATGAATTATCTGAGATAGGGAGTCTTGACTATGAGGATACAGGCGGTACAGCTCTTTAAAATAGTTCAGATACTCCTCTACAGCTGACTGTCACTATATCCATATCAGTCTCTAAGATGAATGAAGAGGGTGAAGAAACTTCAGCATGTATGAATTCGGTGCAACAGAGGTTGCCGTTTCCTCAGAATTCAGTCTATGCATCTTAGAAAATCCAGAGTTGTGGCCTGAAATTATCAGTGAGGTGAGAGACTTCATTGTACCGAATGGTCCAAAGCAAGTAAAAGTGTTGAAGTTTCGAAAAGATCCTGTATACAGAAGACGTTTTCATCATATTCATTACTGGTGCAGAAAATCAGTGGTGAGAAAGTGGAGAGCCGATGGCTTATGCACTCAAAGAGCCAGGATGATGCCTACTGCTTTTGCTGCAACCTGTTCCAAGCTGACGCCACCCCGTATGCATTAAGTTCCACTGGAACAAAAGACTGGAAGAATCTGGCTAGAACACTGGCAAATCATGATAAGGCACCACATCATTATACAGCATGCTTGAGCTGGAAAAAGTTGGCGACAAATGAATGCAATCAACAGAAGATTGATTCTGAAACTCAGTAGTGGAGAAATGTTCTAAAAGGGCTAATTGCAATTGTAGAGTACTTGCTGTTACTACTACTACTAATTTGTATAGCACTACAAGGCATATGCAGTGTTATACAAAGACATGTACAAGACAATCCTTGCTCATAAGAGCTTATGGTCTAGTCAAGACAGACAACACAATAACCAGGGACAAGGATATTCAGAACTTTGCTCTGTGTGGGAAGTCAGATGAGTTGTTTGTGCCAAATAATAGTAACTTTCTTAAAATTGTGGAGTTGATGGCAGAGTTTGATTCAGCACTTAAGAAGCATTTAGGGAGAGTAACCACCAAAGCAGCACACACTACCTACCTTGACAAATAATTCAAAATGAGATCATCAAGTTACCGGCCACACAAATCAAGAAGAAGATGTTGTAACACCTGAAGTCTGCAAAATATTACTCTATTATTCTAGACTGCACCCCTGACATCAGTCGTTTTGAACAATTAACTTTAATGGTATGTTTTGTTACAGCAGTACAGCCTTTAAAAAATGAAACTTCTGTGGTAACTGTTACAGAAGATGTCCTGGAATTCATTGACATAGATGACAGCACAGGAGCTGGGTTGACAGATGTACTGCTTCAAAAGTTGAAGGGCATTGACATTAACATTGCAGATATGAGAGGACAGGGCTAGGTTAATGGAGCCAAGATGAAAGGAAAAAAAAGTGGAATACAGGCTTGGATGCAGGAGCTAAATCCATTAGCCTTTTTTATCCCTTATGGTTTATTTACACTTAATATACCACCTCTCGGGGTTCCAACAAGGAGGTTTTCCATATAAAAGGCTAAAAAATGCAAAAGTAAAAGTAAACAGAACTACAATAATTGATAGGAAAGTTATCAGGAAAAGAACTACTACTACTCTTGCTGCTTATCATTTCTATAGCGCTAAAAGGCATAAGCAGTGCTATACAGACACATGTAAAAGAGCATCCCTGCTCATCAGAGCTTACAATTTAGTTAAGCCGGATAACACAACAGCTGAAGACAAGGATATATCTAGGGGAGTGGTAAGGAAACACATAGCAGACTAAGAGGGATGAGTGGCCTAGTGGTTGGGGCATGGTACTTCAGACTGGAGGGCCAGGGGTTCAAGTCCCACTTGGGATAGCAATCTCAGGCTGGAGGGACTGGGGTTTCTAGTCCTGCAGGCACTCTTTGTGGCCTTGGGTAGGCCACTTAACTCTCTACTGCCTCAGATACACATAGATTGTGAGCCCTCTGGGGGCAAGGGAATGTATCCAGTGACCTGTTTGTAGTGATTACATAATGCAAACTGCTTTGATTAAAGGATAAGGTGGCATATAAAACTGGTAAAATAAATAAGAGGATTAGTATCCAAAAGCAGTCTTGAAGAGGTGAGTTTTCAGCCTGGATCTGAAAAGGGCCAGAGCTGAAGCCTGACATACATACAGACTCAGATAGTTTGTTCTAGGCATAAGGAGCAGCAAGATGGAAGGATCAAAGTCTGGATGTGGCAGTAGAAGAGAAGGGCATAGATGGAAGGGATCTGCCGGAAGAACAGAGCTCCCCAGGAGAGGCGTAGGGAAAGTGTACTTATAGGCCAGTAGGAGAAGTATGAACTGGATACAGAAATGGATAGGATCTGACTTGTATCCATTCCATTTCTCTGTCTATACCCAGTCCTTTAGTGCACTCATCTCTTCCCATGGCTTTCAGTACCATCTTTACGCTGATGACTCCCTGATCTACCTCTCTACACTTGAAATCTCTCCAGAAAGCCAGGCCATGATCTCTTCCTGCTTATCCAACATTGCTGCCTGGATGTCTCACCACCATCTGAATCTGAACATTGCCAAAACTGAGCTCCTTATCTTCCCCCTAAACTCACTTCCCCCTTCTCTATTTCTGTGGATAGCACTACACGCTTCCCTGTTTCCTCAACTCACAGCTTTGGGGTCACATCCAACAAATAACTAAAACCTGTCACTTCTTTCTCTATAACATTGGTAAAATTTGTCCCTTTCTTTCTACACACACTACTTAGACACTTACCCACTCCTTAGTCACCTCCTGTCTAGACTATTGTAACCTACTCTTTGCTGGTCTCCCTCTGAATCATCTCTCTCCCCTTCAATCTGTTCGACACTCTGCTGCGTGGCTAATCTTCCACCAGCTTCATCATGATCATGTTACCCCTCTTCTCAAGTCACTTCATTGGCTCCCTATCCATTTCTGCATCCAGTTCAAACTTCTACTACTGACCTATAAGTGCATTCACTCTGCAGCTCTTCATTATCTTTCCTCTCTTATCACTCCCTACACCCCTCCTTGGGAACTCCACTCTTCTGCCAAATCGCTTCTTCTCTTTTACTGCTAACTCCAGACTTCTCCTTTCATCTTGCTGCTCCTTATGCCTGGTGAAATACTAATCACTCCACTCTAACTCTAGTAAAACATGAAATGCTGTTTTTCTTACTGTGGGGATTCTTAATGTACTGTTTCAACAGAACTGTTATATTGCAAACTTTTTCTTTCTTAAATCTCCACAACTATTTAATGCACGGAAGGTCTCAGACTCATCGGCACTCTATTATAGACGTTAAATGTATCTATCGTAGTGCCTAGTAGCATCAATGACCCATCCGGCACTATAATGAAACCACCACAGATCAAACATTGAAATCATTTTTAAACATGTGAACTTTAAACCAACGCTTAGCTTTAAGTGCTTCCCAATGCCATCCTTTGGCGCCCTCTCTTTGCGTTTCACTTCTTCTGAGTTTCTTCAGGTGGACTCACAACTAAAAAGAATCAAAAAGTTCCAAAAGAGCAAATGAATATTTTCCCACGTTTACTAGTTAACCCCCTAAAAACCTCATAATTGAAAAGCTGCCACATACCATTAAAGACTATCAAACAAATGCTGCAGACGCTATCCTCTCTAAGGTTCTCTGAGTCAGTAAATGTTCAAAAAGACGCCGCGCATGCGAGATGTCACTAAGACTCTCTTGTTATACTCCGCTCTTCCTACATCACTAACTAGTTTGCTCCTTATGCCTGGAGCAAACTACCCGAGTCTGTACATCAGGCGCTTTCACTGCTGCTTTTGGATTTTGACTCACCTGATCTCCTTTGTGTTTCCTTACCATTCCCCCTAGATGTATCCCATGTCTACAGCTACTGTGTTGTCCGTCTTAACTAGATTGTAAGTTCTGATGAGCAGAGACCACTTTTAAATGTATCTGTATAGCGATGCATATGTCTTGTAGTACTACAAATGTTCAGTAGTAGTAGTAGTAGTAGTAGTGGTAGTAGGAGTGGCAAAAAAGGCCGAACATCTAGGGCTCTTCAACGTTGTTTGAGAAACTGGTGGGATATTTAGTTGATGGCCATGAAAAGCCTGCAGGACTCTGGGAGGCACATGGAGGGTGATTTCTGGAGCGAACTAAGAGGGTATGTCAGTGTAAGTATCTTATAATGAATTTGATGGAACATGGGAAGCTAGTGATTCTGGAAAAGAAGTGGAGTAATATGATCCGAATCTCTTAGCCTGGCATAGGATCCAGATAGCAGTGTTTTGGTATCTGGATAGCTCTGATTGGTAAAGGCCAGCCTAGATCAAGTTGCAATAGTCAAGGCATGAAATGATACAGCTAAGAGCAAAGGTATATTGAAAAGTGTGGCTGAGGAATAGATGAAGGGTGCAAAACTGGCACAGTACCAGAAAAGATGTCTTAACTACGGAACAGTCAGCTGTTTGGAGAATGAAAGATTGGTGTCCAAGTAGACACTGAGATATTTGAGATGAGAATTAAGCTGAATAGGGTAACCATCTAGGATGGGTGAATGAGCTAGAGGCATGGCTCCATCAGTGAGATACATGGCTGTGGTATTTTTGAGGATTTAGTTTCAATTGGTTGGCCCTAAGCCATGCCATGACCCTGAACAGACAACTGTTGAGTTCAGTAGGCAAGTAGTAGAATGCCATCTATGTAATAGAATGAGTTTATAGAGGTTTCATGTACCCAAGTTGTTAAGGGTCTCAAAAATATGTTGAAAAGGATTGGTGCCAGCATAGAGCTCTGTAGGACTCCCTGGGTCAGCGGATATTGTTGGAAAATGTGGGACCCATCTTTATCATATAGGACTGATTGGATACAAAGGACACAAACCATGGAAGGACTGAGTTTTAAATGGGTTACACTGTAGCCTCATTGCATATCCCCTAGTATTTCTACATTTTGATGGCATAAACAATCGATCTATCTTTACCCGTTCCACTCGAGTCTGACAAACAGAACAGTTAAATGGAATGGTTGTCCAGGTCGAAAGCTGCTGACAGATTCAGCAAAATAGTTAAAGCTATCCTGCTGTTGTCAATAGCACTGTAGACTTCACTCAGAAGGCATGTGAGAATGGTCTCTGTGCTATGCCCCAAACGAAACCCTGACTGTCGGGGATGAAGGGCATTGGTTTTCTTGATATGGTTTGACAGTTGCATGAACATGATTTTCTCAGTTATCTTGGGAGGTGGGATATGGGGCAGTAGTTGGCTAGGACTGCAGCATCAAGAGATTTTTGTTTGGAGAGAGGACATGCAATGACTTTTACCCATGATAGTGGAAGAATTCCAGAAGACAGACTAGAATTAACCATAGTGAGAAGGATGGGGAGCAAGCAGAGAATGCCTCCCCAATCCAATGGGATGGGATGGGATCTGAAGGACAGGTCATCTTCTTTGCATAAGAAATGGTTTTAAATAATGTTGAAGTCATAGCTAGAGTAAAAGAGAACCAAGTATGGGTGAGTGTGTTGCTGGATAGACAAGCCGAATTAGTGGGGGATGTCAGCCCCTAAGCATGCATTGGATCTAGGGTTGTGAAACTTTGTGTAAGGTCAATAATGTTCTGGGAGAAGAAAGTGGCAAGTTCCTCAGAAAAGGGGCCAGACCATGCATTAACAGTTGATCTAGGATACATGAGTTGAAACACTATGGAAAAGATCTTCCAAGGACAATTATGGGATTTTCTAATGACAAAGGAGAAGTAATTTTTCTTTGCTCGATAAAAGCAATAGCAGGTTTTGAATTTCCTTTGTAGACTAGAGATCCGATGCTTTCTCCAGGCTCAATGAAAATGGTGCACTTGATGTCTGAGAGTGCACAGACCAGAGTGGTATCAAGCATGATGAAACCTACCTGGGACTAATCATACAAAAGAACTCACTCCACTAAAACACTTGTTTCTGAATAAATAAACACTGTGCTTGTTTTCATTCAATTCTTCAAATTGTGTAGCAATGACAAGTGGCGGCAAGGTCTCAGCAATGCGGGCAAGAGCAAATATAATCAAGGCGCAAGCCAAGATCTTGTTGCCAAACAAAGGCCCATTAACATCAAGGACCACATGCCGCCACCATCCCACAATCTTTATGTTTTTCTTTAAAACAATTTCAAAGCAAACAGCGGCCAAACCCAACCAAAACCACTTAGCTTGACAAAATCATGGGAATGGTCCGCCGCCTGCTACCCCGACGTCACTGTGGCGCTCACTAACGTTTCGCGATAAACATCGTTGCATCAGGGGAAATACTGCAAAATAGAAACAAACACAAAACTATAACTCAAAAAACCAGAAACAACAACCCCAACCACTCACAACAACTAGCTATTAAAAACGAGAGATACTGCTTACTTGAAAAGGCAGCCAAAACAGCACTTCAACATTGCTCACAAAAACGCCGCGCATGCTGTCACGCAAACATGCACGGAACTCCCCAATATAACAAACCACTGACGTCAAAGACTTCCCTGAAAGATAGCTCCGCCCCAAAATATTAAAGACACACTACCCAATCGATCCGAAGATTTAAACCGCCCGGAACCACGGTGTTCAAACGAAATATGTGCCGCTGTTCACTAGCACTTTATTAATGAAACAATTGTTTTGGTTTGTTTGGTCTCCTTTAGTTTAGCCCATTGCAATTCTACTTCCCTTATCCCCTTCCACCCTACCTACTCCTCCTTCAGGTACTTGGCCATTTTACTGAAGTCAGTGTTTTTGAAGTCTAGGGCTTTGAGCTTGCTGTGATTGGATTTTACCTTTGACTTTTATCTCAGACCACACCATGTGATGATCACTGCTGCTCACATGGGCACCCACCTGGATATTTGATACGCTATCTCTGTTGGTGAGCACTAAATCAAGCACGGAGCTCTCCCTGGTCAGTTCCAATACCATTTGTTTAAGAAACGCATCTTAGAATGCATCCACAATTTTTTTTACTTCTTTCCAGATTTTCAGAAGGAACACTCCAATCCACATCAGGTACAATAAAGTCACCCAATATGATCACTTCCCCCTTCATGGCTACCTTTGCAATATCAACAATAAATTCGCTATCCATTTTTCGGTGTGAGTTGGAGGCCTGTAGATCACACCAGTAAGGATGACAGTGCCATCTCCTCTTTCCAACACAATCCAGAGCACTTCTTCTTTCCCCATGTCCCCTGCATTTCAGCAACTTTAATATTGCTTTCAACATACAGGGCTACTCCTCCTCCTTTTCTATTCTCTCTATCTCTACTAAATAGATTATAGCCAGCTATGGCTATATCCCATTCATGCAACTCGTTAAACCATGTTTCTGTAATGGCCACAATGTCCAAATCCATTTCCACCATTAGGGCTTCCAAATCAGGAACTTTGTTGGCTAGGCTTCGAGCATTTGTGGCCATTGCTTTCCAGCATTTGTTGACTAGCTTGCCTGCCTTTTGTATGGATTTTGGTCTACATGCCCTTTTCCGCTTGCCATTGATGTGTTGTTCAAAAGTGCGGCTGTTTCCAATGTTGTTTTGCTTTTGCAGGAAGTGACATACTGAACCTGTTCTTCTCCATCCCTCACCCCCTTTCCCTAGTTTAAATGCCTGTTCATATACTGCCTGAATTTCTCACTTAGGATCCTTTTCCCTGTGGTGGAGAGATGCAGTCCATCAGTATAATATATTTGAAACCCTACATAACATTCCAAAACTTCAAGCTATTGCACCTGAAATCCTCCAACAAAAGAGAGCTGAACTTGAGAAAGTGCTCTCCAATAGCGAACAGCAAGACATTGATGCAGTTGATTTATACAATGAACTGAGGATTCTTTCTAGGCATGTAGAGGCAGACTGTTAAACGAAAGGATGTGCTGGAATACATATACCAAAAAACATTATCTACAATGGGGTCATTTTGGAAGTCCTATTTTGTAATCTGGAGGTTTGCAAATGGGCACAGGGACGTCCAAAGCACAGAGGTATCTCCATAGCCATTTTAGAAGCTGGGTCTGTGGACGTCCCCAGCATAAGGATTTCCAGGTCTGGATGGGAGCTTGGTGGAGGCATGACTGGGACATTCCCAGGAATCTAGATATCGCCATCTGATCTCAGAAACGTCCCGGACTTCTGGAATCATGCCTAAATTTAGAACTGCTCCAGTCACCTGAAAAGTGCTCATTATCCAGAGGGTATAGAGAAAACAACACTCCAACATCTCCAGTACTCAGCACAATTTCAATGATAGCAGCAGCGTGGTTTGAGCCCTGGCTTCCCGGTCCCTAGTCCACTACGCTAACCATTAAGTTATTCCTAGAAGTCCAGGTTGTGAAATATGAATCTGGGAATGTCTGTGTAGACACCACTGCAGATGTCCATATCAGGCACATCCATGTTTGTGAAATCATGTCTGCGCCTGGATGTGCCTGCTTTTATTTCAGATGTTCTGGCTTAGACATCCCAGATTGCACTTGGACATCTTTTCTAAAATCCCCTCCACATTCCCAAATGCTTCCACTGCCCTGCTCATACTTTTGATGCTTGCAGTAGCTGTTGTGAATGGAGAATGCAGTTTCTCAAAACTAAAGCTGATAAAAACGTAGCTGCACTCCACTATGACCCAAGAAGAGCTAGTTGGACTTGCAACAATATTGATTGAGCATGAGCTAGCACAAACCTTAGATCTTAAAGAATTCATTCAGATCTTTCCAGCCCAGAAGACATGGAAAAGACTTATCTGACTTTGAGGATGTGGTGTTACCAGTAAATTCTTGCCACAAAAAGGCACATTGTGATTGTGCTCCTCATCCCAGGCCCAGCAAGTGTGCAGCTAAGACTTGGCAGCACCGAAAGGTTCAATCCAAAGAGAAGGTAGTTGCTATAGCCAGAAAACAATACCTGCTTTCCCAGGCCTCAGGGCACTTCATCCAATAAGCATTCTGCCCGAAGACCTTAGTCTGATCTCACTTTCTTGGACACCTTTTACTGACAAGAACAGTCACTAAGACCATATGGTCAATCTAGTCTACTTATCCATGCCAACTATGTATGATGAACTTTGGCATCATTCCATGCCAATGAATGTTGTGCAGTACATACTGAAGAAAATTATGTACCATATTTCCAAATGCTTCTGCTGTCCTGCCCATATTTCTGATACTGTTGACAATGCTTGCAAGCGGAGGAAGCAGCTTCTCTAAACTAAGGGAAATAGAAACATTTCTGCTCCATTCTCAACCCGGAATGGCTCTCTGGGCACATTGTACAGTATCAATCAAGCATGAATCAGCCCAAACCCTGGATCTTAAGGAATCATTTTAGATCCTTATAACCCAGAAGCTAAGCAAAACACTCATACAACTTTGTAAGGATGTGCCATTGCCAGAAAATTCTTTTCATAAAAAGGCATATTTTGATTTATAAGGGACAAAATAGACTAAAAACAACAATTCAAAGAAGCTTTCTTCTTCAAAGTCAAGGATTCTGCAATTCAGTCGGTTTATGAATGGTTCTCACAGCTAAGAGAACACCATAGGATGTCTGAGATCTTATACAACTTCTAGAGACTACACCTGAAGTCCATAATGTATGAACTTAAAAGTGCTGTTTAAGAGTGAACTGTATGCCATGAATGCAACTGATTTAACTAAGGACACTTTTCCAGGCTTTATAGGCATGTAAAGGGCTTGTTTACAAAGCTGCAGTAGCGGTTTCTGATCGTTATCGGAGCCGCGGCCCCTTTGATTTCAATGGGAGTGGAGGAGTGGCCTAGTGGTTGGGGCAAGGTCCTTCAGGCCGGAAGGTCAGGGGTTCAAATCCCACTAGAGGACAGCAACCTTGGGCCGGAAGGACTGGGGTTTCTAGTCCCATAGGTGCTCCTTGTGGTCTTGGGCAAGCCACTTAACCCTCCATAGCCCATGTTCCCTGTAAAATAGTTATCTCCAAGTTATAATGCCCTGTTCAATGTAATTTCAGTTTGTTCAATGTAAATTTCAGTGTAATTTCAGTTTGTTCAATGTAAATTTCAGTTTGTTCAATGTAAACAAACGCAATCAAACACAAATCGGAACCTTGGTACAACATAACGCTGGCCAAAATGAAAAGAGACCTTAGAAAACATGAAAGAAGGTGGAGACTTACCAAAACCAACGAGCTCAGGTCTGTGTACCTCAACCTCCTCGCAAAATACAAGGAAGAAGTAAACAAAGCCAAGATGATACACCATACCAACATCCTAAGCAAAGCCATCAACAAACCACGTGAACTCTTTGCACTAGTTAAATCATTAACCAAAACAGCCCAACCGGAACATCAAGATAGCCCCATACATCCACAAACGCTTGCAAACCACTACGAAAGCAAGCTCACCACCAACAGCTCCGCTCTCTATCTACACACACCATGCCAACGAACAGAGGTGGAGCACAAACAGGCATGGAGTACTTTCCACAACATCGATGTGCAACAATCCATCAACATACTAACCTCAATAAATACCACCACCTCCCCACTCGACCCCTGTCCAACGACATGGATCAAAGCAGCAAAAAAAGAAATAAACCAGCAAATATCCCACATCATAAACCAGTCACTAAGTCAGGGAATAATGCCTGCCCAACTGAAGCAATCTATAATAAGGCCAATCCTAAAGAACAACTCGCTCAATAAGGAAGATCCGACATCATACCGCCCCATCTCCAGCATCTCATTCCTCGCAAAGATCATTGAAAAAGCAGTACTCATACAACTTCAAGAACATCTTGATGACTGTGATACCCTAGATGCGCAGCAATACGGGTTCAGAAGAAATCATGGAGTTGAGACCCTTTTGATAGTGCTAATGAACAATCTCCTCAAAGGCCTAGAAGACAAAAAGAAAATGTTTATACTCATTTTCATTGACATCTCTGCCGCCTTTGACACTGTACACCATGGGATCCTCCTCAATAAATTGGAATCTATAGGAGTAATGGGAACCCCCCTCAAATGGTTCTCCTCTTACATAACGAACAGAAGGCCACAGGTACAATTCAACGGTGAGAAAGCTGAACCGTTCTCTCAAACGCAGGGCATACCCCAGGGTTCAGCCCTATCGGCACTACTGTTCAACGTTTACATGCAACCCCTCTGTGACATTTTCAAAAAGCATAATATCAAATACCACATCTATGCAGATGATATTATGCTTTACACGCAACTAGATACCGAGGACCCTCATTATACTCCGCTCGAAAATTGTCTGGATGAGATGTTAAGATGGCTACAAAACAACAACATGACAATTAACCATAAGAAAACAGAAGTCATGTATATATCCAGCAAACCAAACTTCAACCCCCCCCCCCCCCCACAATCACTCTCTGCAACAACACGTATAGCACGAAGAAGGAAATCAAATATCTCGGAGTAACACTCGACTGCAACCTGAAAATGGAGACACACCTACGCAAAACGAATAAAGCCATCTTCCATAAACTTAGAGTGATACAACCACTAAGGAAAATACTTGAGCCCAGTGATTTTCGGTCAGTAGCACAAGCCCTCATCATGCCACACCTAGACTACTGTAATGCCATCCTTCAAGGCCTGCCTAAAAAATCACTAAATATCCTTCAGATGGCCCAAAACGTGACGGCCAGGATCATAATGGGAACAAGCATTACTGAACACATTACCCCCATCCTAATAGAGCTACATTGGCTCCCAATTGCAGCTAGGATACAATACAAGATGTTAGTGACCACCTTCAAACTAATAAACAACATATCCCCATCATTCCTATCATCACTTATCAGCACGCAACCTACAAATAGGGACAGAAGAACTATCAACTCGGGCACCCTACAAGTCCCCACCAACTTCAGAACAGTGAAAACAAGTACGAGTCGTAGAGCTTTCTCATTCTCTGCACCAACTATCTGGAATCACCTCCCATGTGAGCTGCGTTTAACCAAGGACATCACCAAATTCAGGAAGGAGCTAAAAACTCACCTATTCCGATGTCATTACAATCAGCTATGACCATCAACTGCGAGAGAGTATTCAAAACTGCTATATGTATAATTATGTAAATATGTATATATAGATGTAAGAATGTATAAGTTATCCCCTAAGACGCTAACCATGTGTGCTGTGACCCCAGTTCTTTGTACATACCACCCCCCCCCAGTCTTGATTGACAATCCCCGAACATGAATCAAACCGCTGCTGATCGCTGGAAGTAGCGGTATATAAGTGTGCAGTAAATAAAATAAAATAAATAAATAAACCGCACTGATGCCAAATAGCGCGGTATATAAGAGAATGTAAATAAATAAATAAATGGTGCCACAGCCCCAATGATTTCAATTGGGCCGCGACTCTGATAATGATCGGAAACTGCTACCGCGGCTTTGTAAACAAGCCCCTAAGTTGACTATAGAATTTAATTATTTGTTTGTGTATCTAAAGGTAGCCCTGAGGCAGCGTACTCAAACCACTGACCAATGTTGAGATGCATAAAACTTTCCATCATGACTACAGTCTACTTCATACAAGTGCTAGTTAAGCTAAGTGTTTTTAAATTTTCTCCATATATGTTTTGCTTTAGCAAGATTGGAGTTCTCATATTCGGAACATAGGAATATAAGAACATAAGATATGCCATACTGGGTCAGACCAAGGTCCATCAGGACCAGGACCAGTGGCCAATCTAGGTCATACGTACCTAGCAGTTTCCCCAAAAGACACAGGTTCCACAATGCTTGTACTGGGTCAAGCATTGATATCCTGGGTCCCTTCTTAATAATGGTTTATGGACCTTTCCTCCAGGAACTTGTCCAAACCTTTTTTAAACCCAGCTACACTAACAGCCTTTACTACATCCTCCAGTAACAAATTCCAGAGTTTGATTACACGTTGAGTGAAAACATATTTTCTTTTCGTAGTCTTAAATAGTTTACCCTGCAGCTTCATTGCATGTCCCCTAGTCTTTCTATATTCTTATAACATAAGCAATCGATCTACGTTTACCCGTTCCACTCCATTCATTAATTTATAGATGTCTATCATATCTCCCCTTAGCCGTCTCTTTTCCAGGTTAAAGAGCCCTAACCTTTTTAGTCTTTCTTCATAGGAGTATCCTTCTATCCCCTTTACCATTTTGGTGGCTCTTCTCTGAATCTTTTCTAATAACGCTATATCATTTTTAAGCTATGGCAACCAGAATTGCACACAATATTCAAGGTGCGGTCTCACCATGGAATGATATAGAGGCATTATAATATATTTTGTTTTATTTTCCATTCCTTTACTTATGATACCTAGCATTCTATTTGCTCTCTTGGCCGCCGCTGCACACTGGGCCGAGGGTTTTAACATGTTATCCACAATGACGCCTAAATCTTTTTCCTGGGTGGTGGTTCCTAATGTGGAACCTTGCATCGTTGTAACCATAATTTGGGTTGTTCTTTCCTAGGTGCATAACTTTGCACTTGTCCACATTAAATTTCATTTGAGATTTTGATGCCCATTCTTCCAATTTATCAAGATCTTCTTGCAATTTTCCACAATCCTCTTGGGTTTTAACATTTAAGGACATTTGACTAATGATTAGAACATTTGAGGTTCTGGAAGCCATTTATTACAGTTGGCTTGTTTGAGGTATTGGTTTAAATTGCTTTCCTCCACATTATCTAATTGGCTTTTTGGTTTGTTTCAGTCCCTGTGGAGCCCACACCTGTAACATATATACAACTGTAACCCAGCACTGCACCACACACACACACACACACACACACACACACACACAGGTACTCATTATCTGAAGATAGACACAAATATATAGATAACATCAATTATAAAGATGCCTCATACACAGGGCCAGTGCAAGAATATGAAGCGTCCTGAGCGCCACCCCTTCTCCAGCCCCTGAATTCATTGCCACCTCTGCCGCCCCTCTCTAGAACATGCAGCAGTGGCAATACATTTAAAAAGGCACCGTGGTGCCAGAATTACCTTCTCTTTCGGGCCACGGTGGCATTTGCACTTCTGCCCCCTCTGAGGGAGGGGGGGCAGCAGTGGGTGCCCTCTGATCATTGGCACTCTAGGCAACTGTCTAGTTCACCTGATGGCCATGCCAGCCCCTGCTGCCATAATGAGACACACTATCATCTTTCTTCAAACACTTCCCTCCCCCTCCCCCTCCCCCACAGACATGTATGGCCATGCAAATGGAGAAAGGGGAAATGCACCATTTTGTCACATTGTATGTGTGCTCTTTTCAAGGCCTTCCTTTGGCTGGTAACATTTATTTATTTATTTATTTACATTTTCTTATATACTGCACTATTCGGTATCAGCGCGGTTTACATAGAACAGAATAATCAGACAAGAAACATGTGTCTGATCTTACAATTAACCGGATAACAAACGTGGATAATAAGGAAGAGGTTACAATTAACAGGAGAGCGAAACTTGGATAACACGGGAAACTATTTACATCTTAGAGTCATGGATTAAATGTAACAGGTAATTCAATGGTCAGGGAACCTTGCTAAGTGTGTTCTCTTAACTAATCAGGTGCTCTGGTGTTGCTACAGCTATTTGAGTGGGGATGTGATTCAGTGCTCTCTGGGAAGTATTTGAGGAATAGGTAATGTTTAAGAGCCTTTCTAAACTGGGCAAGGTTGGTGATTGCTCTGATGTGTGTTGGTAAGGCATTCCAGAGTCTTAGTGCGCAGATTCTGAAGGCTCTATTTGCAGTTGTTGCAGTGCATCTTGTTAATTCTAGCGAATTTATTGCTGTCGATCTTCTTGATCTACTCGGGGGTATAGGTTGGATGAGGTCGGTTAGTGATGAGGAGGAGAGACTATTTACTGCTTTGAAGGTCAGTAACATTGTCTTGAAGATGATCCTGGCCTGTATAGGAAGCCAGTGTAACTGCTTCAGAAGGGGCGTAACATGGTCTCTCTGAGATGCCCCATGGAGAACCCTCGCTGCGCTATTCATTGCGAGCTGTAGGGGGATCAAAGTGGATTGTGGCAGACCTTGTAAAATGACATTGGCATAATCAAAATGAGGCATGATCAGTGCCTGGTAGATAGTACGGAAATCCTCTGGTTCTAGCAAGGGGCATAGATGTCTGAGTGAACGGATCTTGTAGTATATAGTATGTAGTGTATATAACATGTCCTGAATATGCACAATGCATTTTCTTCATTGTTTGTAATGTCACAAAACATATATAAAACTAAAGAAGATCAAAGCGTTATCTTTACAGATTGACTTATGGAGGTAACTTTATAACACAGTGCCTATAAAAATGTTTTAAAAAGTGCCTGGTTTATGGCTATTTTACAAAGGCAGCTACGTTTGTGAGAAAACAAATATAATCAGTCATAGTAAATGCGTCTAATGTTGCATCAGTTCATGAATCTCCTATTTGCTGTTTTTGTTCACTATTCCATTTCCAAAATTAGTTGCACCTTATGGCCTTTTATTCTAGAAATAGAGATTTCAATAGTGGATAAAAGGAACATTGATAGCATTGTCTGGGCTAGGGCATTCTGATCATTGAGGGCAGGGGCAGCAGAACACTGGCTTGGTAACCAAGAGACCAGTATTCAGTTTCTAGGAGCACTCCTTGTGGTCTTGGGCAAGTTACTTAAACCTCCATTGCCTGGGAAGAAAGGCCCGACAAACTATTTCCAGTCACACTACCAAGAAAATTTAGGAGTTGGTGGGTCACCAGGAGTCAGCATTGACTAGAAGGCACACATTGCATTTTACTAGGCATACATAGTGCTATACACAAAGCTTCTTATCCTTCTCCCTAAACCCATCTCCCAATTTTCTCCCTTCTCCGTCACTTTAGATAACACTCTCATCCTCCCTCTCTGCTCTTGGGGTCATCTTTGACTGGGCTCTCTCTTTCTCTACATATATCCAACAGACAGCTAAAACCTGCCATTTCTTCCTCTACAACATCAGTAAAACTATGTCCTATGCTTGAAGGCCAGAAAAGGTCTTTTTTTTGGATACCCAGCTTAATTTAAAAATCATTGCATGCCAATACATCTGATGACTATTAGAAATATCTATATTCTATGACTAATAGAGTTCAAACCAGAAGCTCTGGGAACCTGAGGATAGGGAATTTGACTGATGAGTCATAGGCCTATTGGGGAACTATTATTCCTGATCGTGTCCCCAGTCTAGTCCCGAAACCGCTGGGTTGCCTATCTCATCTAGCAGCTTGGAGACTGAGAAACTCCTCCTTTTGTGACATCACTGGTATATCTCCCCGGGGTCCGCCTCATGCCACCAGTTACCTCAGTCTCCAAGCAGCTGGATAGATAGGCAGCCCGGTGGTCCGGGCTGCCTGGACAAACAATTGAGAATTGGGAGTTTCAGTTTTAGTATCGGTCTATAGTCTTAGGATATTTTGAAGGAATTTTTTCTGTTGTGGGGTCTGTGCCTTTAAATCTCACAGCAGGCCGGCTCTCTCGTCCTATTCTCCCCCTCCCCCCTCTCTCCTCCGGTTACAGTTTTATTGCTCCTCGTTTGCGGCAGGGGCCTGCTAGACCAACAGTTAGTACCTGTGGGAAGCAGAGCTAGTATTCAGCCCAAGCACTGAATCAGACGGAGGAGCTGGGGCCATAGCTTAGCCGGCGCCGTGCAGAGGTGCTTGCCTGCCAGTGCGCTCGGCGGCTCTCCGATGTCGCACGGAGCCTGGAGGATAAATTCAGAAGTGCGGTGTTGGCGATTTGTCCGAGGCACGAAAGGAGTGTTCTGAAGCCAGCGGCAAGCGTAGTTTGGTAGAGAGCACCTTGTAACTTGCTCTGCCGCCGGAGAAGGTAAAGAGGTATTTTTCTTCAGTAAATTTCCTCAGACCGTTTTGGGCGTGAAAAGATATTGTCAGCCCAGCCGTGTGGCATCGGCGTGGGCAGGCTACAGGCCCAAGGGGGCAGGTTTTTCCTGGGGCTTCAGGAATATTGGGGAAGACCTTCGGATATTCTTATAAAAAAAGAAAAAAGAAAAAAAGGAGAGAAGGCACAGTATACTTTATTTGTTGAATAAAGAGGGAGTCCTAGAAGTTTTTTTTTCTTGAGGGCTCTAGAGAGCTACGGTATGTGGCAGGATCTCATACCCGGTATAAGGGGGACCAAGATAAGTGGGCAGTTCACAGACTGGCTGTTCTTTAGGCAGCAATGCCATCCAAGCCGCAATGCGTGGTGTGTGGGGCTCGGAAGGGCACAAGCGCAGGAGTCTGTAAATCCTGTGCAAAAGAGTCTGTGGTCCTTAGAACACACCTCAGAAGAGGAAGAGGGGATCACAGGGGTTGAAGCGGAAGGTGCAGCTCTGCTGGTTCCAGAAATAGAGCAGGAAGAGCCGGTGGCAGGTCCTTCTTCCTTATCGGGCTCGTCTGCCCCACAGGAGGTCCTTCCTAAGGAACTAACTTCCATTTTTCACAGCAGTTTATTGCACTACTGCAGCAAACGGTGTTTGGGGAAGCGAGACAATGGCACGTTATACCAGGTGCGAGCGGAACAAAGAAGCACGGGGTGTCTCTGCAAGATGAAGGACCCCCGAGCGGGAGCAAGAGACCCCGTGGTGAGGGGACATCAGAGAGCAAACAATGTCTTCTGAGGGTCCACTGTCGGATGAAGAGTGTCACAGTTTGGGCTTAGATGAGGAGTTGGAAGAAGGAGAGCTTTCTGAGAGGGAAGATCAGGCAAGAGTTGTGCGAGTCTTCAGAAGAGAGGAGCTGCCGGTGCTCATAGTGGAGACACTAAAAGTGCTCAACATGCCAGTGCCAGGTTCGGCAGAGGATGAAATACTGGAGGATCCTTTGTTGCAGGTGTTCCGAAAAAATCAGAGAGTGTTTCCCGTACATAGGGTGTTTCAAGAGATGATTCAAGAAGAGTGGAACCTTCCAGAGCCGCCTCTGAAAGGATCCAGAGTTATGAGCCGTCTATACCCATTGTTGGACCAAGACAAGGAAATGTTTAAGTCGCCCAAGGTGGATGCTGCCGTGTCAGCAGTGACAAAGAAGACTACCATACCGGTAGAAGGTAGTGCGGCACTCAAGGATGTTCAAGACAGAAAGCTGGATGTCTTATTAAGGCAAGTGTTTGATATCAATGCAATTTCGCTACAGACGGCTATTTGTGGAGCGTGGGTGGCTAGAGCCTGTCTTCGCTGGGCACAGCAGGTGCAAGAGGAGCAACCAAGTCCCTTGGCTGGTGAGGCTGCCCGGTTGGAATCGGGGGCAGCCTACCTGGCGGACATTCATTATGATCTCATGCGAGGGTTGTCAAAAAGCATGGCATCGGCAGTGGGAGCACAGTGCTACCTATGGTTATGCAATTGGGCGGCGGATAGTTTGTCTAAGGCTAGATTAAGCAAACTACCTTTTAAAGGCCGGCTATTTGGTGAGGAGTTGGAAAAGCTAGTTAAGGAACTAGGTGAATCCAAGGGAGGTAGATTTCCGGAGGACAAGGCTAAGTCGGCTCTTATAGCCCCAGCGGGCAGGGGGCAGCTGCGAGATTTTCGCCGGTTCCGATCCCAAAAGTTTAATTCAGGTCAAAGGGGATGGTTCCCCAAAAGAAATCAGGGATTTCTGGGGTTTCGAGGAGCGGGGAGGGGTTTCGGCCCTTCTTTTTCTTCCTTTCTTCACTCCAAAAAGTCTCAATGAGATGAGGGGGGCCCAGGCATCCCTAATTCCCATAGGGGGGCGTTTGCAGGAGTTCTATTCTGCCTGGGTCCAAATTACGTCAGATCAGTGGGTGCTGGAAGTCATTCGAGAGGGCTACGCCCTGGAGATGTTGCGTCCAGTGCGAGAGGCCTTCGTACAGTCCCCCGCCAGATCTGCTGCAAAGTGCGCGGTTTTGCAGGAGACAATACAAAAGCTGCTGAACCTCAGGGCGATAGTTCCGGTGCCTTCAGACCAGTGCGGAAGCGGTCAATACTCCATTTATTTCGTCATCCCGAAAAAGGACCAGGGGATTTGGCCGATATTAGACCTCAAGGGAGTGAATCATCTGCGGGTTTCACATTTCCACATGGAGACACTGCGATCAGTTATAGTGGCCGTCCAGAAAGGAGAGTATCTTACGTCTCTGCACTTGTCGAAAGCTTATCTCCATATTCCCATAAGGCCGGATCATCACAAGTTTCTCAAATTCGCGGTTCCATCGGGCATTTTCAGTTCCAGGCATTGCCCTTCGGGCTAGCGACGGACCCGAGAATTTTCACCAAAGTAATGGTGGTAGTAGCAGCAGCGTTGCGCAAAGAGGGCATCCTTGTACACCCTTATCTAGACGATTGGTTAATTCGAGCAAAGTCGCAGGCTGAGAGTGAGGCGGTCACGGCCCGAGTGGTAGCCTTCTTGGAAAGTCTTGGTTGGATAGTCAATATGGCAAAGAGTCATGTGGTTCCCTCGCAAAGTCTGGAATACCTGGGAGCTCGCTTCGACACTCGTGTTGGGAAGGTGTTTCTCACCAGTCAGCGAGCGCAGGTTCTGCGAGAGCCGGTGAAGAGATTCTTGAGGTACAGCGCTCCTTCAGCTTTGCATTACCTGCAGTAGTTGGGCACCATGGCGGCAACGATAGAGACGGTGCTGTGGGCGAGAGCGCGCATGAGGCTGTTTCAAAGAGCATTGCTTCGCCGGTGGTCGCACCAGCAGGACTCCCTGGCCCAGAAGCTGCCCTGCTCAGAAGAGACGCGTCAGGTCCTACGATGGTGGCTACTTCCTGGGTTGTTGGAGAGGGGGAAGTCATTGGAGGCACCAGTCTGGGTGGCACTGGTGACGGACGCCAGTTTGCTGGGCTGGGGAGTGCATTGTCAGGGCGAATTCACACAGGGGCAGTGGAGTCTGCAGGAGAGAACGTGGGCAATCAACCAGTTAGAATTAAGGGCGGTGTCTCTGGCACTTCAGGAGTTCCGTCCATTGCTCAGAGGGAAGTCAGTACGAGTGTTGTCTGACAACACGACGGCGGTTGCCTATGTCAACAGGCAAGGCGGCACCAGCAGTGTGGCATTAGAGGCCGAAGCCGAAGTCCTGTGTGGTTGGGCCGAAGCGAATCTTCTAGACCTCTCGGCAGCACATGTGGCAGGAGTGGACAATGTGGAGGCCGATTATCTCAGTCGGGTGAATGCGGATCCAGGAGAATGGGTCCTACATCCAGAAGTCTTCGAGATGGTGGTTCGCAAGTGGGGATCGCCGGTCATGAACCTCATGGTGACCTTCGCGTCAGCAAAGGCCAGTTGCTTCTTCAGCAGGCACAGAGAAAGAATGTTGGAAGGCCTGGACGCCCTCATGCAGGACTGGCCGGAGGAACAGCTGCTGTATGTATTTAATCCGTGGGTTCTGATAGGAAGAGTCCTGCAACGAGTGGACCGTTTCAGGGGTCAAGTAATTCTGATAGCGCCAGATTGGCCGCGTCGCCTCTGGTATGGGGACCTGGTAAGGTTGGTGGTGGCAAAACCCTGGCGGCTTCCCTTGCGGGCGGATCTGTTGACTCAGGGGCCTCTGGTTATGCCTCACGTGGATCGGTTCTCTCTTATGGCTTGGCTCTTGAGAGGGCGAGGCTGAAGGCCAAGGGGTATTCAGCGGCAGTCATTTCTACTTTATTGAAGTCTAGGAAACGGTCTACTTCTCTAGCGTATGTTCGTATCTGGAGAATTTTCAAGGCATGGTGTGGAGAGAGAAGGTCCGAGGCTTTAAAAGCATCTATTCCCCAGATCTTGGAGTTCTTGCAAGATGGCTTAGTCAAAGGGCTAGCCGCTGCATCATTGCGGGTGCAGGTGGCGGCGTTGTCTTGCTACAGAGGCAGGTTGGCAGGTCAGTCACTAGGAGCTCAGCGGGATGTCAAATGGTTTTAATGGGCGGTGTCTCTTGTTAGGCCGCCGTCTAGGCAAATATTTCCGAAGTGGAATCTGCCATTCGTGTTGGACGTGTTGGAGAAGGAGCCTTTCAAACCTTTTGCTCGAGCGTCGCTCAAGGATCTCACTCTGAAGGTGGTGTTCCTGGTAGCTGTCTGTTCAGCTAGAAGGGTGTCGGAGTTACAAGTGCTTTCCTGTAGAGAGCCCTATCTTTCATTTTTTGTGGCAAAGGTCGTTTTGAGGACTGTGCCGGCTTTCCTCCCGAAGGTGGTCTCGGCATTCCATGTACACCAGGAGATTTCCTTTCTGGTTTTCGCTGTGAGCGCGGAGGAGTCCTCGTCGAGAAAGCTACATCTCCTGGATGTTCGGCGAGTGTTAAAGAAGTATCTTAGGCGAACGGTGGCCTTTCGTAAGTCTGATAGACTCTTTGTGCTCTTTGCGGGCCCAAGAAAGGGAGAAGCGGCTTCCAAGGCGTCCATTGCGCAGTGGATAAAGGAAGCCATTGCGTCGGCTTATGTGGTAAAAGGAAGTACCGGAGGGGCTGAGAGCTCATTTCACTAGGGCTCAGGCTGCTTCCTGGACGGAAGTTAGGTTGGTGTCACCGGTGGAGATTTGTAAGGCAGCGACTTGGTCGTCGTTGAATTCATTTATTCGGCACTACCGGCTAGATGTCCAGGTGGCAGAAGAGACCTCGTTTGGATCAGCGGTACTTCAGGCTGGTATGCCAGGTCCCTCCCATGCTTGATATTTCTTCACTGCTCTGGTACTGACCCAGAGGTTTCGGGACTAGACTGGGTACACGATCAGGAAGGTTAAATTAGACTTACCTGCTAATTGTAGTTCCTGGAGTGGAGCCATTCTAGTCCCGTATCCCTCTCCAGTGTTCAAGGTCAAACAGAGGCCTGAAGTATTCCAGTGGTTCACAGGTAAGAGCTGTCTTGATATCGCAAGTTGGGGTAAAAAAAAAAAAAGGGGGATAGATATCACTATTACTTGGTCTGTTGGGGTTTACTATCCTTTCTTTCGGGTGAGGGAGTGTCCTGTTCAAGTTTCAAGTCACAGTATCGCAGAGGGTTAATGGCAGGTGAAATTTAATATAGCTTAGCACAAAAGGCAAAACAGGGTCTGTACTCTTTGAGCAACAAATAAAGTCTTCTAGAGACCTTTACAAAAAGGCCTTCTACCTAGGGGGCAAGAGACCTGTGAAACCTTTTCAATAGGTGTTAACACCAGGTGGAAGATCAAAAGGCCATTTTGAAAGACCCCTTCTATTCAAGCAAGGACTGTTAATTACCCAGGAAGTTGGTCACAGCTTATATCAGCAGCACAGACATAAATAGCTCAACCAGAGCTCTGTGATCCTCTGTCTTGAAGGACTAGAAAAAGGGACTGTTACTTCTGGAGAGAGATTTGCAACTGTGAGTATAGACTTCTGGTAATTTTCTAAAAGGAATTCTTTGTATTAAAGCTAATTAATCTGTGAACCCACTATTTTTTGTTAAATCAGTCAGGGCCTAGTAGCAGCAGTTTAAGTTTAAATTTAAAACACATAGGAGAACTTTCTGGTTACATTTCATACCCAGCAGAGAGCTTGTAGTTTAAATTTAATAGTCACTCAGGGCCTAGTAACAGCAAAGTACTTTTAGTTTAAATTTAAAACACAGAAGAGAGCTTTCTGGTTAAATTTGGAACCCAGCAGAAAGCTTGTAGTTTACATTTAATAGTCACTCAGGGCCTTGCATCAGAAAAGTACTTTTAGTTTTAAAACACAGAAGAGAGCTTTCTGGTTAAATTTAGAACCCAGCAGAGAGCTTGTAGTTTAAATTTCATAAGAAGTTAGAGCCTAGCAGCAGCTAAGAGCTATAATTTAAATCAAATCAGAATATAGCTTACCTCAGCAGCACAAGACAGGGTACTGTGTAGCAGCCCTCTTTTAATAAGTGTTATTTCCCTCCCTCCCCACACCCACCCACCCCTGGGATAATCATAGCTTTATAGGTACTTCAACATCTTAATAGACAGGAGGTGCTTTCAGGTGAAGCTCATTACCCAAATCAGTCATACACTAAAGACCACTGTTCCCTCTAAGCTGTGCGCGTGTGCGCGCGCACACACTTCGCACATACATACAAAAATTACGGTTCTGATTCTGATAGAAAACAACACAGACGTCTTAAAATTTGAAAGTTGTTGTGCATTTACGGTTTTCACAAGTTCTACAATATTTTCTAGTGCAATCAATGTGGTGTACATACTGTATTCTGCCGTGTAGTCAAATTTTAAAGTATATAACTCCGAGTGTCGTTCTGTGGCGCACAAAAATTTAACCTTCCTTCAAAAGCTGCACAGCTGATATTTTATGCGCACACAGCCTACAGAAAATTAGAGGGAACATTGCTAAAGACCTGAGATTAATTAAGCTTCAGGTGAACAAGGTATATTACACGTATTAGGTACAGTTTTATTAGTATACATATCCATAGCAACCCTTAGTAAGTAAAGAACTTAGATCTAAACACAAACTTAAAACTAAGATGCAGACAGCAGTCCAGCAGCGGGATGGGGGCTTTCCAGTCTTTTGCATTGAGTGTCACATGTATGATTTTCTCCCAGGTGGTGAGAGGTCTTACGTGTGCACTAGGTGCAAGGAGCTCTTTGTTCTCAGGGAAAGAGTCTGTTCTCTAGAGGCTAGAGTAGCAGACTTGGAAAACATAAGACAGACAGAGAGGTACATAGACGAGACCTACAGGGATATAGTCCTGAAGTCACACCTCCAGTCTGGCCGCATCCCTGTTGCCATGGAGAAGAGAGGTCATATGACAGGACAGCATCACCCTGGTGTGGCAGGAAGTGATCCTGTAACTAGGACCTGTCCTCCAGGTGATGTAAAATCCTCTCACACCGAGGACGTTTCTCCAGGGCCATGTGCCCATGAGGGAAGGGTTAGGACAGCCGTTATAGTTGGTGATTCGATCATTAGGCATGTAGATAGCTGGGTGGCTGGTGGACATGAGGATCGCCTGGTAACATGCCTGCCTGGTGCAAAGGTAGCGAACCTGATGCGCCACCTAGATAAGGTCTTAGATAGTGCTGGGGAGGAGTCTGCTGTCTAGGTACATGTTGGTACCAATGACATAGGAAAATGTGGTAGGGAGGTTCTGGAGGCAAAATTTAGGCTTTTAGGTAGGAAGTTGAAATCCAGAACTTCCAGGGTTGCATTCTCCGAAATGCTTCCTGTTCCACACGCAGGACCCAAAAGACAGGCAGAGCTCCGGAGTCTCAATGCGTGGATGAGACAATGGTGCAGAGATGAGGGTTTTGGATTTGTTAGGAATTGGGGAACATTCTGGGGAAAGGAGGGGCTCTTCCGAAGGGATGGGCTTCACCTTAACCGGGATGGAACCAGGCTGCTGGCATTAACCTTTAAAAAAGGAGATAGAGCAGCTTTTAAACTAGATATTAGGGGAAAGCCGACAGTCACCCAAGAGTGGATGGTTCAGAAGAATGTATCCTTGAAGGATACTACCAAAAGCAGAGAGGTTCCACAAAAGAGTAAAGTAGCCCAAATGCCCTCAAGTATAGAGCAGACACAGCTTAAAGATCCCAAATTACCCATGTCTAACAATAGCCAAATTAATATGAATAAAATACAATCTCTAAAATGTCTGTATGCGAATGCTAGAAGTCTAAAAAATAAGATGGGAGAGTTAGAATATATAGCACTAAATGAAAGGTTAGATATGATTGGAATATCAGAGACATGGTGGAAGGAGGACAACCAGTGGGACACTGTGATACCTGGGTACAAACTATATCGTAATGATAGAGCTGATCAAATTGGTGGAGGGATTGCTCTCTATGTTAGAGAGGGCATTGAGTCAGAAAGGATTAAAGTTTTGCAGGAAACAAAATTTGCTGTAGAATCTATATGGATTGAAATTCCATGTAAAAGGGGGAAGGCGATGGCAGTGGGGGTGTACTATCGAGAGCCTGGCCAGAATGACCAAATGGATGATGAAATGCTCAAAGAAATCAAGGGAGCTAACAAACATTACAGTGCAGTAATAATAATGGGTGATTTCAATTACCCCGGTATTGACTGGGTTAGTGTCACATCAGGACATGCTAGGGAGATAAAGTTCCTAGATGAAATAAATGACTGCTTCTTGGAGCAGCTGGATCATGAACTGACCAGAGGGGAAGCCATATTAGACCTAGTCCTTAGTGGAACACCAGATCTAGTGCAAGAGATAAGGGTGTTGGGGCCACTTGGCAATAGTGATCATAGCATGATCGCCTTTGATTTAATTAGTGCAGGAGGGATAGTAAGGAAATCCACAGTACTACCTTTTAACTTTCGAAAGGGAGACTATGATAAAATGAGGAAAACAGTTAAGGAAAAACTAAAAGGAGCAGTTGCAAAGGTTAAAGACTTACATCAAGCTTGGGTGTTGTTGAAAAATACTATCTTGGAAGCCCAGACCAGCTGTATTCCACGCTTTAAGAAAAGTGGAAGGAAGTCCAAAAAACTGCCAGCATGGTTTAAAGGTGAGGTCAGAGAGGCTGTTGTTGCCAAAAAAGCATCTTTCAGGAAATGGAAAAAAGAGCCAAACGACGAAACCTGGAAACAACACAAGCACTGGCAAGTCAAATGCAAGGCATTGATAAGGCAGGCAAAGGGAGAATTTGAGAGGAAGCTTGCTGCGGAAGCAAAAACATGAAATAAAGACCTTTTCAAGTACATTCGTAGCAAAAAACCTGTGAGAGAGTCAGTTGGTCCATTAGATGATAAAGGGGTTAAAGGAGCACTGAGAGGCGACAAGGCGATAGCGGAGAAACTGAATGAATTCTTTGCTTCGGTCTTTACTGAGGAAGATGTAGGGATGTTACCCATGACTGAAGTGGTATTTAAAGGTGCGGAGAATTGAAGGAAATATAGATACATCGGGAAGATTTATTACAACTATTAGATAAACTGAAGAGTAGCAAATCACCTGGGCCAGATGGTATACATCCAAGGGTGTTGAAAGAACTGAAATATGAGATTGCAGACCTGCTATTAGTAATCTGTGAACTATCATTAAAATCATCTCTAATACTTGAAGATTGGAGGATCGCCAATGTAACACCAATTTTTAAAAAGGGTTCCAGGGGTGATCCGGGAAACTACAGACTGGTGAGCCTGACGTCAGTACTGGGAAAAATGGTAGAAACCATTATAATGAATAAAATTACTCAGCATGTAGATAGTCATGACCTAATGGGAGACAGCCAACATGGCTTTAGACAAGGAAGATCTTGTCTTACTAATCTGTTATGTTTTTTTGAAGGAGTGAATAAACAGGTGGACAAAGGTGAGTCAGTTGATATTGTGTATCTGGACTTTCAGAAAGCCTTTGACAAGGTCCCTCATCAGAGACTTTTGGCAAAACTAAAGAGTCATGGGATAGGAGGCAGTGTACTATTGTGGATCAGGAACTGATTTAAAGATAGAAAGCAGAGGGTAGGGCTAAATGGCCAATTTTCCCAATGGAGAAAGGTGAATAGTGGTGTACCCCAGGGATCTGTGCTTGGTCCGCTTCTTTTTGACATATTCATAAATGACCTGGAAAGTGGAATAACGAGTGAGGTTATCAAATTTGCAGATGACACAAAACTATTTAAAGTTGTTAAAACCCAAGAGGATTGTGGAAAATTGCAAGAGGATCTTGATAAATTGGAAGACTGGGCATCAAAATGGCAGATGAAATTTAATGTGGACAAGTGCAAGGTTATGCACCTAGGGAAGAACAACCCAAACTATGGTTACACGATGCAAGGTTCCACATTAGGAACCACCACCTAGGAAAAAGATGTAGGCATCATTGTGGAGACCATGTTAAAACCCTCGGCCCAGTGTGCAATGGCGGCCAAGAGAGCAAATAGATTGCTAGGTATGATAAGGAAAGGAATGGAATGGAAAATAAAACAAAAGATATTATAATGCCTCTATATCGTTCCATGGTGAGACCGCACCTTGAATATTGTGTGCAATGCTGGTTGCCATATCTTAAAAAGGATATAGGGATTTTAGAAAAGGTTCAGAGAAGAGCCACCAAAATGGTAAAGGGGATGGAAGGATACTCCTATGAAGAAAGGCTAAAAAGGTTAGGGCTCTTTAACCTGGAAAAGAGACGACTGAGGGGAGATATGATAGAAGTCTATAAATTAATGAACGGAGTGGAACGGTTAAACGTAGATCGATTGTTTACCTTATCAGAATATAAAAAGACTAGGGGACATGCAATGAAGCTACAGGGTAAACTATTTAAGACTAATAAAAGAAAATATTTTTTCACTCAACGTGTAATCAAACTCTGGAATTTGTTACCGGAGGATGTAGTAAAGGTTGTTAGTGTAGCTGGGTTTTAAAAAGGTTTGGACAAGTTCCTGGAGGAAAGGTCCATAAACCATTATTAAGAAGGGACCCAGGATATCAATGCTTGACCCAGTACAAGCATTGCAGAACCTGTGTCTTTTGGGGAAACTGCTAGGTACTTGTGACCTGAATTGGCCACTGTTGGAAACAGGATACTGGGCTTGATGGACCTTGGCCTGACTCAGTATGGCATATCTTATGTTCTTATGTTCTTATAGGATTTGCTTCCTCTGGTAATTTTACATGTTACTGTAGTTCTGGTTAGTTTACGGTGGTTAGATAAATTCTTACTTGTTGCTCCGGTGAGTCTGCTTTGTCAATAGGATACTGGTGGCATGAGGCGGACCACGGGGAGATATACCAGTGATGTCACAAAAGGAGGAGTTTCTCAGTCTCCAAGCTGCTAGATGAGATAGACAACCCAGAGGTTTCGGGACTAGACTGGCTCCACTCCAGGAACTACAATTAGCAGGTAAGTCTAATTTAACCTTCTGGCAGCAAGTATTCTATCCTATGTTGGTACTAGGACACCAAAAAGGAAGCCTCATTGGTCAAGTAGAGAGTGAGTCCCGATAGACCACAGCAAACCAAGTTGCTTCATGGGATTAGTATTGACTGAGTTCTTCTGTTGCTTCCTCAGTCATTTTGACACCTTAAGCTGTATCACATTTACTTAAACTTTGAATTTGTTCTTTGATCTTTTAATTACTTTCAGAACCCTGATCATCTGACTCTGCAGGGAGATGTCTGTCTTCTGCCATACTATTACCTACTTCTACTGCTTGGACTCAAATATCTATTTTGCAATACCTTCCTGTTGGAAGCCAATGCCTTGATGCTGCCTGACAGTCCTGAAATCCAGACCTGTTTGTGGCTCTTGCCTAGAACTGCTGGTTTAGGCTATGTTCAAAACATAGAATATCTCTTATTATTTAATATTTTATTGAATTTTCAAACAACATTCAAAGAACTTCCATGAACGTAGAGAGAGATGCTTAAATCAGCACATCATAAGAAATTATTTAGGATAACTATGCATCTACAATTAGACCACAATATATAGAGAGGAGGCTCCAGGATGTAAGAGAATCTTCTTCATCTCAGGAAATAGTCTCAAGATTTTTCTGTAGACATTAAAAGATTACTCTGACTAATTAAACAATATACAAAAGAATGAACAGATTGCAAGACAAATATAGCCGTTCTTCTGAAATTCCTTCAAGTCAAACATCAATTTTGGCTTCAAAGTACTATAAAAGTGCCAGAATCTACATTGCATTAAGGAAAGAGAAAATTCATATGCTAGGCTGCGATTTCTTTTCCTGTAATGGTGAAACAATGCTTTAGTTATATGGTTCCTGGTATTTTTACATGTAGTAAAAGAAAGGCCTGGATAAAAACATAACTCTTCCATAACTAATATCTTTTCTGGGAACTATCCTCTGAGCTGATGTGCAAAAAAACATTTCTCATTATTAACGTCATTTATTAAGCAGTAGAAGAAAAGGTTTTCCTGCACAGGAACACAAGCAATGGGCAGAAAGATTCAGATAAACATGCAGATGCTGTAGTCAGTTCCACATGTACCAGAAATACCCAAAGAAGATCATTTTATATATTTTACACATATAAAAATGGATCTTATAAAACTGAGCAGTCAAATATGCACATGGAAATATGGATGCCAACAAAGAAGGCATGTTATGCCTAGGAGTTGTTGCGGTGTAGTTTAGGTAAGGTTGGAGAAGGGTTATAGTATGCATGCATAGAGTACATAGGTGAAAATGTGTGTAAGAGCATTTGTGTGTTGTTAAAGATTTTTCTGAGAGCCTATATTATAAAAGCACAAAGGTGAATAAGGGGCCTTTTACCAAAGTGAGGTCATTTTTGCATTTACCGTGGGGAGTGCCCAGCATGTCCCCTACACTTACCACATGGAAAAATCCCTTACCACTTGTTGAGTTCATTTGCAATTACTGCGGGTGCACATGGGATGAAGTGCACCCCGGCTAACTGAAGCATCAACAGTGCACAGAAATTACTGTCTACTAACTGCAACGTGCAGTTTACTCTCACTCTCTGCCCCGGCCCTGCCCCATTTTGCATTAAGCAGTTAGCACATGATCTAGTACATGCTAATGTCTCCGTTGCATGATAGCTTTTACCACACCCATGCAGTAATTTTTACTGCACACTAATTTATGTATTAACTGCTTGGCACACTTGCCTTTATAAATCAGGTGCTCTTTCGGATATTTCAGATAGGCACATGTTTATAAAATGACTCCCCAAAAAGCATTAAAATTGAAAGAAAAACATAAAAAGATAGGTGCTGGTCGAAAAGGACCACTTGGGTCCATCTACTCTTCTCATCTGTTCCTGTGTACCATGTTGTCACAGATTTATTTTGATCTGCCACATCATGTTTTAACCATGCTTGTTAGAAATCTATCACTATTTTGGAAGCTATCAACTTAGCTGGAAGTTTGTTCGCCCCCACCATATCGCAGTGAAAACGGTCTGTATTTTATCTCATTTCTTTGGAGCTTCCCTCCTTCTACTTCATATGTTGACTTTTGTCTATGAGCTTTTCATTCTCTGGAAACTTTATTAAAGCCCACTAAATATTTGCATGTTTGCATGTTTGCATTATATCTTTTCCTTCCCTTCTTTCTTTCGGAGAGTACATCCTTAACTCCTTCAGTCTCTCTGGGATCAGTGTTCAAAGAGTTGCGGAGTGGTTAAGGCAGCCAGTTAATAGTTGACGGTTATCTTTAAGTGGATTTTCAGCCAGATCCAACCAACAGCTTAAAACTTTCGAAAATCTACTGGTGCAAATTTAACTGATTTAAACTTAGGACTGGTGGAGTTGCCTCTCCAAACTTAGCTGGTTGGCACTGACGATTAGCACTAACTGGTTGCTCCCAAGCCTGTTCCATGAAAGCCTTTAGTGTTGCTCCCTTTATTAAATGGTTAATTTTAGCCATCTTGTGAATTTAGGAGATTAAATTTAGCTGGTCGATGGGTGGAAATTTTTAAAAACAGCACAAAGTTGGTCAGTTAAACCTTTCCAATACCAACCCCTTGGTGTATAGCTTACAGTGCATACCATGCACCATGTTAATAGTTTCCCTTTGAACAGCCCCTATCTTATCCATATCCTTTTGAGATGTGGTTTTCAGAACTACACACAGTAATAGTAGGGTCACATGAAATGACTGTAGAAAAATTGCTTCAAATATTTTGGTATTTTTTCAGATCCGTTTTTTTTTTTAAATCCTTTTCCTCTATTAGGCTACATTACTGTGAACCTTCATTTATGTCTTCCAGAATATGGTAGTGTTGTTAGCCTGGCAGCGAGGTGTCACCATTGAGCAAAGTCTGTGGCTTCCAGTCCTTCAGGGGCTCCACAGCATCTCCAACCATGGCTGAACATATTGGAGTCCATTTTCAGCCTGCATGGTGACTGACTTAAATTAACCACTGACCGTGCATTTAACGTGATTTGAATACACATCGCTGCTACCAATATATGGATAGAGCAGTCACAATTCCAGCACCATCCATTTCGGATGGCCTTTAATCTGTATAACTTTCACTGGCAAGGGATAACCGGGCAGCAGTTGAATATCGCTGCTGCCTGTCTACCCTCCAGTGCCACCCTACTCCACCATTGGAATGCCTAGCGGCGGTGCCCATGAATGTTCAGCGGCTGAATATCCTGGTTACTAAAGAAGTAGAATCATACTTACAGAAATTATATACAACATATAAAAAATAAAGGAGGAAGCAATATTTTCAGGAGTATCTTCGGTTTTTAGATAAAATGGTCCTGTTGTTTATCGGACTGATGAATTGATGAGTTTGTTGGTTAAAAGGGGTATGACAAAAAGTAAAGATGTCTGGATATTCAGTGCTGGGGCCATTTCCGGCACTGAATATCGGGTCAGACTGCATAGCTTTTCAGCTAGTCATTCAGCGGCAATATTCAGTCACTGGCTGGTTGGCTAAACAGTTTAAAGTTAGGTCCGGCCTTATTTCTGGCTTTACTTTCACCATTTCATTTATCCAGTTAGCGATACTATCACCACTGACCGGTAACTTACGTCGCTGGCCCTAAAACGCCTCGACGCTAACTGGTGAGTTTCGGGGCATTTATTTAGCATAGAAGAGGAAATTCAGCGGGACAAACCGGGTATGTGCCGTTGAATATCCCAGTCAGCAGTCACAACTCAGTTTGCAGATCTGCAAACCTCCTTAATTGTTTGGAATATGCCCACAATGGTGTAAAACAGCGAGGAATGTGGAACATGGAAAGAACTGATGCAAGATAGCTGCCAGCCTTTCTACCAAAGACGATACTTAATGAAGATGATTTAATGCAAAGAGTTTGTTCCTGCTGTTATTTTGTATTTTTTCTAAGCTAAAATTATAAGGGAAACAGTACAGTTACAACATTGAATAACAACGCAAATGTTTTTGAGTGATTCAGTGTGTTTGAAGGCAGGCCTGTGGTTAGTGTGAAGAGTGATAGTAGATTATCTGTGGTGGCTTATCCCACTAAACATTCTGTCTATAATTTTCAGATCAAGGTGAATATTTCTTTTTTTTTTTCCTTTGCTGAAATACTCCCAAGTATCAGCTTTTACGATAGTTGTTTTCAGACTTCTGGCTCTCTTCGCCCTCCAGAGGCCAAAAAGATTTTCACTGAATGCAGCCTTTTATCTTTGAGCTGCAGTAAATTGGCATTCTCAAGATTAGATTGAATACAGCTGGGCAAATTGCTATATGAAAATGTTTTTCTAATTAACTCAAATAGGATTCGCAGATTGATTCTGTACTGCCTATGCTCTTGTCTGCTTGCCAACGTCATTTGCAGGAAAATTATAGCTGTATTTGCAGGAAAATTATAGTCGCTGAAAACACTGTGGCTTGTATAATTGGGGACCTGGAAAGGGCTGATCATGTGTTACCAATGCTGAAGGCTCTGTAACTGGCTTCCAGTTGAGAAGAGAGTTACGTTCAATTGAACAGTTCAGTGTTCCTGCTAACCATCTCCAAGCTGCGTGGGAGTCCTCCGCTGGCATCCCGCATGAATAAAAGCACGATAATGAAGCTCCACCCCTCACTGGTTGGAATGCCAGCAAAGAACTCCAGTGCAGCTTCGAGCTGCTTAGTGGGAATGTTGGTAGGTTTGTTATTGATGCTCACATTCAAAGCTATTCATGACTTGGCCCTAAAACATTTGCAAGATAAGGCATTGGGTTGCATAATGGATAAGGTGTAACACTCAGGGGGACAAGGATTGTTGGCGGTGCTGGGGGTGAGGCATTTGGGGGTGAGATATGTTGGAAATGAAGTGTCTTCTGTGTTGTCATCTGCAACTTGGAATGTCTTGCCAAGGGCAAACTGTAGGTGTTTGAATTTTATGGGTTTTAGAAGGGCCATGAAGACCTGACTATTTTGGCAGGTGTATATTGGTGTGAAGGATATTTGAAGGAAGGGAGCAGCTGTTATGGGGATAAATCAGATGAAGATACAATATGAATGCGTTGAATGAAGACTGAACTTTAGATTGTGTTTGTATCGTTTATATTGTTATTCCATATTTTATATTTCTTCTTTTAATACATTCCAATCCAACTGAAGTTGGAAAGAATTAAACAAAAGGGTTCAGCTTGTTTGTCTATCTGGAGGAAAATTAACCCTCCAAAAAATTAATGGAAAGGGATGAAACTGGGCATGTGGGAAAAACTGATAAAAAGAAACATCAAGTTCAAAAATGGGACAAATGAGACCAGATGTTCCAGTGAAATAATCCCTCCTCCCCCCAAAAAGGCCCGATGCATATCTATAATAGAGGTTCCCGCATCTGTAGCATCAAAATTTAGATATAGTGAATCATAGCAGTTAGCCCTGCAAACTGCCCTATATCCATGCAAATGCCCCACTATTGCCCCACCCCAAACCCCTCTCCCCGGCAACTGCCAAACTCCAAAAAACTATCCCCACATAATTGCACCACTTCTCTGCAAATGCTCCTGTTGCTAAAAATACTCTATCACAACTGTGCTACCACCGCACAAATTAGCCCACCTTTAAAAAAATACCATCCACAGCTGCCCCACCACCTCACAAAATGCCCATTGCCAAAATCTATCCCCTCACTCTGCCAACTGGCCTTACATTTGCTACATCACCCTGCAAAATGCACCACATGAAAAAGGACCACTCCCCAATTGCCCCACCCCCTCCTAATTGCCCTACCTCCTCACAATGGCCCCAGTCCCCATATCTACCCTCCACAACTGTCCTAACTCCCTGCAAAATGTCCCATTCCAAAATATATCCCATAGAACTAACCTACTCTCAAAAGCTTCCTCATGCAATTGCCCCACCCCCCCAAAAGCTCCTCCCTGTTTCTGTCACCACTAACAAAGCTACACCCCCAAAATGCCCCACCACCCTACCTCCCATAGACACAATGTATGAACATAACACACAGAACACACAGAAATACATACACACACAGACACAGAGATTGCAAAAATTTCTAGCTGTGATGCACTGCTTTTAAATTATTCACATGTATTTCATATTCTTTGTTGATATCTCTACTGTGAAAGCTACTGATTGAATTGTACAGCTTTCTTATTGGCTGCTATGTGTACTCACAACTAATACCTAATACCATGGGCAGGGCTAGAGTAAGGCACTGGCAAGCTAGGAACATTTATTTATTTTATCTGTAATCTGCTTATACAAGGATCTAGGCAGATCACAATGAACATGCGTAATAAAATCAAATATAATGATTATATAAATCTAAACAAAAGTCAATAAAATAACATTGAATTCATACACCTAGGGCTCAAAGTTTAGGGCGCTGCTTTTCAGATGTACTCTACTTAAGAGGTTAGGACTGAAAACTTCGAAGCTACAATGTAACCCATGTAAGACTAATAAGAGAAAATATTTTTTTACTCAACATATAATCAAACTCTGGAATCCGTTACTGGAGGACCGGGCCGTACCAAGCCATAATTGCACCCTGTGAGACTTCCACATATGGAGTTCCCCCCCAATCACAGGTTTGTCATTTGCCCAATGCATCTCCCCATCTTACCCCCCATATCCAGTGGCTATCCTCCAGGTTGCCTGCCCTTGCCCAGCCTCCGCCACTTTCACTGTTGGCTTGGCAGCAGTGGTGGCAGCAGTGATAGCCAATTGAAAAAAACAAAAACAAAAACGCGGTCCTTTCTATACTCCGCACTTGCATTCGGGTCTGAACCCTCCCTCCTCTGATGTATGCTCATGTCAGAGGAGGGAGGGACCAGACCAATCATTCAGACATGGGTCTTTGCAATTCCGCGCTTGAATGACTGGTCTGGTCCCTCCCTCCTTTGATGTAAGCATATGTCAGGGGAGGGAGGGGTCAGGCCAACATGCGAGCGCAGAGTCCAAAAGACTCGCAGGGATTTTTTTCAACTGGATTTCCCTATTGCCACTGCCTCCGCCACGGCAACACTAAAATCAGCAGTGGTAGGGCAAGAGCAGGCAGCATGGGGGAGCTTAGGCCAGCAGCCCCAAACGCACCCCTATTTCTTTGCGCCTTGTGCGACCGCACCGCTCACACAAGGCTAGGTACGGCGCTGCCATAGGATGTAGAAGTAGAAAAATTAGAAAGACTAGGGGACATGCAATGAAGCTACAGTGTAACCTATGTAAGAATAATAAGAGAAAATATTTTTTCACTCAACGCGTAATCAAACTCTGGAATTCGTTACCGGAGGATGTAATAAAGGCTGTTCGTGTAGCTGGGTTTAAAAAAGATTTGGACAAGTTCCTGGAGGAACAGTCTATAAACCATTATTAAAGAGGACCTGGGAAATCCACTGCTTACCTCAGGATGAGCACTGTGGAACCTGTGTGCCTCTTTGGGAACCTGCCAGGTACTTATGACCTAGATTCGCCAGTGTTGGAAACAGGATACTGGGCTGGATGGATCTTGGTCTGACGCAGTCTGGCATTTCTTAAGTTCTTATGTTCTTAACTGTCTAACATTTTTCAAGGTTCTACTGATTTTTACATTAATATCTGAAACCTAGAAGGATGACTAACATGTCCGAACATTTTTCAAGTTTGGAAACCTCTGTCTGCAATTCTCTAATCCTCTCCCCTTTGTGAGTGAGCCTGTCCTTTCTGCTTCCATTGTAACTAGCAGCAGAGACTGTGGGGTGGATCCAGCCACTATAGTCACAGGAAGGGAGGAGGAGAGCTGCGGGAAATCTGTGTGCTGTATAAATTAAATTTCTATATATGGTGGGACATGGAAGAGAAATAAAGCCCTACTCCCTAAATAAATGCTTCAATGTATTTCCAATAGCTGCAGCATACAAACACTGATTCACAATAACGTAGCAAAATTGCAACTATCAAACAAATCTCCCCTCTCATCTCCTCTCCCAATCACAGACACACAGAGAATCACACAGATGAAAATAACACACACACACACATACTACTACTACTAGTACTACTACTACTAAGATGCCCATTCAAGCATTGACACACACATGCAACCATGCACAATAGCCCTGGCTATCTGCCGCGTTGACTGCCAACGGAGTTTAGTAAACATAACTCTTAATGGCCTAGGCACACTATTAGAAAATAAGGGCCCGATATTCGAAGGACACTTACACAGTTTACGGCCCTATAAACCATGTAACTGCCTCTGAGAGGGATATTCAACGGCACTAACATGGTTAATGCCGCTGAATATCCTCAATTGTCTCTTTTACAGGCCTCGATGCTAGCCGCTTAGTATCGGGGCGTGTTGGGGATGTTCCGGGGAAGAGCAGAGGCGGCGACTGTCTCTAACTGGGCAGTGTGCAATATCGCTGCCGCCTGGTTAGCTAATACAGCTTCCAGCATGTGCGGCAAACCCCGGATATTCTCTGCTGGGGCCTCATATGACCCCAGTATTGGATATCTGGGGTTAGGGGTCGGCGGGCATGGCTATGCGCTGGTTTTTAAATAGGATTTACTATATTTTTCTAAGCATGCATTAAAACAGATTCAGTAATGGGTACGTACCTTACCTGACGGCACCTCACAACAACAATAACAACCTTATCCCCTCCAAACGTTTCTCCTGTGCATGGTAAGAATCTGCTGCATTAAGCAGTCCACAATTAGAGGACCAGTTAGCATTGTGGATTTTATTTCTACCTAGAAGGCTGGATCACAATATCTTCCCAACCTTTCTTGCAAATAAAAGAGCCTCCATGCCCTTATCCTCCTGGGCAAAAACATCTAGGAGCCTACGATTCCCAAAACTCCCTTCTCCCAGAAGGAACATCCACACAGGACTGTGCCCTGTGCAACTAATGAATCTGGTCCCTCAGCCACGTATAGTAACTCACTCTTTCTGAGCTTCCTGGAAGCCCATTGATAATATCAGCATCATTTCTGTACTTGTGCCTTATGCGGCAATACTGCTCGCACAGTCCTTGGTACAGTCCTGCACCCAGGTGCCTCTGAGACTCTGCCCACAAAAGTGATTCTGCATTCCATCATTCAAGACTGAAAAACCATAACCTTTTCAGTCTTTCCTTGTAAAGTAGCTGCCCCATACTCTCTTTATTATTTTTTGTTGTCCGTATTGAAACCTTTTCTAGTTCTGATAAATGCTTGAGGTGGGCTGACCTGAACTGCACACAGTACTCAAGGTGTTGTCACACCAGGGGTCTATTCAGAGGCATTATCATATCCTCTATTTTATTTTTCATTCCTTTCCTAATAATTCCTAACATTTTATTTCCTTTTTTGACTGCTGCTGCTGCACTCTAAGCAATTTATTTTCCACAATGAACCCCAAATCATTTTCTTGGCTGGTAATGCTTAACGTGGAACCCAGCAGTGTATACCTATAGTTTGAAATGTTTCCCTATATGCATCCTTTGGACATCTCCACATTAAATTTCATCTGCTGTTTATATAGCCAGCCCCCCAGTGTTCCAAGGCCTTCACAATTCCTCACAAACAGTTCTTGATTTAACTACTTTGAATAATTTTGTTTCATCAGTATTTATCAGAGGTCTATTATCTCACCATTGTTATTTTATTTAATACTTACAGTCATTAGTGCACTTAATTGAGAGCTGTGGAGTTTATGCAGGTTATTTTCAACTGTTGTTTAAGGTGGGGAAAGAGCAATAATGTGATGTTGGGGCTGTGACAATGTGCTTGCAGGCAGTAGAGAACTGGTTGCAGAAAAATGTTTTGAAGCAGAATCTTGCAAATAATGATCTGTTATGGATCAGTAGACTGGGTAAAGAGTTAATAGTGTTGCCAGAAATAGGGGAGATAACACTTACCCCAAAGGAGGAGGTATATTGCCTAGGGGTATTTTGGGATTCCAAATTGGCAGTGACATCACAGATTTCAGCAGTGGCTCAAACAGTATTTATTTATTTAATTTATTTAACAGTATTTATATCCCGCTTTATCCTTGAATCAAAGTGGATTTCACTGCAAATCAATCAAGTAGGGTAGTGCGGGGGTGTCGGCATGCAGTGGCTATGAAGGTAGTGTTCGTGAGTGTGCAATTAGGTAACAGTTGATTTGGGGTGCAATATATACAGGTTGAGCTATGTACGTTTGGCTATATACATTTTAGTAAGAGTGATAGGCTGGTTAGATGTTGTGGATGTCATGTCTTGTGTCATTTGGTCTGTTGAGACAAATAGCTAAGTTGCTCCCTTATTTCTCTCTAGAATCGCTTCAGTTGCTGGTGCAAACATTAGTCCTGATGAAGCTGGACTATTCTAATACTTTATATCAGGGTATTTCAAAGGCTGATCTGAAGCAATTGCAGTTATTGCACAATACTGCAGCTCAGATGATAAGTGGAGCAAGGAAATATGCTCCTGTGACCCTTATTTTAAGTCAGCTGCATTTAAGATAACCAGGGGAATCTGGGACACTCATCCAACGTGGAGGGGGGGGGGGGGCCCTTAGTTTCAGGTTTGTGCAACATGGGGTGGAAGAGGGATGAGGAGTCATTCTCCCCACCATTCCCTGACAGCAATAGTATCATTTCAAAGCAGACGAATCGCGAAAGAAACAGTGATGCATTGCCCCACTGTATTATTCAAAATATAAAAACTGCAGATGTGAATTTCAAAAAACGGATATATTCCAGTCATAAAATTGAAAGTAAATCATTTTTACTGTCTGGCAATTTTTACCTCATCATCTCACATCCAGTCTCTGGTTTCTGTTTTTATTTGTCTGTATGTCTGTCTTTTCTTAATGCTGTTCCCAGACTGTCCTGTCCATTTGTAATTTCTTTTCTTACCACCTTTCTTCACTTCCTATCCTACATCCTTCTCTGACATTGTTCTTTCAGCTTTCTTCTATTTATTTTTCTGCTTCTCAGTCCATTCTCATTTACCCCCTCAGTCAATCGGTCCCCAGTCCACCTTTTTTAGTGCAACTACTTCACCCCAGCCCTCCCATTCCCCATCTCCCTGCTTCCTCATCCTCTCACTAACTTCCCTTCTCCCATCCCCCTACTCCATGTCAACTCTCATCCCTTCTTTCTGCTCTGTATCCATTATTTCCCCTTCTTTTCCCTTCCCCACCCTCCCAGTCCGGCATCTCTCCTAACCCCCACTCCCAGGTGTCCGTCATCTTCCCTTCCTTACCACCCCCAGGTGTCTAGCACTTCCTCTCAACCTCCCAAAACCCCTCACCACACATCAACAACCCCACCACAGATTTAAACAATTCAACATAGACTCCTTCCTAGATGCCATCTTACCAAACCTAGAGATCAACTCAGAAGACCCAACTACACTCACAAACAAGTGGAGCCACACCATAAGAACAGCAGCTGAGATGCCAACAAATCCCACCCAAAACAACCAAAAATCCCCGTGGTATACCAAGGCCTATGACGACTGAAAACCCAACTCTGGAAGCTTGAGAGAAAATGGTGGAGAACAGCACTCGAGAAAGACATCAACATCTACCTAAATCTGCTACGGAACTAATATGCAGCCACAGACAAAGCTAAGCAACAATATCATACAAACCTTATCAACTCATCGACAACCACCCTAGAGAACTCTTTGACCTTGTCAAACGGCTCACCAACTCACTCACAACCTACCACTCAACCCCTGCTCTCGGACGATGGTGTAGAAGGTGGTCCATCTGATGTGTCTTGAGCGATGGTTTAGAGAGTGGTCCATCTGGTGGGATAGGGTGGTGGGTGGGGGTCGGGTTGGGATATAGAAGGAGTTGCTTGTAGTGGGCTGCTCTCAACCACCAACAAATGGCAGCGCACTACAAGCAACTCCTTCCATATCCCAACCCCACCCCAACCCACCCACCTACCCCACCAGATGGACCACCCTCTACACCTTCACCCTCTACACCTTCAACTACCTCCTGGACCAACAAACAGCGGGAGTCCCCCAAGGATCCACCCTATCAGCACTCCTCTTCAATCTTTACCTCCAACCGCTCTGCAGGATCATCAGAAAACACAACATTGATTTTCACATCAATGCTGATGACATCATGCTGTATAGTCCTATACACACCAAGCAACCATCATACTCAAGGATTCAAGACTGCTTTGCCAACATCTCTCGCTGGTTGACAGACAATAACCTCTCAATCAATTACAAAAAAACTGAAGCCCTATTCATTACGAGGACCCCCCCCCCCACCATACCATTAAATAACATCTAAATAAATGTCTGTCAAGAACTAAAATACCTAGGTGTCATAATTGACGAGAACCTCACCTTCAAGAAACAAATAGCAGCTACAACCAAAGCAATATACTACAAATCCAGCAATATACTACTGCAATGCCTACGACCCATTTTCAACTTCTCAGACTTCCGCTCAGCCCTAATCTTTCCTCATACCAACTACTGCAACACACTATATCACGGTCTCCCGCAGTCCACTTTCCTCCACACTGCAGCATGCATTATAAAAGGAGCATCTAAATATGACAGAATCACACCAATACTCAAACAGCTCCATTGGCTACCACTCCCCTGCAGAATCATATATAAAACCCTACTACTAACACACAAGGCTCTACACTGCACCCCTGCTAGCCATCTACAAACCCTTCTTCAGCCCCTTAACCCCAACAGACCACAAAGAATCTCCACAACCCACAAACTCATCATACCACACTCCAGAACAAAGCATTCACAACCAACATGCTACAGAGCCTTTGAACTATATGCACCCTCACTCTGGAACACATTTCCAAACCATATAAGAAATATCACTGATATCCCTACATTCCACAAACACTTCAAAACCTTCCTGTTCTCAAAACATTTCAACCCAGACTCCGAACCAAGGACATACTGACACCCCACAGGAAATGTGCACACCGAAACAGTTATCCTACTTGTCTACATGTATATAGTTATAAGGTTCCATGTACACTGTTTTTGCACATAGTTTAACTATAATATGTTATATGTAATTTGACTTTGGTTCAATGTAAACCACTTTGACCCGGCGAAAAGTAGTATATAAGCACTGCTAAATAAATAAATACATTTTTAGAGATGGTGAGACTAGAGGTTACAAGAAGATCAGCTTTTAGTTATGTAGGAATAACATGTTCCTCCTCTCACTAGACATCCAGGAGCCCTGGTAAGGCTAGAGAGAGGATCCAAGGATGGGAAGTCTACTCAGAGGACCTTGGGGGAGGGAGGGGTCATTTTGGCTGGGGAGAATCAGGTGGAGGAGATCTTTGTGCTGGGGCTTACATGTGGAGGGATCAGGTACTCTGGGGGCTAGGCGGGATCGCTGGCCAGAGGGTTGAGGAGGGGATTGGATAGCTTGAGAGGTCATTGGCAGAGGTATCAAGTCTGGGGAATGATTAGGAGGAAATCGTGCTTCTGATTCAGAGTGTTTGTATATAGATGGAGCAGCAATTTTAAAAAACTGCTCTCATGCATATATGGTGGCTATCTGTACATTTTTCTTTTCTATTCATGCAGCTTTTTCAATTCATCACTTCCACTAGAGGAAGAAAGACATAAATATGTAGTCCTGCACCTATTTCACAAGAAGCTCTGTTTGGCAGAGACTCTTGTAAAATTCTATGGGAATTTTTCATGTCTTGACCTAGATGTGGGAATTCCCCTCTCCACATCCTATCTAAACTCTTCCTTCACATCAACTGGCTTACCTTTATCCACATGCTTAGTCACATCTTCAAAAAAATCTAACAGATTGATAAGGCAGAGCTTCCTTTTGCTAAATTCACTTTGGTTCTGCCTCATTAATCTGTATCTTTTCAAATGGTTAGTAATTTTGCTCTTCAGAATATTTCTAATATTTGCCTGGCACTGATGTTAGGCTAACTAGTGTCACCACCTGATCGCCCAAGAACTCTTCTTGCATATGGCTGCTAACTGGCTACTTTCCAGTCTTCAGGCACTATAACTGGTTTGAATGAGAAGATACAGTAAAAAGTCTGAAATTTCATTTTGAATTTTTTTAGAACTTTAGAACATAAGAACATAAGGACAGCCTTGTTGGGTCAGATCAAAGGCCCATCAAGCCTGACATATCCCAAAAGTAGCCATTTCCGTGCTACTTATCGTCAAGGATAACAGAGATTTTCTCTTGGACTTTTCCTTCATGAATTTAACCCATTTTTTAAATACAGCTACACTAGCAGCTTTTACCACATTCTCCAGCAATGAATTTGAAAGACTGATTATACATTGAAAGAAAAATATTTTCTCCTGTACAGATATATGTGGTTTTGTGGCTTCATGGCATGTCCCCTAGTCCTTGTATTTTTTGAAAGTGTAAATAATCAATTTGCATCTACTGGTTCTGTTTCACTCAGGATTTTATAGACCTTATATCTCCCCTCAGCCATCTTTTTCACAGGTTGAAGAGCCCTAACCTCTATCTTCTCTATCATTTTGATTGCCCTTCTCTGTACCTTTTCTAATGCCTTTGTATCTTTTTTGAGATGAAGAGACAAGAATCGTACACAATACTCAAGGTGCCGTTGCACCATGGAGCAATACAGAGGCATAATGATATCCTTTGTTTTATTTTCTATTCCTTTCCTATAATCCAGGGTTGGCTTAAGAAGTGAGTCATTGAGGCATTGGCTCAGGTTGCATCAGATTAGGGGCAAAGGAATCCTGCCTCACTGCTCAGTTCCAGCCTACCCTCTGCCTCCCCAGCCATGGCATAAACACAGCCATGGGAACATTTACTTTTGCTCCTGCAGCTGCATTAATGTTCAGCACAGCCACAGGTACATTTGCTTTTGCTCCCACAGCTCTGCTATACTCAAGCCACTAGTACTGTGACTAGATTATAACAGCCATGGGAGCAAAAGCAAATGCTTCCACGGCTGTGTTGTTGCAGGGAAGGCGTGGGATGGTTAGTACTGGGGCTATGGGGAGCAGGAGCTGAGCTGAGTGGCAAGAACTGGACTGATAATCTGAGGAAGCTGGAAGGACTCGCAATGGCTGATAGTAGTGCTTGGGGGGACTGGAAATGGGCTGATACAGGAGCTGGGAAGTCTGACTGATACTGGCAATGGGCATACTGGCAATGGGCTAATACTGGTAATATGGGGCTGTGATTAGAAATGCACTGATACTATAGCTGGGGGCTGGCTGATACTGGGCTGGGGACTGGAAATGGGCTGATATTGGGGCTAGGAGCGTGGAAATGGGCTGATACAGTGACGGGGGAGGGACTGACTAATACTGGCAATGGGCTGATACTGGAAATGGACTGATACTGGGGCTTGGATTGGAAATGGGATGATACTGGGGTGTGGAAATGGGCTGATACAGTGATGGGGGAGGGGCTGACTAATACTGGCAGTGGGCTGATACAGGAAATGGACTGATACTGGGACTTGGATTGGAAATGGGATGATACTGGGGCTATGGAGACAAGAAATGGGCTGATACAAGTGATGGGGTGGCTAATCAATACTGGTGATGGGCTGATACTGGGAATGGGTACTGGGACTGGAAATGGGCTGATACTAGGGCTGGAGGGATTGGAAATTGGCTGATTCTAGGTCTGGAGAGATTGGACTGGAAAAGGGCTGGAGCTGGAGGGGAACTAATCCTAGGGCTGGGGTCCTGGGATTGAAAGGGGGCTAATGCTCATAAATGCAAGGTCGGAGTAGGAAAAAGAGGGAAATGCAGGGGGAGTGAGAAGGGAGAAGAGGAAAGATATGGTGGGGAGTGGGGAAAAAGCAGTCAACCAAGGGAAGGTTGAGAGAGAGGGGTATAAGAACACATGCTGGGGTAAGAAAGAGGAAAGACAAGATTAATGAATATTGGAGAAGGAAGTAAATGGGTGGGTGCTGGGGAAGGGGAAGTAGGAGGCAGGAGGGCAGGCATTAGGGACCTAGGATGTGGGAAAGCAGGGACTCTGACAGGTGGAGAGACTAAGATTGTGTGACAAAACAGAAGAAAGACTCTAAGATAGTCTGGATATTGGGAGTTCAAGTAGAGACTTAGGACTTGGGTGGGATTCTGAGTTGGAACTTGGATAGTGGGGATTAAGAAATTAACTAAAGATTAAGAGGGCAGTGGGGACAAGGTGATTTGGTAAACAGTATGAGTAGGGCTGTGAGACCAAGTGCAAAAATATGTGGAGGGGAAGTTTGAAAAACCGGGAGGAGAGATTGGGGGCAGTTGAAAAGGATAGAGTGCTGTGGCATGGATGAGAGTCACAGGAAGGGTCAGATCTTCCTTGAAGCAGGTAAAAGAGGGTAGAGATGTGAGGTGAAATTGGAAATGAAAGCATGGATGAGGTTAAGATATAAGAAAGGAGAGATAAGTGTTAGGGAATAAACTGGGACTGGTAAAGGGATGAGAAGCAGAAGGTGGTAAATGAGACTGGGGAGAAGAAGAGTACAGAGGGAGAAAATGGCAGACTAGAAAGTGGCTGAAAGACTGGGTGGGGGTAAGATGCTGATAAAGGAATGAATGAAAGGACTAGGGAAATAAATTCAGGAAATGGAAAGCTGGCAAGTAGGAGAACGGTGAAAAGACAAAGACTGAAGATTGTAGGAAGGAGAAACAGGAATGGAATAAATCTATAGTTGGATAAAAGGCAAATGAGTAAAACTGAAGGATCAATGTTAGAGAGAGATGTAGCGAAGGAAAGGATGAAGAAGACAGGGGGTGTGAAGAAACAGAAAATGGAAATGGGATCTTGGGAAAGGGCTTAGATGAAAACCAACAAGAGGAAGTAGAAAACAGAGGCTGGGACCAACCCAATTGGAAAAATAAGATGATCAGACAAGAAAGATACAAAAGAGTGTCAGTTTTCAGAGAATAAAATATGTCAGCTTTGAAAATGTGCATTTCTCATAGTTCGTTACAGGAGGAAATGCATTTCTATATTTCTTTCTTCTATGTTTCATAGCTTAGTGTCTGATTTGGAGGTTTTCCATTTCAATTTTTGTCTTTTGTCTTTTCTTATTCTTCAATTGGTGATAGTCTGTGTTTTCCATGTGCATCCAAGATAAGGGATTCTGCTAACATGTAGGTTCTCTCTAGGAATCTGTAGTTGGTAGTAGTTCAGCTTGTTCCCTTTTCCAACTGGGAGTTACTGGTGTTCTAGAATATTTGCAGTGCTGATTTTCCATAGATCTGGTTGGTGCCATTTGAGTTCTTGCTGCTGGTGTCGAGTGTCCATTTGCAGGGCTTTGTGTTTTCATGCTCAATGTCTATCTGTGGAGAGAGTTAGTGGTGCGTTGAAATGTGAAGTAGAACATCCTAGTTCTTCTCTGCATCAATTGTTGGGAGAGTTTTATTGGTGAGTCTGCAAGTATTTCATATCAATGAATAATTACGCCCTATCAGACTTATATTCAAAGGCAATTAGGCATTTGCTGGCAAATGCACAATTATCCTAACCATGTATTTTCAAAAAATATGCAGAAAATATCAGGCTTTTAAATTACCAGATATTATCTATGCACTTGTGGGGCATGTTGGTGGAAGAGAAAGGGAGGCAAGGAAATTATCCAGATAGTGGCAATATTCAGCCATTATTTATTTAACAGGCTTTTTATAGTCAAAGTGGTTTACATTGTAACTTAAACTTGGCAATGGACATTGATAACTTGGATTCTTCTGAGTCAATGGAGGTTTAAGTGACTTGCCCAAGGCCACAAGGAGTGTAACTGGGATTCAGATGGTGGTTTTTTTTTGTTCTTAGGCCAGTGCTCTAACCATTAGGCTACTCTTCCACTTTGCACAGCTAACTACATCCTGTTTATATCTTTTTGAAGATTGTGCCTAGTACTCCAAATGTGGTCTCATGAGAAACTTATACAGAGGCACTATCATCTTGTTTTTTCTGCTGGCCATTCCTCTCACTATTCACCCAAGCATCCTTCTGACTTTTGCCATCACCTTTTCTACCTGTTTGGCCTCCTGAAAATCTTCAGATACAATCATGCCCAGGTCCTGCTCTTCATTGGTACACAGAAGTACTTCAGCCCTATACTGTACCTTTCTAACGTTTTTGCAGCTCAAATACATTTCCATTGAATTTAGCTGCTAAATTCTAGCTAATTCTTTGAGATTCATTGGATCCCTCTTCGTGCTATCCAATCCATCAAGGATGTCTACCCTATTTCAGATTTTTGTATCATCTGCATAGAGGCCATCCTTACCTTATAAACCTTCCACAATATTACTTACAAAAAAAGAAATGGACAAAGGACTGATCCCTGTGTCATACCACCAGTAACATACTTATTCTTGGAGTGAATTCCATTTACTATTAAGCATTTTTTGCCTTCTACTCAACCAGTTTTTAACCCAGTTAGAAATTTTATGGCCCTTATGTAGAACCATGTCAAAGCTTTTGTTGAAATCTAAGTATGGTGCATCTAGTGCTCTCTCTCAAACTAGCTGGCTGGTCACCCAGTCAAAGCAAATCTTCAGTTTCATCTGAGAAGACCTACCTCTCGTAAAACCATGCAGCCTTAGATCTGCAATCTACTGGACTGTCCTCTGCTTTAGCAGCATTTACATGTATTTACTCCCCACAGAGATCAGTCTAATTGGGCTATAGTTCTCAACTTCCTCCTTGCTTCCGTTTTTGTGGAGAGGGACAACATTTGCCCTTCTCTAGTCCTCCATGAGCACTCCAGACTTTAAAGAAACTTGAAAAAGATCAGCGAGTAGGGCAACCAGAATTTCCCTAACTTTTTTCAATATTCTCAGATGTATCCCATTCTGCCCGGTTGCTTTATTTATTTATTTATTTTATTTTATTTTATTTTATTTACATTTCTTTTATACCGCGCTATTCGTCATCAGTGCGGTTTACATAAAACATACACGTTGCATATAATGAACTGTGCTTACAGGAAACAGGAAATAAAACTTGGCTAACTTGGGGTAACTATTTACATCGAATTTTCATATTATACAGGCTATACTCATGAGTGTCTTATAGGGTAGGTTTAGTCATATTGTCTTTGTCTATTTTTAGTTTCGATAGTGCCTGACAACATAGGCATCGGAAAGGGGTGAGCCACATGGGCTCTGACCCCACTAAAGCTTCGTTGTTGTGATCGTGGCCTTCCTCTACTTTGGTCCACAGGGATCCAATCTCCCACGGGCAGAAGCAGATAAAGGTTGACAATCGCAAACCGGCAGGCAGCAGGCTGTCCGCAGGGATCACATCCCCCACAGGCAGAAGAGCGCTGCAATCGCGGCAAAGATCCCTCCTGTCTGCACCAGGAGATCATTTCCCCACAGGCAGACAGGAGGGGAAGGCCAGGGATCACAGTCTCATGGAGTTTGGCTGGCCTAGGGGCGGAGCTTGGCTCTCCCAAGGAAACTGGTGTTCCGCCACTCCTGCCTCACAAACACATTCTTCTCACAGCTGTTCGAGATCTACCCCACTTCCATTCCTATTTGTTTTTTTTACTGTGGTCCTATTCCTGGATCTCATTTGTGAATATAGAATATAACTATTTGTTAAACAATTCACTTTATCCTCACCAGATTCTACATATTCCTTCCTTTCATCCATGCGTCTGAAAATACCACTTTTGCTAACTTATCTAAAACTAGTTTTGTTCCCCCATTTTACTCTGTTGGCGTTTTTAATTGCATTTAATTATGTTTGATGTACATATGTATATAGTTACCCTGTTGATCCAAGTTTAAACTTCTGTTTCAATGTAAGCACAGAACAGTCTTCTGACTGTGCAACCTTTGTTATATGTAAACCGCACTGATAACAAATAGCGCGGTATATAAAAATTGTTAAATAAATAAATAAAAATTTACATCTTTGCTTTTCTGACTACTTTCCAAGCTTCTCTTAACTTTAGATCTAACTTGCCAGTCCTTATGCCCTTTCCTATTTTGTTCATTGGAATTCACTTTCCATTTTATGAAGGACATTCTTTTGGCTTTGATAGCCTCTTTCATCTCATCAATTAACCATATAGTCTGGACTCCAAGATAGTGGTTTTAAATGGTGTCTATACTTTATGAATAATTTTAATCTTTGCAACCATTCCATATAGATTTTTACTTATTTATTAATTTTGCCATAGTCTCTCTTTTTAAAGTTAAATGCTACTATATTAATTTTCCTTATTGTCCCCCCCCCCCCAATGATTCTGTTAAATTTAATGGCATTATGATCACTATTGCCAAGAAGCCCTACCACTGTTACTTCCTGCACCATATCTTGTGTTGTCATGCTTTTTCTAGTAACACCTGGAAGTTTTTCCATAAAATTTCTAGAGTATATTCTGTTTCCTGCAGGATTGTTTCCTACTTGACTCTATACCATCCTTATATATAATGCCACCCTCCAACAATTTAATCTGCCCTAACACTTTGATATAGAATGTTATTTTAAAAGCGCTATTTGCTCTTTGGATGTCTACAAATGAGCATGCAAATGTCCAAATCACAGAGACATTTTAGAAACCAAGTCTGTGATCATCCCCAGCATGAGAACATCCAAGTCTGAATGGAGGAGTGGCAGATGCGTGGCTGGGAGGTTCCCAAGACTACTGTACAGTAGGTGGATGTTCCCACCTAATCTCAGGAATTTTATTTTATTTATTTATTTAACATTTTTTATATACCGCTTTTCAATTTATCAAAGCAGTTTACAGTGAATGGAACAGGTCATAAAAGGAACAGTATAAGAGCTATTTACATTTAACTGTTTACAACGCTATAACTATATACAGTATGTATAGATACTAAGCTTAGTGTCATCTTGCTATGAGGGTGGTTGTGTAGGTATTTCAGTCTGGTGGTTGTGTGTGTCATGTGATGTTGTAGTGTTTGTTGAAGAGGTAGGCTTTTAGATATTTTCTGAAGTCAGCGATGTCTGTGATATCTCTAAGGTGATGTGGGAGTGAGTTCCATAGTGTAGGTGAGTAATGTTCGATTGCTCTGTGTAGCAATCTTTGTGAAGAGTTGGACGATATGGAGGGTGTTGAGAGAGTGTTTTGATGGAACTTCCTCCTTGAATGAGTGTTTGGCACTCTTTTGGTGATTTTGCTTAAACATTGAGCGGACTGGTTATGTAATATTTTGTATGTCATCATTATGGCTTAATATTCTATTCTGGATCTGATGGGTAGCCAGTGTAGATCTTTTAAGGTGGGGGTGATATGCTCATGTTTCTTTGATCCAGTAATTAATCTGGCAGCAGTATTTTGTGCCAGTTGCAGGGTGTGGGTTGAGCTCTTGGGTAGGCCATGGAGTGTCATATTGTTGTACAGTAGTCTAGGTGTGGGGTGATTATTGCCTGGCAGACAATAATCACCCCAAAGTGATAAGTTCTGAAGTGATTCTGTTTCAATATGGGTCGTAGGTTTTGCAGGAGCTTAATTTTGTAGTAGACTTTGGAGGTGGTTTTGTTGATATGAGCTTGGAAGCTGAGCTTCTGGTCAGGTGTATTCCCAGATATTTTACCTCATTCTTAATTGGGATTGGACAATTTCCAATTAGTATGTTGTTTGGTGGGCTGAATGAAGTGTTTCTTGTGATTACAAGGGCTTCAGATTTCATGTAGTTAATTGTTAAATTGCATTGTGCTAGCCATTCAGATGCTTCTAACATGCATGGTGGTGCATGCATGGTGGTGGAGGAGTAAATCATGTCGTCTGTTTATAGATGATAGTGTATGTTGTGTCTTTGTATGATCTTGCAGACTAGTTGAATATATATGTTGAAGAGTAAGGCAGATAAGGCTGAGCCTTGAGGTAGGCCTTGATGGTCTTGATTTGTTGTTCCTTATCTTTACTTCTGTTGTTCTGTTGGTTAAATAGGAGTGAAACCAGGCTAGTGGGGTGTCACTTATTCCAGTCTCTGCCAGTCTGTCCAGGAGTGAGTAGTGCAATATAGAGTCAAATGCGGCAGAAATATCAATGAAATAAGTAGAAAGCCATGTTTGCTATTTTCGATCCCATTATGGATTGTGTTCATCAGAGATGTGAATAGTGTTTCAACTCCATGGGATTCTCGAAATCCATGCTGCTGCGGATCAAGGGGGAAGTTTGAGTCCACATGGTCCTGGAGTTGATGCTGTACAGTTTTTCTATTATCTTGGATAGGAGTGGTATGCTTGATATTGGATAGTATGAAGATGGTGAGCTTGGGTCAGAAGCTGTGCTTTTTTTAATGAGAGGTCTTATTGAGGAGACTTTGATCTGTGGTGGCGTGATTCCTTGTGTGAGGGAGAGGTTTACTATTTTGCATAGTACTGGTGCTAGTTCTTGAGACATAGCTTTTATCCAAATGGTGGGGCAAGGGTTGAGAGGTGATGTTGTTTTATTTAGAGCTTTTATTAAGTTGTTGCAGTATTCTTTAGTGATTGGGCAGAATGCTGTCCAATTCTTTGACGTATCCTGTTTTGATGCTGGTGGTGCTAGAGGGGAAGGCGGGCTTATTGAGGTATGTACACAATTGAGCTTGCTCTGTAGATAAGTTGCATATGTCTCGGGGGTTAATAAGTCTGCATTGTTGTTATGGGGTGTTCTGGTTAGGTCTTTGACTATTGCAAAGAGCTCTCTAGGGCGGTTGAGTGACTTCATTATGATATTTGTATGGTGTTCTCTCTTATGGTCCTGTATCAATTTGTTGTATTCTTGTTGCTTTGCTCTGTATTCTTGTCTGTCTGTCTGCTCTTTAATTCTTCTCCATCTACGTTCCAGTCTTTTTAAAGTGAGTTTTGTTTGCCTTATATTTGAAGAGTACCATGGGGCTTTATAGTCTCTATGAGATGTATTATTCTTAGGTGGTGCAAGGGCTGCTGGTGAGATAGTGTCATTCCGGTTTGATATAAGAACTGTGAGATCTGTAAATGAGCTGACTAGAGTTGGAAGGATTTGTTTGAGGAGGGTATCTTTATTAAATTCTTTGAACCGTCGGAGGTTAGTTGAGTAGTTATGTCTTGGCTGAGTCAGATTAATGGGTAACTTGAAGGGTGATCATATGATGGTCAGACCAGGGTACCGGGGATACATTGTAGTTGATGAGAGAGTGGTTGTTGGAAGAGATGAACACCAAGTCAAGGGTATTTCTGCTGTCGTGTGTTTGAGTATCAATGATTTGTTTGAAGTCCATGGAGTTTAAGGCATTGATGAATGATGTAGCTTGTGTTGGGGCTAGGGAGTTCAAGTAGAAATCTCCTAGTATTATTGATTGTTTCGCCTTGTTAGAGTATCTTGTAACAAGTTCAGTTATATGAGAGAGGTCATTAGGATCAGATGTTGGAGCTCTGTATATTAGGGTTATCATTATGTTCTTGTTTTCAAGGGTTATAGAGTTTAGTGTGGGAGTTGACAGGTTGTCTGTGATCTTCAGGTTTAGTTGCTTGTTGGAGAGGATGAGAGTTCCTCTGCCTCTGCATCGAGTTCTGAGGCTGTGGTGGAAGTCCATGGTTGCAAGTGTGAGTTGGTTTGGGAGTACATTGTCTGTGTCAGTCAGCCATGATTCGGTTATGCATATGATTTCTACTTTGTTTTCTTGGATGTAGTCTGATATGGTGTGTATTTTGTTTCGGATAGAGTGTGCATTTATTAGAGAGAACTTGATTGTTGTAGTATGTGGTTTAGGTTGTGAGAGTATCTGTGTAGTTTCTTTTGTTTGAATCTGTAAGAGGTGGTGCTGTCTCTTTTGATAGTTGGGATATCATGTTTGAGGTGCAAGTTGTTGTCTGGGGATGTAGAAGATGGGGATTGGGTTTTCCATGAGCATGTAGCATCGGATGGCTTTATTAGGATGGTGGCAAGTAGTAAGAGGATTAGGGTAGCTAGAAGCCCTTCCATTTCTTATTGGAGTAAGGCTGACTAGGCTGTGTGGAGATCTTGGCGTGAGTGATCTATTTCTTCTTAAGTTTTGAGAGGGTTGCTTTTTTTGTGTGTTCCTGTTGGGTGTGACTTGGAGCTGCAGCTACAGGCAGGTTACATACTCTTACAATTGATTAGCACAGATATGATCTGATAAGATGATTAGCTTGTTAGCCAGGTTATAATATAAGTTTATAGCAATTGTGTAGAAAGAGCTATACAATCAATAGGAGTAAAGTGAGATAGTTACCATGTCCTTTGTGCGCATACAACTAATGATTTGTTGGCTTCGATTGGATTTAGGAGTTAATCTGCTTTGATTGGCGTGTCTTCCATTGTAGTTGGCCGCCTTAGTTCCCCTCCTAAGGGCCACGCCAAAGGGCCCTCTGGCGCAGCTCTCATGCCCGATGGTGCTTCTTGTTTAAAACATTCTTTTCTTTGGCCCTGATTGGCTTTGGGCCAGTGAGCGGGGAGGGGTTTGCCTTCCCGCTCCTTTGCCTGATGCCAGTCAGGGTACTGCGGTGGTCCAGGGCTCTGCTCTCCTGCCTGATGGCGCTTCTTGTTTAAAAAGTTATATTCTTCTGCCCTGATTGGCTTTGGGCCAGTGAGCGTGGAGGGGTTTACCTTCCCGCTCCCTCTCTCGACGCCGGTCAGGATACTGCGGTGGTCCAGGGCTCTGCTCTCCTGCCTGATGGCACTTCTCATTTAAAAAGATCTTTTCTGGGGGGGCGGAGCCTGATGCCAAGCAGGACGGACGCATAGCCCAGAGGCTCCGGAGAGGCCTGACGAGACTCCTGATATAAAAAAAGCCCCACAGTGCCGGTGACTCCTCTGCAAGTGTCCATAGTGTCTCCGGGTAATGGCGGGCCCCAAACCGACCCGGTTAGACTACACCGGTGCGTCAAACAGCAGTGCTAAGCGAACCAAGACGGAGCCCCTCTCCCCACATAAAATGGCGGCGGCACGAGATGGACCCGAGGCGCTGCAAGAAGTGCTTGCGGAAATCCGGGGTGTGAAGGACCTCGTGCAGACTAACGGAGAATCACTGCGGGCTGTACGGGAGGACCTAGCGACACTACAAAGTAAGCTTGAGGGGATCTCCCTGAGACAGGACAGAGTTGAAGGAGTTCTGGAAGCACATGGTGTCCGGTTGGGGAAACTAGATAAATTGGAAAGGCAGCTGCACGCACTCCAGCGGGAGGTAGAGGATGGAAACAATCGTGCACGGAGGAATAACGTTCGGCTCGTGGGGGTCCCCGAAGGTGCGGAAGGCAGCGATATGAAAACCTTCCTGTGTAAAATGCTCCCCGCAGTGTTGCAGATTACCTTCGAGCGTGACCTGGAAATTGATAGGGCGCACCGGGTTCCTTCGACTCCTGCACTTAATCACAAGGCGCCACGGCCTATCATCTTTCGATTGCTGCGCTACCAACATGTGGAGCAGATCATGGTGGCCGCGAAATTGCGAGCGGTGCTCAACTTTGAGAGTCAGCGCATCTTCTTCTATCCGGATCTAGCTAAAGTCACCGTAGAGAGAAGGAAGCGATTCCTAGCACTGCGACCGCGGCTGCAAAGTCTGCAGGCGCGCTTTGGGCCTCATGTACCCGGCTAGAATGCGGGTGACTTTACACAACCAGACAAGATCCTTTGATGACCCAGAGGATCTAGCAGTGTTTCTGGACAATAAGGAAGCCGACCAGATGCGCTGAGGAATGGAGCCGGTTGCGGATCCTGCTTGCGCTAACTGAGAGACCGATGAAAGGAGTCCTTTCACAGTGTTCAGTTGACTGCTCCACTGTACTTGGGGGGGGGGGGGGGTGCTCAATATTGCGAGTTTGGCTGTTTTCATGATGTTTATTGGGTGTGTGCTTCTCTGAAAGCTGGCGATCTGTCTAACCAGTTGCTGGCAAGTGCACTTGGGGGCCGCTCTTCCCGTTCCCAGGGAGGTGCTGTTGGTGCTGTAATGTTGAATTGAGAGGGGCCTCTCCTGCTTCACCTGCTGGCACGAGCTCACCATTGGGTATTTGGGTTTAGCTTCTCCTCTGGGGTTTTTCTTTTTTAGCCAATTCCGAATGAGATGCTGTATTTATTTTGATCTTGATTTATGGGGCTGTCTGGGGATGTTTCTACGATCTTGCGCTGTCTGGGGGCTTTGCTGGGTGCTTCTGGTGGGAGGTGGAACTTTTGTTGCCTGTATAATGTCTGTCTTGTGTGTAAATGGCATTATGTAAAGTACTATCGCTCAATGTAAAGGGGATTAATAGCCCGATTAAGAGAAAGAAAATTATGAGCTATGCACGGCGGGAAAAAGCTGACCTTTTATTGTTGCAAGAAACACATTTGAATCATTCGGAAACCTTGAAGCTTAACATTAAGCCCTACCAGGTCATTGCCTACTCTCCAGCTGTTTCTAAAAAAAATGGGGTTGCGATACTGGTTAAAAAATCCTTGAATGCCTCTGTTTTGGACACCCGCTCTGATGAGGAAGGGCGTTGGTCCAAAGTGCGGCTTAAACTTGGGGGGTTGGAACTAGTCGTCTTGTGCCTGTATGCTCCTAATGCTGATTCCCCTGATTTTTTTGCAGCTATCGCCAAAGAAGCCCAGTTAGCTGCCCAGGTACCCTTGGTCGTAGGGGGGGATTTTAACTTGGTTATCGATCCCCTAATTGATAGGCAACCCCTGCGATCCTTTAGGTCCTCGAGGGGGCACACTATGCTTATGTCCCTAATTGCGGATCTGGCCTTAGTGGATATTTGGCGGCTGTTGCATCCTTCAGAGCTCGAATTTTCATACTTTTCACCTCCGCATCAATCATTCTCCAGAATTGATTTTTTTCTAATATCCAAGTCTTTGACTTCCTGTGTAGATGAGGCGCTCATCCACCCCAGGCACATCTCGGACCATGCTGCCATCTCCTTCATCCTGCGCACGGACGAGGTCAAGGCTCAGGCACCAGGTTGGACCTTTGATAGGTCCCTCCTGGGCAACTTAGAGTTTCGAGCCGAGATTCAGGGGGCCATTCGGGAATATTTCCAATTTAATTCTCCTCTGGACTCTCCTGGCTGGGCCTGGTGGGAGGGCTTTAAAGCCAACATGCGGGCGATTATTACCAGCTTCCATATATGGCTGCGGAAACAGCGGGCACAGCAACTGACGGTCCTAGAGGATCAAATCAGGGCTGGGGAACGGGTGCTGACTCGGAGACCAGCTCCGGGGGTACTGCTGCGTCTTCAGCGCTTGCGTTTTCAATTTAACGCAATCCTGAATACCGAAGCCTCCCAGAGTATCCGGATGCAGCAAGGGACTTATTATCGGGAAGGTAATAGAGCAGGGAAGTTGTTAGCCAATGCCCTAAAAGGGAAGCGGGAAGCTCAACGAGTGGCTGCCCTCAGTGATCCTCAGGGGCGTGGCCTGGTATTGGCGGACAGGGAGATAGGAGAGCTTTTTCGGGACTTTTATGCCCACCTATATGAATCCGAGGCCAACTTCTCCCAAGAAAGTTTCGATCAACTGGTCAAAGATTTACAGCGGCCGATTTTGTCTGCGGAGGACAGGGAAGAACTGGATAGCCCATTTACGGATGAGGAGGTTCAGTATGCGATTAGTGCGGTGGCTTCTGGCAAAGCGACGGGGCCGGACGGCTTCCCAGTCGAATTCTTTCGGACCTTCGCAACCGATTTATTGTCGCCGCTGCGTCAATATTTTACTTTGCTGGCGGAGGCCGATTCTCATGTTGGAGCCTTTTCGGCGGCGAACCTGTTGGTTTTTGAGAAGGCTGGCAGAGACCCCCTATCTCCGGCTAGCTACCGCCCCATCTCTCTTCTCAACGCAAATTATAAAATTTTTGCCACTGCACTGGCTGCTCGTCTATCGGGGAGGCTCTCCTCGCTGATACACCCTGATCAGTGTGGTTTCCTCCCTGGACGTTCCACGGCGGATAATGCGAGAACCTTTTGTCACGTTCTGGCGGGGTCGGCCTCTCAAGACCATCCGTTGGTTGGTCTCTCCCTCGACGCCGAAAAAGCTTTTGATCGCATAGAATGGCCTTTTCTGCTAGCGACTCTTAAATGGTTTGGAATTGGCGATCGCTTCCTTCGTTATATTGAGGTCCTCTATACCCAGCCCTCTGCTAGTGTCTGCGTCAACTCCATCGCCTCCCGCCCCTTTTATCTGCATCGTGGCACGCGGCAAGGCTGCCCTCTCTCACCTCTGCTTTTCAACTTAGCCCTAGAACCGTTGGCTCTTCGCATCCGTCAGAGTGGGGACATTCGAGGTGCGTTTGATCGCTGGTAGGGAAATTAAACTATCGGCCTATGCGGATGACCTGCTGCTATTCGTTACCCCGGCCTCGGTCCCGCTTGTACTAGAGCGAATGGATTCCTACTCGGCGCTATCAGGCTACAAAATAAATTGGGCAAAGTCGGTAGCCTTTCCGCTCAATCACTGGGTCCATAGTGAGGACTTGAAAGCTTTTCCGTTTCTCTGGGAGTCTCGTATGGTGAAGTATCTTGGAGCACATTATTGTTACCCCTTAGAAGATGCCGTTAGCTTTAATGCCCGGTCTGTTATCTCGCTGGTGAGGGATTTGACTGCTAAATGGTCCCCCCTAGTTCTTTCCTGGTGGGGACGACTTGAAACCATTAAAATGATGATCGTACCTAAAGTGAATTATATATTAGAAATGATTCCGTGCTTGTTGACTCTCCGCACTTATCAGGAGATCGAGAGCCTCCTTTGCCGGTTTTTATGGCAAAATAAACCTCCGAGAATTGCACGAAAGCAACTCAAGCTTGATCGTGCTGATGGCGGAGTTCGCTTTCCAGACTTTCTCTCTTATCATCGGGCTTTTCTTCTGAAACAAGGGGCCCGCTGGCTGGACGCGCCCGTTGAGAGTCGGCCTATATGGGTGAATATTGAGGAGTCTCTTGTGGCCCCGCTCCCGACATCGCGTCTACCGGGAATGCATTTTGGTCCGACTACCCGGCTCCCTGCCATGATTACTGATACCTTGGCGGCTTTTAGAGCCCTTATTCAAGCTTGTGGACCAGAGGTTTGCCCCCTATCTCGCGCCTCTTTGTGGCATAATTCCCTCTTTAAAATTCAGAAGGCGGCTGTTGCCTGGCGTCATTGGTACTCCCGAGGGATTTGGACGGTGGACCAGTTAATTACGAAGAAACGATGGAAAACCTTTAGTGAATTGATGAGCGACTTCGGCCTCGCCCACACACAGTTTTTTCAGTGGCTCCAGCTTAAGCATTGCCTGGAGGGTGCCCACGTCGACCCCCGCGAGGAAGTTGGTGGGTGCGGGGTGCCTGAGCTCGTTGGTAAACTTGTGAGCACTACGGGGATAGCGGCACACTTTTATAAAGCGTTGACACAGCGGCGATGCACGCAGATTATTAAAGCTCAGCGAGCCTGGGAACAGGACTTGCACGTCACACTCTCGGAGGTGCAGTGGAAGAGATTTTGGTGTAAGCAAGTTCGAGTCTCTCGATCTGCCTCCGTTACTCAGACACTCTTTTTCTTTGCGCATCAATGCTTTTATACTCCCATCAAGCTAGCAAAATGGGGTGCGCCCTCTTGTAATCTCTGCTGGACGTGCTCCAGGGAACCAGGTACGCTTATTCACCTCATGTATGAATGCTCTGGACTGCATCTCTTCTGGCAACAGGTCTGGGCGCAGATACAACTCATTCTTAAATTTAAAGAGCCTCTCAGCTGGAGGGTAGTGGGCCTCAGATCGGCGGCGCAGTTACCTTCCTTGCATAAGGATGGTCGCTTCCTCCTCGATTTTATGATGGGGTTGGCTATTTGTTTAATTATTAGGAACTGGAAAAACACTGCCACTCTCAGTGTACAGGAGTGGTGGGGTTTAGTATGTCTCTACAGTAGATATGAACAAATTCCTAGGAGAGCCGCCCCTTCGACTGGTGCTGACACTCTTAAATGGAAACTGTTGCATGACTTCATTTCTATTGCTCAATGAGTACCAGGAGGTATCGACCCTGGCCGCCTTTTGCACCTTGGCGTTGCTTTCATTGCCCTAACAGTAACTGTACGCATCTCTCTGGCTTTCTGACGGGTTACCCCAGAGGAGTGGGGAGGGGGGGAGGGAGGGTTGTTTTGCTGGGTTGATTTTGTGTATTGGTATGTTATTGGTGGTTCTGTTTCTTGGGTTGGTTTGTCTAACTTCTTGTACTATGTTATGCTTTCTAAAATGAAAATAAACGATTAAAAAAAAAAAAAAAAAGATCTTTTCTTCGGCCCTGATTGGCTTTGGGCCAGTGAGCAGGGAGAGGATTTGCCTTCCTGCTCCCTCGCCCAATGCCGGTCAGGGTGCTGTGGTGGCGCGATGGTGCTTCTCGTTTAAAAAGTTCTTTTCTTTGGCCCTGGAATGCTCTGAGTGTCCCGAGTCGTGTCTAAGCTTAAATCTGCTATATGCATGAACAGGAATCTGAAAAATGCTCATTTTCTCAGACAAACATCTGGAAGGTATGGAGAAGGAGCTACACTAATACTGCCTTGTATTTTACAATGTGTCAACACTGATGGGGAATTGGGGCTCATATTTTCATTTTGCTATGTCGTGGATGTCCCCTTATGCCAGTTTGCCTGAGAAGGATGTTCCTGACCCAGGCGTCCCTAATGGGGACATCTATGTGGCCACCCATCTGTACGTCCACATTGGGGACGTCTATGTTCCTGAAATCAGCAGGCGACATAGACGTCCCTGGCGTTTTTCTGCATGTTTTGCCATGGACGTCCCTGATTTAACTTGGACGTCCTTTATAAAAACCCCTCATTTTTACTTGGTAGCACGGTGTCCCACTATGTTTCCTCCCTTTATCAGATCTTTGAGATGCCTATAATGTCTGTATCTTTCAAGAATTCTATACATTCCAAATTTCCAATCTACTACTACTACTACTGAGCATTTGTATAGTGCTACAAGTCATATGCAGCACTGTACCGACATGTAAGAGGCAGTCCCTGCTCATCAGAGCTTACAATCTAGCCAAGACAGACAACACAGAAGGTGCAGACAGAGATAAAACAAGGGGGAGTGTTAAAGAAACAAAGAGATCAGGTGAGTCAAGAACCAAAAGCAGCAGAGAAGAGGTGAGTTTTCAGACTGGATTTGAAAAGGGTCAGAGAAGGTGCCTGGCATGCAGACACAGGTAGTTTGTTCCAGGTGTATGGTGCAGCAAGGTGAAAGGAGCGAAGTCTGGAGTTAGCAATAGAAAAGAAGAGCACAGATAGAAGCGATTTGCCAGAAGAGCAGAGTTCCCGGGGGGGGGGGGGGGTGTAAGGAGAGATAAGAGAAGAAAGGTAGTGAGGAGCTACAGAGTGAATGCATTTATAAGTCAGCAAGAGAGGTTTGAACTGGATGCAGAAATAGATAGGGAGCCAATGAAGTGACTTGAGAAGAGGGGCAATATGGGCATGATGTGGCTGGAGGAAGATTATCTGAATAGCAATGGGGCATTTAACCTAGTTAGTAGGGAATATTCAGTGGTATTAACTGGTTTAGTGCTACTGAATATGCCAACCAGTGCCATTAATGTGGTTTGCAAGTCTGCAAGCTGCATAAATGTTTTCGACTATGCCCCCCCCCCTGTATGATCTTAAGAATTAGCATAAGTAAGCAGGAAGAACTTTCAAAAAAAGAACAATGGGCCAAGAAAGAAAGATCTGAATGATTTGTTTGTCCAGACTAGTAATTGAATTATCATTTTGTATTAGTACAGCTACAGTGGATCTTTAAAATGATGTAATAATTATAAGGTTAGAGTTCTGCAGACTACTAGAAGATAGCATCTACTGTTAAGAGCTAATAGCAAAACTGGTTTACTGTTTAACCTTGATTTGCGAAAGACAGGCCACAATTGCTTAACCATTCAGCAAGGTAAAAGTGTCTTGTAACTTGATTGATTAAAAGATTACAGGACTTATGCATTAAGGGTCAAATTTAAAATTGATCTATTCAGCTAAGTAAGGATGTCGGTGTGTGTGTGTGGGGGGGGGGGGGGGATCTTATAAGGAGATATTTCCCTTAAGCATAAAAGTAGGCTACTAAATAGGGCTATTTTAGTCATCTCCTCTTGTATATGCGGCCACATATGCATGTAAATGGACTCTTATAAAATTGTACTTGGCATGAAAAGATGCGCATTGATTCGATGAAACCTACTTTGCCGGTGAATGTGCACATGGGTGGAGTTTGGGCAGAACATAGGCGAGGCACACAAGAACATATATAGATTATATAATACTAAAGTTTACACATATACTTTCAAAATGTAGGCACAGGCATTTACACCCACTGTAGGTCTAGTATAAATGTCTAGTATAAAAATCATGTCTTAGTATTACTTAAGGCATGATTTTTGCTACTTACACTAGTATTTTATAAAGACAAATAGTTTAGCTTAGTTTAGTTTGTTCAAATTTGATATACCGCCAAATGGATACAGCAAGGCGGTTTACAATAAAACAAATTCAGATAATAGAAACAGAACTTCAATTAAAATAGGAAGGGCAGGCACACAGGAAGAAAAGGGGGCAGGAGTGGGGAAAGAGCTAACAGGCAGTTCCGCTAGTTGAAGAAGAGGAGAAAGTGGATTTAAATCGAGAATAGGAGGATTGCAGATGGAGATCAGGGAGAGGTCATTTCAGAGTTTAAGGGGCCTAATTGCTGATATAACATTGTACCTATGTAGTTGCCCAAATTTCAACCCTAAATTTAGGGACCTAGATTCATTGGCCTCATAAACGTAGCTGAACAAGAAATGGCTGTTCCCAGAAGAATAGCTGGAGAGAAAATTAAGCTGGCTGACAGTGATTTTCATTGGCTAGATTTAGGTGGCTATCTTTGAGCATGCCGATAGACCTACATCTAGCCAGCTGAAAGCAGGAGAATTTTCAACATGGCATTCGTAACATGCTGCCCCTGGAGCCCAATGAAGAAGCACATACCCCCTTGCCCTACAGTGCCTAAAGTCCTAAATTGACTCTCCATTGAGCAGCAACTTCTTTCCCTCCCTCTCCAAATTCTTAGCCAGGTAGACTTGGAAGAGCCATTGTTCATCCTTGGAAATGAGCTAACTATAGAAACACAGAGGGGATATTAAAGGCATTTGCATGGTTTGCAGATGTGCAAACCATGCAATGTCACTCTGTGGGACATTCAGTGGCACTGCCATGGCTAACGATGCTGAATATCAACGGGTGCCGCCGCTGCCTGCCTTCATGCTAACTGGTTAGCATCGGGTGTGCTGGGGTGTTCCTGGCCGGCACCTGTTGCTAATCGAGCAGCAGCGATTTTGAGCAGCTGCCCAGGAAGTAACATGTGGTGAAAGTCAGGCATGGTAAACACTGGCCTAACTTTTACCGCAGAAACTAATCGGGCAGTGGCTTAATGTTGCTACTGTCCGATTAACTTTGTGGCAATCCAGGGAACCTGGATATTCAATGCTAGAGCTTGGATATGGCCTCGGCATCGAATATCTGGGTTTAAGGTTCAGCGCTGGCAGCTAGCCACTGTAGGAGTGGTAGCCTCTGGCACTGAATATTGGACCCACAGTTCCTAACTACAGAAATTATCCCAGACCTACTGGCTACTTGTGACCTCGGCTTGCCACTGTTGGAGACAGGATGCTGGATTTGATGGATCTTAGTCTGACTCAGCATGGATTTTCTTACATTCTTATGTTTTCTTCTGTACTGCTGTCCCTTCCCCAAAGTTCCGCTGACCAGTCTACCTTCCTGGTAATTAGTCAGGAACTAAAGATTCTGCTGGCAATGTGCATTCATTAACACACATTTGGTTCATTTAGGTGCCTTAAAAAAAGTGCTTGCAAAATTGATATAGAGGGTAATTTTATAACCAGCTGCTAAGAGTAGCATATAAAAAGATGCCTACATAAGTACAATTTTATAAAAGCAAGTAGACACCTACTTGTCTTTATAAAATACTAGTGTGTGTGGCAGACAAGGCGTGTTGAATGTAAGCACAATCTCCTGTTTGCAAGCTGGTGTACATGAAGGCATGTATTTTATGCACAAATACACATAGGTTAAGGTGTTCTACAATCTACATGCACACATGAACATTCTGCTCACCTTCCACCCAGGGCACAGCCCCCTCTACACCTATCAGCAAAGTATGTACCTTCATGCTAGAGTGTGTACTTTTATGCCAGTTGAGATTTCATAAATATATATCAAAACTGCTCTCCCCTCCCAAAGCATCTGTATATAATTCAAGATCCTTATTCAACATAGTGGTGATTGCCAAACCTGGATCCCATTAAAGTCCTTCAAAAACTCCAGCCATATCGCCAAATCCACTTTCACCTGACTATTCACCCAGTGAATTAATATTTCTTCTCCACTCCTCACATCAACGAGGCCAATCACCTTGTAGAAACGTTTCCCATGGAGATAACCAAGCAAGCAAAATTAAATTGTCCTGAACCTGCCATCATGTCATCTTTTCTGGGTCAATACCTGCCTGATGGCCAGCGCCAGCTTCTGTAGCTTTTCCTTAGGAATACAGGATTCCAGATATGGTGATTCAAGCTTGATTCCCAGAACTGTAAGGACTGTGTTTGAGCCCTCAGTCTTCTCAGCCACTAACAGCAAGCCAAAAACAGAAGCCAGCTGCTGGAACACACCCACCAGCCTGGCACATGCACTAGAGCTTACTGGCCCTACAAATAAAAAAACATCCAGATAATGCACAATAGATTAAGATCCTACTGCCTTCTATACTGCCCAGTGTACAAAAATGGAGAAGGACTCGAAACAAGCACAAGCCACAGAACAACCCATTGGCATGCACTTGTCCGCATAATATTTTCCTTGAAAGTGAAATCCCAACAGGGGAAAGGAGCCTGGGTGAATGGGGAGCAGCTGGAAAGTAGATTCCACATTAGTCTTGGCCTTGAGGGATCCTCGCCTTGCACACCTTAGTAACTTGACAGTTAGCAGAGTCAAAAGTGGAGGTATTGTACTGAGCAAAGAGCCAGGTTTACAAAAGAATTCACACTGTTTCCACCAAAATTTAACCCGGCTCCTTCTTTGGCACTATGCCTAAGGGTGACACCAGTAAATCTGGCTAAACAGGGTAGTTAAAGGGCCCCATTATTCTGCCTTCTGGAGTTTTGCCACTCTAGTCCCAAGCAGGAGCTGTATGGACCAAGTATTCTGAGGTCTACCAAAGAAGGACAGAAACCTTCCAATAGTCATGCTGCAGATTGATTTGAATACCCTTGAAGCCAATAGTCCACTGCCCCAATGTTAATGGGGGATAGAGACTTGTCTAGGAACCATTGCGGTGGATGTGCTTGCTGTCCAAATGGCCTTCCTCTTGCCAATACTCCCCCAAACATCCATGCTGACCATGGCAAGCTGGATGTTCATGGCTGCCTATGTTAAAATGAAAGAAAGCATTATCTTGTCCATTGCCTCATGGCATCCAGGATTAAGAAACAGCAGACCTGCCCCACCCAACTCATGGGGGCCAGCTCTCCTCTAACTGATTCCCCCCAATTCTGGAATGAACCCAACCCCCCTGGAAACTGTCCACTGTACTGTATATTGCCCAGGAGTAATTTCCTTGAGCCTTATGTCTTCATTCCGATACCCCCAAGCCTCTGGTTTATCCTTGGCCAAGCTCTTATGAAACCACTCATTATAGTTAACCATGCCCATCCTCTGTAAGTCCTGTGGGCATGCAATATTACATCTCAATACCTCAGCAAGCCCAGATATAGGGCAGGTCTGGCCTCACCCAATATGCTAGAAAAAACATGGAAGGCTAATACTCAGTTATTAAGGGGTATGTTTACTAAACCGCGCACACGTGCGCGGCGCACAGTAGCGTACGCTAATGATGCACTTAAGTGCTCTTAAGTGCCCCGCACGTGTGCGCGTCACACTAACGGGCCCCCGCACACGTGCACCTCACACGAACAGGCCCGCGCAAGTGTGCGGTGCGCTGATGTGCGATAGAGGCGGGGAAAGGCGTACGGAGGGCGGAGGAAGGCCCCCGAGGGGCGGAGGGACGGGATCAATGGGTGCAGAGTGGGAGGGGAGAGGCTCCCCGCACAGTTGCATGGCTGAATTTCGGCAAAAAAATACCGCGAGTGAAAACCTTGCGTTAGAGCCCATTTAAAGGGAAGAGAAACCATTTACGTCAGCAATGTACAGCAAAACCGGGGAAACCAGAAAAACGTGAGCAGTGTGATACATGTGCACGGTACAAAAGGGCAAATAAACATTAAAAATGATCACGGAAAAAGGGGAAAAAAATATAACCAAGCTGGCCAAGAGTGACATCAATGGGCAACAGTGAAAAGCACTCCCAAGGAAGCCCCAAAAAAAAGAAATGATGTTTGGAAGGGTCTACGCTCCGTAGACCCTTCCAAATATCATCTCACTTTCTGGAGCTTCCTTGGGAGTGTTTTCACTGTTGCCCAGTGATGTCACTCTTGGCCAGCTTGGTTATATTTCCTTCCCTTCTTCTCGTGGTCAGTTTCAAGGTTTATTTGCCCTTTTGTCTCCATACAAGGTGAATGAGGCCACAGTGAAACTGTGCGGAGCAGGGTTTCTGACCCCATTGGCCAGGTTTCCCATCCCCAGGGACTGTACTGTCACTGTGGCCACAGTGTGGTGCAGCGGACACAGCCAGTGCCTTAGGACCAGTAGGTCAGACATTCAAATCCCAGCTGGTGCTCCTGCCAACCCAGTCCCCTTAGTTTTCCCACAACTAAACCGTGATAGAACATAACCCTGATGCAAACACCTCTATTTTACCGTACAGAGCACAGACACCAGATACATGCACATCACCTAGACCACAGTCCCCTGAAGGCAGTCCTGGGGGGTCACATATCATTCAGCTTTGATGCTGTCTCCAATATATGGGCATGTCAGCATGGTGGCAGAGGGGTATTGTTGGCGGATGGGGCTGAGGCTGGCGCCCACAGTAGACCATGGCCTAGCCCTGTCAAGGTGGGTGCACTGAAACGAACAGGCCCTTTCAGATGTACAGTCATGGACTCCCCAGGGATTGCAACACAGTGGTGCAGTGTACATAGACAGTGTGTGCAAGAACAGAAGGTCACAGGTTCAAATCCCAGCTGTGTCAGCTACCAACCCAATCCCCTTATTTTACCCATGAAGAAAACATGGTAGTAAAGACTGACCGGTAGTTCTGGGAACAGAAACATGCCTCAAATGGAAATATTCTACCCCACTGAACACAAACACCATAAAAAAGTGGTACCTAGAGCAGAGTCTCCCAAAGGCAGCACTGGAGGGCCAAACACCGGTCAGGTTCCATGCTGCCCCTAATAAGGATGCCTGTGCAATGTAAACAGCAATGGTGCAGAATAGCATGTTGCCAGAGGGGTACCGGTGGTGGAGGGGGGCAGTGGCAGCTGCCCACAGCAGACGGTGGCTTAGCCCCCCTCACGTGGGTGCAGTGCACCCCAACAGACAGGTGCTGTCTGACAAACAGCCATGGTATCTCCAGGGACTACACTGTCCCTGTGGCCACAGCGTGGTGCAGTGAACACAGGCAGCATGTTCAGGTAGCAGAAGGTCACCGGTTCAAAGCCCAGCTGGGGCTCCTGCCAACCCAGTCCCCATATAATACCCACAACAACAACATGATAGTGAAGACAAACCTTTATTGCAGAGAACATAAGCATGGTTCGAACACCTCCTTTTTACCCTAAAGAGCACAGACACCAGAAACATGCGCAACACCCAGAGCAGAGTCCCCCAAATGCAGTCCTGGAGGGCCACATATCATTCAGCTCTGATGCTGTCTCCAATATAAGGCCATGTCAGCATGGTGGCAGAGGGCTACCGGTGGCAGAGGGGGCAGTGTGCGCTGGTCACAGCAGGTGGTGGCCCAGCCCCCTCACGTGGGTGCAGTGCACTCCAACAGACAGGCCCTGTCTGACAAACAGCCATGGACTCCCCAGGGAATGCACTGTTCATGTGCAAAGACAGTGGTGCAGTGGATGCAGCCAGTGCCTCTCGGACCAGAAGGTCACCAGTTCAAAGCCCAGCAGGGGCACCTGCCATCCCAGTCCCCACATTTTACCCATTGAAGAAAACATGGTAGTAAAGACTGAATCTTTAATGCTGAGGACATAAGCGTAGGTGAAACACTCATATTTTAACTTAAACAACACAGCACAGTCCCCCAAATGCAGTCCTGGAGGTTAAAAAAACACTCAGGTTGGATGCAGTCTCCAATAAAGATGCCTGTGCTGCAATTCCAGGTACCGGCCCCATGGTATGCAGATGTATCATAGGCATATTCATCAGGGACATCATGAAAACCCGAACAGTGTTTGGCCCACCAGGACTGGAGTTGGGAACCTCTGCCCTAAAGCAGCGGGCAACAGGGGCAGAAACACCTGCACCTGCAGGCTCCATCATCCAAAGTCAAATGCAGAGGCAGGATGTTGGGCCCTGTGTGCATCTCACAATACTAGCATGTGCATACATTAGCAATGCCACACTAAACACGGGTATACGGTACACAGATATCAAAAGATTGCTATGATTACTGGCAGATAGAAATGCCAAAGTTAAGCACAAGCAGCTCATCGAGCTGTATCATACCAACCTCTCTGATGTCTGTGGAATGTGCGAAAGGTCATGTGTCTGATAGAGTCCACCACCCTGGAGAATGACTCCAACAGTTTTGCCTAACATAGCCATGCCTGCACTGTGCCCAGTACTGGTGCAGTGTCCAGGGCTGCCAAATACCTCTACAGCTGCTCAATGCTGCCATAGGTGTGGGGAGTGTGTGTCTGTCTATCCAGTGTGTGGTGGCTGCCAACACCCTCCGCAGCCCAAGCTGATAGCACTGTTGCCATTATTGGCCTGCCAATGTGCATAATGAGGAGCAAGTCATTGTGGGTATAGACCAGACAGGGCGGCATGAGCAGGATGCATCTGCACAGGGCATAGGGCAATGGCTGGGACATTGTAGTGCCTGGCCACCACCTGTACAGACATGGTGTCCACAGCATGTCCTGCTGGGAGGTCACTCTCACCCTGACCGAGCAGTGACCACGGCATGGCTAGGTTCCACCATTGTGGCATATAGTAGGTCTCTCATGTGATGTATATGGGTTCTGTATTTCTGGGGCTCAATCACTGAGTTAACTGCCTGGTGGGTGTGCTCACATCCCAGTTATGGGTGCACACATGTCCTCTGGTAGCGTGCACTATGGACTGGCTAGCGGACTGTCTGCAGTTAGCGTGTGTATGGCTGGAACACCTTGCAGGGTTCAGCAGCTGTAGACTCACTGTGCTCGCTGCTGGAAAATGTCAGATGGTGGTGGGGTTGTGGGGTGTTTTAAGTCCTACTGTCCGTTTGAGCGTGAAGTATGGATGCATACAGAACTACAGAAAGTGCTCTGTAGGTTCCTCTTACTGCAGCTGGACTGAGGTTGATGGCCCTGTCTGCCGCTGCCACCATTGCAGGAATGTAGAATGTGGATCTGTTATTGGGGGATCCTGGGGTCCAGAGGGCAGGTTCGGTGGTCTGACACACTCCGCCTATGTGTCCAAACAGCTCCTTTTCTCACACACACACCACACATATATCATGTGGCCATGGTACCCACACAGGATATACACTATTCCCTGGGCATCGTAGTCCACAAGGCCCAGATGTGACTGGGATATACAGATGGACAAAGGTGTACCGTAGGTGTGTCTGATGGGACAACCTATCAAACCGGCAGAAATGGTGACCTGAAGTATAGCCCATCTCAGCCAGGATAGGTGATGTGCGCCCCACCTCACCCTCAGGGTGAGCACAGGCCCCATACACTGTGACGGTCTGTAGCCACTCTGTACCAGCAACACAGAAGGTCATTACCCACCACTAGGCCTAGGTGCTGTGGGGGTGCACACCCCATCTTCGGACCATCTGTAGACTGCTGCTTTGCATGTGCAGTGCATCATGGGTGCGAGTAGAGTACCCCTACCCTGTTAAGCGCAGCACACAGTCTGCAGAAGCTATATTGTAGTCAGCCAGACCTCTCTTCACAGCTATAGAGCTGTAGCCCAGTTGTGACTGCGATGCCTGTGAAGCGACAGATTGGTGGTTCAAATCCCTAGTGCGGTTGTCCACCAAACATTTTTTAGATATTTACATTGCCGCATATACTGCGCTAGTCAGCATCAATGCTGTTTACATTGCACAAACTGGACATACATTGAACAGGGCATTGTAACATGGAGATAACTCTTCTACAGGGTACATGGGGGCTGCCTGGGGCAGTATGTGTGTAATGTCATGTAGCACTGCCAACAGAGAAACCATCACAGTGCTGTAACCCTAGGCTGCCCTATAAGGTGGCTTATGGGGCACCTGAGGCTAACAGCACTGTGAGGATCTTAGAGCTGCCACCACTAATTTACATTAAAACACCTGCCATTGGCTGCACTCACAAATAACCCCACAGTGGATGGAAACACACAACCTCTGCCTTCACAGGCAGCGAGGTAAGCTGTGGGCCACAGCTCCATAGCTGAGAACAGATGCCTGGCTGGCTAAAGAGGCAATCCTGCAGACTGTGTGCTGCGGTTATCATGGGTGCGTTGATGCATTAGTAACAATGCTGCACTGCACATGACGTTTATAGCACTGTAAGGGTGTTGCTCCTGGCAGTACTGATGTAATGTAGAAAGGAGACTGCCGCAGGTAACACTGTTGCAACGTAAGAAGATATATGCCTCACGCAGCACTGATGTACATTAAAAGCACTATGCCTAATTTGTCACCGCTGTATAATAATGTGTGCTGCCTGAGACAGGTAATCCAGAGCCCCACTGGAGAATTGAACTCATGACCCCTTGTTTAGCAGTCCATGTATCAACCATTGTGCTACACCTCTGCCACCAGGACTGTATGCCAGCACACATAGTAAAGGATAACGTGCAGTAAGGTGGCATGCCGACCTACATCGCCTCATAATGGGCACCACGCAACCTATTGTGCATGTGCAATGTTCAGATATGGTGTTCCCCCCACCCCCCCTATGGCAACCTCCACATCATTGCTGGGCACACATGGAGATGCACCACTGAACATATTCCAGTGGAACACACAACCCCATATCACCAGGGTGTCTGATAGCCGACGCTGATGGTTTGTCAGCACCCCTTGTTATAAGTGTCCTGGCAGTACCTGCTATGTGACACACATAGCACACCTCATCAGACAATGCACTAGGAATCAGTGGATATGTGTCCATAGGTTCAAGACCACACTGTGTAGACAAGAATAATCTATAATAATGTAAGTGTTCTTTTGTACATGAGAGACACATCGGTGCTATGTGTGGCTGCAGAGATCAGTAGACATACTGTTGTCGACACCCTAACCAGTGCGGCAGAAAGATGCGTGCATTTGCAATTTGCAATTTCCTGCCACGCAGCCATGCGGAACGCAATAGCGCGACTATCTTTGTCACGCAGCCATGCGGCGCGCATGTGCGAGAGCCGCTATGCGCAAATGCGGAAGTTGTGTCGCATGCGTCGCCACGTCCAGACCTGCATACAGGAAAATGGCGTCCCGAACGCGGAAGCCTGCATTTAGCCGTCACGAGCTGCGCCACCTGGCATCACTGATTGGGCCAAAGCAGCACAGGCTGTTCCCTGGGGCCTCCAGGGGAAGGGACACAGGGAAGGTCCGGAGGGCCTGGGAGAGGATCACCAGGCAGTTCAATCATGTGGCAGAACACCAACGGGAGGTAAGTGTATGGCCACAGGTCATAATAACCATATACACAGACAGGGTTGATTGCAGCTGTCAATGCTGCTGTGTGTAGGTAGTCTATATCAGTAAAGTGCAGCAGGTGAAACCACATGCCAAATTCTTTATGTAGCACATCTGAGTGGTTTACCATGTACCCAGGTGGTGACAGACGTGGTCACAGAGGGCATGATGCCATCCTAGAGTCATAGCATCTGCTGCTGTTGATGTGCTACAACACACTGTAACACAGCTAGTCCATAGATCTGCCTAAGGAGCGCCCGGAAACATCATGTGCTGATGGTGGGATCTGCATCTGCAGGGTAACACATATGGGCCTCCATCAGGGGTCGTGAAACGTGCATCACATGGTCTGTCAGACACCCTGGAGCTATGGGGTTGTGTGCCAATGTTGTTCAAGGCATCCCCCCTATCCCCAGGAGCCCTGAGAGCCCATCAGAGTAGGCCCTCAGTCACCCTGGAGATAGGGGTTGTGTGCCAATGTTGTTGAAGGCATCCCCCCTATCCCCATGAGTCCTGAGAGCCCATCAGAGTGGGCCCTCAGTCACCCTGGAGATATGGGGTTGTGTGCCAATGCTGTTTAATACATCCCCCCTATCCCCTTGAGTCCTGAGAGCCCATCAGAGTGGGCCCTCAGTCACCCTGGAGATATGGGGTTGTTAGCCAATGTTGTTTAATACATCCCCCCTATCCCCAGGAGTCCAGAGAGCCCATCAGAGTGGGCCCTCAGTCACCCTGGTGATATGGGGTTGTGTGCCAATGTTGTTCAAGGCATCCCCCCTATCCCCAGGAGTCCTGAGAGCACATCAGAGTGGGCCCTCAGTCACCCTGGAGATATGGGGTTGTGTGCCAATGTTGTTCAAGGCATCCCCCTATCCCCAGGAGTCCTGAGAGCCCATCAGAGTAGGCCCTCAGTCACCCTGGAGATATGGGGTTGTTAGCCAATGTTGTTTAATACATCCCCCCTATCCCCAGGAGTCCAGAGAGCCCATCAGAGTGGGCCCTCAGTCACCCTGGTGATATGGGGTTGTGTGCCAATGCTGTTTAATACATCCCCCCTATCCCCAGGAGTCCTGAGAGCCCATCAGAGTGGGCCCTCAGTCACCCTGGTGATATGGGGTTGTGTGCCAATGCTGTTTCATACATCCCCCCTATCCCCAGGAGTCCTGAGAGCCCATCAGAGTGGGCCCCCAGTCACCCTGGTGATATGGTGCAGTGTGCCTATGCTGTTGAATCCATTCTCCCCATCTCCAGGAGTCCTGATACCTGCGTATGGTTTCCTGGGATTCACCCTGGTGCTATGTTGTATTTCGCTGCTGAGGTGCCGTAGGACACCCAAGACCCAGGGGGCCAGAGAGCTGACTGTAACGGAGGGTATGTCAGTCGGATATGTTCCTAGGCTATGGTGGGTAGGTTGCACATCTCCCACAGTCCATGGGGTCCACAGCTCGGCACACACACCGTAGATGTATCCAGATGATAAGGTAGATGCAGATGTGGATGTGCATAAACAAAACCTCACCCACATTAGCTATGAGATCCAATTCCGAAGGTCTGTAACAGAGACATGTCCCTAGCTATGCATGCTGAGTCAGGTCACACATCTGCCCAGCCCCCAGGCAGCACACACCTGTTTTGCAGATGAATATCACAGATGCTGGTGGAAGGATACATGCACCTGTTCAGGTTGCACACCACAGCCTGAAACCCACACATGAGCATAGGTGGCAATAGCCCATACCCGTGCAATGGCCCCTGCCCCGTAGTGTTTGCAGGCACACCTCCCATAACCATCAAGGGCCCAGGTCAGAGGAACATAACAACATCAGATAGGCCTAAATGGGACAGATGCACGTCCACCAAGAGTAGTATGCTGCGTGCAACAGTGGCCAAGACGTACCTACCATTATCCCCACGACAGTCAGGTCACACAGCGCTTGTAGTGTGTCAAACATTGCTATCCATGGGCTTGTAGAAAGCCACATGTCATGGACGTGGCCCCTGGTAAGGTGCATAGGGCCACCCACCCAACGTCCCATGTATGGTCACATCACCCATGTGTGCTGGGATAACATTTCGCCAGTGGGTGTGGGTTGGATGACATGTTTAGATAATGTCACCACAAATGTGTGAAACATACCACATACAGGGTTGGGGGGGGGGGGAAGGCTGGACATCATGATTGCCAACCAAAACGTGGTATGGCTGCGCCATGTCAGTCAAGGGGGCCACAGGGGAATGGACTGGTGCGTTCAGGGTGCCACGCCCAATGCACGTAGGTGTCACTGCACACACGTCCAGACCCACAGCTATGCATGCAGGTGGAACTGGGGACAGCTAATCACCAGGAACAAGCAGGAATTAGTTGTCACATGTTGGTATTGTCTGCCCTGTTGCAGCCTGCATGTGACCGCTCCCCAGCGGCCAATGGGGAAGCATATGGGAGCATCCCACAGTGCCTGCATGCTGCCCTGATGCCTCTCCCAAATGCTGCTCCCCAGTTCATCATGTTACGCCAAACCAGCAGGTCATTGTTCCTGTGAGCGCAAAACACCTCTATGGTATTGCCACTCCTGTGTCTGCGCCTGCCGACGTCTTCCCTACCGGTAACACTGGTGTATGTTAACTCCCATCCCTAGGAGCTGTGTTGACCTCACACAAACAAAATACCAGGGGAAGAGTGAAAACGTCCTTTGCACGTCTCCCCTCGATCTGTGCATAGGCCCTAATTCCACCGTCATCATGGAAAAGCACTCCTTGTGTCTGAAGACATGCGCAAAATGTGCCAGTAGATCCTCTGTCACTGACAACCATGCTTGCTGTCCCGAATGCCTAGGGCCCACTCACGCCATGTCTGATTGTTTGGCATGTGGGGTGGCATCCAAGAGTGGTTGGCCGACCAGAGCAGCCAAGCTCAGTACCCACCACCCCACTGACATGGCTGTGGTGGCAGCCATGTCCCCAGGGGAGTTATCTTCCTCCTGTGGATCCCATGTAGCCAAACCAACAGCTGGCCGGTTCTGAAAGGGTCCTACCCCCTCCAAACATCGGAATGCCCCGGCGTTGCCCCTGAGGAGCGCACTATGGCCAAACAGCCCTGATGGGATCCCCAGTCTCCACAGGCCACTTTGTGGCCACAGCAAGGTCTGGAGGCCGCAACCTCGTCTGAACCCCCTTGGGCCATGCTCCGGGGTACTGGCTGTGGCCATTACCACTACACAGGCATAGCCAGTGTCACTGGAGCAGAGGATGCTGGCCACCAAACGTTGTCCTGCGGGTATCCTGGGGCATCAAGGTCCTCGTTACCACCCCAGCCCACACACATTGTGTCACCGGTACCCACACAGATTCGGGTCCCAGCATGGGCAAACGGACCATCAGTGCTGATGGGTGCAGTCTGTGACACACCGGTACCAGGTCATCCATGTACCCACGCTCCTCAGTACCAGAACCGCACTAAGCCTGAGCGCCCAGTGACAATATATGTCCAATCCTCTGAGTGGCCTGGTGACTGTGACAGCTCCGAGGGTACTAATGTAAGTCTCCAGGAGGGGCCTGTATGTCCCATGAGGCGATTGCCGTCGCCTGAGGATATGTCCCACCAGGATCTGTGCAGATATGTAGTCAAGGTCCACTCCATTCCAGTGGCAACTGAATCAGAGCACAGGCCACAGGATCCAGACAATCACCGATATCCCCAGACGCCAAGGGTGGCGGCCACCCTGCCAGGACATCAGAACGTACTGGATCCTCTACTGAAAAGGATGGGATACACCTCTCAACACCTACCCATATGCCCACTAGCAGGCTAATATCTACCCTGAGACCTGCGTCCCCTGCCTCCCAAACAACATAGCCCCCTCAGCACTCCATTGTGGTGGGGTCCGCTATGATGAGAATATACTGTCACAGATGACATGCCGTCAACCCTTCTGGCTGGGGCGTACAAACGTAGATTTATTTATTTATTTATTTATTTCAACTTCTTATATACCGCACTCTTCGACATCAGAGCGGTTTACAGATAACATGAAGAAACCAGAACAACAGGCTGTTTGGTATTACATATAACAGGAGTATCAACTTGGATAACATGGGAGAACTATTTACATGGAGTATATAATCTATTAACTAGATAACATGCTCGAACTATTTACATAAATTTATCAGGAATACTTGGAAAAAGGAGAGAGGCTGTGGATTTGTGGGTTGTATTAGGGTGGGGCTATTATGTTACGCTTCATGTGGGGTAGTATTTGATGAAAAGGTGCAGTTTAAGGGCCTTTCTGAACTGGGTTAGGTTGGTTATGGCGCGGAGATCAGGTGGGAGAGAATACCAGCATTTTGGTGCGCTAAACATGAAAGCTCTGTTTGACGTTGATAGGCTGCATGTTGTTATAGCCTTTGGGGTTGTTAGTGAGTTTAATGCTGCCTGTCTCCTATTTCTGTTTGATGGGACGGTTTGGATGAGTTTAGAAAGTGATGTGGACGATAAACCATTTATGGCCTTAAAAGTGAGAGTGAGGGTTTTGAATGTAAGTCTTCCGTGTATAGGGAGCCAATGGAGCTGTTTGAGGATAGGTGTGATGTGTTCATTTTTGGGCGCTCCTAGGAGAACCCTGGCAGCGGTGTTCATGGCAAGATGCCTTGGGTTGCCGTGTCTGCCATGCATCCCTGCTGTCAGTCAGGATATTGTCCAACATCATGTACATGGGTACGGTTCTGATGGAGTTCGCAGTACATCTATGACTCCTACATCCGCCCCTCCCGTATGACAGAGAAAAGGTATATGTAGCACCTGTCAGGCATGCCCAGACGAAGCCAAATGTTGCCAACAGGGTACCATTGGACTGGTGTGAGGGCATAGGCAGAGTCTCCGCCATTGCCATTGTGTCATGGACACGTGCCTGGCTGGCAGCCGCCGAACTGGAACACTGTATACAGGATAAACTGTGCTACACCCCCTGTACTCATTGCAACCTGTCAGGGACATGGTGGCAGCAAACATCCAAAGAAGTGTATGCAGACAGGCCCACCCTGAACATTCTGCCCAAGATCTGCGATCCTGCAAAGAGGAAAGCCGTCAACGACCCCTCCCTGTCCAGAACCAATGGATGCTAGCAGTCATATGCCCAGCATGGACCACCCTCTGCTCAAGTTGATAGAAAGGGTCACTAATCTATGGAGCCACCAAATCTGAGAGCCACCCAGCCATAGCAGACCCAGCAGCGGCAGCCTCCACAGGGCCTCGGAGTCTCTGATAAAGTACATGCCCCCCCCTGGCCATCCACGTAAAACATATGTCGACAATACCATGAGGTGTATGTCAACGCATGCACGGATGGTGGGACAGACCATAGGAACCCTGGACTCTGTCCATCATAGGAGGTGCCACAGGCCACTTTCCCAAAGCCTCCCCCCCCCCTCCACAACAGTACGGAAGGTTAGTTCCCACCAACGCACCCCAAATGGTCCCAGAGGTAAAGCGTAACCTAGTTCAGGAGGGGTACAAGTGGGAACACCTCCACAACAGGGATCTGTGTTTTACAGCCCCGATCTCCACATAACTGAGACAACAGGAGGGCACAGACACATCTGAGATCCCACAGAACTGGGCAGGTTATGCTTCATAGAGATGTACAAATGCCATGAAATAGGAAACATATCTCCATACCCCCACAGCCCGGACTGGCCCCCATCCACAGATCACAAGGATGCCTACACCCATGTGCACAGCCACCAATCACCCCGTAAGTTTACTGGGTTCTGCTATCAGGGAGGGCACTATCACTACAAAGAACACCCCCTGGGCCCAGCCGCAGCACCCAGAGTATGCACAAGGTGCATGCCTGTGGGAGCTGCCCTTCCCCGTACCAGAGGGATATGTGTATAACCACACCTGGACGAGTGGCCCATCCGGACAGAGTCATAGACAGAGGACCAGGCCGCTCTCCCTCTCACACACTACGTGTACGCCAAGATGTATGCCGTCTCAGAGATCGCAGGGAATCCCTCCAGACTCCCACGCAATCGCTGGAGGTCAGACGAGCAAGGGAAGGTAGAAGACTGACAACCACCCATCTGCTGCAGCCTCGCTATCCTTGCATTGTGCAACTGTGATCCTGGACACTACAAGCAACTCGCCTCTCGGACCGAGAGATGCTCCAGCAGCTGGGGCACATGGCAGCTATGTTGCATGTGGCCCCCTATGCACATCTGCACAGGGAGAAGCCCAACGGTCCCGCCCCTCCCAGTGGACTCATGCAACAGGCTGTCACTCTGATCGGAGAGTGTTTGCAGACCACCCCACCCAGCCCCTGGACTGGGGGCGTTCAGCACAGGAAAGTTTGGAGGTGGCACCTGTCCCGCAAACACCACCTCTGCTCACCCTCACAACAGATGCTGCCAAGGTGGGGTGGGGTGCTCATCTACTGAACACCTCACTCACAGCCACCTGGAGGTCCAGGGGAGTCATCCCAGCACAGATATTTGGGAGCTCGGAGCAATGAGCCTGTCCCCCCAGACATTCAACCCGCCTTGACAGGCCAACACACGAGTAGTTCACACAGACAATCAGGTAGCCATGTCCTAGGTGGCAAAATGAGGTGTCACAGCCTCTCTGTCATATTGCAACAAGGTCCGTAAACTGTGGGCGGTTGACAGAGAGCAACAGACACATCTCCTGGCGGTCTATCTCCATGGCAATGTCAAATATTGTTTGGACTAAATCAGTAGTGCTGTGCTCCGGCACACATGGACCCTACACATGTACCACCTCACCAGAATATCACAACTCTACGGAACCGCATATATAGACCGCTCTACAGGTGTGTCACATGCCACAGGTACACAGTTTGGTTCACTCATTCCGGCTCATGGCTGACATGCGAGGGGTGCCCTCTCCGCAGCTGGGGGCATGACCCGCTATATGTCCCCTCTGACATTCCGTGGATTGCCAGGACACTATGCAAGCCCCAGGGGTACAGAGACAACATGATCCACATAGCCCCATGCTGTCAACACTAGGTGTGGTACCCTCTGCACCCACGTCTGTCACAGGTCCCCCGCCGGGACATTTTCCCCGTCACAGACCCACTGTCGCAGGGGGAGGGGACACTATGGCATCCAAACCCACAGTCTGTAATCCCCAGAACCTGGTTACGGATTGCTGAAAGCTTTATGCCCCCCCTCACCCAGGATGTGTGACATGGCCGTTTTGCTCCCAGGAAACCGGCCACAAGGCGCGCCCATGCGTTCAGGTGGGAGGGAGTATCCAGCTGGTGTCCACAAATGGCCGTAAACCACTGTGCCATCCCCCACGAAGCAGTGCTGGGTTAACACCGAAACCTCTCAAACACTGGTCTACAAATGAGGTCAGTCTGAGAACATTGCAATGCCATTGCTGCACCATCTCCACCCATCGATGGACAAACAGGTGCCCCCCATCCGCTCAAACCGTGCATTGTGGAGGGTCTGCCCCTATTGACACCTCCCCTGGAACCACCCCCAGTGGCATGGGGTCGCAATCTTGTTGTGGGCCAACCTATGCAGGGCCTGTCAGAGGCCCTGGGCACTACGTCCATAATGTTTCTGTCCTTGACGGTGCTACTCATTCGTGCAATCATTTCATCAGGGCGTATCAGGGAGGTGCAAACTCTAGGGGCAGGTCCACCCGACACAGGGACCCAGCATGATATGGTCCCCCTACGGACACAGACACATGTCATGCCTATGGTGGTTGTGTACATTCATTTGGTCAAACAGCATCAGCTATCTGTATCCATCCTATGGCCCCATGCCCCAGATGCAGGGAAGGATCATTATACTGTGAAATGTGGAAGAGCCCTGGTTCTCTATTTGCAGGGGACCCAGCAACACATAGGGTCCCCTCAGCTATCCCCACACTCTGATCCATCCCATGTGAGTACAGCAGTTTCACAGAGAGATGTCTCCTATTGTTTTGCAAACTGTCTCACATACCTCTATCATGGCACACCATCTGCAGTGCATGTCCATGTCACCGCTCACAATGTGAGAGCCATGGCAGCCTCCAGGGCTCAACGCCATTCTGCCTGTGTGAACGACAGCTGACGAGCAGTTACATGGTGTTCTGTTCACACCTTCACGGGCCAGTACTGTTCTGATGGAGGCCCACACAGGGATGCTATGTTTGATCAGGCCGCAGTACAACACCTATCCCATACATACCCGACTCAGAAGCGCCCCCCATAGGGGATGCTCGAGATCCATGGTAGGTAGTGGAACCCCTCCACAGGGCCCCACCACTCCAGGGACCCTCCCCTGGCATCTATGACTAGGGGGTCCCCACCAGTGGGGACTATGTCCTGCTTGTTTCTGGGAACTGCATACTTACACACCTGTACCAGCTGATGTCACGGAAAAGCAGGGATTGGTCCGCACAAACAAACCATTGCCCCTAGGGGATGTGTCACCCTCTCTCACTCTCCCTGTCTCTCTCACTCTCCCTCTCTCCCCCTCTCTCTCCCCCTCTGTCTGTCTCTGTCTCTCCCACCATTTCACCCATGTGTTGTCTGAAAGTGGTGATATGGGGGGGGGGCAGCATGTAGGCGCTGTGCAATGCTGCTGTCCTATATGACGTTGCTTGTCGACCCCAGACAGGCTTCATTATTACCGCCCCAACACACATGTGCAGCCCTATTCACACATATCCCAGGGACCAACTGTCACAGGTGGGTAACTATGCTGTATATGCAAAACACACAGCAGGGGAGAGGGAGCAGGAAGATGCTGCCCACACAGGGGTTTGTCTATGTTGTCCAACCACCTGGGGAAACCGGTAAGTGATGACCCCAACCAATGTTTGCATATCCACAGGTGGAGGATCTGAGGAAGAAGGGGTGGGAACTCCGGCAGTTCCACCCAGGTTACCTTGCCTGCTTCAGCAGAGGGGCGGAGTCCCACCATGATGGTGAGTATTGGCAGGGATGACTCCCAGGTTCAAATGTCACATTGGCCCACCAGCCTGTGTGTTGCCTGCCTATGTACATGTGTTATGTGACACACATGGACGTGTCCTAATGTCTGTCATCTTTCACAGAGGGAGATGACAGCAGCGCGGAGCCACACACCTCCACCTACTCACTGCGGCGGCCCACCACCCACCTTGCAAGGGAGGGGGAGGTGGTGGTGGTGATAGAGGAGGTGGAGGAGGAGACGGAGGCGGAGGAGGGAGCGGAGGCGGAGGTGGAGGAGGAGGAGGAGTAGGAAGAGGAAGAGGAGGAGGAGGAGGAAGAGGCGGAGGTGGAGGAGGAAAAGGAGGAAGAGGAGGATGAACCCCTCCAGTTCTCCCCCGAGGGGGATGATGCTGGGTCGAGGGGGGATGCGGGGGAGGGGGGGTCAGGGGTGGGGGGAATGTGGAACATGTGAGGGTGGGAGTTATCGCTTGGGCCGAGAGGGTGGTGGAAGGGGGGTTGGGGAGGGGAGCAGGTGGGGTGGAGGGTGTGGGGGAACACAGCCCAGCACAGTGGCGCTGTGAGCCCCCGTCAGACACCACAGGCATCAGCAGGGGACAGGCGTCTGCGTGTCACCACGCCATCCATGGCCACTGACATATCACATGCACATGCCAGCACACAGACCACGGCCACTGTGTGTCTGTGTGCTGGCAGGTGCATGCATGATGTGTTGGTGGCAGTGGATGACATGTGGCGCGACGTCTGTCTCGTGTTCCACGCACTACAGTGTCTGACGGGGCTGTTCAGCAGGTGGCCACAGATGTGGCGCAGGCGCCATGTCGGCGGACATCTGCTGAAGGGCGTCACAGGCGTCATTGATGGCACCTGTGATGTCCACATGTGCCCTGTGCTGTGCTGTGTTCCACCAACAAAACTGGGCAGGGTATTTGTTGCCATTTTGTAAATTGTTTGTTGTGCATAATTAAAAGTTTGTTTTTGTTGTGTGGCACAATAGTCACGTGTTTCCCTTACCCACTCACTATGGATGCAAGCATGGGATATGTGTGTGGACCTGGATAGGCAGTGGAGGTAGACATGGGTTGCATACGTGGACCGGCTCCACATGCAGTCATGGGAGCTAAACATGTGTGTAGGGGCGAAGGACGAGGGAAGGCGCATGGGATGTTGCATTGTAAGGGGGGCCTGGGAACATCCGTGTCACAGGGTTTGGCGTGGTGTAACCAAATGTGTTAGCGGAAAGTAGCAGCCAACATACGCATGCCACCCATGTCTGCCTGTGCCATATGCATACCTCGGGAGGGGCAGGCATGTAATCACTGTTATTGGCAGGGGCAATGGGCACACATATGCACCCAATGTTGGGGGTATGGGGGGGGTGGACACGGTGATGGCTCAGAATACTGAACATGCAACCTCGGAACAGTCCCCCTGTCGCAACATGGGTGTGTGTGTGAGCCGACCCGCTGCAGCCAAGGGGCAGTGAAAATACACTGTGCAGGTCAAACATTGCATGTGCTGGAATCTGTGCAGTAATGCCTGGAGGTGCAGAAAACGCACCAGCGAGGGGCCTGGGTGCAGTTCATATGATTAGGGACACGACATGCATGTGCACACTACAAAGGGGACCACAGGAACACACATTGGACACACACGTTGCATGTGGTGTGTAAAGGGGGATCAGGCGGTGGATGTCCCACCATCCTGTCAAGGTCACAACATGCACAGACGTGTGGCCATTGCAGTCCACACACTCATCACCAGCCACTCACACACATAATTTAGTTCCTGTAGTTGTAGACAGAATGGACGTGAAATCAATTGTGGTTTTATTTCACACACAGGTATGCTTGTTTACAGCAATAGGATATTCTTTCCCAGGTCACAGCAAATATGGTACACTGAACATGATGGACCCCATGAACAAAGACCTTATGAGGAACACAGACAAAGATCATTCACAGTTGCTTATTGACCCCTTAGCAGAGCATTGGAGAAAAAACAAACAAGGAGGCACACAGCCTCTCTTCCATTGCTATGCTCCTGCCTGCACCCTGGAGCTTACAGGCAGGAGTGGCCTTATTGTTCTAGGTGAGTATAGGTTGTACTGTCCCCTATGAATGATGGGAACTGAGGTCCACCTCTATTTTTTCTAGGGAAGAAACTGTAGTAGCAACCAAAGATGGTAAGGCATGCACGATTATTTCATTGGTATTGTGGATGTTCCCCAGCGGAACAAACATTCATGGGTACAAATGTAAAGGGGCAACATTTAACATAAGCATGGAAGGTCAGGACCTCAGGAACAACTGAGATTGAATTAGCTTCCACTCAGCTTTTCATATTTAGAGGAGCTTAAACTCAGCATTCCCCGAGTGGTTACCAAAGAATATTTCATCTTCACATTGACAGCTGTTCAGGTCACAGCATGGCTTTACAACACAGGTGCAAACTGTTATGAAGTCTCACGGCAATGACAGCAGAGATGGCAAACGTTTTGTATTCCCTTCATACAAACCTACAAAGCGTCTTTATATTGATGTTCTCTACAACAAATTGAGAAGTCCATGCTACAAGGATAAGTGGTTACGGTAGGCAGATCATTTTCTACCTGCATGTACTCCTCTGAACTGATGGATGTACAGTCTGCATAAGGTTTTAGATGTTTCCCTGATTTCAGCTCAGAGAACTGCTGAATGTCTTCTAGGAGCAATTCAGCCTGCTTGTTATCAGGTTGGCAGTTATCTGTGAGGATTACGCCCTCCTCCCGCTCACCAACTGTGTCCATTGCAGAGCTTGGCTGTGGTGGTGTCAGTGGTGGTGGTGGTGGTGGCGTTGCCGGTACTGCCCGCCGCATGACTTCCAGCTCAGGGCAGTGAAATGTTTCCACAACAGGGCACACAAACATAGGATTTGTGCTTTACCTTCTCCAGCATTGTTTGTATAAGAACTGACTTCCTTCTGCAAGACACCTGTCCTGTTGGGAGGCTCATGAGCTTTGTGGTTACCTCGTCTGTTAAGTGACTTTCCCTTAGGAGGGTCTTCCCCCTGTTGTAACTCTCTGTAGCACTGCCTGCCAGAATAGGGCATACCGTCTCTCCAGTGTTGTTTTTCTTGCCTTCCCAGGTCCTGGCTCTATTCGGTGGGAAGAGTTTCCTTCAGAGTGTGCCTGCCTATGGGGCCTTCTATTGCAGGTTTCTGTCTCCTCCCATGATCCTACAACATAGCTCCGTCCAATCCTCATAGGACTCCTCTCAGCAGCACCTTTGGAGATCCCTGCAGACTCGTTTCCAGCACTTTGAACTCTGCCTCTGGGACCCCTTCCGGCTCTCCTACCTCCTCCAACCTCTTCAGCCCCGATAACTCCACCACTCTACTCATCAGCTCTGGTCAAGGATTTCAAAAGGGCTTTTTCTCCCGGCACACCTTGTCCATCCCCTGGGTGTTTCCAATCAGAGCTGATGCCTGACCCCTCCCCTGGGCTGGTGTCTGTGTTCAGCTCGGCAGAGCAGTGTGGTTTCCTCTGGTCACAATTGCAAATTCTGTGTGAATCCTCTCTCTTCTGAGAATTTTCCTCAATCTCCATCCCTTCTGGAGGGCAGTCCTCACCACACTATCCACACACAGCTTTCCCTTCTACACACAAAGTATACCTCCCCTTAGCCCCACGTGTGCACTTGATGCCCTCCATTTAACCCAGGTGCAATCAAGGCCAGACGTGTTAGCTCATTTGTGCCACGTGGATCAGCCCAAGTTCCTTCCTCTCTCAGGGACATCATCATGGGTTTGCTAATGAACACCACAAGATCCCTTTGCTGTTTGAGCCTTTTCTGTGCAATAACTCAGAACAACAGTTTGGACAGAGAGCAATCCATGCATAGATCATATACATCTGATATTTGGCCCTGTTGCTGAAATATCATGTGCTCATTCCCATGTAACAGCTCAGGGTGTCAGTGGTGGTGGTGGTGGTGGCGTTGCCGGTACTGCCCGCCGCATGACTTCCAGCATGCCCTCCAGGGCCCCGCACATCCGGACGAAGGGGATGGCCCTGACCTCCTCTCGGTACTCGTGCATCTCCTCATGGACCTGACTCAGCTGCCTTGAGATGGCCAGCAACGTACTGTTTATCTGCTCGAGAGCCTGATGATTGCCTGTGGGTGGGACACAAGGTGTTTTGTGAGATACCTCTCCAGTAATCAAACGTCATACACAAACATGTCACGCATATCCCACCAGATCGTTAATGTAATAGGGTAGACCCATGTTGACACATGGCTAGGGTGAGGAGACATCAATCTCACCGTAGTATAGGTCATGGACACGCACAGGACACGTTCTAGTACGTTGATGTGGGAGGCAAACACAAAGTTCCATAGGCTGCGCTGACACACCCACGTACTGCAGACGTAGCAAGAGGCTTGGCCACAGATAGCTAACACAGGTCCATCGTGTAAGTGAGGTGGAGAATCAACCAGGGTCAAACACAGCTGGAGGGAAGCAGTGGTGATGGGGGGGGGGGTAGAGGGGGCCAGCCCAAGTGGGGGCACAGTTCGAGGGATAGCCTCAGCTTGGACATATTACAGAAGATGCTCTATTGACTCCGAGGGATGGTGTAGTAGCACAAGGATATCAGCCCCTACGTGCGCATGTGCACTGCAGCTTCACGTGTCGGACAGCAGAGGGGTTGACATACACCTTGTGTAAAACAGAGGAGGGGTTGGCTACCAGTGCGTGTACACCTTGGTAAACATGTGGAGGGTCTGGACAGGGCAGGGGGAGCAAAGGAGGGTGCAGCAGAGGTGGGCAGACCCCAGGAACGCACGGACATGGGTATGTTGGGAGATCCACAGCAGGTGGTACCCCCTGGGGGAGGGCGGTGATAACTAGAGCTGGGGGAGTGTTTCTCTGATTCAGTTTGGCAGCAGGGGTGGCAGCTGGGGGTTGGCGAGTCCACCAAATCACAACATGGGTTGTTAGGTGACCTTTGGGTCGGGTGTGTGAGTCTGACCCTATGCAATTGGGGGACTCATAGTCAGAGCTACAGGAAGGGGACATGTTGATGGCCTTGTCTGTGTGCCATGCAGTCTATCCAAATTGTTGACATACAGAAAGCCTTGTGGGACCGGTGTGCCCCGCATAACATCTGTACATAATCTATGATCCTGTGACCTCTGTAAGTCCCTGTATGTGGGTATCCTAAAACATTTTGACTTCACAATTTATATGTAGTGATTGTTTTCCCCCTGGAGATGCAGACTGGGGGGAATGGAGGCTGTGTGACATTACATGACAGAAGCTGCTTAGCTTTGTTTATGTCTGATCTGATTGTCAAGGGACTATGGGATAGAGGGCATCCTGTTGTCAGCAAGAGAACTGGGCGTCTGCGAGGAGGCAGACTGCAGCAAGGGCAATGCTTGTTTCTATGTCATGTCTGACAATGTGATGGACCTTAGACAACATCCCTCATCTGTCTGCATCTGTAGGTGGTAACTGGCCCAAGGTTGGTCTGCTGTGTGTGACATTTAAATGTCATATGCCAGACCCTTTGGTTTGCTACACTAACCCCCATCTGCGTGACCCATACATGCAACAGCTGTGGAAGGAATGTTGCCACATCCACCACACACACATCAACCAGAGCCCACAAGGTTGTGCATTGTGGATGTGACAGTCTGTTATCACCCACCTTCTGCCTCACGCGCTGCTGATTCCCTCTGCGCCCTCAGCTCGGCCATCATGATGGCCATGTCATGAAGATATGCGGCTTCCATCTGCCTGGCCCCCATTGCTGGACTGGCTGCAGCCACCACTGTAGGTCCGGGGGCGATGGGTGGCTCCATCATCTGTTCCACCCCATTTGTGCTGGCCCCAGACACAGCAGCCTTGGGCACCTCCACACTCAGAGGGACGGCCAGGTCAACCTCCTCCTCCTACTCCTCCTCTTCCCCCTGGGCCTCCATTGTACTGTAGTCACCTGCATTGTAAACAATCAGAGACAGCACACATATGTTTATACACTCCACCTATGTATATGTGTGTGCTACAAAAACCACTGAGATGATGGGGGGGGGGGGCCCTGCATGTGGGCTGCATACAGGGCCCACTACACCCTCCCATTCCTGTCTGCCCCCATCATTTATGTGTTTAATTATTTATTTAGCTATACATCTTTTCTATACCGCCACTTCCTGAGATCAGTGGCGGTTTACAGGTAACAAACTTTATTAATAGAGTACCATTATTATTTTACATAGAACAGATGAAGAACATAGAACAATCAACTATTAAATGTAACTCTGTTACAATGAGATAACAGGCAAGGTAGGAACATTTCAATCTGGGTATGCATAGTACGTGTCTCAAACCCCGAATGCCAACATTAAAGGGTCTTAGCTCCATTAATTATAATCTTTTACATTAGCCACAGGCAATTGCATTCATGAGTAATAATAATCTAGGTGAGCAATGGGAATGTGTGGGAAAGGTTTTATGCTTTGTCTATGTAGGGTCAATGAATGACTGATGTACGGTGCTCCTCTCTGAGTTTGCATTATCTTCAATTTGTAGGTTATTGTGGTGCAGATTCAATAGTTTGGTTTGTAGATTTTGGATGGGTAATGGGAGGTCTTTGATTTCTCTGATGTCAATTGGGAGGTTGTTCCATAACGTAGGGGCAAGGAATGAGATAGCTGTGTTACTTGTCTGCTGCCCACCTCCCCCACCTCCCCCGCCTCCCCCACCCCCTCCCCCTCCCCCTCCCTCTCCCACTCCCTCTCCATCACCCTCCCCCCTCCCCCTCAACACACACCCCCTCACCGACCCTCACCCCAACACAGAACACAGAACACAGACCACTCTACAAACCACAGAATACAGGACACACTACACACCACAATACCAAATGCACAATACAAGTTACAAATCACAAAACTACAGAACACGCTACCTTCACTACTCCCACCACAGCCTCTCCCTCCAACTCTCTCTCTATACCTCTCTCTCTAACTCTCTCTCTCTCCACCTCTCTCCACCTCAAACTCCTCAAACAACCCTCGACGTGTGCCAGGTGTGGAGGCATATTTATAGGTTTTTTACTTTGTGTACTTCACGCATGCGCAGTTGTGTGGGCGTGGTGCCTGTGTGCAGTGCACATGCGCTACCTTGCGCATGTGCGTCTGTGCGTGGCGACACGCTCGTGCAAGGCGAGGTGCACATGCGCGTGACGCAAAGACTACCACCCATGCACAAACATTTGCACAGGCTGTAGGGCGAATGGGCGCGTCCCGCGCATGTGCAATTCACCGCGCAAGTACATGTCACCACGCACAGACAGCCCATGCGCAGGGGTGTGACGCACAGGCACCACGCTTGCACAACTGCAAATGCGCAAGATACACAATGTCAAGAGAAAACCTATATATACCGGCCTGCATACCTGGTCCACGGTGAGGGGTTTAGGTGGCGGAGAGTAGGTGTGTGGTTGCAGAGAGAAACGGAGAGGGTCAGAGCAGGTGTTGGTGTCAGTGTTGGTTGTATTGTATGTGTGGTGCTTTGTGTGGTTTGTGAGGTGTACACTGTTTAGGGAGGTCCGTGTGTGTGTCTGAGTGTGTTTGTGTTGCCGGGCGGGAGGGGTCGATGGTGTCTATGTATGTTGCTGCATGTGCCCTGAGACGTGGGCAGATGCTGCGGTTGCAGGACAGGGGAGATGGTGACCATGGTGCTGAGGCACAGGGCATGGGAGTAGTCCCGCAGCAACTCAGACCTGCAGCTGTGGGGGCGGTCCAGGCAGGTGCTGTGCGTGCACAGCGCAGAAGGCGTGCCGAGGTGCAGGCTCGGCAGCCTCGCCTCTACAGGCCCAGAGCCCAGCTCCAGGCCATGCGTGAGGACCAGGTCATCTCCTTCTACCGACTGAGCACAAGGGCTATTAGGGAGCTCTATGAGGATCTCAGACCTGACATCGAGCCCCTGACTGATCGGTCCCATGCCATACCAGGTTTAGTCAAGCTCCTTGCTGCCTTACATTTCTTTGCCTCTGGCTGTTTCCAGTCATCTGTGGCCGCAGTGGGTGGCATGAGCCGCCCCACCTTCTCACGCTGTCTCCACCAAGTACTGCGTGCCATGGTCAGGCGGATGGGGAATTACATAGCCCTTCCCCACACTAGGCAACAGTGGGGGACCCTGAACCAGGCCTTTGAGGCGTTAGCCGGGATACCACACGTGATGGGAGCTATTGATTGCACACATGTTGCCCTGGTCCTGCCTAGAGACAGGGAGGTAGCGTTCCGCAACCGCAAACATTACCATTCCCTGAATGTTCAGGTTGTATGTGATGCTAATCTGCATATTCTGAATGTGGTCCCTAGGTTTCCAGGGTCCACCCATGACTCCCATATCCTGAATCACTCGGCACTATTCACACAATTTGAGGAGGGCCGGTATGCGGACTGTATATTGCTGGGTGAGTATCTCGGGATTACTACTTTATTTATGTATTTCCATATTTATTTTGGTAACATCTCCTCTGTAGCACCCTGTTTATATAACTGCAGTTTTGAGATAGGAAATGTTGGACAGACAGAGGTCTGTTCTGAGTTCACATTGGTACAGGAGTATAAACGTGGGGTAACAGGGAAACTACTTGACATGAGCCATCAGGATTATAGCATGTTATGATCATGACCTGCGCATGGTGTTCATGTTACTACGCACGTGTGCGCAGGTCTGTCCTGGTGGTGGATCCATCCTAGTGAGTGTGTGTGTCCAACTGGCCTCATGTGATGGGGGGGGGATTGGTGCCCTTCACATCCACCTGTGATGTCAGTTCATTGTCTGCTAGCTTTTGAATGTTATGTAACATTGATGTTATTGCCAAACCATACAAATACCCCGTGTCATGTTTGTCTGAGGTTCACACACTCTCTCAGTACTGGGGTAGTCACCCAGGAGGCACTACATAACCTGAGGAGGGTCTCGATACATCTGATGGATGTTCAGGACCTTTCCAACTGGGGGGACATGTTTGCATATGTCTGGTCACACGTATTGGCTGTGTCAAACCAGGGCAGCAACACAGTATAGGGGGTGCATTACCTTTGGCCGCTGTAGATGAGCAGGACCTAGGCATCGTTGTGTCTTCGGATCCTCATGTAGATAACCATTATGCAAAGGTGACAGCAAAAGCTAGGGGGCTACTTAGGTGCATACAGAGAGGTATTGGGAGCAGATACACAGGAAGGTAGTCTGCCTCTGAATATGGTAGTGATGCAAACCCATGTGGGCTACAGTGTGCGATTCTGTAGACCGTACCTTCAAAAGGCTCTGAACAGAATGGACACAGTGCAGAGGACGGCTACTGAGACAATTGGTGCTCAGCAGTATGCAGCATGTGGAGACTGACTGCTCCATCCTGATATGTGGACCTTAGTGCACAGGGTGTGCAAGGGTGATATGGAGTACCCTCTGCCAGACCTCCATGGCATACATGTTCTGGGTGTGGGCCTCTTTCAAATGTCAGCACGTCGCTTATTGGCTACTATGCTGACATATACGTTGGACCTATGATCAGTGGATCGGTGGAATAGTCTCACAGTGGAGGTGCTAGAGATGGGGACACTAATTGCATTACAATACACATGTGCCACACACAGAGTAACTCTAAAGGTATACAACGGACTGTTGTAGTCTTTGCCATGGGTGTATAGGCTCGATAGGCCATGTGTTCCTTTTCCGTCATCATATGTCTATTGTTCTGAATTGCATAGTTGTGCTGTGATATGTTTCTGTCAGGATGTGTTGTGCGTTTGTTTCTCACATCTACACATGTGTCAGTTGCGGTGAACATCAGCCCCTGCATTCACATGCAACATTCTTTCCCGCAGGTGATGCAGGATATGGGTGTCGCCCCTGGCTGCTGACCCCTGTGCATCAGCCACGCACACGTGCAGAGCGGAGGTACAATGAGGCCCGTGCCTCCAGCCGCTCTGTCATAGAGCGCACCTTTGGCGTTTTGAAGAGTCGCTTCAGGTGTCTGGATAGGACAGGCGGGGCCTTACACTATAAGCCAATGACTGTGGCAGAGATAATCATAGCCTGTTGCATCCTGCACAACATTGCTCTCAGGCACGATATCCCTGCAGAGATTAATGAAGATCTGGAGGAAGATCCAACGTGCCCCCCTGTACGTGCCAGTGGTGACACACGGGAGGGCACAGCGGGCAGGCAGAGGTTGATAGCAGAGATCTTCTCATGTACGTATTGCCTATCTTTCCACCTTCATGTTCTTTTGCTATGTGTGTATTGGTTATAGTGGTTGATGTTTCTGTAAAGATATAATTCGGATGCCACACTGCATTAACATTTGACTGACAATCCCAACGTCACATATAGGCATGAGTGTGCGACAAACAATGTGGGCAGTGCACACCAGCAGTTGGTGGCAGATGACGTGGGTGGGTGTTCATACGCCTGTGGGAGGTTTTGAGGGTCACATTCCCAGTTAGTGGCTGCTTGTGATAGCAGCTGCTTTTGTGCAAACGCACTTATTTGTTTAGATGGTATGGGTGGAGCACAGTGTCAGCCATATGGTGTGATGTTCACAGTGGGAGGGCAGTCCATATTTGGAGACAGTTGTCCAATGGGGTGTGCTTATATTATACAGGTTTGCGCTGCTTTTGTGGGTGTTAAGCTCCTGTCAGCTGCCTATGTGTGTGTGTTTGTTATGTGTGTCGCAGCATGTCATACATCGCACAATACACATGCTTAGTACTAGTATGTCAGGATGGTATTAACTATATGTGAGGGGTGTTAATGTCACCCTAAAGTGTGTCTGAATGTATAGGTCAACACGTAGCCCTGACATGGATATGGTGAAGGATGGGGACCTGTGCAGTGTCCAGCCAGGGGGAGTAGCATTGATACATTTTTTTTTTTGAGAATAGCCCTTCAGTGCAGTGTTGCATATGTACACACATACAGAGGTGATCAGACCGAGATCAGCAAGGGGTGGGTTACAGTAGGCACGTTGAGCGCTGAATGTGTGGGTGGCTTGTGGTTTACCAGGTTTCCAGGGAGGACATGGCATATCTAGCTGATGCTATCTCAACATATGCCATCGTGCCTCAGCTACAGGCTGTGTATGTGTGTAGGCCAGGAGAGTACAGTTCACATCAACAACTACATTGCGCACCCTAGCACGGAAGGGTTATGTCGGCATACACACACTGACTTAGGTGCGAGCTATTTTTCTGAGGTGCACATATAGGCTATCCATGCTTTGACATTCTCAATGACACACAGTGGGATGGCATGCAGACATCCCAGTTTGGTCACAAGCAGACATGGGGGTGTGTTTTTTCTGACATGACGCAGACTATTTGTGCACATCATCAGCACACAGCTGTCAATATTATTGAAGGTATGAGATGTACACACCATGATATGTATTTGGTCAGTGGATACAGGAGATGCGCCTGCATATTTCCATGTGTTTCAGCAATTGTCAGTGGGTTAACATACAACATTGGAACAACACTAAACAAGGAGAGGGGTCATTGTTGGCAATATGGTGAATCTGGGCTAATATTGTGACCTTGGGGTGATGTGGCAACATGGTGGGAGCAGACACCTCTCTTGACCTGTGTGTACAACAACAGAGAGGTAAGGTAGGGGACAGGGAGATTATGTACACCTGTAGATAGCCTCACACACCTCCATGCTGCCTCTCACATGTGAGAGATCTGTACATTGTGATAGAGAGCAGTCAGTCATTATGTGATGTTGTGGGGTCTGACAGCTGGGGACAGGAAGATGCTGTGTGTGATGCACAGCTAGAACATGACATATGTTTGTGTCTCTTGTGTTTCCCACTGCACAGGACATACTTTGTGAGGATGCTGTTGCTGTGGTGCGTTGGCACGTGACTGTACATCACCCAAAATGTGGTGATTTGGGGTAGGTGCATCTACAGCGACATTGTGTGTGCCTGCAGTCAGGGGAAAAACATGTCCTCAGTGATCTGTCATATTGGGCAGATGTTGTGATTTCCTTTTTTCACTTATGCCTCCTTAACCCATCTCTTGCTGTTGTCACACATATCCCCATGTGTTTGTGTTCAGTATGTCCTCTGCCACACTCTCTATGGGATATGTACAACAGAACTGCATGTGTGTGTAGGTTATTTCTTTTTGGTGGTGGCCTACACTTGCTCCCTACCCCAACATTGTACCATCAGCCAACAACAATGGATCACTGCATGTTCACTGGGCCTTTATGTCTACAACTCTCCACTTGTGCACATAAAGGCCATGTGTTACATCTGGCACGCTGAACTTTGCATACTGTGTGGGTGTGTGTTTATAGGTTGCCTGTGTGATGAGGCAGTGTTCAGACATAGTACATTATCATGTGCTGTGAGGTGTTTGTGCACCTGGGGTGTCGTTGGGACTGTGCTACCTCTTCCGTAGTGCTGTTTACCTTGTGAACATTATCAACGTGTTGTGTGCTGTGAGCAGAAATTTGTCTTGTGTTCTGAGGGACCACTGTTTACCACCTTTATTTTATCTCAGATATTAACATAATGTGAACATGCATCAACAGTGTCTTGACATGGTGATTCTACACATTTTGCTGACATTGCCTCCCTTCACTGTGACCTGATATTGCTGTTTAGTGGCTCAAGGGATTGATGACCTACACCTGATGCACACACAAGGTGGGTTGCACCTTTGTTATTTGGGGGATTACATCTGGCTTTAACTGTTGATGATTTAATATTTGTCTCATGTGCATGTAATGTTGCCTCTATAGTCACATAAACAGATGCATATAGTGTGTAGCTGTGAGACGCCTGTGTGACATGAGCATGGACATGACCATATCCATGTGACACCCATGTCTGCGTTTACGACTCATGATGTCACCATAATGCGGGTTTTTTTGTATTGCTATCATGTCATGTTTGCCTTTGCATCCCTTTCTTCTGTATTTCCTAAGGTGTAACGGTCTGCAATTTGTGCAGTTTTTCCAAGGTGTCTAACATTACAATACTTATCATCTCCTGACACAGGGCAGAGGACATACTGGACGCATCTCTTACAGTGCATCTGGTGTCACCATCACCCACCTGTTGGGGGAAACAACACCATGGAACGTTTTCAGGAGAATTGACCCATTGGATGTTTGACCTCTGAGAGTGGGACACATGACTTGGATGGACAGTATTACTCTTGGACTGCTGTTTTCCCCATGACAGAGGTGTCTGACACACTGTTGCTGCGATGCTTTTGCTGGGAGTCCAGCTCATTGTAGAGGACACACATGAACTTTGAAGGACTGTGACATATTAGTATGTGACACTTGACTATGCATGCCCAGATTTGCAAGAACACTTTTAACCGGACCTGTTGGATTGCAGATACACTTTGCACTTTGGACGCTGTGTACTGATCCCCACGTGTGCAGCAGCGACTGACATGGACACTGTATGTGGTACATTCGTACACAGTTGTGTTATTATTGGGTTTTGGCCATGGGTGTGACATGGCACACAGGATACGCTCATCTGTTTCATTCTACACATGCATACAGCCATGTTTTTGGCATAGGGCCAACGATGTGGCGATCCTATTGTCTATGTCCACCTGCTTTCCACCTGGACATGATACAGGTTTTGCCTCAGCAATGCTTTCAAGCACACCACCATCTTGGATTGATGTTTACATTGGCCAAGGGTGTTTACGTGCATGTGTGGCATCACTGTATCATGTTGGAATGTGGATGGTGCTTGTGCATATGACTGACTACGTTTGTGAAACACAACATGTGGACCTATGGCCTCTGTGTGGTTCCCTGTAAGATGTTTGGCCATCATTTCCCTCTTCACATGCTGGTTCTTGTGTTTGTTTACTGTGCGGACGTAACAGTCTGCATGTATGTACCCACCTTGCATTGCACGTCTGCACAGTCCTGCTTATGCCCTGTGGTACGGACACTCACATTGCCACATTATGTTTTGAGTGTGGCAGTGTGAGTGACCGTTGTGCTTCTTCAATTGTGCATTCCATGTATCATGCTATATGTGGGCACACACTGTCTACCCAACAAACAGTGCAGGGGGACCTCCTTCATGGTGTTATCTCTGCAGGTTTCTACAGGTAGTTTGGTTTGTATTCTGTCTGTGTTCCTGTGCCTGTGCTACCTGTTAGCATATGCTCATTGTGATTTGGATGATTGTTTGGGTCTACATTGTTGCAGCTTTGATTCCTAGATCAAGCATTAGGTGAGAGCTGAAACATTACTTTCAGAGCATGTTTTTAACATTAAAACATTGTGACAACATATGCTGTTTTCGTTTGTGTGCCTCCTGTGTTGCCAGATGGATATGTTTTGAGGGATAGATGATGTGTGTTGGGTCCTCAGTATACAGCGCCTACTGTCTACATGCACTCATATGTGCGTAACACATTTGAGGCATGCAGCAGCAGGTGGGGGCTGTGGGTCTGCTGGCCAATGCATAGCATGCACCTGATGCACATTATATCTCCTGCCCTTCATTTGTGGTCAAGCAAGTAACCGTTCTGAAGAAGATGGGTTTGTGCCCTGCTAAAAGTGTTTCCGTCTTTCACCAGGGATGCGCTCACCTTGATATTATGATGGCACTGTCTACACTATCTGTGATGTGGAACCCAAATAAAGATATGTATTTGACAGACATTTGACTCTTTTGCTGATTGATCATGGTGACAAACATGCAACGGAATGTGTGCCTTTGAATCAGTCCTGACACCTTGTGACCCAGAAACTCCATTGTTTTCTTGTCAATGTCACTGGATGTAGATTGTCAGGTCTTTCTTCCAAGGTAATGGAGGGTTACGTGACTTGCCCAAGGCCACATGGAGTGCTAGTGTGAATTGAGCCCTGGTTGCTTGGTGGCCAAGCCAGTTTTCTAACCACTAGGTTAGTCCTCCAGTCTTTGAGCACATTGACACTTGTATGTAGTCATTTGCTGGTCATGTACATGGGCCACCTGTGCTCACATCCTTGTACAGTAGCAGCTGTGTATCTGCCAGCCATACGCCACATCACTGGGTATTACAGGTTCCCATACACACCCTCCCTTTGGGGTATTTGTGTAACAGTGTGCTCAGAGTGCTGTTTCTGGGAGTGGCTACAGGCATGTGTTCTAACTCTGTAGTTTTCAGGTTTGATCCCTACATGTGGATTATCTTTTTATTTTCTGTTGTGCTAAATGGACCATAAGGTACCACCAGGTTCCTCACCTCTACACACACCCTTCCCTCTCTTCACTGTACACCAAGGTGCATCCTGTGTGCTGCCTAGCCATCAGATATTCTCTGTTACATAAGTCTCGCACTTTATGGTGTTTACATGGCAGTGTACCTGTGGGTTTGGTATTGCTGTGTTTCAGCTGGTGTGTGGTACACCTGATTGCATGTTGAGCTCTCTCCTGTCCTGATCCATATTATTAACCTGCTCCACAGAGCGTCCTCTGCTGCCCTTGGGGTTTAGTTTTCTCCTCTTTTGCATGCTGAATCCACTGCAGAACATTTCATTGTGTGTGTGCATGTGTCCCTGGTCCCAAATACAGACTGCAATTTGATCTGTACACAGCAGATCTGCATGTGCATTTGGTCATGATTACTGTTAGGGGTTGGCTTGTCCTGACACCCAGCAGGCGTCTTGTGTGATGCCCTACACTCTTTTTGTATGCAGCCTTTGCTAATGAGCTCACGTTGGTGGTGTGGCCTACCGGTTTATGCATTGCCATTTGTGGTAGTGGTCGTAGGTGTGCTTTCTCTCTGCCCTCTTGGATTTGTATGCTTGTCCTGCAGAAGTGGTTTTCATTCGTATGACAGTCATATCTGTGGTGATCTGTGTTGTGAGCACATTGTACCCTCATCTGATTTGTGAACCATCCTTCTGTCCATCTTCTGTCTGCCAGCTGTGTGCCATCCTACCCTACCCCACGTCCTGCACTCCTACACATTCCTGCATTGCAGCTCTCCCTGCTTGCCTCTCCTGTGTGTGCTCTGCATAGCACTTCTACTCCACAGTCATCCTGATATTTCACTTATCCTGCCATTTCATCCTCCTCTGCTGCCCACATCTTCCCATCCTCTGTCACACACTGTCATTATAGCATGGTACATTACCATCACTCTGTGCATGTCTCTAGCTGGCCACGATATGTTTGTCCATTTTTATGGCTGACACATGGGCTGGAGCTAATTTCTGCGGTCCATCAACTGATCTACGTCCTTCTTTTACTTTTTTCTTGTCTTTCTTTTCTGCTCTGTGCAGTTTTTGGGTTACATGTGTGTTTGGCACATACCTCTCTTGCCATTCAATTTGGGAGATGTTACTGCTCTTAGCTAACGTTTTTGAGTTCACCTATACATCCTTGGGGCATCTTCTGGCAAACCTTCGATTCAGGCAGCTTATGGTGTGCCTACTATGGTGCCTTGGGAGTTGACAACCTTTCAACATGGCCTCTGGGGAAATTAAACTTCACCTTTGCTGACGAGGTATGTTTAGGATGTGCCTTCTGATTCACCCTAAAGGGTGCATTAATATATGGCACTAGGGTGTGGTTCTTTTTAGATAGCAGCACAGATTGCTGTACAGTTGCACACAGAAAAAGGACATACCTCTGCCAACCTTATTCACTGGAGATTTCAACCCATGACCCCTGCACCATCATTCAGTGTCTTAACCAGTTGTCAGCATACATGACATGGGAGTCACGGCTTTTTCCCCAGACCTTGTATTTCATGCAGCTGTGTTACTCTGGTGATGTCAGTCTCCAAGGGTAATAGGGCAGTTTACAAGATGAGATTAATTCTGACACCCTGTTGATATCAGTCTCCAGGGCCTGTCTGCAGCCCCTCCTTGCTAAATCAAGAATGGCAGGTCTGGCAGGTCTGCCATTCTTGATTTAGCAAGGAGGGGCTGCAGACAGGCCCTGGAGACTGATATCAACAGGGTGTCAGAGTTAATCTCATCTTGTAAACTGCCCTATTACCTTTGGAGACTGACATCACCAGAGTAACACAGCTGCATGAAATACATGGTCTGGGGAGAAAGCCGTGACTCCTATGTCATGTATGCTGACACCAGTGTACTACACTGCTGTTCCTCCTTGCATGTCAGCACACCTACTTACGATTTCCATACATTACAATGCACAGTGCTGCCATCTGAAACAGTGCTCTGACCTTTCCCTGCCTCATAGGGCACCCTATATGGCGCCTTATCGGCCACACTTTCAGCAACATTGTAGGGTGCCATGGCAGACACTGCATTTTAAAATGTGCCCTCTGGGGTAACTTATGGGGTAACTTATGGGGCACCTTATGTTACACTGCTTTGAGAGTGCATTTGCTAGCAGTAATAATTCCAAAAAAGATGATAACGGCCTCCTAAAGCAATATTACCCCTAACAGGTAATGCCTCAGCCAGCCTTGTTCATTGGGCACTGTGGGGGATTGAACCCCTGATCCCTGCACCATTGGTTAGTACCTTAACCATTGTGCTGTGGTTTTGTTCCTGTGCTTGCACATCAGTGCGCTGCCTTATGCTGCCCATTATTTATCTGCCTCTTAGAATAACACCTCAGCCAGCTGTCTTCATTGGGCAATGTGGGGGATTGAACCCATGATCCCTGCATCATTGGTCAGTGCCTTAACCATTGTGTTGTGGTTCTGTTCCTGTGGTCTTGCATCAGCGCGCCGCCATATGCCGGCCGACATTACAATGCCCCCAAAAACATTAGCGCACTGCCTTATGGCCATCAGCGTGCAGCCTTCTGCTGCCCATTATTTATATGCCTCCTAAAATGATGCCAGCCAGCCAGCCAGCCATCTTCAATGGGCACTGTGGGGGATTGAACCCCTGATCCCTGCACTATAGGTCAGTGTCTTAACCATTGTGCTGTGGGTCTGTTCCTGTGCTTTTACATCAGTGCGCCGCCATATGCCTGCCAACATTGAAATGCCTCCAAAAACATTCGTGCACCGCCTTATGGCCATCAGCTTGCCGCCTTATGCCGCCCATTATTTATATGCCTCCTAAAATAACGCCTCAGCCATCTGTCTTCAATGGGCACTTTGGGGAATTGAACCCCTGATCTCTGCACCATTGGTCAGTGTCTTAACCATTGTGCTGTGGTTCTGCTCCTGTGATTGCATATCAGCGCGCCACCTTATGCCTTTCAATATTAAAAGGCCTCCTAAAACATTAGCGTGCCGCCTTATGCCCATCAGCGCACCGCCTTATGCCGCCCATCATTTAAATGGCTCCTAAAATAATGCCTCAGTCAGCTGTCTCCATTGGGCACTGTGGGGGATTGAACCCCTGATCCCTGTATCATTGGTCAGTGTCTTAACCATTGTGCTATGGCTCTCCTCTTTGTCTTGCATTTCAGCGCGCCACTTATGCCTCCCGCGCAGCTATCTCATGCGCTAAGGTGCGGGGCGCACATGGGCGTCGCGCACCTTAGCGCATATGTAAATTTCAGCTTTTCTTTTTCAGGACGGAAGGCCCACTCCTTATATGGCACACGCACACTACCGCGGCACGTACTTTACCGGGGTTTTAGTAAACATACCCCTAAGTGTCTTCAGCACCTTGTGCTGCCCATTTTTGCTGTCTCCCTTACCACTCTCACCCTTCTTCTTATCATCAGCCTCCTGATCCCTTTCTAGAAGGGCAAAGATATAAATGTATTTTCTCTGGAGCACTTTCATATGCAGGCTCCGTGAAACATTACTGCCTGAAGTAGCAATCAAACTCAGTGTCTGCTTCCATTGGATTCCCACTGCCTAGCTACCTGAACTACCCTTCCCTGTGACTGGCAGGCACTGCCTGCCTGCAGCAAGCTGGCTCAACCACAATCTCATCCATATCTGAGTCACTCAAGGAGGACATGCCAGAGGAATTCCACAAGTTCAACATATCCCACACCAAACTGCAGTCTCATCTTCTAGATGACATGAGCATTCTCTTCATGACTTTGTGCAAATTCCATAAAAATCTGCAGTCTCGCAAAGATTTGGAAAGGGACATATCCCTTTTCTCCTCCCTACTACTCTTCCCTACATGAGGTCTTTGAGCTAAAGCTCTGCTATTTGCAATCTGATAGACCTGATACCGGCGCCAACATCACTGGACTCAGCTGCTCAGCTCCCCTGAAAAGTCCGGCCAGGGTTCTTCATCACTTGCAATGAGATCAACCCTTTGTTTCACCTTCAGCTCCTTGCCACTATGTTTCCAGCCTTTCACTGCCTTGGTATGACTCTCCAACTCTGCAGAGCCAGGTTGCTGCCTGCTTCTTGTTCCACCCCAGCTGCACCCTTTACCCTCACTGGCTGGGCCCCAACTGATAAATCACCATCTGACACCTTAAGGAAATATGCCAGATGATTAAAGAACCTCTTAGAGGGACCTCTTTCTGGCTGTGCTATGGGGGGGGGGATGGGGGGGGTATTTCCCCCTTTGGATTGCTTAGACATCATCACTGCCCTAGCAGACCTGCTCTAAGTCCTACTTAACCTCCCCCTGCAGAACTCCTTATTGGCTACCAGCATGCTGCAGTCTGTCCCAGCTCGCCTGGCTGCACATGCAGCCATGGCCACTGAAACCCATTCCCAGTCTTCAGACTGGAGGTACTAGGACCCCGTGGGCACCCAAAATTGCAGCAGGCTTCAAAATGGCCAGTCATTCACACTGTGGCCCCATCTGCCACAGAAAGAGCTCCAAGCAGGCAGTAAAACTCCAAGCAGGCATCAGAGGTCCTCACACATGGCCTGGAGCTACTCCCTGGACCTGGGGACACAGATAAAACTACCCCAACCCACTAGGAGACCACCCCCAACTTAGATGCCTGGCTGGCCAACAAGACAAGGAGCTTCTCAGCTCCTGCCAGTGACCACCCATACAAACAGCACCTCTGGTCCCACTGTGGCCCTAACCAATGACACTATGACCATTATCCAAGTCATTTCCCACCCTTGCGCTGCCCTGAGACTGTAACTTTGAGCCACCAAATCACCAATCCTCCTGTCTAGTACCTCAGCCTCTTGGAGAAGCTTGCAAAACTGAGGTGAAACTCCCCCCCCTCCCCCCCGCCCCCTTCCCCATAGAGAATCCCATGGTGGGCTCAGCCATGTTATTAGCCCATCCCCAGATTCACAGGGCAGGATATTTAGAACCGGGTGGCTAGTGCTGCTAAAGTGTCTAGCTGCTGGTGTTGCACTTAAAACCCAGATATTCAATGCCGGGGCCATATCTGGGCTCCAGCATTGAATGTCCAGGCTGCCTGGATTGCTGTAAAGCTAACCATTCAGCAGCACATTCAGCTGCTGCCCAGTTTGCTTCTGCAGTGAAAGTTAGGTCAGGGTTTCCTGTGCCTGACTTTCAATGCATAACACTAACCAGGCAGTGGCTCAATATTGCTGTTGCCTTGTTAGCAATGGGTGCCATCCCAGAACACCCCAGCATGCCCCAATGCTAACTGGTTAGCAGTGGGGCACATAGAGACAGCACCCATGGATATTCATTGGTACTAACCATGTTAGTGCTACTGAATTTCCCTCAGAGCGGCATTTACACAGTTTGCAGGTCTGCAAACCATATACATTTCTTTGAAGTCCCCCCTTCAATTTCTGCATATGACATTTTTATTACCTAAAACATTTGCAACAAATTGAAAAACTATCCAAAAATTGAGAAAAAAAGTAAAAATAAAACAAAAGTGAAGCAAAAACTTTTTCTGAGCATATCCCAAGATTCTGCCCTACAAACCTACAAGGAGTCAAACTTGTATAAATATTTTTGACATATTGGACACCTTAAAATGTTTTTTTTTTTTCCTATTATGAGGACAATCCAGCCATTTTAAAACAGATTAATGTGGCTAGATTACCTTGTCTGATAAATGTCCTCCTCAGCTTGACTGAATTACACGTGGGCTTCAACGATGCACATACTTTTAGCTGGATAGCTAGGAAACATTCCTGGGGGTGTGCTTAGGATGGGGTAAGAAAATATAACATTTTTAAAGGCACAGATGTTGTTCTATCTCTGAGTTTATGCTACATGGGTGCTTCTGAAAAGCAATTTTATACAGTATTTTCTCGTACAAATAACCAAATATAAAACTGTATAGTCAAGCAGCAAGTTCTTAGGGACAGAGACAGAGTGGGAGTGGCACTTCTGCATGCATTTTATATAATACCACATAAGTACCTGAACGTATGTGGAAAAGCCATGCCTGTCTAGATGCCCTGCTATAAAATTACCCTTTCATCTGCATACTTTACGCTACTTTTCAAAGACAAACAACCTGGGAAATCTCTCTCCATAAATTACCTAAACTTAGTGTGCTAAAAGCATTTATATACTTTAGAGCTACATGGGCTAGGTGGAAATTGACAAACCCCCTAGGACTCTGGAAAATATTTGTTATTGAATAAGGCCTTATGCGTCCTACAAACCGTCTTATTATTCTTTCATTTGTCCTAGAAGCAAAATGGCTGTCTACATAATGATGTTATTATAGGCACAGGCACTTAATTGATCGGTTATGACATGGATAAAATATAGCTTGTGTACAAGGTTCACAAGATTGCCTTATTATCCATACATGTTTTGAATTGAATACAGAGTGAATCAATTCATTTTATAAAACAAATAGTTACAAATTGCTTAAATTTATTTAAGCAACATAAACTTTAAGTAAGTATAGACAAATGCTCTCTTTCTCCCTTTCTACCAGTGCTCTCTTTTTTCTTGCAAAGGCCTTTTTGATTTTTGCAACCCTGCGGCTTATTACTAGTTGACTGATATCAGGCCACTGCATAAACCAGGTTAGGGTTTGGCTTGGTTTCAAACAATGATCTCTTTCAAAGTGGTATAAGACGACCTCCAAGTAATCTGAAGAGACCGAACTGATATTCAGGGGCCCAGTCACTGCTTAGTGATAATCGACAAATCATCTGGTTATTTTCCAGTGGACATATCCATTTCAATTGGGCCTCTATTAAGATGCAGTTCTAATATTATCTATTTACGTTCATTCAGCCCTACTTAAATAGCTAAAGTTAATCAGATAGAAATTGATTCTTTCTAGCTAACCTTGGAACTTGCTCCAAAGTGCCTCCCTGAACACTTCCTCCTAAATGGATAAGTTTTGGCCAGTACTACAGTAGTTTGATAAATGGTCTATCAAATAAAATTGAAACTTGAAAGTCAGTAACCTCTGAACTAATTTCTTCATATTTCAGGGTCAGTTATTTTTATTTTTGAATAATATACAGTGCAGTAAAATTATAAGAACAGAGACTTAGGAAAGGAAAACTTGAAAGAAATGTTTGGTAGAGATGGACATAATGAGGGTTCCTCTTTTATTTCTTTATTAGAGAGATGTAGATTCACAGGATGACACAGTATGGACCCTGCAAAGGATTTTGCAATAAGGCATTTTACAAAATATATAGAAATTCAAAACACTTTTAGAAAAGCATTTAATGCAGAACATAAATTTGCACTTATTTGACATACTTGCTGTACCACATGCCATGACTATGAAGCCATCAAGGTGGTTTACAATAAACAGAAAAAAGAGGAAAACAGGGAGGAAGAAGGAAATGAAAAGGGGGTGGCGGGGAGGAGGACCAGACGTGAAGCCTGGTAGATGGGAGGGTGACAGACGGGAGGATGGGAAGAAACCAGACTAAAAGAAGGAGAGTTGAAGAGTTAGAAAAGAAAGATTCTTGGTGGAAGGTGAGGAGAAGGGAATTCCACAAGATAGGTAAATGCAATTATTTGGAAATTTCCAGGTGCAGGGAAGGAGAGAGCTAGATGGGAAGTTTGGGAGGAGTGGAGGACATGGGCAGGAAGGTAGGGAAAGATAAGGATAGCGAGGTATGGAGGGACAACAAGGCTAGAAGGCTCGATGAACAAGAGAAAGCATCTTGTATTTCAGGCAAACTAACTCTGGGAGTTACCAGATGTCCCAGTTTTCGAGGACTGGCCCTGATTTTGAGGTAGTGTCCTGGACTCCATAGCCTATAACCACCTCCTGTCCCCATTTTCAGTGGGTGCAACACAACAGAAGCAAATATCATGTAAGTAACAGAAACCAGTCGAGAAACGTGATATCTTTATCTTTATTAAAACACTTGATAGACCGCCCAGGCCAAAGCGTCAGGGCGGTGTACAATCATAAAATGTGACAGCTGCTGAGAAAGGAAGAAGAAAAGAACGCCAAAAAATAATAGAACAGCAAAAGAAATAGCAAAGAATAAAGAGAGAGCAAAACAGTAAGACAGTAAAACTGATAAAACAAAATTGTAAAAGCAATAAAAATAATAACTTAAAAATAAAACGGATTAAAGACAGGGGAGGGGAGGAGGAAACACGAGCCAGATATAGGTGGAATAGGGGGCGAGACTGGGGGGACAAACACCATCAGTAGGGAGAACAGAAGGGAATAGGGGGGGAAAAGAAATGGGAAACTAGGGGGGGGAAACATCATCATTAGGGGGAGGGAGATCGAACGCTTGACAGAAAAGGTGGGTCTTGAGGAGGGCTTTAAAACGAGTGTAGGATAGTTCTAAGCAAAGAGGTAAGGGAAGAGAGTTCCAGAGGGCGGGACATAGAAAAAAGAAAGCAGAGTGTCGGGTGGATTCGAGGCGGGCCTGAGTGGGTGAGGGAAGAAAGAGGCGGTTACCATGGACATGATATCGTGGAAAGACAGAGCCTTTATTAAACCAACTGTGTTGTCAGTTGATTTAATAAAGGCTCTGTCTTTCCACGATATCACGTTTCTCGACTGGTTCCCATTTTCAGTGGGGGCAGTAACAAAGGACATTGTTTCTCCTCCATACCCCTCTAGTGCAATTTTCACAATCCTAGAGGAGGAGTTGTAAAATGAATGGCCTGATATTAAATGGCAGTGGCTAGCATGATTATAGCAACTAGCTGCCGCCGCTGAACACTAAACCAGGAATTCAATGCCGTGGCCATATCTAGCCACTGGCCTTGAATATCCAGGATGGCTGGCAAAGCAGGAAGCTAACTGTGCAGCGGCAATAGTCAACCGCTGTCGGGTTAGTTTTAGCGACAAGCATTAGGACAATCTTTAATGTGCCTCACTTTAATTGCCAAGGGATAACCAGGGAGGGGTTGAGTACTGCTGCTGACTGGTTATTCCCGGGTGCCAATGGCCCAGGAATGACCGATGCTAACCAGTTAGCATCAGGAGCTGAGCAGCGGCACCTGCGCATATTCAGTGGCACTAATGCAATTAGTGCCACCAAATATCTTGTTTAGTGTCATTTAAACGGTTTGCAGGTCTGAAAACCGTGTAAATGCCTTCTGATTATCAGGCCCAGCTTTTTTTCTGAAAATAGAGGAGGAAATTTAGAAATATAGAGGAGAATTTTAGAAGGGACACCCAAGTGTAATCTGGGACGTCTAATTAAGAACATCTGAACAAAATGCAGGCACGTCCAGGTGCCGACGTGATTTCAGAAGCTTGGATGTGCTCAATATGGACATCTGCAGGGGCATCTACACAGATGCTCCCAGAAGGGTATTACAGGACCTGGATATTTAGGATAACCATGGGATATGTTTACTAAACCATCTTAATGTTACAGGCGCTAGTTGCAGCGATAATGTGAAGAATGCCATATAAGGAGTGGGTGTTCCGGCGGCAAGGTAGCAAGAATCTGTATCGCGCGATAGTGGTTGCCGTGGCACATTAACGTGCGTTAACCCTAAGTTCATGCCAGCGCAGTGTTAAAAGCAATAAAGATGTAGCCCACTGGTTACTGCAATGACTGTGGAGGCAGAGGTCATGGGTTTGATTCTGCAGTGGTGTTATGTAAGAAGGCTGTCTGAGGTGTTTCCTTTTAATCTAAATCAGTGCTGTCTGAGGCATTTCCTTTTTTAAATTTAAATCTGTGATGCCAGCAAAAACACCCTCAGAGTGCCGTAACCTAAGGATACGCATAAGGCACTCTTAAGGCATTCCATAGGGCACATTATAAAGTGCCCTATCTGCCAAGGCACCTTATAATGTGCCCTATAGGGCGCCTTATGAGGCACCTTAGGCTACGGCACTGTGAGGGTGTTTTTACTGGCAGCACTGATTTAAATGAAAAGGAAATGCCTCAGACAGCCTTATGAGATAACACCATTGTGGGATCAAACCCATGACCTCTGCCTCCACAGTCATTGAAGTAACCAGTGGGCTACATCTCTATAGCTACTGCCACACTGCTGGCTGGCAACAGAAAGACTGCAGGTCACCACACAAACTGTCTGCTGTGATTACCAGGATAGGGTAAACCCACCCGTACCCATGATGCACTGCACATGCAGATCAGCAGCCTACAGCTGATCACATAATGGGGTATGCACCTTTATAGCACCCCAGCCTGGTAGGGGGAAATGACCGTGTGTGTTACAGGCACAGAGTAGCTACAGACCATGACATTGTGTGGTTCCTGTGCTCACCCTGAGGGTGAGGTGGGTTGCCCAGCACCAGGTCTGCAGCACCCGGCTGGGCTAAGATAGGCTGTGCTGCAGTGCCAGTGTGTGATAGGTAGGCCTTGCAGGCACACCTAGAATACACCTGTGTCCATCTGTATTTCCCAGTCATGTCTAGCCCTTGTGGACTATGATGCACCCAGAATAGTGCATATCCTGTGTGGTTACTATGGTCACATGTTATAAAAGAAGGGCAGTGTGTGGACCCAAAAGCAGATTATGTAGCACCACCCAACCCGCCCTCTGTGGGTCAGGGTGGGAGACAGGATCTCCCACCAACAGATCCACATTCTATATCTCTGCAATGGGGTCAGTAGAGGGGACCATCAACCCCAGTCCTGCTGGGGAATAGGCACCCTACAGGGAAGTCAATGCAGATCTGTTCTCATCACATAGAGCACTGGCAGAAAGGCAGTAGGCCTAGAAAAGCTCAGCTGCCCCCCCACCACTATCTGACCTTCGTCAGCAGAGGGCACAGTCAGTCTCCACCCACTGCACCCTAAAAGGTGTTCTAGCCATACACATACTAACTGCAGACAGTCTGCTAGCTAGTACATGTTCCTGGAGAAGCTGTGTGCACCCAAAAATAGGATGTGAGCACAAACACCCACACCAAGCAGGTATGTCAGTGATTGGGCCCCAGAAAAAGGAATTCATAGATATCACTTGAAAGAAATACAGTATAGCAGTATGGGAGAACCTAGCCATGCCATGGTCACTGCTCAGTCAGGGTGAGAGTGCCCCCCCCCCCCCAGCATGACATGCTGTGGCCACCCTGTCCATGCAGGTGGTGGTCAGGCACTACAATGTCCCAGCCATTGCCCTATGCCCTGTGCAGATGCATCCTGCCCAGGCCACCCTATTCAGGCCATACCCACAGTACCTTGCTCCTCATTATGCACATTGGCAGGCTAACACTGGAAACAGTGCAAGCAGTGTGGGCTCAGTAAGGTGTAGGCAGCCACAAAACATTGGATAGACATACACACACTCCCACACCTATGCCAGCATTGTGCAGATATAGAGGTTTTTGGCAGCCCTGTCCACCACACCAGTCCTGGGCACAGTGCGGGCATTGCTATGGTACGCAGTCCTGTTGGGGTATCTCCCCGGGGTGGTAAACACTGTCAAAAGCAAAAACTGAAACACACTCCACAGATATCAGAAAGGTTGCTATGATGAATCTCTGTGAACAAATTGTGTTTAACTTAGGGTTTGTTATCATAGCAACCTTTTGATATATGTGGAACGTGTTCCCAAGTTTAGGACGGCATTGCTAAGGTATGCAGGTGCTAGTATTGGGAGATGCTGCTCCGCGCAGGGCCCAACAGCCTGACTCTCCATGAGGCTTTGGATAGTGGAGCCTTTGGGTGTGGGTGTTTGTGCCCCTGTTGCCCGCTGCTCTAGGGCAGAGGTTCCCAACTCCGATCCAGGTGGGCCAAACACGGTTCAGGTTTTCATGCTGTCCCTAATGAATATGCATGAGATACATTTGCATACAATGGGGGTGGTACATACAAATGCAGCACAGACATATTTATTAGGGACAGCATGAAACCTGAATGGTGTTGGGCCCTCCAGGACTGCAGTTGGGAAACTCTGCTCTAGGGATTGCACATGTTTATGGTACCTGTGCTCTGTAGGGTACAATATAGGTGTTTATGGCATGTTTATTTTATCTGCAATAAAGGTTCCGTCTTTATTAGCACGGTTTAGTACTGGGTAAAATATAGGGACATGATTTGCAAGGGCCACAGCTGGGACTTGAACTTGTGACCTTCTGCCCCTGAACACACTGGCAAACTGTTAAACAAAACACAAGGAAGAGCAGATGCTCTTGCAGTAGAAACCAGGCAACACAAGAAGCAAGAGACGAATGAAGGTCACAGGAGTATTTATTGAATGACCTTCATTCGTCTCTTGCTTCTTGTGTTGCCTGCACCAAACTGTTGCCACAGGGGCAGATCATTCCCTGGGGATACCATGACTGTTTGTCAGACAAACCTTGTCTATTGCAGTGAACGGCACCCACCTAAACGGGGCTTGGCCACGGTCTGCTGTGGGAAGATGCCACTGCCCCCTCTGCCACCAGCACCCCTCCGCCACCATGCTGACATGCCCTTCTGCCGGTGGTGCTGGTGGTGTGCAGTCCCAGGCCATCCATTGTGCTGGTAGGCGGCTGCCTATGGTGCGTGATATGGGGTAGGGGTCCCTGCATAGACATCCACGCTTCCCCCAGGCACCGCCTGCCGATGTTATGTGCCCTTTGGGGTACTTGCTGGGTACTGTCCCCTGGGACACTGTGGGTCACACACTCGTGGCCATGTTTTCCCTTGGTCAGTTGCTGTCTTGCTGGTTTTCTGCTTCTACATTCCTATGTGTCATCTAGGCATCTGCCTAGCCCACCCTGTGCCCCAGCTGCCACACTGCATGTCCTGCCTGCAGCCCCCTGTACCCCATTTGCAGCCTCACCGTAGTGCCCTCTCGTACTTGGGCACTATGATGTTGCTGTACATGTATAACTAATATCACTTTTCTTGGTTTCACTGCCTTTGCTGCACATTGCTGACTGAAATGGTCTCTCTCCCCTGCAAATGTGCCTCTAGCGCGAAGTTTTCACTGGTGCTAATTTTCAGACCTTCATTTCAAGGCGTTAGTGTGCATGAGGCCTCTCCCCGCCCACTCTCCGCCCATTGACCCCTTATCTCCACCCCTGGGGAGCCTTACTCCACCCTCTGGAGCACAGTTGAGAGTTTTTGTATGTTTTAGATAATGTTTCCAAAATAATCTTTATAAAAGAAAGCAAATGTAGACTAGTTGGAAAATTACTATGCATTGCAGAACTACTTACTGGCTGAAGTTCTTACAGGTGTAATTGTATAACAAAGAATTCCAGGAAAAAATGCATGCACATCTATGTGTATCTTATAATATATTTTATTTATTTATTTGTTACATTTTTCTATACTGTCCCTTCCAGAGATCAGGGGCGGTTTACATATAACTAACATTTTACATAGAATAGTTGTTTTTTAGAACTATTTACATAAAAACTTGCAACACTTAACAACTTAACATATTATTTAGAACTATGTACATGCTGTTTAAAGGCGAATGTTGCCTGTACTTTGGGTTGGGGTATGCAGTTAGTGTGCCTGTGAGTTCTTGGAGGTGTTTTGTGTTGTGTTTTACGTTCTGTAGTGTGCAGTGAAGAGGTATGTTTTGAGTGATTTTTTAAACTGCTGGAGATCCTTGATTGAGCGGATTGATAGAGGTAAGCAGTTCCAGAGGGAGGGGGCGGTGAAAGTGAATGCCCTGGAGCTTGTGGCTTGCTTCATATTCCTGAATGTGTTTGGGATCTCAAGTGAGTGCAGTGCATTTTCTCTTCTGGTTCTTGTGTTTGGGGGATCTGGATGAGTGTAGAGAGAATGGATGGGGTTATATTGTTCAGTAGTTTGAAAGTAGTGGTGAGTGTTTTGAACTTTATTCGACTTGGAAGCCAGTGGAGGTCATATAAGATGGGGGTGATGCTGTCAGTTAGTGAGGTTTTACAGATGATTTTTGCAGTGATGTTCTGTGCTCTTTGGAAGATGTGTAGGCTTTTGGCGGGTAGACCCTGCAACAGACTGTTGCAGTAGTCGAAGTGGGGTGTGACAATCGCTTGGATTACTGATCTGTAGTCGTTTTCTTCTAGGAATGGCCATGTGTGTTGAATTGTTTTTAACTTGTAAAACACTGTTTTCACTGTTTGTTTCAGCTGGGGGAGCATGCTGAGTGTTTGATCAAGGGTTATACCGAGGTATTTGACTTCATTCTTGATTGGGAGGGTAGCGGAACTCAGGGTGATGTTTTGCGGGAGGGTGTGGTTTCGGCTTTTTGTGGTGTACATGGCTTCCATTTTTTTAAAATTAATATCGAGGTTGTTTGCATTGAACCATAGTTCAGTTTCATTAATGCAGTCGGATAGGTTTTTAAAGGAGGTTATTCGTATCTATGGGTATGGACAACATGATGTCATCTTCATAGATATAGTACTTTATGTTGAATTTTTTGAATATGTTGGTGATAGGTTGTAGGTAAAGGTTAAATAGTAAGGCTGATAGGGCAAAGCCTTGGGGAATACCTTGGTCTTGTGGGAAGGTAACCGGGGGCTCATTACCTAGTTGAATGCGTAATCTGTGGTTCGAGATGTAGGATATAAACCATTGTAGGACTGTTCCTCCTATTCCAATTTGTGTTAGTCTGGCTATGAGGGTGTTGTGATTGATGTTATCAAATGCAGAGGCAATGTCTAAGAAAATTAAAAGTAAGGTACATTTGGGCTTATCTAGACCACAGATGAGGTGGTCAAACAAGGATATCAATAGGGTTTCCACTCCATGAAAAGGTCGGAAGCCAAATTGATGGTTGTCTAGGGGGGCGTTGAAGTCTACATGGTCCTGGGGTTGTATTTGGATGATTTTTTCGATGATTTTAGCAACAAAGGGAATGCTTGCTATTGGTCGGTATGAGCTGGGTTCACTCTTGTTGAGTGATCTGTTCTTTAGTATAGGGCGTATGGAGGATATCTTTAGTTCTGTGGGCAAGGATTGATTTACTATGTGAAGGAGGTATGGGGCTAGGTCTTCCTTTGTATGCTTAATCCAAGAGACAGGACATGGGTCCAGGGGAGATGTGGTTGTGTTAATGTTTGTTATTGTATGTATTTATAAGGTATTTCTGGTCTATTTGGTGGAAGTTATTCTATGTATTGTGGTTTATTGGTGGTTCAAGAGTGGGGGGGGGGGTGTTGGATGGGTTTTTGCTTTTTAGTTTGGTAGCAAAGTAGTCAGCAAGTATTTGGAGTTTTATGTCGGTAGTGTCTAATTCCTTTTGGTTGTTTCTGGTCAGTGTTTTCACGATGGCGAACAGCTCTCTTGGTCTGTTGATTGCTCGGTTTAGGATCCTTGTGTGGTAGTCTCTTTTAGCTTGGTTTATTGCATTTTTGTATGCGTTGAGCAGGGTGAGGTATAGTTGTTTGTTTTCTTGTGTCTTGGATGATCTCCATCCCTTTTCAAGGTTTCTCAGCTGCTTCTTTATATGCACATACATCATGATTCCATGCACACTCTGTCCAAATTCCTCCTCTGAGCATAGCTGCTGTACAAATATGCTCCGACTAGTCATGACCTAAATTCATGAGGCCTTTTACACATGTAAATCAGCATTTTATTTGTGGAAATGATCAATAAAATTATCTCTGTGTTGTGCTCAAGAGAGCTTAACCCTGGAACTCATAAGGTGTAATATATACAGGCAACATATTGAGAAATGCTTGGAAGTTCATTTTAGGCTGCTGGCATTCACCTATTGGGACTCGACCTTTGTGCCTCATTTACCTGGGCTGCAGTCCCATCTCTTTGTATTTGATGATTTTCTATTTCTCCATGGGTAGTACAGAATAGTCACTTCAAACTGAGATTTTATGCCTTTCTTGTATTGTTCTTCAAGTCCCTTAAATTCCTTTTAGAGTTTTCCCTTTACAAATCTGCTGGCTGGATGATACAGTGAGGATTTCTTATCCTGCATACTTAGAGGGGGTAATTGTATAAAAGGTTTTCCGTTTGTAGAGCCTATTGTATTGCAAAGTCTATTTTACACATAGAAAAGGACTCTTACAAAATTGTACAGCCACATTTGCATATAAAGGGTAGGTGCATGGGAAGTGGCTTCAGTGATAAATAGGAATCCTGGACTGTGGGCCCTAGAAGTTTATAAAGGGATTTTAGAAAGGATGTTCAAGTACAACTGGGACGTCTAAGCTAGAACGTCTGAAAAAAGAAGCAGGCATGTCCAAGTGCAGACATGATTTCACAAATATGGATGTGCCCGATATGCACGCCTGTGGGGGCATCTCCAGATTAGTATTTCAGAACCATGACATCTACGAACAGTCTAATGGTTAGAGTAGTTAGCTAGGAACAGCATATCCCACTGCTGCCATCATTGAAATTGTGCTGGGTACTGGGGATGATGTCAAAATGAGCACCTTTCAGTTGCCTGGAGCAGGTCTAAATCTAGATGCAAACACCACCATGCACTTGGTCAGACTTGGATGTCCTCATGCTGGGGATGTCCACAGACCCTGCTTCTAAAATGGGTCTTGAGATGTTTCTGCGTTTTGAATGTCTCTATGTCCATTTTTGGACATCCAAAGCATGAATAGGTCTTCCAAAATGACCTTCTTAGTTTCACCCACATAAAGCTCATTTAACCCATTTGAAGGTACTAGATGACTTGCTCAGGCGCCTCCACCTTCATATTTAACACCAACCTATTTCTGACCCTCCAGTTATACACTAAAGGGGTCATTTTAAAGGTTTTAGGCATAATTTGGACATTCAAAGATTGAGATCATGCCAGAATCATTTTGGGCCTGATTCTGACCTGCACATGCTGGCTCTCTGTGCGCCCGGTTGGAACTGGATGCAGAGTTAGCCGGGATTCTGATCCAGCGGGGCACATTTAGCCCCACGGGATCAGAATCGCGTCCAGACCTGTACGTACAGGCCGGGACCCCGATTCCAGTTGGCCTGCATGTACAGGCCTTGTCCGGCTAACTTAGTCAGGGCTTTTGAATGTAGCTGCAGTACCATGGCATCCAGTTGCCATGGCACTGCGGATCCATTCAGGAACCACGATCTCTGGCCACCAAAAAGAATATTCATTCCTCACAGTCTGACCACTGATCTGGCCTCCCAAGACCAGGGTCAGGTTGCGGGGAATGTCCTCTGCCCCCTCCTGCCCTTTTTGAGCCCCAGGCCCACCGTTCCCCGCCAACTAGGGGAACTTATTCCACTTTAGAGGTGGAGTAAGTTCCCCATTTAAGCCCTGTTCCCAGACTAGGCTCTGGGGAGGCCCTCCATTTTGACTCTGGGACATGGGGTGGGGGGGGGGCAGGGGGCACCAGCTTATCTCTCATCTCAGTCAGCAGATTGTCTTGAGCCACCCCTGACTATAGCAAGGATAGAATAGGGTCATCAGACTCAGAGACTAAAGCAAAGGAGAAATACAGTACTATGGAGACAGAAAAACCCACTAGCCTTTCTGCTCCTTGTGAAACAAATCCCCAGAAAACAAAGAAACTTGCATGCAGACAAGTAGGCCAACTTTTAAAAGATGGAGTTAGTTGAATCAGTCAGAGTGGATGGAAGGTATCTGGCAGAAATCATTCAATTAGGAACAGAGCTAGCTAGAGCGGGCAAATAGTCACAAACTGGTGTCCACATAAATGTTATCCCTCTTTTAGAAACTAGAATATAGGAAAACTTTGTGTCATCTAATAGGGAACTTAACACCAAATTAACGTACATATACACATCTTTTATAAGCATGCACACATTCACAGACAAGTCAGGGGCACTTATCAGGAAGGCCATTTTTGCACGAGGGGATCCTGCCTTCCTGATTAAGGAGGTGATTAAGCATAACAAAATTCTTTGGACTCAGCTTCCACAAAGTCATGCCCTATCACAAGCAAAAATTCTAGCAAGGAATTTGTAACAACTTGCATACTATCTTCTATAATAACCATGACAGTGGGGTCCTCTGGAATAAGTGGAGAAACCTGAGGAAAACAGCCAAATCTAAGCCAATGGCAAGAGTCAGAGAGGAGTCTTCCAGCCAAGTCACTTTGTCATAGATTAAACGCCAAGTCCTGTCCACTTTGGATGATGCCACATTCATTGGGATCATCCAGATGGATACCACCCACTGTATTCTTAGAGAACTAGATCAATGGCATATGATGGATATGATCTACCTAGATTTCAGCAAAGTCTTTGATACTGTTCCTTATAGGAGGCTTATCAATAAACTGACCAGCATGGGGTTGGGTCCCAAGGTGGTAAACTGGATCAGAAATTGGTTGACTGACAGATGACAGAAGGTGGTGGTGAACAGAACACACTCGGAAGAAAGGAAGGTGAGTAGTGGTGTGCCCCAGGGAATGATCCTGGGACCAGTACTGTTCAATGTATTTGTGAGTGATATTTCTGAAGAATTGAAGAGAAAAGTCTGCCTTTTTGCAGATGACATGAAAATTTGCAACAGAGTGGACTTCTCTGAGGGAGTGGACAATATGAGGAAAGATCTACAAAAGCTGGAAGAATGGTTTAATACCTGACAGTTAAGATTTAATGTAAAGAAGTACAGAGCAATGTACTTGGGATGCAGAAATCCAAAGGAGCTGTATGCTATAGGGGGTGAGAGGCTGGTGTGCATGGATGAGGAGAGAGACCTCAGGATGATAATGTCTGGGGATTTCAAGCCAGCAAAAGATGTGTAAAGACAGTGACCAAAGCCAGAAAGTCATAACCAGCAGAAAGGAAGTGACATTAATGCTCCTGTACGTCTCTGGTGAGGCCTCACTTGGAGTATTGTGTTTAGTTTTAAGAACATAAGAACATAAGATATGCCATACTGGGTCAGACCAAGGTCCATCAAGCCCAGTATCCTGTCTCCAACAGTGGACAATCTAGGTCATACATACCCAGCAGTTTCCCCAAAAGACACAGGTTCTGCAGTGCTTGTACTAGGTCTAGCATTGATATCCTGGGTCCCTTCTTAATAATGGTTTATGGACCTTTCCTCCAGGAACTTGTCTAAAACATTTTTAAACCCAGCTACACTAACAGCCTTTACTACATCCTCCGGTAACAAATTCCAGAGTTTGATTACATGTTGAGTGAAAAAATATTTTCTTTTATTAGTCTTAAATAGTTTACCCTGTAGCTTCATTGCATGTCCCCTAGTCTTCCTATATTCTGATAATGTAAACAGTTGATCTACATTTATCCGTTCCACTCCATTCATTAATTTATTGACTTCTATCATATCTCCCCTCAGCTGTCTCTTTTCCAGGTTAAAGAGCCCTAACCTTTTTAGCCTTTCTTCATAGGAGTATCCTTCCATCCCCTTTACCATTTTGGTGGCTCTTCTCTGAAACTTTTCTAATAATGCTATATCCTTTTTAAGATACGGCGACCAGAATTGCACACAATATTCAAGGTGCGGTCTCACCATGGAACGGTATAGAGGCATTATAATATCTTTTATTTTATTTTCCATTCCTTTCCTTATGATACCTAGCATTCTATTTGCTCTCTTGGCCGCCGCTGCACACTGGGCCAAGGGTTTTAACATGTTATCCACAATGACGCCTAAATCTTTTTCCTGGGTGGTGGTTCCTAAAACCATGTTGGCTGTCTCCCATTAGGCCATGACTATCTACATGCTGAGTAATTTTATTCTTTATGATGGTTTCTACCATTTTTCCCAGTACTGACGTGAGGCTCACCGGTCTGTAGCTTCCGGATCACCCCTCGAACACTTTTTAAAAATTGGTGTTACATTGGCGATCCGCCAATCTTCAGGTATTAGAGATGATTTTAATGATAGTTCACAGATTACTAATAGCAGGTCTGCAATCTCATATTTCAGTTCTTTCAACACCCTTGGATGTATACCATCCGGCCCAGGTGATTTGCTACTCTTCAGCTTATCTAATAGTTGTAATACATCTTCCCGATGTATCGACATTTCCTTCAATTCTTCTGCACCTTTAAATACCACTTCAGTCATGGGTAACATCCCTACATCTTCCTCAGTTAAGACCGAAGCAAAGAATTCATTCAGTCTCTCCGCTATCGCCTTGTCGCCTCTTAGTGCCCCTTTAACTCCTCTATCATCTAATGGTCCAACTGACTCTCTCACAGGTTTTTTGCCACGAATATACTTGAAAAAATCTTTATTTCACGTTTTTGCATCTGCAGCAAGCTTCTTCTCAAATACTCTCTTTGCCTTCTTTATCAATGCCTTGCATTTGACCTGCCAGTGCTTGTGCTGTTTCCAGGTTTCATCGTTTGGCTCTTTTTTCCATTTCCTGAAAGATGCTTTCTTGGCAACGTTTCTATCTTAGAGGAAAGGAGGGATAGAGGTGATATGATTGAGATGTTTAAATGCCTCTGTGGCATAAATGTTCAGGGAGAGAGCCTCTTTCAATTGAAAGCAAGTTCTGCTACGAGGGGACATGGGATGAGGGTGAAGGGAGATAGATTCAGGAGTGATATGCGGAAATATTTCTTTACAGAAAGAGTAGTGGATCCGTGGAATAGTCTCCCAGTGGAGGTGGTAGAGATGAGGACAGTAACTGAATTCAAAAAAGCATGGGACCAACACAGAGGATCTCTAAAGGTAAAAAGTGTTGTAGTTGTTGTTATGGAAGGACAAAATAAATAATTGTCACTTCTCGGAGCTGATCGCTGTTAAGCTATGTATTATGGATAAAGCTATGTATTATGGATAAAGCTCCACTTTTTAACCAATCTTAAGACTAACTTACTATAAATAGTTTGAATTAGCGACTGGGTCTCAGAATATAGACTATTCACTCAGCCTCTTCAACGGGCATTGTGAAAACGTCGTTTATACATCAATGACCCATACTTTTTTGTCGCTGGTATATTCCTTATTTTTTATCCGATTTTTTCTTAAATTTTTCATTGATACATCTTAAATTACACGTTTCTTGAACTGTCTTCTAAAGGTATTAGATATACTAGGAATAGCAACAGGTAGAGATGAATGAAACTTTATGGCTACTTAGCTTAGAGTTTGGCTGCAGCAGTGTCGTCATTCCAGAAACCCTTTTCCTTACATGTAGAAGCTGCAATTCCCAATTATGTTAGAAAAACTTTGATTATGCCATCTGTGCTATTCAGACCATGTTATCTATTGCTGAATATAGCAATTTCTTGCTTTCACATTGCCTGCTTATGGTGGCGACTTGTTGCTTTCATACTTCCCAACGCATGCAATGGGCGCCGTAGCGTTTCACCATAGACGTTTCGTCAGGGGATTATCTACCAAAGATGAACATATCAATCTTAGTAAATGCATCAGTATTACTAAAACTAAAAAATAGTGGTTAGTCTAGCAGGCTCCCCTGGTCGTTACTCACAGTTGTCTGTAATGTGCATCCACCTCTCACCAAAACGCCGCGCATGCGGGTTAGAGTTCACCACGAAATTTAAACCCTTGGATGAAAAGTAGGGGGGAGGGGATTGGTTTAATCGTAAACTGCAGGGAAGCTGCTCTAACAAGCTCCCCATTCTATTGAAGAATTAAGACCATTCGGGCTTAGAGTATTTAATCGAAAGATCCATTCTTGCTCTCGACGTAACAATGTGGAATCTCTTGTCTTCCCTTTCATACCTCTTGTAATTTGGCTTATAACGAGCCAAGTACCTGAATCGAGAGTTATTGTTTCATCCTAAAGAAAAATTAGCGACCTCACCAGGGAAAATACATTTAGTGACGAAATATTCCCCCTTTAGCTATGCAATCCAGCGGATAATAAAAAAACATAATAATATTCTGCATACTATACCGGGGTTGGAAAACCAAACAGTTCGATGTGTTTGGCAACGCCATAACAATTTTAAAGAAATTCTAAGTCCCACAGTTTTGCGTATGCCTTCTCCCAAACAACTAATAGAAACACCAGTCACTTTAAATGTGGCACATGCTCTATTTGCGACATGACTAGTGAATTACAACAATTTACACATGCAGGAAGGACTTATCCTATTCGGAACCGGACAACGTGTAATTCTTCCTATGTAGTGTATGCCATAGTTTGTCCATGCTCATTGTTATACATAGGGAAAACTGTTCGTGAATTTCGAGTTAGAATGGGTGAACACCGCAGTAGGCTAAATTGCAAAACAACCCAAGCTCCAATAGTATCTCACTGTTTACAAGAACAACATCCGTTCACTGCGTTAAAATGTTTTTGCATAGATCAAATTACAAGAGGTATGAAAGGGAAGACAAGAGATTCCACATTGTTACGTCGAGAGCAAGAATGGATCTTTCGATTAAATACTCTAAGCCCGAATGGTCTTAATTCTTCAATAGAATGGGGAGCTTGTTAGAGCAGCTTCCCTGCAGTTTACAATTAAACCAATCCCCTCCCCCCTACTTTTCATCCAAGGGTTTAAATTTCGTGGTGAACTCTAACCCGCATGCGCGGCATTTTGGTGAGAGGTGGATGCACATTACAGACAACTGTGAGTAACGACCAGGGGAGCCTGCTAGACTAACCACTATTTTTTAGTTTTAGTAATACTGATGCATTTACTAAGATTGATATGTTCATCTTTGGTAGATAATCCCCTGACGAAACGTCTATGGTGAAACGCTACGGCGCCCATTGAATGCGTTGGGAAGTATGAAAGCAACAAGCCGCCACCATAAGCAGGCAATGTGAAAGCAAGAAATTGCTATATTCAGCAATAGATAACATGGTCTGAATAGCACAGATGGCATAATCGAAGTTTTTCTAACATAATTGGGAATTGCAGCTTCTACATGTAAGGAAAAGGGTTTCTGGAATGACGACACTGCTGCAGCCAAACTCTAAGCTAAGTAGCCATAAAGTTTCATTCATCTCTACCTGTTGCTATTCCTAGTATATCTAATACCTTTAGAAGACAGTTCAAGAAACGTGTAATTTAAGATGTATCAATGAAAAATTTAAGAAAAAATCGGATAAAAAATAAGGAATATACCAGCGACAAAAAAGTATGGGTCATTGATGTATAAACGACGTTTTCACAATGCCCGTTGAAGAGGCTGAGTGAATAGTCTATATTCTGAGACCCAGTCGCTAATTCAAACTATTTATAGTAAGTTAGTCTTAAGATTGGTTATGGAAGGACAGACTAGATAGGCCATATGGCCTTTTTCTGTCATCATGTTTCTATGTTTCTATGTTAACAGCCTCTCTGATCTCACCTTTAAACCATGCTGGCAGCTTTTTGGACTTCCTTCCACTTTTCTTAAAGCGTGGAATACAGCTGGTCTGGGCTTCCAAGATAGTATTTTTCAACAACACCCAAGCTTGATGTAAGTCTTTAACCTTACTGCTCCTTTTAGTTTTTTCTTAACTATTTTCTGCATTTTATCATAGTCTCCCTTTCGAAAATTAAAAGGTAGTACTGTGGATTTCCTTACTATCTCTCCTCCACTAATTAAATCAAAGGCGATCATGCTATGATCACTATTGCCAAGTGGCCCCAACACCCTTATCTCTTGCACTAGGTCTGGTGTTCCACTAAGGACTAGGTCTAATATGGCTTCCCCTCTCGTCGGTTCATGGACCAGCTGCTCCAAGAAGCAGTCATTTATGTCATCTAGGAACTTTATCTCCCTAGCATGTACTGCCGTGACACTGACCCAGTTGATACCGGGGTAATTGAAATCGCCCGTTATTATTACCGCGCTGTAACCTTTGTTAGCTTCCTTGATTTCTTTGAGCATTTCATCATCCATTTGTTCATTCTGGCCAGGCGGTCGATAGTACACCGCCACCGCCATCACCTTCCCCTTTTTACATGGAATTTCAATCCATAGAGATTCTACAGCAAATTTTGTTTCCTGCAAAACTTTAATCCTTTCTGACTCAATGCCCTCTTTAACATAGACCGCAACCCCTCCACCAATTTGATCAGCTCTATCATTACGATATAGTTTGTACCCAGGTATCACAGTGTCCCACTGGTTGTCCTCCTTCCACCATGTCTTTGATATTCCAATCACATCTAACCTCTCATTTAGTGCTATATATTCTAACTCTCCCATCTTATTTTTTAGACTTCTAGCATTTGCATACAAGCATTTTAGAGACTGTATTTTATTCATATTAATTTGGCTATTGGTAGACATGGGTAATTTGGGATTTTTAAGCTCTGTCTGCTCCATACTCAAGGGCATTTGGGTTACTTTACTCTTTTTTGGAACCTCTCTGCTTTTGGTAGTATCCTTTAATGATACATGCTTCTGAACCATCTGCTCTTGGGCAACTGTCGACTTTCCCCTATTATCTAGTTTAAAAGCTGCTCTATCTCCTTTTTAAAGGTTAATGCCAGCAGCCTGGTTCCATCCCGGTTAAGGTGAAGCCCATCCCTTTGGAAGAGCCCCTCCTTTCCCCAGAATGTACCTCAGTTCCTAACAAATCCAAACCCCTCATCTCTGCACCATTGTCTCATCCACGCATTGAGACTCCGGAGCTCTGCCTGCCTTTTTGGTCCTGCACGTGGAACGGGAAGCATTTTGGAGAACACTACCCTGGAAGTTCTGGATTTCAACTTCCTACCTAAAAGCCTAAATTTAGCTTCCAGAACCTCCCTACCACATTTTCCTATGTTATTGGTACCGACACGTATCAAGACAGCAGACTCCTCCCCAGCACTATCTAAGACCTTATCTAGGTGGCACGTGAGGTCCGCTATCTTTGCACCAGGCAGGCATGTTACCAGGCAATCCTCACGTCCACCAGCCACCCAGCTATCTACATGCCTATTGATCGAATCACCAACTATAACGGCTGTCCTAACCCTTCCCTCATGGGCACATGGCCCTGGAGAAACTTCCTCGGTGCGAGAGGGTTTTACATCACCTGGAGGACAAGTCCTAGTTACAGGATCACTTCCTGCCACACCAGGGTGATGCTCTCCTGTCACATGACCTCTCTCCTCCATGGCAACAGGGATGCTGCCAGACTGGAGGTGGGACTTCAGGACTATATCCCTGTAGGTCTCGTCTATGTACCTCTCTGTCTTTCCTATGTTTTCCAAGTCTGCTACTCTAGCCTCTAGAGAATGGACTCGTTCCCTGAGAGCAAAGAGCTCCTTGCACCTAGTGCACACGTAAGACCTCTCACCAACTGGGAGAAAATCATACATGTGGCACTCAATGCAAAAGACTGGAAAGCACCCATCCCGCTGCTGGACTGCTGTCTGCATCTTAGTTTTAAGTTTTTGTTTAGATCGTTAAGTTCTTTACTTACTAAGGGTTGCTATGGATATTTATACCAATAAAACTGTACCTAATACGTTTAATATACCTTGTTCACCTGAAGCTTAATTAATATCAGGTCCTTAGTGTGTGTCTGATTTGGGTAACAAGCTTCACCTGAGAGCACCTCCTGTCTTTTAAGATGTGTAAGTACCTATAAAGCTATGATTATCCCAGGGGTGGGTGGGTTTGGGGAGGGAGGAAGGGAAATAACACTTATTAAAAGAGGGCTGCTACACTGTACCCTGTCCTGTGCTGCTGAGGTAAGCTATATTCTGATTTGATTTAAATTATAGCTCTTTGCTGCTGCTAGGCTCTAACCTATTGTGAAATTTAAACTACAAGCTCTCTGCTGGGTTCTAAATTTAACCAGAAAGCTCTCTTCTGTGTTTTAAATTTAAACTAAAAGTACTTTGCTGATGCTAGGCCCTGAGTGACTATTAAATTTAAATTACAGCTCTCTGCTGGGTTCCAAATTTAACCAGAAAGCTCTCTTCTGTGTTTTAAATTTAAACTAAAAATACTTTGCTGATACTAGGCCCTGAGTGACTATTAAATTAAAACTATAAGCTCTCTGCTGGGTATGAAATGTAACCAGAATGTTCTCTTCTGTGTTTTAAATTTAAACTTAAACTGCTGCTACTAGGCCCTGACTGATTTAACAAAAAATAGTGGGTTCACAGATTAAATAGCTTTAATAGAAAGAATTCCTTTCAGAAAATTCCCAGAAGTATATACTCACAATTGCAGATCTCTCTCCAGAAGTAATAGTCCCTTTTTCTAGTCCTTCAAGACTCCTTTGGAGACCATATCTCACAAAGGATATAAAAAGACTTGAAACCCTTTAGAGGAAGGCGACCAAAATGATTTAGAGCCTGCGGCAGAAGACATATGAGAAGAGACTTGAAGAACTTAATATATTTACCCTAGAGGAGAGGAGGGACATGGAAGATTTAATAGAGACATTTAAATACTTAAAGGGTATTAATGAACAAACAAACCTTTTTCAAAGAAGGAGAAGCTGTAAAACTAAAGGGCATTAAATGAAGCTGCAAAGAGGTAAACTAAAGCAACGTCAGGAAATACTTTTTCATTGAAAGGGTGGTAGATGCTTGGAATGCCCTGCCAATGGATGTGGTGGGGGCAAATATAGTGATGGAATTCAAAATGGCATGGGACAGACACAGTGGATCCCTGTATAGCAAGAGGATGAAATAAAAAAAACGTAACTATTCATTTATTCATCAATAAATAGAGAGGGATGACCTGCACGGAGCAGCACATATAACTTTAAACAGAGGCATAGAGGGAGATGACCTGCATGGAGCAGCGGGCACACCTACTCTAGCTACCTTACTGGGCAGATTAGATAGACCATACTGGTTTTTATCTGCTGTCATATACGTGCAGTTTGACCCTTTCTCTCACCACACTCTACAACCATTCTCCTTGCACTTGTCATATCCAAAATTGATTTGCAATATTATTTATCTTGGTCTCCCTCAGTATCAACGTCACTGTATTCAGCTCATTCAAAACACTGTCATCCATATACTTGCCCATGCCTCAAGATTTGATGATGTCACACCACTCCACATTCATCATCACTGGCTCCCTGTACGGTTTTTATTTCAACACATAGTAACATAGTAACATAGTATATGATGGCAGATAAAGATCAGTATGGTCCGTGCAGATCATCCCTCCCCATGCCTTTGTTTAGGACACCCACTGCTCTGTGTAGGACACCCCTGTTTACTGAGATATAAGAGATAGTTATGTTTGTTATGGCTGCAGCATCCTTTGCCAGCTGTGTGAGGTCAATGTTGCTCATACAGGCCCCAACATGTTTACAAGTAGCTGGAAACTGTAAATAAACATACAAATTGCTCATTCGGACCCACCGTGCTCTTCACTCTAGTCTTCCCTGCTACCTTACTGACTCTTTCACTCCTCATGCTCCTCACTATGCCCTCTGAGAAATCTATGCAAACCGTCTGTGCCTTCCCTCTGTATCCCAAGCACATTTGTCATCCACTCGTTCATCTGCTTTTTATTTCTTTGTCCCGGTCCTTTGGAAGTCCCTGCCCCCTTTCCTCAACCTGAAGAACTCTTATCCTAAATATAAGCCTCTTGCTTTTGACCTCCCAATCTCCTGAGTACCCCTCCTCTTTCCTAAAGTATATGTTTTTCCTATGTTGAATGAGTTTCTATCCTATAATTTATGGCATTCCATTTCTATCTCTAGTTTTACTTTGTTTTTATAATGTACACCGCCCTGCTGCTAACATGAAGGGCGGTTAAGAAAGTCTTAATAAACATAAACATATTATTATGTTATCAGATCTTGTCAATTTCTTACTCTGCTTGTAGCTTATGGCTGTACATGGAGGCTCCTACCTGATTGTAAACCCCCTGTCTCAAAATTGACAATGTGTGGGCTACTCTTTTAGAGTTCCAGCCTTCTGGTAGTCTAAGTCTACCGCCTTATCACCTCTCTGATACCTCCATGCAAGGATGCTACTATCCCATGCTTGATAAATGGTATGGCTGGTGGAGGAACAACATGAAGTGACGCCACATAATGTGTACTGTAGCTTCTGCAGGTTGCTATTGGGCTGAAGTTCTGGCCTTCTGTTCAGTGATGCCATGTTAACATCAATGCTAAAAGTATACCACCCATGTACATATCTCGGCTATAATGTCTCCCTTTTTTGTTTCCTACCTGCAAGTGAAGAGAAGGAAATGCCTGAAGAGGCAGATGATGGGTAGAGTGGCTTGTTGAGAGAGAAGGAAGCTGAAATGAGCTCAGAGCTGAGGGATGTGGAATGGAGTGGAGGAGTGGCCTAGTGGTTGGGGCAAGGTACTTTAGGCCAGAAGGTCAGGGGTACAAATCCCACTAGAGGACAGCAACCTTGGGCCAGAAGGACTGGGGTTTCTAGTCCCACAGGTGCTCCTTGTGGTCTTGGGCAAGCCACTTAACCCTCCATAGCCCCATGTTCCCTGTAAAATAGTTATCTCCAAGTTATAATGCCCTGTTCAATGTAATTTCAGTTTGTTCAATGTAAACCACACTGATGCAGAATAGCATGGTGTATAAGAGAATGTAAAAAAATAAATGTGTATTAGAGGCACTGCCTTTGGCAAGAGGCAGAGAATGAGTGGCAGGTGGATATGCTACATGAAGCTTCATCAAGTGATGAAGAAGCTCCAGGATGCAGCTGTGGATCACAGTGTTGCCACCAGAACTGGAGGAGGCTTTACTATACATGGGATGCTCAGCTCTTCCACCATTGCAGAAGCACTGGTAGAGATGAAAAAAAGACCATGTCTGACCCAGTTTGGCAACTCCTATATTCTTATGACCCTGTAGTGAAGTGTGCTGAACAACTACTGCAGCAAAATACTGTGGTGTGACAGGCATCAGTACAGACCTGCAGACCTTCACTACTACAATGGAGTTACCTATTGAGAATTGGGAAGGATTGCTGATCACATTCCTCCAGCTGAGAACGTTCTTCCTTCATCTCCTCCTGCTCATTCCTTTCCTCATTTTTCTCTCTTTCCTACTACTCCTAAGTCCTACAAACACAGGGTACGGTCTGACTTACTCCCCTTTTCTGACTTGGACGGAGCTTAAGGCTATGCCTCTAAGGTGGCAGAAAAAGAAGGCGTCCCTTCCAAGGCTAGGGTGGCCTCAGATATGGTTTCACTTTGGCACAGTGCTTGAATGGAAAGGCTGCAACATCCTTTGCCAACTGTATGAGGTCAATGTTGTGGTGACCCCCAATGATAAAATCAAATGCGTCTCTCTTCCTTTACCTTTAACGTATTGTCGCTGTAATCATTTGTTGAATTATTAATATATTATAGGCTTTTGCAATATGTTTTTATTTATAAAATTTACTTATTTAAACCACAGTAATTAATCACAATAACAAGTAACAATATTTGATTTCAAAATTATGATGATTTTGTAGTCAAATCACTAATATAAAATACAATTATTTTTTCTACCTTTGTTGTCTGACCAATTTATTCTCTGATCATGCTGGTCCCGATCTGAGGCTTCTGCTTTCCTGTCTTCTCTTAACTCTCTTTTTGTGGTCTATGGTCCATCTGCCATTTCTTATCTCTTCTTTCATTTTCTTCACTTTTTCCCTTCAGCCTATTTCCAGTCCCAGTAACCCTCCCCAGTATCAGCCCCTTTCCAGTCCTCACTCTCAGTACCTTCCAATGTCAACTTGCATTCCCATGACTGCCACTGGTGTCCATTCCCTTCCAGTCCCCCTCCTTCCCCACTGAGCAGTCCCTTCTAGTATAAATACCATGGCAGCCCCTCTCAGATCCACTCCCTTCCAGTTCCATTCTCCCATCCCCTCATATCAGCCCATTTGTAGCCTTAGTCACTAGTTTTCTTCCAGGGCCAGCAGCAGCTCTATCCTCCCCTCCCCACAATCAGCCCATTCCCAGTTGAAGCCCCCCAATCGGCTCACTTCCAGTGCTAGTCCCTCCTCAACCCCATTACCAGTGCTAGCCTCCCCTAATCAGCCCAATACCAATCCTACCCCCCCCCCCCATAAGCTCATTACCAGTCCTAGCCTCCTCTAATCAGCCCATTTCCAGTCCTAACCTCTCCCATCAGCTCATTACCAGTCCTAGCTTCCCCTAATCAGCTCATTTCCAGTGCTAGTCCCCCTCAACCCCATTACCAGTGCTAGGCTCCCCTAATCAGCCCATTACCAGTCCTACCCCCCCATCAGCCCATTTCCAGCCCTAACCTCCCCGATCAGCTCATTTCCAGTGCTAGCCCCCCCATCAGTCCATTACCAGTCCTATCCCCCCCTATCAGCACATTACCAGTCCCAACCCCCCCTTGATCAGTCCATTCCCAGTCCTAGCCTTCCATAATCAACCCATTACCAGTCCTAGCCCCCCCCCCCATCTGCCCATTATAATCCTAACCCACATTCTCTCCTCTCTGTCTGGCATTTATTGCCCATCTGTACAGTATGTCCCCCTGTCTCTTCCCTTTGTCCATGTCAGCCCCCTCCCTCCATACATACATCCATGACCCCCTCCCTCCCTCCATCCATCCATCAATGTCAGCCACGCCTCCCTCCCTCCCTCTCTCCATGTCAGCCCTCCCCTCCCTTCTTCCCTCCATCCATGTCAGCCCCCCTCTCTCCATGTCAGCTCTCCCGCCCTCCCTCCCTCCCTCCATCCCTTCATGTCAGCCCCCCTGTCCATGTCAGCCCTCCCTCCCTCCCTGCATGTCAGCCCCCCTCTGTCCATGTCATCCCCCTCCCTCCATCCATTAATGTCAGCCCCCCTCCCTCCCTCCATTCATGTCAGCCGTCCCCTCCCTCCCTCCATTCATGTCAGCCCCCCTCGCTCCATGTCAGCCCCCCTGTCCATGTCAGACCCCTCCCTCCCTCCCTCCCTCCATCCATCCATCCATCCATCCCTCCTTGTCAGCCCCGTTGCAGGGTCCCTTCCCCCTCCTCCCCTCTCCCTGTCTGCCTGCTATTGCCCTGCTGTTCTTCTACAGCCGCGGCTCCCTGTCTCTTAGGGAACTGCGGCTATACCTGTAAAACCGTTGCGGAGCCTTCCTGTCTCTCGACGGGCTCTGTGCAGCATTGTCCCACCTCCAAAGGAAGTGGTAAACAATTTCCTTTGGAGGCGGGACAATGCTGCACGGAGCCCATCGAGAGACAGGAAGGTTCTGCAATGGTTTTACTGGCATTGCCGCTGTTCCCTAAGAGGCAGGGAGCCACGGCTGCATTAGAAGGGACTGGGAGGCAGTGAGTTTGCCGCTGCTGAGAAGCGGACTCGGCAGCGGCAGCAATTTGGGTGATTTTTTTTTTAACGGCGGAGTGAGGTGAGGCAAGGTGAGCCCCGATAAATCCTGTGCGACCCCCGTAGGGGTCGCGACCCACAGGTTGAGAACCGCTGGTCTAAACCCTCCTCCTCTCTGTGGAAGCTTCAATCCCCCCTGCTGATTCCACAGCAGCTCTATACCCCATCCCACTTCAGAAGCACAATGCCTAAGCTCCCTCCAAACATCTCTGATCCCCTCCTCCCAAGGGCTCTCTTGCAAAAAAATGCTCTTGACCTCAGATCCAAGATGGCAGGAGGCAGCAGCTAGGCTCTGGTGTGCTGTTCTTGATGAGGAGGAAGAGAAAGGTGAATCAAGGTGCATTACCCCAGGCCACTGTGTTGACCTCAATGCCAGTTTCAGATCCTCTGGATGCCTATGTGTGACACCAGGAGCCGCAACCAGAATCAGGGGATGGAAGCTCGGCTGGAGGACGCTTGGGGCTGGGTAGTTCAGTGTCTCTTTCGGGCAGTGACCTCACTCCCCCGGAAGCACAGCGGCCTCGAAAGCAGCTGTGCCTAGGATTGGCTTGTGGAGGTGTGGAAGCACAGGACTCTCCTGAGCTGGGAGTTGCTGTGTCCTTGCTGGGGTCACCTTCACAAAGCCTGGCAGATGAAGATGTTCATCTGCAGGATCAACAATCTGGGCTGACTCCCAAGAACGGAGGTTCTGCCATGGCATCAGGAGATAGTGCCAGGAAGTCCCCCTCGGACCTGCAGACCAGTGCAGCAAAGCCAGTCGTGCAGCATGGAGTTGGAGTATCTTTTTTTTTACAGCATCCTGACAAATTCACCATGGAGGCTATCTGGTTAGCTATTAATCAACTTGGAGAGGCTCTCACAAATCGGATAGTTAAGATTCAAGGACAGGTTGCTTCTAATACTGAAGATTTGGCACAATCAATGCAGGAATTGGGTTTGATAAAGAATAGTGTGGAAGATGTGACTGTAAGGACCCAGTGTTTGGAGACTTTGTCCGATATGTTTATAAAAGATTCTAATCATTTGAAAGCTAAGTTGGAGCAGTTAGATAATTATACTAAGCTTACTAATCTTTGTTTGATTAATTTTCCTTGCTCCCCTGTTATCTCAGCTAAGAAAATGTTTAAACAATATTTGGTGTAAATTTTGGGGGTCCCAGTAGATTCATGCCCTCCTATAGTAAATTTACTACCTTCCAAGTGGCCAGAAGACCTTGGCTAATGCTGAGGCTACTGGACTTGGGCAACTTGATGTGTTAAATGTTTCAGAGCTACTAGAAACATCAGATATCTCTAGTATTAGGCCTGCAAACTGTTTAGTTACTTTTGCCTTAATTTCCGATCGAGAATGTCTTTTGAGGTTGTTTTTTTGGAAAAGAAACTTGATGTTTAAGGGGTGTCTTGTTCAGATTTTTCCAGACTTGGCTAAAGAAACCTGCCGTCGCAGGAAAGAGTTTCTGGTACTGCACCAGCGGGTTCTTCAGCTTGGGGATTTGTATTTTCTTAAGTATCCATGTAAATGCTTGGTGAAATTGCAAGGTAATTTCTTTGTATTTCTTTTTCCTTCACAATTGATTTCCTTTTTGAATTCTAAGGGCCTTTGTGGGGCGAATGAGTGGGCCTCCTAGGCTGTGTATTGGTATATCTGGCTGCTGATGTCTCTGTGTTTCCTTTGGATAATCGGGTTTATTTCCTTCTCTTGGATCCCTATAGTGTGGGCTAGTGGAGGGGTTTGCTTATTGAATTGTATCTGTTTATTATATTTCTGTTATTATGTTGTCAAAAGTATCCCCCTTTACTGTTGCAAGTGATCTAACTTGTAATTATATTTTGAAGATGCAATAAAAAAAATGCTCTTGACTTGACTAACAACAACTATATCCCCTCTAGATGCTTTCCATATCAGATTGTCCGCCCTGAATTCCCAACACTGGACTTACAGAGGTAGTCAGTGAGAGCAGTAGAGATGCCCACTTGCTCCTAAACATACAGTCAGATTCAAAATGTGCACTGAGGACCCCTTGTGGTAATCTCTTGGTACTTCTATGAGGTTACCGTTAAAGGTCATTGATGCCATTATGGATTCATCATTCTACCTGCTACCACTAAGTATGATGACCCCTGATAAGCCTGAGGTTGAAGATCAAGATGTGTGGGTGGTCTGCTGGGAGGGCCTCTAGGGGCAGTTATAGTTGAGAGTGTGTGTGTGGGGGGGGGGGGGGTGCTGGAGCTTCCCTGGGGTGGCTTGGTCATTGTACTTCTGCAGGTGCTATGGTGGAGAGATGAGATATTAGAGCTGTTGCTGCTGGACAATGTAGAGGTAGGAAGGGAGGAAGGGAAGAGTCCAGGATCGGCATGGGGAAGGGTATCCGAGTTTTGGGCAGTGATGGGGGTAGGGGCAGTCTGGCCTCAGCATTCACAGCTGCCTCTGCCAGTAGGCACTTTTTAATGCCTAGAAGCACATGTAAATGCCGACATCTAAAAATTGTCAATGAGACATGGATTCCTTATATGAAACAGGAAATCTATGTCTGCATTGTAGGTCCACCTAAACCATTCCCTCTCTCCACTCCTCAACTCCCCCAAGCAATTTATACATGGAGAACAGACCCACATCTGAACAAACCCTGTATATTCCAGTCTAGATGTGTAAATGCTGCTTTTTAGACATGGGAATCCTTCTAAAATAACCCCTTTTTGACAATATCTTCCATCTCTCTCTCTTTACACCTATTTAATTGCCAGCCAGTGAAGAAATGTAAATATTTTAGGCTTAAAGGTCAAATTACACCTGTTCTAGCAGCAGCTTGTTCCCCTTTTCCAAACACTTTGAACAATATATTATGATAAGCTAAAGATTAAAATAATCTTTTTAATTAAGGCAATTAAAAGCAGCTATTATTGCACTTTTATCGGAATGACAAAATATTTGCTCTGCAAAGCTGCAAGCCAATAAAACTGCTGAGGTCTTAAGTATCTGCCTGACATGCTGCTAGATTAGGGGATTCTAAGAAAAAAATACAATAACAGAGTACTTCAGCAGTTTCATTTTTAAATAACAGAAGTTAAATTACCTTTCGAAATGCTGAAGCATTTTCAAGCTTTTGAGAACCATCATATTGATCACAGCCTTTTTTAATGAGAAGTGAATCATTTTAAACTGACTTCACTGCTCCAGCTCCCCAGGATTCTCTGGAAGTAAAAGTGTGAGTTAAATTTAAATAAATAAATCAATGCCTACATTTAAATGGCAACCCAATGGATTCCATAGTATGAGATTGGATGTAATGTAAGGAGTGGAGGAGTGGCCTAGTGGTTGGGGCAAGGTACTTCAGGCCGGAATGTCAGGGGTTCAAATCCCACTAGAGGACAGCAACCTTGGGCCAGAAGGACTGGGGTTTCTAGTCCCACAGGTGCTCCTTGTGGTCTTGGGCAAGCCACTTAACCCTCCATAGCCCATGTTCCCTGTAAAATAGTTATCTCCAAGTTATAATGCCCTGTTCAATGTAATTTCAGTTTGTTCAATGTAAACCACACTGATGCAGTATATAAGAGAATGTAAATAAATAAATAGCTGGAAATAAGATATGGACAAATACACATTTACAAAATTCTGGTGAGAAAAAAACAGAGGTTCATACAGCAGGAACTGTTTGCAGTTTGCAGATAAACTGATATCAAATCACCTCCTTCATTTATATTATTGAAGTTTCCTTTCACTTGTTAAAATCTTGTGAGTTGATCAGCTCATATGGCTTTATTGTAAGTGTTCATCCATGACTTTGGACAACAGGTTTATTTCCTGGTGCCGACACTTCCTGATGCTTGAGCTACTGAGGGGGGTGAAGTTATAGGAGAGGGAGAGACAATGAATAAAGTATTGCTGGTTTTGAATAGGGACAGAGCACAACTTGCTGACTCAGGTAGTTTGTTCCAGGCATATAGAGCAACAAGGTGGAATGAATGAAGCCTGGAGTTGGGATTGGCAGAGAAGGGCACAGATAAAAGGGATCTTGCCAGAGGAGCAGAGTTCCTGAGGAGAGATGTATGGAGATAGAAGAGAGGAAAGGTAGCGAGGAGCTGCTGAATGAAGGCACTTATAGGAGAAGATTGAACTAGATATGGAAATGGATAGGGAGCCAGTGAAGAGAAGAGGACCTACATGAGCATAGTCACACTGATGGAAGATAAGCCGTGCAGCTGAATTCTGAACAGATTGAAGGGGAGAGAGATGATTCAGAAGGAGACCAGTAAGGAGCAGGCTACAATAGATAAGACAGGAGGTGTCTAGAGAGTGGATAGGGGTCTTAGCAGTATGTTCAGAAAAGAAGGTATCTTTGGGCACTCAGTTCTTCACCAGTCTTGCTTCTTACAGAGTTGTCCATACCTCCTCCAGTGCCTTGTTCTTGTAGACCATACCATTCACCATAAAATTTAATCCTAAAGGGAATATCCAACAATAGTGACTATCACTCTTGCACAACACCATGGTTGGTTCTCTAAGGTCCCTTCGCTTTTGCAATATAATGGAAGCAGGGCCGCCATATATTTCTATAGCATTGCCCTCCCATTGTAGGGTCTTTAAGGTCCGAGAAGTCCGGAGAGGTTTTACTTTGACTGGGTACCATAAAAGACAGACTACTGTATCATGCGGCTTCACAGCTCTTGGCAGACCCAAGCCCCAATGCGCCTTCTCAATATGCATTTCCTTTCCATCCTCTGATGGGGGAGGCCTGGCCCAATGTCCACTGAAACACCTGTTGGAGCAGTGCACATTTGCATATTGGTCCTGTCTGGGGATGCCAAGAATTCACAAATAAGAACATAATAATATAAGAAATGCCATTTTAGATCAGACAAAGGTCGATCAAGCCCAGTATCCGGTTTCCAACAGTGGCCAATCCAGGTCACAAATATCTGGCAGGTTGCCAAAAGGCACACAGGTTCCACAATGCTTGTCCCGGGGCAAGCAATGGATTTCCCAAGTAGTCTTTAATAATGGTTTATGGACCTTTCATCCAGGAACTTCTCCAAGCCTTTTTTAAACCAGCTACACTAACAACTTTTCCTACATCCTCCAGTAACGAATCCCAGAGTTTGTTTACATGTTGAGTAAGAAAATATTTTCTCTTATTAGTCTTAAATGGGTTATGTTGTAGCTTCATTGCATGTCCCCTAGTCTTTCTACTTTTGGATGGGGTAAACAACTAATGCACGTTTATCTGTTCCATTCCATTCATAAATTTATGGACCTCTATCATATCTCCCCTCAGCCGTCTCTTTTCCACGTTGAAAAGCCCTATCCTTTTAAGCCTTTCCTCATAGGGGTATCCTTCCATCCCCTTTACTATGTTGTTGTCTCTTTGTACCTTTTCTAGTTCTGCTATATCCTTTTTAACCCTGGAATTACCGAGATTTTTTGCACACACTGAATACCGTTGGGGTCATAATTGACCCCACGACAAATTTTAATTGTTAACCATGAAAAATTTAAACTAAACAGACAAAATATTATTCAGAATTAATTATTTATTATATGAAGGTTAAATGTTTTGAAATTTAATGCTTTATCATAAAATTACATGAAGAAGAGTTGCCATGAAAGCAGTTTTTGCATGCACTTGATGAACACAGTAAAGTACTACAGTCATTTGCATGAGACACAGAGAATTTCTGAACGTTCTTTTGCAAACATTGCGCTTGCAGGAGGTGCAAACTATGTTGCTGTTCTTGTCTTTTTCTCTGGAACAGCAGTGACACCTTGCCCTTTTCTTTGGGATCCCGACATTGCAAACAGCATCAGTGGCTTCTTCAATGCTGGAAGAAGTCTCGCTGCAATTACTCTGAAGCAGCTGCTTTCCTAATTCCAAGAGGAATAGACAACGTCTGTGCTTTGACTTGGACTGCCATTCTGGATTTAGTGACATCCAAACAATGAAGGCGTTCAAAGCACTGATGTCCAACATGTTGTAGAAGATTGTCACTGGCCAGCGTCTTGTCATTCGTTTTATGGTATACGTGCGCAACATTTGATCTGCCGTATCTACTCCACCTTTACTAGAATTATAGTCCAAGATCATGCATGTTTTTTTTGTCTGGACGTGTGTTATCTACTTCTTCTTGATCATTCAAACTGCTCAGAAGAACAACCACTTTTCCTTTCTTCGGGCAATAGGAAACCAGAGTGGCGTCATCGCGAAAGGCAAACAGTGAAATGAATAACTCTCGGCCCTTTGCTGTTACAAATTCTGGAGGTAATTCTTTTCTGTTTTTTCGAATTGTCCCCAAAAGTGTCATTTGTTTTTCTAGCAATTTCCGTGACAGGGATAAACTGCAGAAGAAATTGTCAACAGTAACATTTCTGCCAGATCGCGTCAATCCTTCAGTGAGTTGCAGCACAACCATTTCACCCTGATTCTGTTCCCTGTTTTGTCCGAGTTCCCTTCCTGTATATACTTGAAGATGCAGAACATATGACATTGCACTGTCACACAACATCCATAGCTTTATGCCATATTTCCCAGGTTTGCTGGGAATATGTTGTCTGAACGGAACACGGCCACAAAAGGTAAGCAGTTGCTCATCCACGGTAACATTTTCACCAGGAACAAAGGCGTCACTTAGAGTTGCTTCCCAGGTATCAAAAACATGTCTGATTGGAGCAAGCTTATCTACGCCTCGTTGTTCACGTCTATTGGATGCATCATCAAATCTGAGAACACAAGAAATTTGCTGAAAACGGTTACGGACCATATTTTTACCGAAAAACAGAAGACCATCTTCAAGGTTCCACAACTGAACTATGGATTCATTTCGTGACTTGTACACGCCTGAGAGGATCAGAAGTCCAAGAAAACGTTGAAATTCTCCGTCTGTCAAATCTTTCCAGGTGTCGTCATAAATGTGTCTTCCTTGTTTGCTTGTCCACATCTTGATTTCATTCAATAAGTTCTTCCTCATGAACAAGTGGAATGCTGTGAGAGGGCCATCAACATTTCGTACAGCATACCTTGTAGGACCTTGTTGTATGGGCATGACATTAGCTCTGGCATATCTTCCAGCAGCTTGCTTCTTTGGTTTTCTGTTCCATGATGTGGCATCCCTAGATACATAGGCTTCAATGGCAACATTTTTGCTTATAGTTGATGACCTCTTAGCTCCTCTATGACCACAGCTAAGATTCCTCACAGATGATATTGACACAGAGGACTCCTGCCTTCTTCCCCGTCCAGCACAGCCTTGACCTTTGCCTCGACCTGTAACTTGACTCTTTGCTGCAGGCGATGTTACCGGCTCAACATCAGTCTCACATTCACTTGGCAACCAACTGCTGCCGCCATCTGAATCATGACTGTCATCATTAGATTTATCGCCCGAACTTGGCTGATATGCTTCTTCGCTTGCTGAATATGCTGCATCATCAGACGACTCAGAGCCATCACTGTCAGCATCTCGTTGCAATATTTATCAAGACATGTGAGGAAGATCTACGCTTATGGATGAAAGGTAAAAAACAAGCATTTCGTTTCGGAATACCTATGATGTGGCGTGAACAAAGAGACCACAGCAGTGACTGCTATTTTTGCTCTTGCATTGTGAAGGGATACAACTTAACAAATAAGAACGTAATAAGTTACCCCAACCTTCCCTCAGCAATTAAGCCTATGCCTCATAGCAACAAAGTACCTGTGCCTGAACCACCAAAATCTTTGGATCATATTTGTGTGGACGGTTCTGATCATGATGAGACTCATCAGATGGCTTTTGCGGATGAGTCCAGTACTTCCGAGTTTGAAACTGAACCAGATCCGAAACCTGAACTTTTCTCTCAAGCTGAATTGAATGATTTAGTCCGGGATTTAGGACTCCCAAAAGATGCTGCCCAACTGCTAGGTTCTCGGCTTAAACAGAAAAATCTATTGTCACCAGGAACAACTTTTTATTGGTACCGCAACCGCGAGACGCAATTTTTGAAGTATTTCAGCAAAGAGGAAGATTTGGTATTTTGCAATGATATATACAGAGTGAAGGAGTAGCCTAGTGGTTAGAACACTGGCTTGGTAACCAAGCAACCAGGGTTCGATTCCCACTAGCACTCCTTGTGGCCTTGGGCAAGTCACTTAACCCTCCACTGCCTCGGAAGAAAAGCCTGGCAATCTACTTCTGGTGACACTGCCAAGAAAACCCAGGAGCTTCTGGGTCGCCAGGAGTCAGGACTGACTCAAAGGCACACATTGCATTTGCATACGGAGTGATGGAAAAGTTTAAACTCAAGTATGATCCTGCTGAATGGCAGCTGTTCATTGATTCGTCAAAAGACAGCATAAAAGGTGTTCTTCTTCATAATGGCAACACATTCGCTTCAGTTCCTATTGCTCACTCTGTTATTCTCCAAGAAAAATACGAGAATTTGGCCCTGAGTCTTCAGAAGATTCGTTATGATGAGCATAAGTGGATGATTTGTGGAGACTTTAAAATTCTATCCATGCTATTAGGGCAGCAATCCGGTTTCACCAAATATCCCTGCTTCCTTTGCTTGTGGGATAGCCGGGCCCGCGACCTACACTGGGGGAAAAAAGACTGGCCAATTCGGGAGTATTTGAGACCTGGTGAGAAAAATGTTCTTCATGAGAGCTTGGTACCTCGTGATAAAATTCTATTACCACCTGTCCACATTAAGTTGGGTCTCATTAAGCAATTCATCAAGTCCCTTCCAAAAGATGGTGAGTGCTTTCGGTACCTTTGCTCAAAGTTCCCCCGACTTTCTGAAGCAAAGCTAAAGGAAGGAGTGTTTGTTGGCCCTGATATAAGGAAACTCATTTCAGATGGAGCATTCGCTGAAACGATGTCTGAGAAGGAAAAAGAAGCCTGGGATTCCTTCAAGGATGTTGTTCTCAAATTCTTGGGGAACAGGCGGGATGAGAACTATAAGGATATTGTTGCCAGGATGCTCAATGCCTTCAAAGAACAAGGCTGTAACATGAGCCTGAAAGTCCATTTCTTGCACTCCCATGTGAACTACTTTCCCGAAAACTTGGGAGCGTACATTGAAGAACAAGGTGAAAGGTTTCACCAGGACATCAAGGACGCAGAGAGAAGCTACCAAGGAAGATGGAACACCACTATGATGGCTGATTTCTGCTGGTTGCTGCTGCGGGAAACCCCAGATGAAAAATACGCCAAGCAGCGCACCAAGAGAAGCATTCGGGAGAAGAAGAAACGGGCCCACCAGGAGATTGATTGACCCAAGAATGACTTTAAAATCTAAATTGTGTTGACAAATATCGTGTTTTTACTAAACTTTGAAATAGAAATTTGCTAGTTATTACCACAGTGTCGGATCTCATTTATTAGAATTTTATTTTCACACCATCGGGTGTTTGTCTTCATGTATTGCAATGGTGCGGTTTGCATTTTCTATTCTTACATACATACCTGTACAACATTTTTTGCACATTTCTTTGCTTTGCTTTGTGTCTAACCTCGCTCTTATATGCTCAATGTTTGTGCACATGTATGTGGCTGTTTTAAGTGCAGACAATTTTGCTACCATCACAGTGTGTTTTGTTGACATTACTCTATTCTTATGTGCTGCCTTGTTACAATTTTCTTTATTCTTATTTGAATAACTACTAGACAATTAGTATAAAGAATTCATCCAAGAAACTTTTATCTCGATCGCACTCAATCTGAAACGTTCACCTCAAACTGCTAACCCAATGTAGCAAAAAATCTGTACGTGATGGAGCAAATTGGTTACCAGATTTGGATTCAGCGCACCAAAAAACGTAAAAATCAATCGAAACATTAGAGGCAGTTTAAAAAAAAAATTTTTTAGTGTACCTGTGTAATTAATGATAAATACCTTTGTCAGATCAAAAAATTCACAAAACTGCAAATTGTATCACGATCCAAACCGGACATAAGCAACTGGGGTCAAAAATGACCCCACTGGTACTCTGTGCTGCAATTAATCACTAGCATCACCTAGCGGATGAAAATTATTCCTCTCATGGCGCAATATAAAGAGAATATTGACATGTGAAAAGTCATAAAAAGATTGCATTCTTGAACAACTAGTTTCCGAGATACGCGTTGTGAAACTTGCAATGGGGTCACTTTTGACCCCATCGGTACTCCCAGGGTTAAGATATGGCAAACAGAAATGCACACAATATTCAAGGTGCGGTTGCACCATGGAATGATACAGAGGCATTATAATCTCCTTGGTTTTATTCTCCATTCCTTTCCTTATGATTCTTAGCATTCTATTTGCTTTCTTAGCCACCATTGCACCCTGGGAAGAGGATTTCAACAGATTATCCTCAATGACACCTAAATCTTTTTCCTGGATGGTGGTTCCTAATGTGGAACCTTGCATCGTGTAACTGTAGTTTGGGTTGTACTTTCCTAGATGCATAACTTTGCACATGTACGCATTACATTTCATCTGCCATTTGAACGTTCAGTCTTCTAATTTATCAAGCTCCTCTGGCAATTTTTCAGAATCCTCTTGTGCTTTAACAACTTTGATTTTTTTTGTCATCTGCAAATTTGATCAACTCACTCGTTATTCCCATTTCCAGGTCATTAATGAATATGTTAAAAAGCAGCGGGCCCAGCACAGATGCTTGAGGTAGTCCGCTATTCACCTTTCTCCATTGAGAAAATTGAACATTTAGCCCTATTCTCTGCTGTCTGTCTTTTAACCAGTTCTTGATCCGGACTTAATTTTCCAACTCCTCCAGTTGCTCTGCCAGACCTATGCAGACCTCTGCTATGCGATCTGCCCATGCACACACTGCAGCCAATTCTGACTCTACCATATCAGCTTTCTCTTTCAAGTCATCCAGTCGGCAACCCAATTCTCCAAGCTCATGCTTCAATTCCACAAACAGGTTGTTGACCTCCGCTGAGAGCTGGCCAGTCTCCCAGGTAAGTTCTTTCTTTAAGGCAGCCAGCATCTGCTGCATAACTTCACATGTTAATTTCCTTACCTCCACCGGAACATCACTGTCCTGTCCATCCTCTGATCCAGAATTTGATTGTTCTTCCTCCTGGGCTGCTATGATTCCATGTGCGCGCTCAGCCTCGGTCTTCACACTAGGTTGCAAATAGTATTTAAGATCCTCTATTTTGCTCTTAGAGGACATATCTCACTTTGGGGATATCTGAAGGTATGGGAACAGACCATGGCTCTTCGCACACTGAACCTGGATCTTTAAAATGACACAAAGACAAGCAGCCTCTGATGGAACTTTGCTTCTTTGTGACCATCTTGTAGGGCTGATATAAGTCTCCTGTATGTGTTTCATTTTATCTGCATTGTTATGTGTTATTGTTCATTGCCTTGTTTTGACAGTGTCAGGATCAGCAGCCTCTAAATTATTACATTAAATTAATGTTATTTGTTTTGTGCTGATATGGAGAAATGGTAAAGAAGGAGAACAATACTGTCAAACCTGAGTGGTAGTTCTCTGACGGGAATTGAATGAACATGCACAAAGAGAGAATGAATAGATCAAAGGGGGAAAACATTGCATATCCCCTTTTATAGCCTTGCACTACACATATCTATACCGAATATATTAAGAACTATATTCTTCCAAAGGCATGCGTGCTGCAGCAGGTGATTCCTAAAATGGAAGGGCTAAAACCTTTGACCTGGATGGTTACTGTGGAAACAGACTTCCAGCAATGCAATGTTTAAAGCAGTTTGAACCTATCCTTAATCCTGGGTTAAATTTTCATGGAGAATGATTAGATTAGGAGTTCACAGATTAGCAGTGCTGTAGGAGAACATGTTGAAGGCTGTGCAATTTATCTTTCAGACTGGATGGAAGTTTAAACGTGCATAATTCTGCTTTAGCTACACTGTTATTCCAGTTTAAATCTAAATTGAATGCTGTAGACAAATGTTTCAGAATTGCATTTTTGTCAAAGAAATCAAGCTATACATATATCTCTGTTTCTAATATATATTTATAGATATTTTTTTTCTGTTTCTTGTGGGTAAAAAAGTTTAGGGTTATCGGTTTTGATCTCCAACCTGATTTTGCAAGGCTATGCATCAGTTTGACAGAGGATTAAGCAGATTCAAGGCTCCTAGATAAGTGATCTGAAGTAACCCTTTCTGAGTCACACTGAGAAAATTCCCCAGAGAGAAAGAACAATAAAACATATCAGCTGATCTACAGGGGATTGTATGCTGTGGTCATGGCGACAATTAACTTGTTTGTACATTATAAGCCAGCAGACATGAACCATACTCTCCCCGCCCCCCACCAAAGCTAGACAAGAGGGTTCTCAATTAAACTTGACTCACAGGTTACTGTTTAACACCTAGTTCAAGGTCCTGTCTGGGTGGTCCAGGAAGTTTAACAAAAACAGAGATTTATATAATGATTCCTTTATGTAATGCAAAACTACTGAAGAATGCTAAGCCCCCTCTAATTCCATTTTCATAATAAGGGTGCCATTTCTTAAATCATGAAATTAAAAAAAAATAAAGAACATGTTCTAGAAGAAAAGACATTCAACACCTTGCTGGATAAGCTTGGATAAGTTTCACTGTGTGGTTAATTTTTACATTTGTGTCTGTTCACCAGACTGTAGAAAAGAGATTTGTGTTGTTTTGATGTTACTTATGAAGAACAGAACAGTTAGAGATGACTTTTGCATTTTGTAGAAGTTCCTTTTCCCATATATGAAAGCAGGGCTTTGATGAATAAGACCTACAGATACAAGATGCATAAACACATGCTGGGTCAGACCACTGGTTCATTGAACTCAGTATTTTCTCTGACTCTGGTTAATCAGAAGCATCCAGCAGATCCTAATTTATTTCTTTCACATTGTTTTTATACCTCTTTATCATTTCAATCATAGTGGTTTACATTGTAACTTAAACTTGATAATGTACATTAAACAGGAACATTGATAACTTGGATTGTTCTGAGACAATGGAGGGTTAAGTGACTTGCCCAAGGCCACAAGGAGTGCTAGTGGGAATCAAGCCCTGATTGCTGGGTGCCTAAACCAGTGTGCTAACCATTAGACTATTCCTCCACTCCAAGAATGGTGGATATATTGTGAGATATTTTCCCCTTTGTGTTATTCAGTCCAAGAAGCAAGATGTAAGATGTAGTGATCTCTCGCCTGTAGTTGTTAGATTTGTCCAAACCTTTCATAAATAAATTTCATAGTTGTGTATTGTATGAGGAATTTGTTTGTTTGCTTGTGGTAAATTTCATGGAGAGGTCTTTAGTTCTAATAAATAATCTTTCCCTGCTAACTTGTTTCATACTGCTCATGATTTTATAAATCTTTATCATATCTACTCTCCATCTTCTCTTTTCCAATCTGAAGCGTCCTAAGCAGTTTAGCTGGACTGACACTTAACCAGGTGAGTGTGTCAGCAGAATATTGGCCCCCATGTACAGCATTTAAGAACATAAGATATGCCATACTGAGTCAGACCAAGGTCCATCAACCCCAGTATCCTGTTTCCAACAGTGGCCAATCTAGGTCATACATACCTAGCAGTTTCCCCAAAAGACACAGGTTCCGCAATGCTTGTACTGGGTCAAGCATTGATATCCTGGGTCCCTTCTTAATAATGGTTTATGGACCTTTCCTCCAGGAACTTGTACAAGCATTGTGGAACTTGTGTCTCTTGGGGAAACTGCTAGGTACATATGACCTAGACTGGCCACTGTTGGAAACAGAATACTGGGCTTGATGGACCTTGGTCTGACCCAGTATGGCATATCTTATGTTCTTATGTTCTTATAAACCTTTTTTTAAACCCAGCTATACTAACAGCTTTTACTACATCCTCCGTTAACAAATTCCAGAGTTTGATTACACGTTGAGTGAAAAAATATTTTCTTTTATTAGTCTTAAATAGTTTACCCTGTAGCTTCATTGCATGTCCCCTAGTCTTTCTATATTCTGATAACGTAAACAATCGATCTACCTTTACCCGTTCCACTCCGTTCATTAATTTATAGACTTCTATCATATCTCCCCTCAGCCGTCTCTTTTCCAGGTTAAAGAGCCCTAACCTTTTTAGCCTTTCTTCATAGGAGTATCCTTCCATCCCCTTTACCATTTTGGTGGCTCTTCTCTGAACCTTTTCTAATAACTCTATATCCTTTTTAAGATACGGTGACCAGAATTGCACACAATATTGAAGGTGCAGTCTCACCATGGAACGATATAGAGGCATTATAATATCTTTTGTTTTATTTTCAATTTCTTTCCTTATGATACCTAGCATTCTATTTGCTCTCTTGGTTGCCGCTGCACACTGGGCCGAGGGTTTTAACATGTTATCCACAATGACGCCTACAATGCAAGGTTCCATTCCTAATGTGGAACCTTGCATTGTATAACCATAGTTTGGGTTGTTCTTCCCTAGGTGCATAACTTTGCACTTGTCCACATTAAATTTCATCTGCCATTTTGATGCCCAGTCTTCAAATTTATCAAGAACCTCTTGCAATTTTCCACAATCCTCTTGGGTTTTAACAACTTTAAATAGTTTTGTGTCATCTGCAAATTTGATAACCTCACTCGTTATTCCACTTTCCAGGTCATTTATGAATATGTCAAAAAGCAGCGGACCCAGCACAGATCCCCGGGGTACACCACTATTCACCTTTCTTTATTGGGAAAATTGTCCATTTAGCCCAACCCTCTGCTTTCTATCTCTTAACCAGTTCTTGATCCACAGTAGTACACTGCCTCCTATCCCATGACTCTTTAGTTTTACCAAAAGCCTCTGATGAGGGACCTTGTCAAAGGCTTTCTGAAAGTCCAGATACACTATATCAACCGACTCACCTTTGTCCAATGGTTTATTCACACTTTCAGAAAAACATAACAGATTAGTAAGACAAGATCTTCCTTGTCTAAAGCCATGTTGGCTGTCTCCCATTAGGCCATGAGTATCTACATGCTGAGTAATTGTATTCTTTATGATGGTTTCTACCATTTTTCCCGGTACTGACGTGAGGCTCACTGGTCTGTAGTTTCCCGGATCACCCCTGGAACCCTTTTTAAAAATTGGTGTTACATTGGCGATCCTCCAATCTTCAAGTATTAGAGATGATTTTAATGATAGTTCACAGATTACTAATAGCAGGTCTGCAATCTCATATTTCAGTTCTTTCAACACCCTTGGATGTATACCATCCGGCCCAGGTGATTTTCTACTCTTCATTTTATCTAATAGTTGTAATACATCTTCCCGATGTATCGATATTTCCTTCAATTCTTCCGCACCTTTAAATACCACTATTTAGTTTTCTGTTCTACCTCTTCATAACCAGCATATGCCCTAATTGGATTGTAATGTATAGACATAAAATTATGGTTATGGTTATGGTTACAATGTATTTAATATACTGCAATGGTGCATAGCAATCTATGCAGTGTACAAACAATAAAACTAAGAAAAAAAATAAAAAAAGAACTCCATAATTAAACAGGATAGAACAGTAGAACATATAAAATATACATTCCAAGCAAGAGTAAGGACAAACAGGACATACATGTGTATCAGACAAAAATTCTACAGTTCATATAGACAAGTTCATTAGATAGTAGTAGTACTGCCTGCTCCATGCCAAAGAAAGCTGACCACCAGGATAGCTCATCAGGGAGATTAAAAACAGCTCTAAAAAGAAAGGTTTTCAAAGCTTTTTAAAACATTTAAAATTGAACGCAGTATTAAGATAACCAGGCAAGCCATTCCATTGTGCCGTGCAGTGGCAGAAAAAGCTCATTTTCTTGTAGACTTGTATTCAATCACTGCTGGTGAAGGAAAAAACAAACAATAATCATGAAGTGAATAAAGAGATCTGGCTGGGGCATATAAGGAAATAATGTAAGACAAAAAGTCCAGAGCTGCATCCTGAATGATTTTATGAGTAAGAGTAAGGAGTTTAAACAAAATCCGAGAGTTAGCAGGTAACCCATGATACTTAATAAATAATGGTGAAATATGGTCAAATTTTCGTGCATGGGCAAGTAAGCGGAGGCGTCAAAGAAGGACTTGTGAAAGGCCAAGATAAACGGTGTTACAGTAGTCGAGTCTTTGGATCACAGTATGTAAAAGAACAGTTGTCTGTGCAGAGTTATCAAGAAATGAGCATAACTACAAAAGCATCTTAAAGCCAGAAATGTTGACTTTGTTATTTGGGCTAGGTGAGGAGAGAAGGTAAGAGCAGAATCCAGGATGGCACCTAAATAATGTAATGAGGTATGTAGCCTCAATGAGTGACCATCCAACACAGGGGCTAATTTAGGTTATGAGTCAAAACCAGTAAACCAAATAGCTATAGATTTTGTGGGGTTCACGTTCAGTGAATGTTCATATAATCAGGAAGAAATACTGGCTAAACAGGTGTTTAGAGGGGTCAAGTCTAGTAAAGAGTCATCAACTGGCAACAATAGAATGTTGTCTGCATAAGCATAACAAGAAATACCATAACTCTGTATTTGGGTGATTAATGGACTAAGAAAAATATTAAATAGCAAAGGTGATAAAATGGCGCTCTGAGGAACCCACATAAAAGGTCCCGGGGCAGACATGTCACCTTGAACACAAACCTGAAAAGATCATTCACTTAAAAAGAGCAAAACCAAGCAAATACTGTTGCTTCATACAGGTGGGCCAAAAGTAGATTGTGGTCCACTAAATCAAAGGCTGGGCATAGGTCAAGTGAGACTGTGAGAACATAATTTCCGCGGTCAAGTGACCTGTAATTTTCATTGAGAACTGTTGTGATCACCATTTCTATACTGTAGCGGGAACAGAACCCTGATTGTCTAGGATGTAAGAAATGCACTTGGTCCACATGATCTGTAAGCTGGTGAAAAACAATCTTTTCAGTTAGCTTGGAAACCATAGACAGATTCAGGGTCATTCCGAGGTGCAAATAGTGGGGATGGACGTCCCATTGGAATGTCCACCCCTGCTTATTCGGCCCCTCTTCCGACCCCGACGTTGTATGGGAGTGTTAGACGGGGACGGGAAAGGGGCGGTGCGGGGCAGATTAGGGCAGGCAGTGGCCCTGGACATACAGGACCGATTCCAATGTCAGCCCTGTATGTCCAGGGCCGGCAGCCTGAACGGAGAACTTATTCCACCTCTAAGGTGGATAAAGTTCCCCTAGTCGGGTGGATCGGGCAGGCTTGGGTCTCAAAAGAGGCGGGAGGGGGCAGAGGAAATTCCCCACAGCCTGACCTTGGCCTTGGGAGTCCATATTGGGGGTCAGGCAGCAGAGAATGCACATTTTGGTCCAGCAACCAGGGATCGCGGCTTTTGAATGGAGCCGTGGTGCCATGGCAACTGGATGCCATGGCACTGTGGTTCCATTCAAAAGCCCTGACTGAGTTAGCCGGGGAAGGCCTGTATGTGCAGGCTGACCTGAATCGGAGTCCCCGGCCTGCACATACCGGCCTGGATGCGATTCTGATCCTGCGGAGCTAGATGTTCCCTGCAGGATCAGAATCCCGGCTCATTCTGTGTGTCCGGTTCCAACCAGGCGCACAGAGGGCCGGCATGTCCAAAATGGATTCAGGCACATTGGAAATTTGGCAATAATTTTGAGGATCAGAAAGGTCTCTATGTTGATCCTTTAAGAGTAGATGAAGGATAGCCTTTTTCCAGATCTCTGGTACAAGACCTGAGGATAGATTTTGGTTTATGAGCGCAAACATGAAGGGGAGAAGACCAATGCTAGACTCATTGAGCCATGTCGAGGAAATTGGTTCCAAAGAGGTGGTAGTTTTACAAATTGACTGTAACACTCTCCCCAGCTGGGAAAGGAACATAGGGGTAAAATAGGACCAAGAATGCAATGGTAGTGAGGCTGTAACCTCGGGCTCGACTGTTGAGGAAAAACGCAGGAAAGAGGGTAATGTAGTTTTTAGTATCTGGACCTTTCTTAAAAAATATTCCACCTGTATTTCTGCGGTAGGGCCTGACCAAAGCAAATGTTGTTGGAGTTTAGATTGCGATGAAAGTTGGGACATCAATGAAAATATTAACTTTATTGTTGATGGGGAGTTATGGATAATCTTAGAAAAGTAATCCTTCTTTGCCTTAAGTAGTTTCCGGCGATAGTATGTCTGGCAAGCCTTAAAGCTCATTAATGTCTGAGCAGATTTAGCTTTTCTCCATGCTCTTACAGGCGTTAATTTTCAAAAGCCCTCATCTGGATAACTATGGAGCTTATCTGGATCAGGGCACTGAGAGATATATTCAGTGGCATTATCAAGAGAGAACCAGGTGGTCTGTTGGTAGTGCCAGTCAATATCCAGAAAGTGGCCACCATTATTTGGATAGTGGCAATTTTCAGCCACCATCCAAATAAGTTATGTGGATAGCCTGGGCTGCATAAAAAGTGATCTTAAGTTGCTATCTGAATAACTTATCTGGATAGTAGCCACACAATCCAGATATTCCATGGCAGCCACTCTCGGGATTCTGACACTGAATATCTAGAGGATATTTAAATGCCATGATGAAGGAAAATCTGCTGTGGATATTTTACGTTTCCCTGAAGGCTTGTTTGGTAACTCTGCTGCTCAGTAACTCTGTTCATGACACCTTGAGCTTTTTATCATGACCTTTGGCTCTGGAATATGCTTTTCATTGAATAATATTTGCTTAGGTAATGAAAATTGAAGGATTGTTGGGGTTTGAACCATGGAGGAAGGGGCCTTAGCTGAATTATGGGCTAGTACCTACTAGTTACCCCACTAAGTGGAGCCCTGAGGAAATCTAGTAAGTGGAATCCAGGCATGGAACGCTTGTCTTGAATCTTATATCAGAGCAAATAATCCCAGCTTGAGGATCCAAATTGGTCTTCAAGACTAGAAAAGGGTTTGCTGAGCATGAGGAATTTAAGTTGTTTTTGGCAACTTGAGAACTGCCTAGCTATATGGCAGGACTGTCAAATTACCAGGGCCTGCATTCTGTGCATAAACAACTGTGAGCTGCTTCCCCTTGTTCTTATTCACAAGAAGCGTATACTGTGACTATTATTCACACAGGGGAATTGACATGTTTATTTATGGGCTTACTTTGATAAAATGCTTTTTGAAATGGTGAAAAAAGGCCTGAACATTCTTTGGTTTAGGCTAAGTAAATGCCATGTTGGGGAGTAGCCTAGTGTTTAGAATGCTGGCTTAGTAACTAGGTGGCCTTGGGCAAGTCACTTAACCCACCATTGCCTCAGGAGAAAGGTCTGGCAATCTACTTCTGGTCACACTGCCAAGAAAACGCAGGAGCTATTGGGTTGCCAGGAGTCAGTATTGGCTCAAAGGCACATGACAGTTTGCCCAGAACCCTGGTATTACAGCTCCACTTCCCTTGTAGCTGATGGAACTTCTGTGAGCCTCTAAGCCGCTGAGCGCAGACCAAAGAAGTGTGCAGAGAATGTCTGTGTTTCATCTGCAGTGACTGAAATTTCTTGTAAAGGCCAAAAAACGTACCTGTGCACAGCAAAGTAAGGTAAACGCTGTTTGATTATACTCTGATAGAGTTAGGATTTTGTTTGGCAAGGTCTATTTCTGTGGTTTGGTGTGGACTTGTGAAAGATAGAATTGTCACAGGTATATGCAGCCCAGGTAAACACAGATGACATCACTTGCTTTGGCAGAATGTCATTTCCTTGCAGTTATTATTATTCCTAAATCCTCGCTTGGCTTCCTTCTGGTTAACTGTAGCGCTGAAAACATTCCAAATTTCAGAGTTTTGTTGTCACGCCTTGGTGATCAGGTCATTTCTGGGTTGTCTGAAAACTGCTGGAAAGTAGAGGCAGAAGGAGTCAACAGTTGTGGCAGTGATGGAAGACCTGTGGGGAGAGTTGAAAATATTGTTTCAGTAACTGCAGCACACTCATGATCAGTTATTACAGACTCAATAGGAACATCAACAGGTTCAAATTAAGAGCACTAAAGGTAGTTTCATGGGAGCTCTACAAAAATTAAGGGTTTTCCAGAGATGCATAAAGTAGTGAAAACTGATGTTTTTAATGTTCACTCAGTATTTCTATGACAATTCCATCCAGTGATTTGAATAACAAGCTTGGTTGCCAGCAATGCATTGAAATGACCTTTTCTCTGCTTGAACAACACAGTTGCAATTTGGAGAGCTCACTAGTGGTTCTTCAGCCTTTGAGTGTTTGACCATTAATATCTAGCATGCACCACTGAGAGGATGCTATAACAACTAAGTCAAAGATTTGGTAGGTTCCTATTGCAGCCTATTTTTGCCTTCTTGTACTTTATACATTTTGGGATGAGCTCATCCAGGGGCAGCGCTTCCATTCAAGGTAGAGCTGCTTGAGGACAAGTACTGCTGTATAGACTTATCCATTAAATCATCTCCTGCCTAGACTAACATCATTGGGAAAAAAGGTAATCTCAGTTTGAGTATGCGCCGTAATGAAATAATTTTACAAAGGATAAAGAAAGGAATGGATGTTACATTCTCCAAGGTCATTGGACTGGTGCTGAATTGTTGAAGGCCATCGTGGTTTCTCTCCTGCCCTCTTTCCAATAATGGCACTTTTACTTAATTTTTGAATATATGGCTCCCAAACCAGCAAAAAGAGGTCCAACATTGAACACTTCCTTTAGCTCCCATCCTCTCCAAGAGCATCAACTGATGGAAGCTATTACACCATTCCCAAAAGGTAGGGGCTGTGGGCTCCCTCCACCTATGAAGCATTGGACTTTTACCCACTAGACATGCCTTCCTCACTAATAATCGCTCCCACCTCCCCTTCGGGTGGAGTGGTCCAAGTTGATCTAATACAACCAAAGACCCTGTCCAGAAAATCTGCTGTTGTATTAAACTGCTCATATAGTTACCAATCCGCATCCAATAAAGGCAAATTTTCTGACACCCCCACTACATATGACCCAAGTCTGCCAAAGAGCAGACACACTTTGGGCAGCCTCCGTTTGATGTAAGGTGACTTCACAGTGCTCTTCTTGGGGAGACGTATGCTCGAATAATACACTTAAACTGTATCTCACGCAACCTAGCCCCTTCCGACCTAAGGCTTTGCTAACTGAGCCTGGGGCCACCTCCTGATTCAGCTCTTTCGCTCACAAGGTCTCCTCTGCCGAATAGTCTGGCGGAGTATCATACCCATCTAACCGTCTCTTCAGATCTGCAAAGAATTCTAAGATCTGTGCAGAGCATTCCACCATTAACGCACCCTGCGGAAGAGAGGCAACATAATGGGAGAGCTGAGCATATTCAAAATAATGTTGGTTATTTAGCTCATATTCCCTGCAGAGTCTCAAATGATTTACACCTCCCCTTCTGATCTACCATATGCCCAATATTCCGTATCCCCAACCTCTCCCAGTTCTGAAATATGGCTGTATCTGACCCAGCGGTGAACCGAGCGTTACCTTGTAGAGGCAGCCAACTCAAGACCTCTGGGGACCCACCCCAAAATCTATTCAATTGTGCCACGTACGGTGCGCCAAGAGCAGCAAAACACTACTAGTCACTCTCCCTGGCAGAATTGAGCTCTGCAAATGCAATGCCGCCGTCAAAGTCTGTGGGGACACAAAGGCCTCCTCCAGCACCCTGGGAGTATACACTTCCATGTTCCCTAACCAGTCACCTATATGTCGCACCTGGCAAGCCAAAGCATATATCCGCAAATCCGGGACTCCTATCCCCCCTTTTTTCCACCTTCCCCTTAAATGATTTAATGGGATACACGCTCTTGCCCCTTTCCATAGAAACCCCCGAATCTCCCAGTCTATGCAATTTAGGTCTCGCCACATTAACCACACCGGGAGGGTTTGCATCCAGTAGAGTACTCGTGGCAAGATCACCATTCCTAACGCTGCCGCCCTACCTAACAGTGACAACGGAAGAGGGGTCCATGCCTGCAATTGTGCACGGGTTTTGAGGAGAACCCTCTCAAAATTTTTCTTTTACAGCTCCTTCGGCTCTCTGGTCAAAAGAATACCCAAGTATACAAATGAATCATCCTCCCACATGAGCGGGAAGGTACCTCCCCAATTCCCTTTAAGCATACCCGCCACATTCAATGCCTCAGATTTATTCATATTGATACGAAACCCTGCAAAACTTCCAAACAAAGAAAATTTTTCTAACAATCTAGGCAGCGACTGTTGAGGAGACAACAAATTCACCAACATATCATCGGCAAAAACAGCCATCTTAAACCCATGCAGTCCAATTCGCACTCCTCGTAGTTCCTTGAACGTCTCTATCTTCCGCACCAGAGGATCTAATGATAGTACAAACAGCAGGGGGGAAAGCGGGCAGCCCTGTCGCATACTTCTCTCTAAGCAAAATATGTCCATACTGTAGATAACTGTAAATAGATGTACATAGTTCCCCCAGTTGAAACCCAAGTGTAACCTCCAGTTCGATGTAAGTGCTTAACAGCGAGCCTGTTGTCTATGAACCGCGCTGATTTTTAAGAGTGCGGTATATAAAAACAATAAAATAAATAAATAAAATAAATGTCCGACAGCACGCCATTATATAGCACTCCTGCAGTAGGCTCCGCGTAAAGAAGTTCCACCATGTTGCAAAAAGGAGTCCCCAACCCATAATATGGCAAAATAAATCTCAAATATTCCCAGTTCACCTGATCAAAAGTCTTCTCCGCATCAAAGCTGATCAAAAGTGACTGCAGCTCCCGCTCCCGGACCCACTCCAATGACGCCAGACTTTTACGCAGATTACACACTGCATAACATCCTTTCACGAAGCCCACTTGTGACTCGTGCACCAGCTCCCCCAAGACCTGGGCCAAACGATCTGCCAATATCTTAGCCAGAATCTTTAAATCAAAGTTTAACAGAGAAATGGGCCTATAGGAAGCAGCCTGCTTATGATCCTTACCTGGTTTAGGTATTTAGGAAATGGAAAAAAGAGCCAAATGACGAAACCTGGAAACAGCACAAGCACTGGCAAGTCAAATGCAAGGCATTGATAAGGCAGGCAAAGGGAGAATTTGAGAAGAAGCTTGCTGCGGAAGCAAAAACATGTAATAAAGACTTTTTCAAGTACATTCGTAGCAAAAAACCTGTGAGAGTCAGTTGGTCCATTAGATGATAGAGGGGTTAAAAGGGCACTAAGAGGTGACAAGGCGATAGTGGAGAGACTAAATGAATTCTTTGCTTCGGTCTTTACTGAGGAAGATGTAGGGATGTTACCCATGACTGAAGTGGTATTTAAAGGTGCGGAAGAATTGAAGGAAATATCGATACATCGGGAAGATGTATTACAACTATTAGATAAACTGAAGAGCAGCAAATCACCTGGGCCGGATGATATACATCCAAGGGTGTTGAAAAAACTGAAATGTGAGATTGCAGACCTGCTATTAGTAATCTGTGAACCATCATTAAAATCATCTGTAATACCAGAAGATTGGAAGATGGCGAACGTAGCACCAATTTTTAAAAAAATGTTCCAGGGGTGATCCGGGAAACTACAGACCAGTGAGCCTGATGTCAGTACCGGGAAAAATGGTAGAAACCATCATAAAGAACAAAACTGCTGAACATGTAGATAGTCATGGCTTAATGGGAGACAGCCAACAAGGCTTTAGACAAGGAAGATCTTGTCTTACTAATCTGTTATGTTTTTTTGAAGGTGTGAATAAACAGGTAGACAAAGGTCAGTCGGTTGATATAGTGTATTTGGACTTTCAGAAACCTTTGACAAGGTCCCTCATCAGAGACTTTTGGCAAAACTAAAGAGTCATGGGATAGGAGGCAGTGTACTATTGTGGATCAGGAACTGGTTAAAAGATAGAAAGCAGAGGGTAGGGCTAAATGGCCAATTTTCCCAATTTATTTTATTTATTTTTAATCACATTTATATACCGCAACTTCCAAAGTTCAGTTGCGGTTTACAGTTAACAACAATCAACAAAGCAAGTATATTTGTTTTACATGGAACGTCGAATATAACAAAACATATTTACAAGGAACATCATATTAAATATCGAATAAACAATGTGATATAATACCAAACAGTGTGAAAACTATATACAAGTTTATATATGAATATATATACATGGAATACATGGAAGGGAGGGGACATAATTCAAAGATCATCATGGGTGAGTGCTAACTGTGTGGGTTAGAGGGCTTTTGCATGGAGCAATCTGATTATCTCTTTAACCTTTGTCTAATGTAGATAATGAATTATCTATATTATAATGTTTGGTAAACAGATAGGTTTTCAAATTCTTGCGGAGTTCCATAATTTCTGTTAGCTTTCGTAGCTCCTCTGGGAGGGAATTCCAGATCGTAGGAGCTATATGAGAAAAGGCTCTATTGTTTGTTGATTTATGGGCTTTTGTAAAATCTTTCGGGATTTTTAATCTGTTTAATTGTCCTTTTCTGTGTGTAGACTTAGGTGGTTCTTTGTGTATTAAGTTACATATCATGGATGGGGCCAGGTCATGTAAGGCCTTGAATGATGTTATTATTGTTTTGTAGATTATTCTACTTTGGATTGGTAGCCAATGGAGGGAGGCTAGTATTGGTGATATGTGTTGGAGGGAGTTAATTTTCAATGTGATTCTGGCTGCTGCATTTTGTGCTAATTGCAATCGTTTAATGCTTTGTTTTGCTATGCCTATTAGTATTAGATTGGCAAAGTCAAAATGTGGGGTTATGGTGGCTTGGATTATGTTGATAAAGTCTTGTGTAAAAACTAGTGGACGAAGTTGTTTGAGGGTTTTGAGTTTGAAATAGATTTTTCTTTATGGTATTGCTGATGTGTGTTTCCATTGTAAGGTGTGTATCTAGTATAACACCTAGATATCTTATTTCCTTTTTTATTTTGATATCTTGGTTTTGAAGTCTTATGTGTGATGGAGGGATATAGGATCTGTTCTTGGTTACAATTAAAACTTCCGTTTTAGTGTGATTGATGTGGAGGTTTTGTGCTTTTAGCCAAGTTGTGATTTCATTATAGCAGTCCGATAGGAGTTGGAGCGGTAGGTTGGGAATTGTAAATGGAATATACATCATAATATCATCTGCGTATAGATGATATCGAACTCCAAAACTTTTGAAAATGTTGCAGACTGGTTTTATGTAAATATTGAAAAGTAGAGCTGACAGCGCTGAACCTTGTGGCAATCCAATTTCTTGCTTGTATGTGGTTGAGTTTTGATTTCCAATTCTTACATTTTGCGTTCTATCATTTAGGTAGGATGAGAACCATTTATGTACTGTAGAGTTTAAACCTATTTGTTTTAGGTTATTGAGCATTATTGTGTGGTGTACGCTATCAAACGCTGCTGATATGTCGATGAAAAGTAGAATGAATGCCTGTTTAGGATTGTCAATCCCTCTTAGGAGCGCATCTATTAAAACTGTGAGAAGTGTTTCCACTCCATGGCGGGGCCGAAATCCATACTGTTGCTCATCAAGAGGGTAAGATGAGTCTAGAAAATCTTGTGTCTGTAACTGAACTACTTTTTCAATTATTTTGGCCAAGAATGGTATGCTTGAGATGGGTCTATATGATGTGGGGGATGTTTTATCTAGTTTGCTGTTTTTAAGGATTGGCCGTATTTGTGCGTGTTTGAGAGATGGTGGGAGGTAGCCTTGTGTAAGTGAGAGGTTTACTATTGAGAGAATGTAGGGTAATAAAATTGGTAGTGTGTTTTTTATCCATGTTACTGGACATGGATCTAGATAAGATGTTGTGGTGTTGAGACCGGTGATGATATTTTTTAGTGTCTCTTTAGTTATGGGGTGGAACTCTGACCATTCATTTAAATGCTGGTGTGGTGCGTTGATAATGTCTATAGACATTGATGGCATTTTTGCTTTGTTTTGATAATGGTGGGCTAAAGTTTGAACTGAGATGTCGGTAATTTCTGTTTCTGTAGTTTGGGGGTTGGTTAGATTTCTGACAATGGAGAATAACTCTCTTGGCCTGTTATATGATTTTGAGAGTATTTTGGCATAATATTCTTTTTTTGTGCTGTCCAAGATTTCTTTGTATTTAATGAGGTGATTATTGTATATTTCCTTTTGTATCGTCAATTTAGATTTACGCCAGTTGTGTTCTAGTTTTCTAAGGTTCCTTTTCATTTGTTTTAGTGTGGTATTGAACCATGGTTTGGTGCTAGTGTTAGAGTAGTTGCTCTTTTTTTGTATTTTATTAGTATTAGCTGCATTGAAGATGGTGTCATGCCAGTTCTTGACAGTGTCATCTAAATTCGTTGCCGTTGTTACAAGGTGGGGGATTGTTAAGTCGATAAATTCTTCATTGTTAAACTTTTTAAATCTTGTGGTGGGGACATTTCTGTTGTGGTTGTTAGTGCTAGTGGATGGATAAGTAAAATTTAGTTTGATAATGTGGTGATCTGACCAGGGTATCTGGGTACATTGGAGAAATGGAGAAAGGGTAATAGTGGTGTACCCCTGTGCTGGGTCTGCTGCTTTTTGACATATTCACAAATGACCTGGAAAGGGGAATAACGAGTGAGGTTATCAAATTTGCAGATGACACAAAACTATTTAAAGTTGTTAAAACCCAAGAGGATTGTGGAAAATTGCAAGAGGATCTTGATAAATTGGAAGACTGGGCATCAAAATGGCAGATGAAATTTAATGTGGACAAGTGCAAAGTTATGCACCTAGGGAAGAACAACCCAACTATGGTTACACGATGCAAGGTTCCACATTAGGAACCACCACCCAGGAAAAAGATTTAGGCGTCATTGTGGATAACATGTTAAAACCCTCGGCCCAGTGTGCAGCGGCGGCCAAGAGAGCAAATAGAATGCTAGGTATCATAAGGAAAGGAATGGAAAATAAAACAAAGGATATTATAATGCCTCAATATCGTTCCACGGTGAGACCGCACCTTGAATATTGTGTGCAATTCTGGTCGCCGTATCTTAAAAAGGATATAGCGTTATTAGAAAAGGTTCAGAGAAGAGCCATCAAAATGGTAAAGGGGATGGAAGGATACCCCTATGAAGAAAGGCTAAAAAGGTTAGGGCTCTTTAACCTGGAAAAGAGATGGCTGAGGGGAGATATGATAGAAGTCTATAAATTAATGAATGGAGTGGACAGGGTAAAGGTAGATCGATTGTCTATGTTATCAGAATATAGAAAGACTAGGGGACAATAAAGCTACAGGGTAAACTATTTAAGACTAATAAAAGAAAATATTTTTTCACTCAACGTGTAATAAAACTCTGGAATTTGTTACCGGAGGATGTAGTAAAGGCTGTTAGTGTAGCTGGGTTTAAAAAAGGTTTGGACAAGTTCCTAGAGGAAAGGTCCATAAACCATTATTAAAAGGGACCCAGGATATCACTACTTGACCCAATACAAGCATTGTGGAACCTGTGTCTTTTGGGGAAACTGCTAGGTACGTATGACCTAGATTGGCCACTGTTGGAAACAGGATACTGGGCTTGATGGACCTTGGTCTGACCCAGTATGGCATATCTTATGTTCTTATGTAATATAATGTGCGCATGATTCGCACCCCAGGTAAACCCTCCCTGCTCTACCCTTTTATGATACACCGTCACAAGAGATGGGGGTATCAAGTCTCCCTGCAACTTATAAAACTCTGCCCCAAATCCATCCAGGCCAGGTGCTTTGTAACAGCTCACCTTCGGGATGACCAGTTGGACCTCACCAAGAGTAAGCAGTTTGTCTAATTGTGCCCTCTGATCTGCCTCCAATCTAGGTATCTGCACTTCACGCAAGTATTTCTCCATGCTAGTCAAGGATCCCTCCCTCCCTGAGTACAGCTTTTGGTAGAAGGATCGGAACACTTTGGCGATCGCTCGTTTTTCCTTATGCAGTTTCCCCCTGCTCTTCCCGCAACGCTGCCACTGAGAGAGCGCCTCTATTGCCCTGAAGGCAGTGTGCCAGGAGTTTTCCTGGCTTATCCCCAAAGCGATAGAGCTGATACCAGTAATACATGAAAGATTTTTTAGCCCTCCAATGGAGGAATTCATTAAGGGCCGTTTGGGTCTCCCACAACCTCTTCTTATTTGCCGCACATAGGCTATTTGCACATCTCCGTCTATCTTTTCCAATCAAACGATCTATTCCGTTAGTAATTTCCGTTTCCATGCTATATACCCAATAATGTCCCCACGCAAGACCACCTTTGCAGTCTCCCAGAACAATTCCGGATCCTCTCGGTGTCGCTCATTATGGAACATAAACTCTTGCCACCTCTGCTTTAGATAAATATGGAACTTGGCATCTCTATACAAGTCCATCGGGAACCACCAGATTCTAGCCTGCAAAGCCACATCATGCCATTCTAATTCCACCCAAATCAGAGCATGATCTGAGATCTCTGTAGGGCCAATTTGTGCATCCTCTATCCGTGCAAAAAGCCTTTCCGATATCAGGATATAGTCAATCCTAGTACTCGCAACTGATGAGTAAAGTCTCTATCCATCGGGTGTAGCAAACGCCATGGATCTACTGCCCCCAGCCTGCGCCATAGGCCCTGCAGCGCTCTAGTGGTCTGTACCCATGCTCCATAACCTCCTCCCCTAGTCGTATCCAGCTCAATGTCTAACACCCCATTAAAGTCTCCGGCCAAGATCAGGATGCTCTTTCCCATTTCTTCCTCCTCCAATTGCTACTTTCTGGGAAGGCTAAGCCAACATTTCTACCTCAGCCATATGCTCCACTCTGACTACACACGCACATATCTTATTTAAACATTTCAGTCCTTCATGCTTCTCCACTCTAGTCCCAATCCTCGTCTGACTTCTCATCTACCAGTGCTCTGCCAAAATCCATTCTCAAGGCACTCCGGCTGGTTCTCCTGCAGCTTCTGACTCGCTCCGCAGTAATCCCTCCACATATTGGGATGCCTCTGCCGCCGAATCAAAGACTGTGCATTCCCTCACGTGTAATATGGAGTCTGGCTGGGTATTGCACTGTAAATTTAATGTTGGTGTCTACTAGCTTCTTTCAAATGGGTGCATATGCCCTCCTCCGCTGACTCAAGGCCACTGAATAGTCCTGCGCAATTCGCAGCTTCATGTTATCTTCACAATAACACCCTTTTGTCTGGCTGCCCTCAACACAGCTTATTTCTGTGGGAACTGATGAAATTTTGCCAAGACCACACGAGGCCTTCGGTCTTTTGATTGTTTAGGCCCCACTCTATGTGCGTGCTCTATCAGGATCTGGCCATTTTCTTCTCTGCCTCCCAAAATATAGGAAGCCAGGGACTCCACGTGGGTCTTCAGATCCCTATCTAGTATATTGTCTGGTATGCCCAAAAAACGAAGATTATTACAATGGGATCTGTTCTCCAGATCATCCAATTTAGCTTCCTGAGCTTTCAGCGCTGCCTGCATTCTGCCTACCTCTTGTGAAAGTGCTTCCACACCCTTCTCATTCTGCATCACGCGGGCCTCCACTTCCTGCATCCTACTGCCCAGAGAGCTCAAAGAGCTTTGCAGCGTGTCCATTTTACTGTTCAGTGCCTCAAATTGAGCAGATAAGGCACCAGCTACCGCCACCGAGATCTCTTGTATGAATGCCGGTGAGACTGGAGGGCTAGGTGCTGGGGGTGACGCCGCCATCTTGTGCGGCTCGACTGTCCGGTCTTTTTCCTGTCTGCTCGCCTTCACCGCCGCAGCCATAATCCGTGATCCCCAAATACCTCTCACTCATCATTTCCCTGCTCCACTTAACTTCCCGGGGCAGCCCAATGGCTGAATCATGGCACTTTTCACCGGTGCGGGAGTAGGGGGTCCGGAGCACGAGCGATCCATGTCCATTCGTTCTCATTACATCATGTGATCTCATAATTGGTAATTTTATAACATGTCACCAGTGGTGGTGCCTAAAGAAACACCTACATAGGTGCTATTTTATAAAGAGAAATAAGTAACTACTTGTTTTTATACATTATTAGCATACGTGGCAGTGAACACATCTTCACTTGCAGTCACTTACAACTGTTTGAGATCTGGTGGAAATTAACCCGCAGACTTTATGAATGTGTGCATGTAGATTAAGGCATTTTATAATTTATGCAAGTATGTGCAAACTCCACTTGTACTCTTCCCAGATCAACCCCTTGTTCCCTTTACACAAAAGTGGAAGTAAGGATGTGGTTGAGAACTAAAGGCCAGCTAATCTGACCTCTGTGGTGAGTAAATTAATGGAAATGCTGCTAAAACAGAGGGTAGTGAGATTTCTGGAGTCCAGTAGATTGCAGGATCCGAAGCAGCATGGTTTTACTAGAGGTAGGTCTTGTCAGACAAATCTTATTAATTTCTTTGACTGGGTGACCAAAGATTTGGACCGAGGGAGAGCCCTAGATGTGATGTACTTCGATTTATGTAAAGCCTTTGATACCATTAAGCACAGGCAATTTATAAATAAATTTAGCACCATAGGAATGGACCCTAAATTGACTGATTGGATTAGAAATTGGTTGAGTGAGAGGCAACAAAGGGTACAGGTAAATGGAGCTCACTCTGAGGGGAAGGAAGTTACCAGTGGTGTGCCCCAGGGATCTATACTTGGTCTGATTTTTTTAAATACCTTTATTAGTGATATTGCAGAAGGGCTGATGGGTAAGGTTTGCTTTTTTGCAGATAATACCAAAATCTGCAATAGACACCCAGGAAGAAGTAGATAACACGAGGGATCTAGATAAGCTTGAAGAATGGTCAAAAATTTGGCAGCTGAGATTTAATGCTAAAAAATACAGGGTCATACATTTAGACTGCAAAAATCCAAGGGAGCAATACAGTATAGGGGAGAATTACTTCTGTCCATGAAAGAAATGTGAACATAAGAACATAAAATATCCCATACTGGGTCAGACCAAGGTCCATCAAGCCCAGTATCCTGTTTCCAACAGTGGCCAATCTAGGTCATAAGTACCTAGCAGTCTCCCCAAAAGACACAGGTTCCTCAATGCTTGTATTGGGTCAAGTAGTGATATCCTGGGTCCCTTTTATGTCAAAATTGTTTTTTTATTTTCCACACAGAAACTGAGCAACATACAACTTATTTGGCACACAGTGCTGATCAAAACACTAATACAGAGCAGAGTCTAAAACAAAATACTCCAGAGTCGTTCATACAGGTGCAACCCCCACTCTAGGGTCTGAAAATGAACCCCAAGGTTATAGCAGTTAGAAACAGCAGAACAACCGTTACATAACACATATAACTACTATCAGCAGTGTAAGAAAAGAAAAGAAAAGAAAAGGAAAAGCAACATTCCCTTTCGTTGGTTACACCCACTGAAGCCGTTGGTAAAACAATCTGAACATTAAAGCTTTGCATAAAGAATTACACATTTCCCCCCTTTTCCCCCCAACCACCCTCCCATCCCTTCCCACCCCCCTACGAGCCGTCCAGGTATCCGGGAATATTTTCGGCTATCCCTCAGAGGACCAGGAGAGACAGTTCTCCTCCCCCACAGTAAGCATAGCTCCTGCTGTGTCTGCGCCAGGTCCGCAGCAGGGAGAGAGGCCTCTATACATTCAGTACTGCACTTCGCTCCTGCGTGGCTAGCGTATTTATGAACGGCAGCCAAATGTCAAGGAATCGTTCCCAGTGCCTCCCCCCTACCTGCTTCGCCGTGAGCTTTTCCATATACATTAAATTTATCATCGATTGTGTCCACGCCCCAAGTGGAGGCGGGGTGCTCTCAATCCAATTCCCCAGAATAATTTTCTTTACAAGGAGGAAACCCCTATCAATCAAAACTCTGTGATGTGACGTTAGACCAGTCCCAACCCCCTCCCAGCAATGGAACAAACACACTGACCACTGTTTAGAAACCTCCAGTCCCAGCCACTCCCCCAACTTATCCACCACTTGTTGCCACAGATATTGAACTGGGGGGCACAGCCAGAACTTGTGAAAAAGCGTCCCCACTTCCCGCTGACACCAACTGCACACGGGGGTCTCCCGTAGCCCACTCTATGCGCCCAGTGATCACTAGCATACGCTCTCCACAGAAACTTATATTGTAGTTCTTGCAAATACATCCACAGTGCACCTCCCGGGATCCCCGCAAAGGCCGATCTTAAGGTTTCCACGGTCAGTTCTGGCAAACCATCAGCGGTCCAACGCTGAACAAGTACTCGAAGATATGCAGAGTCAACTAAGGGGCACAACAACTGCTGCCTTTCTGTCCTATCAAGCATGTCTTTATCCACCCATCCCCCGAACAGTTGCCGTGGGTCTTTCGCCATCAATAAGGTTGGGGCCCTCGTTCTCAACCGATCAACATAATGCCGAATCTGCAGATAGCCATAAAAATCTTTGGCTCCCAGCTGGTAGGTGCGACTCAGGGCCTGATAGCTCCCCAAAGCACCCCCCTCCGTTCTATCCAAGTCCCCCAACACACAATCCACTTCCGCTGCCAGACATGGAAGAGTGTAGAAGTCGCGTACCCCGGCTGAAAGTCCGGGTTCCCCACCAAGGGCAGCAGAAGTGAACACGTCGGGTCCCAACCCACTCTCCTACAGACCTCCCGCCAAGCCGTCCGCATAGTTCTCAAATACATATTTTCCTTCCTTCTCCCCAGGCTGTTCAGGCGCGCAACATGGAGTAGGTACAAAATATGGTAGGGAGATGCTATTTCTCTCAATTGCTGAACAGGAGCACACCCTCCTTCCACCCCCAGCATACCCCAAATGTGCCGCACCAGGTATCTAAGATTATAATGTCTCAGTGAGGGCAGTGCCAATCCCCCCTCTTCCCTCCTCCGCCACAAAGCTCTGAGCGGGATACGAGGACGTCGACCCCCCCAGAGGAAACCAGTCAAGTATCTATCAAACAACCTCCAATCCCTCGCAAGGATCCAGATGGGCAAAAGACGCAGCATATACAGCCATCTAGGGAATTCCACCATTGTAAATAGCGCAATTCTCCCACGCAAGGATAACGGAAAGGCCCGCCATCTCTGAAACGTCAGCCGTGTCTGCTCAAGCATGCATTCCACATTCGCTCGGTACAGCTGACCGGGGTCTGCGTGCAATTGTATACCCAGATATTTGATGGAGCCAGCCGCCCACGCAAGGGGGAATGTCCCACGCCACCTGGACTTCACCCTGTCTCCAATATCCAAAGCCATCGACTTGGACATATTAATCTTCAGTCCTGAAAAGCTACCATATTCTTGGATGAGGAATAATACCCTCTGCAAGGACTCTTGCGGATGAGTCAGGCACAGAAGCATGTCATCCGCAAAGGCACTAACTTTCATCTCATCCTCCCCCATCTGGACTCCCACCACCTGAGCCTCCTGCTGAATCATCTGGAGCAGTGGTTCCAGCGCAAGAACAAATAGCAGTGGAGACAGTGGGCAACCCTGTCGCGTGCCTCTTTCCAACGTAAAGGGTTCAGAATAGATCCCATTCACCCCCACCCTCGCCGCTGGGAGCTTGTAGAGAACCCGGATCCACCGGGCAAACTCCCCTCGAATCCCGAAACTACCCAGGACTTCCCACAAGTACGTCCAGGCGACCCTGTCAAACGCTTTTTCAGCATCTAGACTGACTAATAGCAATGGAGTATTTTGGCCGATACAATATTCCATACCCAGAAGAAGTTTGGCAATGTTCTTGGTGGCCTCCCTCCCCATCACAAATCCTACTTGTCTATCTCCTATCAGGGACGGCAAGAGGGGGTTCAGCCGCTTAGCTAAAATCGCGGCCAATATCTTGATATCAGTGTTGATAAGCGAGATAGGCCGGTAGGACGCTGATTTGAGCGGGTTCTTGCCCGGCTTCGGGATAACAGTAATGTTTGCACAACGCATATCTCTAGGAAAGCAACCTGCGTGCAACGCTTCTGTATACATGGCCAACATAGTAGGGACCAACCGGGGCGATAGCATTTTATAGTACTCTCCACCAAAACCATCCGGGCCGGGGGCATTGTGTGGCTTTCCACGTTTGATGGCATCTTGAATTTCCTTCCCCGTCAGGGGGGCGTTGAGCTCCTGGAGGTCCCCTTCCGCTAGCTGTGGCAGGACCACCTTATCAAGAAACGTCCGACCCGTGGCGTCAGCACATGGCTCCGCCGCGTACAGGCGGGTGTAAAAACTACGGAAGATGTCGGCAATACGCTGCGGCTGGTGTTGTAAGTGCCCCTCCCCATCTTTCAAAATCGGTACAAAGCGAGTTCCCCCCGGATCCCGAACCAACCGCGCTAAGAATTTTCCCGTCTGATTGCCATAGCGATATAGTTTATGCTGATAATATTGTAAGGACATCTTAGCTCTTCTCTGCAGAAGCTCATTGAGGGCCACTTGCGCTCTAGTATAAGCCTGCTGGCATTCCCGGGCTCCCTGCCCATGCAGATGACATAATTTAGACTGTAAAGTCTGAAGATTACGTTCCTGCACCACAATGCTTCGGTCCAGATGTCTACGCCTCCTGGCCGTGTAATCCATGATTACCCCGCGCATGACCGCTTTACTAGCTTCCCAGAACAGAAGAGGTGAACATTCGGGGGTGTCGTTAAAGAGGGTGTATTCATCCCAGTGCTTCTCCAAGTAACCACGAAAATCTTTATCCTCCCATAAATATGTCGGGAAGCGCCAGTTCCCCCCACGCACCCCCTGACATTCCCAGGTCAACCAGACCATGCCATGATCTGAGATGGTAATAGGATCTATATCCGTCCGGTCCACCCTGGGAAGTACCTGTTCGCTCACCAGGATATAATCTATTCGGGACCATGTGTGGTGGGCTCTGGACTGATGGGTGTACGCACGCTCACCCGGGTGCAAAGTACGCCACACATCCAGGAGCCCTCCCAGCCTACAAAGATAGCCCACCCCTCTTTTGGACCAGGCCCCCCCAGTGCTCCTCCCCGACCTATCTAGGCGTGGGTCATGTGGGCAGTTGAAATCCCCGGCTAACAGTAATTTTCCATCCCCCACCCACTTTACAAAATCTAAGAGCAATTTAAAGAAAGCGTGATCATAAACATTTGGGGCATATACATTGCCTATCCAGATCACCTCATTATACAATTTAACTTTGAGAAAAATGTAACGCCCCTGCGGGTCTGCATCAGTCGTTAACACTTCAAATGGAATACCTCTTTTCACCAGCACCACCACTCCCGCTGTTTTCCCTCCGGAGGAGGCCCCATACATGCCCGCCACCCAGTCCCTCACCAGTTTTTTATGTTCCTGATCAGTCAAATGGGTCTCCTGCAACAAGGCTATTTGAGCTCCTTTCCTTTTTAAAGCCTGTAGGATTTTCGTGCGCTTGACCGGGGAGTTGATGCCCCCTACATTCCATGAGATTAATTTAATATTCTGATTAAGTTATCCTTGCACTAGGGCCACTTACTGGAAACGCACACTCATTAACCCCTGGAGCCGCCCAGCCTCGGCCCCAGAAAGAGGTTCTCCCCCGCCTGCTTACCAACCAGAAATCCCAAAAGTACCCGGACACTCTAGTCTGACCAAGTTGTACAACTCCCCCCCTCCCCCAACCCCTCCCCCGGAGCTCCCGAATACCCCGTCCCCACCTCCACCCCCCCTTCCCTCCCCTCCCCTCCCCCCTTCTTTGCCCCAAATTCCCCCCATTCTCCAACCCCCGCCTCACCCGCCCTCCCGCCTTAAAATCACACATCCCACCTCAACCAAAGGTTGAGCCGGAGTCACCTTGTGCACCACAGGGCCACCGCGGCTCTTCGTCCCGCACCGGTGTTACCACCCACAGCAAGGGTCTCCCCCCACCACAATACTCCGTTGGTAGTGGCCGTCCCCCAAGGGGTAATCATTTCCACATCAGCATATATAGTATTTCCCCGCTCCTCAAAGAAAGATTAAGTGGTCGGCCCAGGCCCCCATTGGCACTTAAACGATGAAGTTAAAGTTAAAGTTAGGGGAGAAAGAGAGAGACATGCATCCCCAAGTTTTTACCATTTCTACTTCTATTATTCACAATAAAGCACATCCTTTAGATATTTAGTATGAATGTGGTGACTCATTATATCGTAGCAAATTACCACAAGCAAATGGAGGCACCTAACTATCCCGGCACAGCTAGACACACACAGGTATCCTGCTGTACCGGTCGCGGCCCTCATTGTCCAAGTGCACCACCTGGCCTGTCCATCTGTAAGCTGTATCCGGATACTTATCTATCCAAGGCGGCCCTTCCCGGGCTGCGCAGCCTTCACGACACCGAGGACCCGGCCTCTTCCTCACCACTGCGCTTAGGCGGCTCAACAGGCAATTTCTCTAAATAGGCCTTGGCCGGTCCCGCAGATTCGAAAGTTAAATTTTTCCCCAGATGGTGAATGCGGAGAGTGGCTGGGAACGCTAGAGTAAAGCGAATCTTCTTTTGAAACAGTACCGTGCAAATAGGCGAGAATTCTTTGCGCTTCGCCGACACCACCGCAGAGTAATCCTGAAACAGTAATATTTTGGCGTTTTGTAGCACTAATCCCTCATGCTGCCGGTAGGCTCGCAGAAGACGTTCTTTGTGGGCAAAGTTTAAGATCCTGGCAATCACCACTCGAGGCCTTACTCGATTCTCCATCTTGGGGCCAATTCGGTGCACCCGCTCCACCCGGAGGTCTCCAACCAAAGTGGGTAGCCCCAGTTCTTCCGGGAGCCACTTTTCGATCAGCGGCATGAGTTGTGTGTCAGTCATTGTCTCCGGGACCCCCACCAGACGGATGTTATTCCGACGGGATCTATTTTCTAGATCGTCCAATTTGTTTTGCAAAACCTCCAGCCGTGCACGTGTATCGGTATGCGCTCTTTCCTGCCGCCCCTCATCATCTTCAATGGCAGACACGCGGTTCTCCAACTCGTCAATTCGCTGTCCTTGCGCCGCCAGCGTCTCTCCCATCATCTCCAATTTGGAGAGAATTTGATCCAGTTTAGGATTTAAATGGCGGGCTACCTCCTTTGCTAAGTCCTCTGAGGCCGAATCCCCACTCTCTGTACTCGGGGACTCAGGCTGCATCGCCGCCGGTGTTGAGGCCCGCAGCTTTGGCGCCTTCTCTCTCTCCTTCTCCCTCCGAACCGGGGGCGGCATCAGGAAGCGGGGCAGCCACACAACGGTATTTACAGCAAGCTGTATTCAGGCAGGGTCCCCACCACCAGCACCGGTCACTGGGAGACTAAATCGCCGATTTTATACCAAATTCGCCGAAGCGGCCCTGGAGCAAGTGAAAACACGTCCTCACTTGTTCATGTGTCACGTGACTCCTCCTGGGTCCCTTTTAATAATAGTTTATGGACCTTTCCTCCAGGAACTTGTCCAAACCTTTTTTAACCCAGCTACACTAACAGCCTTTACTACATCCTCTGGTAACAAATTCCAGAGTTTGATTACATGTTGAGTGAAAAAAATATTTTCTCTTATTAGTCTTAAATTGGTTACCCTGTAGCTTCATTGCATGTCCCCTAGTCTTTTTATATTCTGATGATGTAAACAATTAATCTACGTTTATCTGTTCCACTCCATTCATTAATTTATAGACCTCTATCATATCTCCCCTCGGCCCTCTCTTTTCCAGGTTGAAAAACCCTAACCTTTTTTAGCCTCTCTTCATAGGAGTATCCTTCCATCCCCTTTACCATTTTGGTGGCTCTTCTCTGTACCTTTTCTAATAACGCTATATCTTTTTTAAGATATGGTGACCAGAATTGCACACAATATTCAAGGTGCAGTTGCACCATGGAATGATACAGAGGCATTATAATATCCATTGTTTTATTTTCCATTCCTTTCCTCATGATACCTAGCATTCTATTTGCTCTCTTGGCCGCCGCTGCATACTGGGCAGAGGGTTTTAACATGTTATCCACGATGACGCCTAAATCTTTTTCCTGGGTAGTGGTTCTCAATGTGTGGGACGTGGACATGATTGTTTCTGATGATCTTAAGGTAGAAATGACAAGGGCAAAAGCCAGAAGGATGTTTGGGTGCATAGGGAGAGGAATGTCCAGCAGGAAAAAGGAGGTGATAGTACCTCTCTATAAGTCTCTCGTGAGACCTCTTTTGGAGCATTGTGTGCAATTATGGAGACTGCACCTTCAAAAGGATATAAACAGGATGGAGTCGATGCAGAGGGTGGCTACCAAAATGGTCAGTGAGCTTCGTCATAAGGCATATGAGGACAGACTTAAAGATCTCAGTATGTACACTTTGGAGGCGGCATATGAGGACAGACTTAAAGATATCAGTATGTATACTTTGGAGGAAAGATGGGAGAAAGGAGATATGATAACGACGTTTAAATACCTCTGTGGCATAAATGCACAGAAGAGCCTCTTTCAATTGAAAGAAAGCTCTGCAATGAAGGGGTCTAGAATGAAGGTGAATGGGAATAGACTCATGATTAATATGCAGGTAATATTTCTTTATGGAAAGAGTAGTAAGCATGACATAGTCGAAGTAGTAGAGACCAGGGCAGTATCTGAATTCAAGAAAGCATGAGACAAACAGAGGATCTCTTAAGGGAAAAAAGAGAATATAGTAATTGGGATGGAAGAGCAGACTACATAGATTGTATGGTCTTTTTCAGCCATCATGTTTGAATATTTCTATAACTTAGGACAACATTTTTGATGTCCTAAGGGTTATGCAGATTGCCTATCTAGATAGTGGTTTAATATTGCCAGTAACCATTAAATCTGATGTTGAATAACTAGATATTTTTACCTGCAGTAGTTGGCATTTAAAATATAAAGACTGACTGTGGCGGTCTGAATATCAGGCCCCATGTTAATTTGAGTCACCTTTTAGTATTCTCGAGCCTTGGAGTTCCATTTATTAGGTTAATCCCTATTTTCTTATTTCATTTAGATGTTGTTAAGTTCCCAGTTATGAACCCATACTCTAAATGGTCCTTATCAATTAAAAAGATGATGCCGTTGCTCCTTTCGCTACCCTATTGCATAGAAACATAGAAAATGATGGTAGATAAAGATCATACAGCAGTTTTTCTCAAGTCGATTCTGGTATATCTCCTAGCCAGTGTGTTTTTTAGGATATGCACAATGAATACGCATGAAAACAGATTTGCATGCAATGGAGGCAGTGTGTGCAAAGCTATTTATTTATTTATTTATTTACATTCTCTTATATACCGCGCTATTCTGCATCGGTGCGGTTTACATTGAACAAACTGAAATTACATTGAACAGGGCATTATAAATTATCCCATGCATATTCATTGTGGGTACTCTGAAAATTAGACTGACTAAGGGGTACACCAGGAATGGCTTGAGAAATACCACTACACAGCGTTACCAACCTGTCCATCCATACCACCCACAATACTAAGCTCTACAGTCTCTCTACCATAGAGATCTTCAGTGCATGTTCCATGCTTTCTTAACGTAGTATCATGATGGCAGATAAAGACCAATATGGTCCATCTAGTATGCCCAGTAAGGTGGCAAGAGTGGTTGTACCTGCTGCTCCGTGAAGATCAGCCCCCCTCTGTGAAAAATACTTGTTTACTTTGATTCCATTCTCTTGTTATAAAGGGAACCTCTGTGCCTATCCCATGCCATTTTGAATTCCGTCACTGTATTTCCCCACCACCTCCATTGGGAGGGCATTCCATGCATCTAGCACCCTTTCAGTGAAAAGGTATTTCCTGATGTTCCTTTTAGGTTTACTGCCTTGCAGCTTCATCGTATGCCCTCTAGTTTTACAGCTTCCCCTTCTCTGAAAAAGGTTTGTTCATTGATACCCTTATAGAGCCTGATTCCAGTAGGGGCATGTCCAGGCCATCTGGCCCATTAGGACCCAATTCTGCACCACAGGAGACAGACGTTCCCGCCGGTGTAGGATTGGGACTTGGGAGATGGCCCGGTGTGCCCCTGCATCACCATGGGGACGTGCTCCCTGTGACACAACGTGCTCACTGCCTAGGAGCCCCCGTTTCCCTGCCAACTGACCCCAACGGGAGCAGCCAGGGCCCAAATCAGGCAGTGGGGACTCACCCTGCTCGCCACCATTGCTGCTGGGGGACTGGCCAGCTGATCCAGAGGGACTCGTCTCCTCTAGGGCACACATATTTAGGTACACCTAAGTCTCTTCTGATATGTCTTCTGACACAGGCTCCAAATCATTTTGGTCACCTTCCTCTGAACCATTTTAAGTCTTTTTCTATCCTTTGTGAGATATGGTCTCCAAAACTGAACACAATGTGGTCTATTCTGTAACACAAATAGACGTCAGTTTGGGACATCCATCCCCGCTATTCGCTCCCCTTTCCATTCCTGGCAGAAGCCTCCCCATAAGAACAAGGAGATTATATGGGAAGGCTTAGTCCGGGACTGGAGGGGGCATTCTGGAGGCGGAACGAGGGTGGGGCATGGGCGGTCCACGATCCCAGATGTACAGGGCCGATTATGAAGTCAGCCCCGTACATCCGGGGTCAGCAGACTGGACGGGGGACTTATTCCATCTTGGGGTGGAATAAGTCCCATTGGACATTGTGGGATGGCAGGCCCGGGCAGTGCGGTGAAGGGGCAAAGAGGGTTCCCTGCAGCCCAACCCTGGCCATGGAAGGCCAGATCGGGGGTCAGGCTGCGGGGAAAGAAAAGTGTGATCAGCAGCCAGGGATTGTGGCTTCTGAATGGAGCCATGGTACCATGGCAACGGGACACCATGGCACTACGTCTCCATTCAGAAGTCTGACTGAATTAGCCAGGCATGGATCTGTATGTGCAGGCTGATCAGAATTGGGTCCCAGCCTGTACGTACAGACCCTAGACCCAATTCTGATCCTGCGGGATCAGAACTGGGTCTACCTCTGTGTGTCCCGATTCTGATCGGGCACACAGGGGCCTGGGCACACATATTAGAATGTGCCTCCATACTCCTCCTTTGCCTCGGATCAGGCAATCCATTGGTTTCCAGAAAGTCCACTATTCTTTCTTTCAAGAGCACCTCCATTATTCTTTCCACTGGCCTATAGTTTGTCACCTCTTCCCTATTACAACTTTTGTGAAGAGGTACCACATCAGCCCTTCTCCAGTCCTGCAGAACCTCTCCCATCTCCAAGGATCTATTAAAAACAACCGCTAAAGGCCCTGCCAGAACCTCTCTGAGCTACTTCAGTATCTTGGGATGTATCCCATCCTGTTCCATGCCCTTGTCCACTTTCAGTTTTGCAAGCAGTTTTGCAAACATCATCTTCTGTAAATGGTGTGGTATCTACTCTATTCCCATTTGTATATTTGTCAGTCTTATGTGCTCATTCTCCAGGATTTTCTTTCATGAATACAGAACAGAAATATTTGTTTAGCAGTTGTGCTTTTCCAATGTCACTTTCCACTAATCCGTCCTTGGCACTTTTGAGTCTTGTAATTTCACCTCTGATCTTCCACTTCTCCCGAATATACCTGAAAAACGTTTTGTCTCCAGGCTTCACATCTTCAGCCGTCTTTGCTCCTGCGTTTGCTTTTGTTATCCTTATTTCTCTTTTTGTCTCTTTTAGCTTTATCCTGTATTCTTTTCTTGTTCCTCTTTGTGAAGTTCTGAATTTTGTGAAAGCTGTGTTTTTAGCCTTTATTTGTGCAGCCACTTGTTTGGTGAACCATACAGGTTTCCTTTTTCTCTTGTTTTTATTTACTTTACTTGCATACCTGATATATATCTGTTGCCCCTTTTATTGCCTCTTTAGTCACTGCAATTCCACTACCCTTATCCTAAATTCAGATTCTGTCTTTTATCTCCACCACCTCCACTGGGAGGCTGTTCCACACACCTTCCACTCTTTTTGTAAAGAAATGTTTCCTTAAATTACCCCTGAGCCCAGTCCCTTTTACCATCATCCTAGGACCCTAGAGCTTCCTTTCAATTGAAAGAGATCCACTTCCTGTGCATTTATGCCACAGAGGTATTTAAATGTCTCTATCATATCTTCCCTCTCTCACTATTGTTCCAAATTATACATATTGAGATCTTGAAGTCATATACTTTATGACAAAGAACATTGACCATTTTAGTAACCATTTCTTTGGACCAACTTCATCTTGTTTATATCCTTTTAAAGGTGTGTTTTTAAGACGTGCACAAAGTACTTTGAATGAGGTCTCATTAGAGACTAATACAGAGGCACTGTCACCCCCTTTCCTTCTGGCCATTCATCCTTCTGGCTTTTGTTGTTGCTTTTTCTGCATCTTTGGTCGTCTTACGATCATCAGAAAGAATTATTCCTACGTCCTGCACTTCATTCATGCACAGAAGTACTTCATTCCCATGCTGAACCACTCCCTTTGGTTTTTGCAGCCCAAATGTATGACCCTGCATTTTTAGCATTATCTTCTAGACAATTCCTCAAGCTCTGCTGTATCTCTCTTTGTGTTATTTATACTGTCCGGTTTGTCTACTGTGTTGCAAATTTTAGTATCATTTGCAAGGAGGCAACCCTTTTCTGACAGTTCTTTCTCAATAGTGCTTACAAAAATGTTAAAAAGAACTGGACATGCAGCACACCACTGGTAACATCCATACCCTAAGGGTGAACTCAATTTACCATGATCCTTTACCGCCTCCCATTCAACCAGTTTCTAGCTCATTAGGATCCATATTAAGGGTGCTCAGTTTATTTATAAATCACCTACAGTATATGGAATCATGTTAAGGCATTGCTGAAATCTAAGGGGTATGTTTACTAAAACCCCGCTAATGTGCGGGCCGCGGTAGTGTGCGGGTGCCATATAAGGAGTGGGCGTTCCAGGCTGAAAAAGAAAATCCAGAATTTGCATATGCGCTAAGGTGCGTGGCGCCCACATTAGCGCATGAGATAGCTGCGCGTGAGGCATAAGTGGCGTGCTGATGTGCAAGCAAGAGAGCAAAGCCACAGCACAATGGTTAAAATACTGACCAATGGTGCAGGGATCAGGGGTTCAATCCCCCACAGTGGTCAATGAAGACAGCTGGCAGAGGTATTATTTTAGGAGGCATATAAATAATGGGCGGTATAAGGCGGGGCGCTAATGTTTTTGGAGGCATTTTAATACTGGGAGGCATAAGCAGCGCGCTGATGTTCAAACAGAAAAACAGAGCAACAGCACAATGGTTAGAACACTGACCAATGGTGCAGGAATCAGGGGTTCAATCCCCCATAGTGCTCAATGTAGACAGCTGGCAGAGGTGTTACTTTAGGAGCTGGTCTAATATTGTGCTGCATAAGGCGGGGTGCTGATGTTTAGGAGGCTTTTTAATATTAGGCGGCATAAGGAGGCGCGCTAATGTACAAGCACAGGAACAGGACCACAGCACAATGGTTAAGACACTGACCAATGGTGCAAGGATCAAGGGTTTAATCCCCCACAGTGCCCAATGAACAAGGCTGGCTGAGGCATTACATATTATGGGGAAGATTGCTTTTGGAGTCATGTTATGTTTATTTTAATTATCACTACTAGCAAACGCACTCTCAAAGCGTGTTAACATAAGGCACCCTATAAGGCACATTTTAAAGTGCACTGTCCGTCAAGGCACCCTAGAATGTTGCTTATAGGGCGCTTTAGAGGGTGCCGTATGAGGTATCGCAAGGTCAGAGTACTGTTTTTTATGGCAGCACTGTGCAGTTTAAGGAATGAAAAGCATAAGTAGGTGCGCTGACAGGCAAGGAGGAGCAGCAGTCCAGCACATTGGTTAAGGCACTGACTGCTGATACAGGGGTCATGAGTTGACTCCCCAGTGTGCATAATACGTAAGGCTGGCTGTGGCAGCAGCTTTGCAATGTACATATTTTTTCCTGCAGCACTTTATTTTTATTTTATTAATTGCTGCCAGCAAACATGCCCTCACGTGCCATAAGTGAAGGTACCGTATAAGGCACCTTATAAGGCACTCCATAGGGCATATTATAAAGTGCACTGTCCGCCACGGCACCCTAAAATGTCCCCTATGGGCACCCTATAAGTTGCGTCACAGGATAATGTATAGTGCACCTTATATGGACGGGAACCATAAGGTGCCCTATAGGGCTCCCTATAAAGCACCCTCAGAGGCACCTTATGGGTACAGTACGCTGAGGCTCTTTTTGCTGGCAGCAAAAATGTACATTACAAAGAGATAATGCTTTGGGCAGCCCTATCAAATAACCCCACTGGGGGTTTGAACCCATGAACTCTGGCTTCACAGACAGTGAAATAACCATTGGGCTACAGCTCTATAGCTGCTAGAAAGCCCCTGGCTGGCTGCAGAGAGCCTGCATGTCACCACACACAGCGTCTGTTGTGGTCACCAGGATAGGGTTAGCACACCAGTACCCATGATGCACTGCACATGCAAGTCAGCTGTCCACAGATAAACACAAGATGGGGAATGCACCCCCACAGCACTCCGGCCTGGTAGGGGGTACTGACCGTGTGTTTTACTGGCACAGAGTAGCTACACACCATCACATTGTGCGGGTACTGTGCTCACCCTGAGGGTGCAATGAGGCGTCCAGGACCAGGTCCACAACACCTCCCATGGCTGAAAGAGGCCATGCCAGAGGTCCAAAGCAGTGTTAATGTGTGAGATAGGTAGTTTTTGCACAAACACCTTGGATATGTCTGTCTGTTTCAGGCAGGTGTATCCCCCATGGACCCACAGGTGGGCCATGCACACCCCCCACCACCACGAGGGCCGAGGGTGGCAAACAGGGCCTCCCATCAATAGATCCACATTCTATCTCCCTGCAAAGGTGGCAGTAGAAGGGACCAGACACCCCACAAGGCAGTCAATGCAGCTCTATACACATCCATTACACAATAGCAGACAGACACTAGGCCTGGCTATGGTAAGCTGCACCCACCACTATCTGATATTCTCCTGCAGCAAGTCATCAGCCACTGCACCCTGCAAGCCACTCCATCAAGACACATACTAGCTGCAAACAGTCTGCTAGCTAGTCCATAGTGCATGTTCCCAGTGGAGATGCATGCATCCAGAACTGGGAATGTCAGCATACACAGCAAGCAGATAAATCAGTGACTGAGCCCCAAAAGAAAACCCATATCTATCACATGAGAGAAATACTACATAGCACTATGGGGGTGCCTAGCCATGCTGTGGTCACTGCACAGTCAGGGTGAGAGTGATCTCTCAGCAGGACATACTGAGGTCACCCTTTCTGTGTAGATGGTGGCCAGGCACTAAAATGTCCCAGTCAGTGCAATATGCCCTGTGCAGATGCACCCTGGCCAGGCCACCCTGTCCGGCCTATACCCATGGTACCTTGCTCCTCATTATGCACATTGGCAGCCCAATACTGGCAACATTGCTGGCAGTGTGGGCTGTTGAAGGTGTTTGCAGCCACCACACACTGGATAGACAGACAGCCACCCCCACACCTATGCCAGCATTGTGCTACTATAGAGGAGTTCAGCAGCCATACCCACCACACCAGTCCTGGGCACAGTACAGGCATGGATATGGTACGCAACACTGTTGGGGGTCACTCCCCAGGGGGGTAAACACTGTCAGAGACCAGACCTGCAGCACACACCGCAGACATCAGAATGATTGTTATGGTGGAGCTCAATGAGCAAAACGTGCTTAACGTAGGACTTGCTATCTGCCAGTTATCATAGGAAACGTTTGATAGCTGTGTACCATATACCCAGGTGAAGGGTGGCATTGCTAAGGTATGCAAGTGATACAGGCAGGGAGATACAGGCAGGGCCCAATGTCCTGCCTCTCCAGGAGGCATTGGCCAATGGGGCCTGTGGGTGTGTGTGTGGGTGTGTCTGGCCCTGTTGGCTGCTGCTTTACGGCAGAGTTTCCCAACTCCAGTCCTGGTGTTTCAGACACTGTTCGGGTTTTCATGCTGTCCCTCATAAATATGCATGAGCTACATCTGCATACCATGGGGGTGGTGCATAGCTATGCAGCACAGGCATCTTTATTAGAGGCAGCATGGAACCTGAATGTTGTGGGGCCCTCCTGGACTGCATTTGGGAGACTCTGCTCTAGGTAATGTGCCTGTTTATGGTGTCTCTGTTTGGTGTGGTAAAATATAGGCGTATTAACCATGCGTATGTTCTCAGCAATAAAGGTTTGTCCTTACTATCACGGTTTAGTTGTGGGAAAAATATGTAGACAGGATTGGCAGTAGCCCCAGCTGGCCTTTGAACCTGTGACTTTCTGTTTTTGCATACACTGTTTGTGTGCACTGCACCACTGTGTTGCCAGAGGTATGCTGTGTTCCCTGGGGAGTCCATTACTGTACATCCGACAGAGCCTGTCTGTTGCGGTGGACGGTGCCAGCATGCACAGGCCTAGGCCACTGTCTGCTGTGGCTTGCAGCCACTGCCCCCTCCACCACCTGTACCCTTCTGCCAACATGCAGACATGTCCTTATCTGGGAAAAAGCATATGACCTGATTGAGTTGTGGCACTGCAGGACTGAATTTGGGGTACTCGGCTGTAGGTAATGCCCATTGTTATGGTTTGTGTGCGGTGTAGGGTAAAATATGGTTGCTTGGACCATGCTTATGTTCTCTGCAATAAAGGAGTGTCTTTACTATCACTGTTTAGTGGTGGGTAAAACTATGGGGACTGGGTTGGCAGGAGCTTCAGCTGGGATTTGAACCTGTGACTGGCTGGTTTTACAGGCACTGGCTGTGTCTGCTGCACCACACTGTGGCCACAGAGACAGTGCAGTCCCTGGAGATAGGAAACCTGGCCAGACGAGTCAGAAACCCTGATCTGCACACTTTTACTGTGGGCTCATTTACCTTGTATGGAGACAAAAGGGCAAATAAACCTCATAACTGACATCGACAAAAGGGGAAAAATACCATGCCCAAGCTGGGCAATAGTGACATCAATGGGCAACATTACAAAACACTCCCAGGAAAGCTCAAAAAAAAGGAATTTGTTTTTTGGGAGCGTAGACCCTTCCAAAAATCATTTCTTTTTTTTGGAGCTTTCCTGGGAGTGTTTTTCATTGTTGCCCATTGCTATCACTATTGCCTAGCTGAATTATAATTTTTAAAATTTTTGTTGTGGTCATTTTCATGTTTTATTTGAAATTTTGTTCTGTGCACATGTATCACACTGCTCACGTTTTGTAGGTTTCCCCGGTTTTGCTGTACATTGCTGACGGAAATGGTTTCTCTTCCCTTTAAATGGGCTCTAACGCGAGGTTTTCACTCGCGGTATTTTTTTTGCCGAAATTCAGCCACGCTCCTGTGCGAGGAGCCTCTCCCCTCCCACTCTCCACCCATTGACCCCGTCCCTCCGCCCCTCGGGAGCCTTCCTCCGCCCTCCGTATGCCTTTCCATGCCTCTCTCGCACAGTAGCGGGCCGTGCACATGAGCGGGTCCGTTAGTGTGACGCGCACGTGTGCGGGGCCCAAAAACGCACTATTAGCATGCGCTAAGGTACCTTAGTGCACGCACAAGTGCGCCCCGCACAATTGCGCAGTTTAGTAAACATACCCCTAAGTATCTCACATTTAGCACTCTTCCCTGTTCCAAGTCTCTGGTCCCCTAGCGAAAGAAATTAATCAGATGTATCTATCAAGGCCTATCTCTGTCTAGTAAAATTGCAGCTTCAGATCCTGTAATCCACTGGATTCCATAACTGCACAAATTTCTATTTTATCAGCATTTTCATTCCACTGAGATAAAATAAACCAGACTATAGCTCCCAGATTCCTCCTTCTGCTTTTTTGCAAAAGAACCATATCCACCTGTCTCCAGCTCTCTGGGATCACTTCCAGCTCTAAAGAAGCATTACAAAGGTCAGACAGCAGAGCTGCCAGAATTTCCCTAACTTACTCCAATCCCCTCGGATGTATTCCATCTGGCTCCATTCCTCTGTCTACTTTTAGCTCCTCAAGAACATAGTGAAAATTGTTCAAGGATTACTCCCCTTCCATTTCTGTTTGTGTTTGTTTTCTGTGGTCCTAAGTCCAGGCCCTTCATCTGTGAAGACAGAACAGAAATATTATTCAGTCAATGCTGCTTTATTCATATTGGTCTCTATATATTCGTCACCTTCACTCTTGAGTCTCACAATGTCACTTTAGCATTTCCTTATGTCACTAACATATCTAAAAAAAGTGTTGCTCCCTTTCCCCCAGTTTACTGTATTGCCTATTTTCTCTTCCGTTTACATCATTGTTTTCCTGACTGCTTTACCAGCCTCTCAGGTTTTACAGATATTTTTGCTTGTCTTCCTCTTTCTTTGATCTTTTGCATTTTATGAAGGCTAACCTTTTCCCCTTACCTTTTCAGCTACTCCTTTCAGGAACCATAGAGGACTCCTTTTCCTCTTACTTTTATTTATTTTCCTAACAGAAAGATTCATTGCCCTTAAAATATCTTTCAGTTTTGCCAATTGCATTTTCCATCCTTGAGGTATTTCCCCATCTTGACAAATTTAATTTCCTGAAGTCTTGGCTTTTCACTTTTTAATGAACCATCTCCACCCATGTCCTTATACTGAAACACATCATCTAGTGGTTACTGGATGTCAGATGGTCACCCACTATAATATCAGAAACACTCCCCATTCGTAAGTATTAGGTTCACTATCACCCCCCTCCTTTGTGGGTTCCATTACTAATTGTTAAAATAGTTCCCCATGTTGAGAATCCAGGGTCTCTATACTTCTACATGACACAACAGCTAGGATGCCTCAGTCTTCATCCAGCAAATCAAAATTACGTATCAATAGTACTTCTCCTTTCATAGTAATACTGTGAATATCTTCAATGCAGCAAGGTGGAAAGAATGCAGTCTAGAGTTGGCAGTTGAAGTGAAGGGCACAGATAGAAGTGATCTGCCTGATGATTAGAGTTCCTGAATGGGGCTGAAGGGGGATATTTAAGAGGAGAGGTAGTGAGGAGCAGCAGAATGAATGCACCTGTAGATCAGTCGGAGAAGTTTGAAGTGACTTGAGGAGAGAGAATACATGAGCATGGTGACTCTGCAAGAGGATTAGCCTTGGGACTGAGTTATGAATAGATTGAAGAAGAGAGAGAGATGATTCAGAGGAAGACCAGTGAAGCAGGTTGCAATAGTCTAAATGGGAGGTGAAAAGAGAGTGTTCAGAAAGGGAGGGACACATTTTGCTGATGTTATAGAGAGAGAAATGATAGATTTTATCTATCTGCTGGATGTCTAGGGAGAAAGAGAGAAGAGTCAAAGATGACCCCAAGGTTGAGAGCCAAGGAAACTGGGATGAAAAAAGTAATATCCACTGAAATAGAGAAAGGAGGAAGCAATTGTATTGTTTTAATTTTTTTAATATATAGTGCACTTGTCCTTCCTTTCTTTCTACCCTATGCTTTCTGAATTTATTATAGCCTGTTCTAACTGTATCCAAGTTATGGCTCTCTGTGAACCACGTCACCTGTTTTTTGATAAACTTTAACTGCTGGATATTTATTTATTTATTTAGCTGTATTTATATCCCACTTTTCACTGGATCAAAGCAGTCAATTGGGGGATACATTTAACATGAGGGGATATGAGACACACACACTAATACATACAGGGAACATGGGCATTGGAGGGTTAAGTGGCTTGCCCAAGACCATAAGGAGTGCCTATAAGACTAGAAATCCCAATCCCTCTGGCCTGAGATTGCTGTCCCCAGGTGGGACTTGAACCCCCGACCCTCCGGCCTGAAGTACCTTGAACCCCTGACCCTCCGGCCTGAAGTACCTTGTCCTAACCACTAGACCACGCCTCCCTGTATAGGTCTTTAGGAATCTTCAGCCTGCCTACATTCCTTCCAGAGCCTTTAAATCAGATATCTGAGTGTGCCCTCAGTTCATAGAAGGTCTACTGGCCTGGGACACTTAACGTTCCGCCCACCCTACCCCTCATCCCACCCACCCCAGTGTTGCATTGCCTATATAGTCATCATATACATTGACATCTGTCCTTTAATTAGATGTTGCACCCACTTTTTCTCATTTTCTCCTCCTAGGACAGCTGAATCAGAATGTCGTGTATTCAGTGCAATAACTGTGGTGCTTTCATTCTGAGAAGAATCATTTGGAACCTAAAAGCTTGCCCTATATGCCTCAAGTTAGCTGCTATGTATAAAGAATTGACTCTACTAAGGGAAGAATTAGCTGCAATTAAACACATCTCTCTAAGGTACAAACTGAACAAAATCCACCACCCCTCCCACGAAAAATCAAACAGCCCAGGAACAATGGATCACAGTGAGCTCTGGTAGATTGTGATCTGTAACACAGAGATACCCTATATATCAAGAGATTTCCCTGCATGATGCTTTCTCTTGCTTGGATAATGAGGGTGCCCAATCCGTGGAAACTGAAGTGTTCTTAAATGAAAGACTTAATGCCAAATTTACTGATAATGTACCAAATAGGAAGAAAAAAAAATCACAAAATAGAAAACTACTGCTACTTGGAGATTCCATCATCAGAGGCACCAACTTGAGAACACAGTTCAAAGGAGAGAGGATGGTCAAATGCCTCTCAGGCTCTTCAGCCAGCAGGAATACAAACCAAATTGTTGATGTTGTTAGTGCAGAAAGTGAGCACTACAAAACTGATATTGTCATCCACTTGGGTACAAATGACCTGGCTAGAAACAGTGCCTCTGCAATTCAAAGGGACTTACAGACTCTGGGAGAGAAACTTAAGCCCATTGCTAACACTTTAGCATTCTCATAAGTTCTGCCTGTTCATGGTAAGGGGGCAGAAAGGCTGCATCGCATAAACAACTTTAATACATGGCTCCAAACCTGGTGCAAACAAGAAGGATTTAGATATATAGGCAACTGGGGAAATAGATGGATCAACAAGAGACTATACTGTACTGATTGACTATATCTCTCTGTCGCAGGGAAAAGGATCCCAAGTGAAAAATTCAGACAGTATGTGAACAGGCATTTAAACTAGGGAAAGGGGGTGATGGATGGTGAAGGACAAGTTCAGTATGTCACTCCCAGCAAAAGCAAAACAACACTGGAAACAGCCACACTTTTGAACCACACATCAATGCAAGCGGGAAGGAGTATGTAGAACAAAATCCATGCAAAACGCAGGCAAGCCATTCAACAAATGCTAGAAAGCAATGAGCACAAATGCTGGAAGCCTAGCCCACGAAGTTCCTGATCTGGAAGCCCTAATGGTGGAAATAGACTTGGACATTGTGGCCATTACAGAAACATGGTTTAATGAGCCGCATGAATGGGATATAGCCATAGCTGGCTATAATCTATTTAGAAGAGATAGAGAGGGTAGAAAAGAAGGAGGAGTAGCCTTATATGTCAAAAGCAATATTAAAGCTGGTGAAATGCACGGGACGTGGGGAAAAGAAGAAGCGCTATGGATTGTGTTGGAAAGAGGAGATGGCTCTGTCATCCATACTGGTGTGGTCTACAGGCCTCTAACTCAAACCAAACAAATAGATAGAAAATTGATTATTGATATTGCAAAGATAGCCATGAAGGGGGAAGTGATCATATTGGGTGGCTTTAATCTAACCGATGTGGATTGGAGTGTTCCTTCTGCAAATCTGGAAAGAAGTAAAAAAACTGTGGATGCCTTCCAAGATGTGTTACCTAAACAAATGGTGATGAAACTGATGAGGGAGAGCTCCGTGCTGGATTTAGTGCTCACCAACGGAGATAGCGTGTCAAATATCCAGGTGGGTGCCCATGTGAGCAGCAGCGATCATCATGGTGTGGTTTGAGATAAAAGCCAAGGTAGAATCCAATCACAGCAAGCTCAAAATCCTATACTTTAAAAACACTGACTTCAGTAAAATGGCCACGTAACTGAAGGAGGAGTTGGCAGGGTGGGAGGGGATAAGGGAAGTGGAATTGCAATGGGCTAATCTAAAGGAGGCAATAAAAGGTGCAACAGATATATACGTAAGGAAAGTAAATGAAAACAAGAGGAAAAGGAAATCTATTTGGTTCTCCAAAACAGTGGCTGCACAAATAAAGGCAAAAACCCCACAGCTTTCACAAAATTCAGACGCTCGCAAACAGAGGAACACAGAAAAGAATACAAGATCAAACTAAAAGAGACAAAAAGAGAAATAAGGATAGCAAAATCAAAGGCAGAAGACAAGATGGCTAAAGATGTGAAGTGTGGTGACAAGACATTTTTCAGGTATATTCGGGAGAGGTGGAAAATCAGAGGTTGAATTGCAGGACTCAAAAGTGCTGGAAACAGATTTGTGGAAAGTGACATTGAAAAAGTGAAAATGCTAAATAAATATTTCTGCTCTGCTTTTACTAGAGTAAATCCTAGAGAAGGACCACCTGCAATTGACAAATATACAAATGGGAATGGAGTAGATACCACACTATTCACAAAAGATGATGTGATAGAACATCTTGCAAAACTCAAAGTGGACAAGGCTATGGGACCAGATGAGATACATCCCAGGATACTGAAAGAGCTCAGTGAGGTTCTTGCAGGGCCGTTAAAGGATGCTTTTAATAGGTCCTTGGAGACAGGAGACATTCCACAGGACAAGAGAAGTTCCACAGGACTGGAGAAGGGCTGATGAGGTACCTCTTCACAAAAATGGTAGTTGGGAAGAAGTGTCAAACTATAGGCCAGTAAGCCTTACCTCGGTGGGGGGAAAAGTAATGGAGGCACTCCTGAAAGAGTAAATAGTGTACTTCCTCGAAATCAACAGGTTGCATAATCTGAGGCAACATGGTTTATACCAAAGGACAATCTTGCCAACAAATCTGATTGAGTTCTTTGACTGGGTGACCAGAGAACTAGATCAAGGGCATGCAATGGATGTGATCTACCTAGATTTAAGTAAAGCCTTTGATATTGTTCATCATAGGAGGCTTATCAATAAACTCAACAGTTTGGTGATGGGTTCCAAAGTGGTGAACTGGGTCAGAAATTAGTTCACTGACAGACAACAGAAGTTGACGGTAAGCGGGACTCACTCTGATGAAAGGTCAGCGGTGTGCCCCAGGGTTAGGTCCTGGGACCGGTACTGTTCAATATATTTGTGAGTGATATTGCTGAAGGACTGAATAGAAAAGTCTGTCTTTTTTCAGATGACACGATGACACGAAAATTTGCAACAGAGTGGACTCCCCTGAGAAAATTGATAACATAAGGAAAGATCTACAAAAGCTGGAAGAATTGTCTAATGCTTGGCAATTAAGATTTAATGTGAAGAAGTGCAGTGTCATGCACTTGGGAAGCAGAAATCCAAAGGAATTGTATGTGATAGGGGGCGAGAGGTTGGTGTGCATGGACCAGGAGAAGGACCTTGGAGTGATTGTTTCTGAGGATCTCAAGGTGGCGAAACAGTGTGACAAGGCAGTGGCAAAAGCCAGAAGGATGCTGGGTTGCATACAGAAAGGAATTACCAGCAGAAAGGGAGAGATACTCATGCTACTGTACAAGTTGCTGGTGAGGACTCACTTGGAATATTGTGCTCAGTTTTGGAGACCATATCTCGCAAAGGATATAAAAAGGAGTTAGGCAACCAAAAGAAGAGAATTAAAGACCTAAATATGTACACTCTGGAGGAGAGGAGGAACAGGGGAGATATAATTCAGACAATTAAATACTTAATGAGTAATAATGAACAAAAAACCTCTTCCAAAGACAGAGAAGCTGTAAAACTAAAGGGCATAACATGACGTTGCAAAGGGGTAAACTGATAGGCAATGTCAGGAAATGCTTTTTCACTGAAAGGGTGGTGGATGTTTGGAATGCCTTCCCGATGGAAATGGTGGGGGCAAATATAGTGACAGAATTCAAAATGGCATGGAACAGACACAGAGGATCCCTTTATAGCAAGAGGATCCCTATATAGCAACAGGATAAAAAAATACTTCTGCTCTGTTTTTACTAAAGAAAATACTGGAGAAGGTTCACCTGTGATTGACAAATATACAATGGGAATGGAGTAGATACCACACCATTCACAGAAGATGTTGTGTTAGAACAGCTTGCAAAACTGAAGATGGACAAGGCCTGGGACTGGATGGGATACATCCCAGGATATCGAAAGAGCTCAGAGAGGTTCTTACAGGGCCATTAAAGGATGTTTTTAATAGATCCTTGGAGACACAAGAAGTTCCACAGGGCTGGAGAAGGGCTGATGTGGTATCTCTTCAAAAAAGTGGTAAAAGGGTTCCCAAGGTGGTGGACTGGATAAGAAATTGGTTGACTGACAGATGACAGAAGGTGATGGTAAACGGAACTCACTCAGATGAAAGAAAGGTGATTAGAGGTGTGCCCCAGGGTTCTGTCCTGAGGCTGGTACTGTTCAATGCATTTGTGAGTGATATTGCTGAAGGACTGAATGGAAAAGTCTGTCTTTTTGCAGATGACATGAAAATTTGCAGCAGAGTGGACTCCCCAGAGAGAGTGGAGAACATGAGGAAAGATCTACAAAAGCTGGAAGAATGGTCTAATGCTTGGCAGTTAAGATTTAATGTGAAGAAGTGCAGTGTCATGCACTTGGGATGCAGAAATCCAAGGGAATTGTATATGATAGGGGGTGAGAGGTTTGTGTGCAAGGACCAGGAGAAGGACCTTGGAGTGATTTTTTCTGAGGATCTTAAGGTGGCAAAACAGTGTGACAAGGCAGTAGCAAAAGCCAGAAGGATGCTGGGTTGCATACAAAGAGGAATTACCAGCAGAAAGGAAGAGGTACTAATGCCACAGAAGAAGTGTCTGGTGAGTCCTCACTTGGAATATTGTGTTCAGTTTTGGAGACCATATCTCGCGAAGGCTATGGACTGGAAATGGTTCAGAGGAAGGCAACTAAAATGATTTGAAGTCTGCATCAGGAGATGTATGAGAAGAGACTTGAAGACCTAAATATGTATACTCTATAAGAGAGGAGGGACAGGGGAGATATGATTCAGATCTTTAAATACTTAAAGAATATTAATGAACAAACAAACCTCTTCCAAAGATGGGGAAGCTGTAAAACTAGAGGTCATAACATGAAGCTGGAAGGGGGTAAACTGAGAGGCAATGTCAGGAGATACGTTTTCACTGAAAGGGTGGTGGATGCTTGGAATGCCCTCCTGATGGAAGTGTAGGGGCAAAGATGGAATTCAAAATGGCATGGAACAGACACTGTGGATCCCTTTATAGGAACAGGATAAAATCAAAATAAACATAACTATCTCTTATATCTGAACAAATAGGGGTGACCTACACGGAGCGGCGGATACACCCCTAAACAAAGGCATGGGGAATGGTGACCTGCACAGAGCAGCAGGTGCACCTACTCTTGCCGTCTTGCTGGGCAGACTAGATGGACCATATTGGTCTTTATCTGCCTCATATACTATGATACTATGTTATTATGTTACTATGGCTGTCACTAAACCCAAATCAGCCTCTAGATCAGAAACTTTATTTTTCGTACTACTCCATCAAAGTACTAGATTTCTAGATGTTGTGAGTTTTCTCACTGAATGCATATGAATATCTGCTCTGCTTTTGGTGATGCTGCTTGGCATGGGGATGTCAACTTTATTACTTAAAGGGCAAAATTTAACGATAGAAAAATCTAGAACAAAAACATGTGAAACGTTTGCAAGTCAGTGCATAATTTTCTAATGGCCCAGTGTTTGCTTAGGGATTGAAGTCCCTGGAACTTCTGGAAGGGAAACAATTTAACAGAAAAATCATGTAAGCAAAAACTTGTCAAAAAGCACTGAAGCATTTTAGGGCTATGTTTACTAAACGTGAATAACGCGCGTAGTATGACGTTAACGACCGTAAGTGCCGTATAACGCGCGTACCGACGCGCTAACGACCGTTAACGTCATACTACGCGCGGTAACCGTAGTTAACGATCGTAAAGCTCCGCGGCGCGTTAAAACAGCGCAGAAGGTGGAGAGTGGGCGGAGAGAAGGGGTCAATGGGCGGAGAGTGGGCGGAGAGAGGCTCCCCTCATACTAACGCGCGGAGTGTCAGAGCTCACCTCCAACGCAAATGAAAACCTGTCGTTAAAGGCATTTAAAGGGAAGAGAAACCATTTACGTCAGCAATGTACAGAAAACCGGGGTAACCCACAAAACGTGAGCAGTGTGATACATGTGCACAGAACAAAATATCACATAAAACGTTAAAAATGACCACAAGAAACATTTTAAAAAGCAGAATTCAGCTGGGCAACAGTGATAGCAATGGGCAACAAGGAACAACACTCCCTGGAAAGCACCAAAATAAAAGGAAATGATGTGTGGAAGGGTCTACGCTCCGCAGACCCTTGCAAAGAGCATTACATTGTAAAGGAGCTGTCCTGGGTGTGTGGTGTAATGTTTCCCAATGATATCATTGTTGCCCAGCTTGGTTATGGGTGTGTGCCCCTTTTGTGAGGTCATTTCTGCGGTTTATGTGCACCTTTGTCTGCATACAAGGTAAATGAGGCCACAGTAAACCTGTTGCAGAGCAGGGTTTCTGACTCGTCAGGCCGGTTTAACTAACTCCAGGGACTGCACAGTCTCTGTGGCCACAGTGTGGTGCAACAGACACAGCCAGTGCCTGTAAAACCAGAGGGTCACAGGTTCAAATCCCAGTTGGGGCTCCTGCCAACCCAGTCCCCATAGTTCTACCCACCACTAAACAGTGATAGTAAAGACACTCCTGTAGTGCAGAGAACATACACATGGCCCATATTTTACCACACCAAACACAGACACCAGAAACAGGCACATTACCTATAGCAGAGTCCCGCAAATGCAGTCCTGGAGGGCCCCACAACATTCCGGTGTCATTCTGCCTCTAATAAAGATGCCTGTGCTGCATAGCTATGCACCACCCCCATGGTATGCAGATGTAGCTCATGCATATTTATGAGAGACAGCATGAAAACCCGAACAGTGTGTGGAACACCAGGACTGGAGTTGGGGAACTCTGCCGTAAAGCAGCAGCCAACAGGGCCACACACCCACCCACAGGCCCCATTGGCCAATGCCAGCTGGAGAGGCAGGACATTGGGCCCTGCCTGTATCTCCCAATACTAGCAGTTGCATACCTTAGCAATGCCACCCTACACCTGGGTATATGGTACACAGCTATCAAACGTTTCCTCTGATAACTGGCAGATATCAATTCCTACGTTAAGCACATTTTGCTCATTGAGCTCCACCATAACAATCATTCTGATGTCTGCGGTGTGTGCTGCAGGTCTGGTCTCTGACAGTGTTCACAACCCTGGGGAGTGACCCCCCAACAGTCTTGTGTACCATATCCATGCCTGTACTATGCCCAGGACTGGTGTGGTGGTATGGCTGCTGACCACCTCTATAGTAGCACAATGCTGGCATAGGTGTGGGGGTGGCTGTCTGTCTATCCAGTGTGTGGTGGCTGCAAACACCTTCAACAGCCCACACTGCCAGCACTGTTGCCAGTATTGGGCTGCCAATGTGCATAATGAGGAGCAAGGTACCATGGGTATAGGCCGGACAGGGTGGCCTGGCCAGGGTGCATCTGCACAGGGCATAGGGCAGTGACAGGCACATTGTAGTGCCCGGCCACCAACTACACAGACAGGGTGACCTCAGTATATCCTGCTGAGAGATCGCTCTCACCCTGACTGTGCAGTGACCACAGCATGGCTAGGCACTCCCATAGTGCTATCTAGTATTTCTCTCATGTGATACATATGGGTTTCCTTCTGGGGCCCAGTCACTGATGTATCTGCCTGCTGTGTATGCTGACATCCCAGTTCTGGGTGCAGGCATCTCCACTGGGCACTAGCAGACTGTTTGCAGCTGGTAGGTGTTGTGATGGAGTGGCTTGCAGGGTGCAGTGGCTGATGGCTTGCACCAGGGGAATATCAGATAGTGGTGGGGTGCAGCATACCATATCCAGGCCTAATGTCTGTCTGCTATTGTGTTATGGCTGTGTACAGAGCTGCATTGACTGCCCTGTGGGGTGTCTGCTCCCCAGCAGGACTGGGGTTCATGTTCCCCTCTACTGCCACCGTTGCAGCACGGTAGACTGTGGATCTTTTGATAGGAGACCCTGTTTGCCTCCCTCAGCCCTGGGGGAGGGGTGTGGTGGTGGTGCATGGGGGCTGTACCTGACTGAAACAGACAGAGATGTCCAAGGTGTTCCTGCAGAAACTACCTATCTCACACAGTAACACTGCTTTGGACCTGTGCCATGGCCGGTGCTGTGGACCTAGTGCTGGGCGCCTCACTGCACCCTCAGGGTGAGCACAGTACCCGCACAATGTGACGGTGTGTAGCTGCTCTGTGCCAGTACAACACACAGTCGGTACCCCCTACCAGGCCGAGGTGCTGTGGGGGTGCATTCCCCATGGTGTGTATCTGTGGACAGCTGCTTTGCATGTGCAGTGCATCATGGGTGTGACTGGCCCAATCCAACCCTGTGAAACACCAGCACCTGCTCACAGGCTCTGATAAGCCATAGGCCATCACACGTACATCTGTTAGCATAATGCATAGGTGCAGGACGCCCTACAAAGTCTGTAATATAAGATGCCCACACTGGTAAAAACACACGTACCCACGCACGTAAGCAAACACGTACCCACGCACGAATGTACGCGCGTCGCTACGCACGTACCAACGTACGTGGCTAGGCACATTCCGAGGGTGTTTTTCTGACACCAATACTCAGCGTAACGAAAAGCATGCCTCCTCTTTCCTTCTGTAATGTACAGGGTGATGCCTGAGATAGCCTTCTGTGTTAGGCACACTGGGGGCTCGAACCCATGCTGCCTGTAACAGCGGTCAGTACCGTAACCATTGTGCTACAGCTCTGTTTCAGTGCTTTGTGTCTGTACGTCTTCTTATGATTAACGCGCAGTAACGTGGCACGGCGCCCGGTAGCGCTCGTTAATTTTGCTAACGCGCGGTAGTGGTAACGATGTACCGCCCATGTCCTTATTTGGGGTTTCTTTCACTACCGCGGCTCCTACCGCGAACTGCACTAACGCGATTTAGTAAACATAGCCCTTAGTCCCTAAGGCTGACTGTAAACACTGATAAAAAATTCCACAGTCCTTTTACTACAAGATTTTGCTTGATTTTTAGGGGACAGTTTTTATCTGTTCCAAAGGTTGCAATAAATTAAAATCTGGGATCCTGAAAGGTGAAGTTGGGGTGGAAAGAAAGGACATTAAGTGGACATTAAGGGGCTTGTTTACAAAGCCGCGGTAGCGGTTCGCGGTCGTTATCGGAGCCGCGGCCCCATTGAAATCAATTGGGTCGCGGCTCCAATAATGATCGCGAACCGCTACCGCAGCTTTGTAAACAAGCCCCTAAGAGTCTGATACTCAGTGCAATTAATGCGGTTAGCAGACTTGATAACACATTAATCATGCTGACCGGAATATTCAGCAGCGGTTAGTGATACTGAATATCTATGGATGTTGCTGCTGCATACCCCAGTGCTAGCCGGCTAGACTGTCCTAACGTTTGCCGCCAAAGCTAACTCGGCCTAGTTAGTTTCAGTGCTATTTGGCAAAATGGCTATTCTATGCTGGTGACTGGATACGGCATTGAATATCCACGTATTAGGTTCAGCAGTGTCGGCAAGCTACTTCAGAACGGTTAGCTCCTGCCACTGAATATTGAGATCCTAAGATCTTAAATCCTATTTGCACATCTGCTACTAAAATATTCTTGATTTTGACATTATTATTGGAGCTTGTAAATTGTCTTATCCCTTTTATTTGTATCTTGCAAAAGCTATGTACAGAATTAAAGGTCATGTTCATGGGGCCAGAATGATGTATTTTGGTGTCTGAGGCAAACAGCAAGATAACATGCCCTTCAAATTTGACCTCTCCAAGCTTCCCCCTACAAGCAGTACCAAAAACGACCTACAAAATATGGTGCATGGAACAAAGCCCCAATTGACTCATCCTAGTTCTGGCCTTAGGACATATAAACCAAAAAGATTAGGTTTCATGTGTGGATATAATGGGATATAAGAATATTATTGACATCATATCAATGCAATGGCTCCTTAATAATCTCAGGAAATCCTTGATTGATTCAGGAATATGATGCCATAGCCTGAATCTATAAGCTGAGGAATTCATACTAATTTTGTTGGCAGACAAAGCAAAGTAAAAAGATATTTTCAAGTATGAAGTTGGCAGAGATTTAGTTGAAGGTTACGCTGTGCATTGGCAAGAGAATGAATTTTCTGTGTTATATGGGATACCCTTTTAATGACCCCCATACATATTTTTTTCTGTACTTTATCAAACAGTACAAGGCAAATACAGTCCATGGACAAATATGTATTTTTGTCCTTAGAACATTCTGTACTGTCCAAGGATTTCAACAAGCATTTCTGGGTTACTTGCCGCAAGCCTAGTCCAACAAATCAATGATCTTAGGAGGGTCATTGTTTAAAGCTTTTTCTGTGTGTGAAACATGTTTTACACATAGCATTAAACAAACGCATAGATGTAATTATGAAATTGAATGAATGCATACATGTTTAAAAAGTATGCGCACATAACATATGTACCTATTGCTATGTAATCTGCATACAGGCATTCCTGGAATGGAGGTGAGGGTGCAATGTACAGTGCATATTTTATAAAATACACGGGGACATGCATAGAGAGTATTTTTATAAGAGTGTTTTTGCACCTCTATGCCATTTTATGCATATAAATGTCTCACAAAGTCCTCCCTCCCCCCCATAAAAGTACCCATGGTGACAAGAACACAGAACATTTACATGACCTGCTTCTAGCCATGTTCGAGAGTGAGTTTTGAGCAGAGAGCATGAGGACTTGTGATTTAATTGCATAGTTCATAAAATAAAGATGTTCATGCATACTCTATGGGGGACTTTCACTAAAGCCACTAGCTAGCAGCACATGTTCTGGGACGTGCAGAAAGCATGCTGGGATACACGTTGTCAGCTAGCGCAGGGCTATGATAGTGTGGGATGATTCCTATGCTAACTGTAAAACCTGTGTTAGGGTCGCAAGCGGGCAGATTGGGGGTGACGAGTGGGCAAGGTGGGCGCAGAGCAGTTAGCGCTAGATTCATACCTCATGCTAACTGCATTACTGTGGGTTCACCAAATGCCACTGAATAGGTGGCGTTAAGTGCACCTGTGCTAATGTGGTCTGTGTTTGAGGAAATGCTCCGTGTTAACTGCCGTGGAAATGCTTTCCACACCCACAATATTTAACTCGGTGGTGTTGCACTTAACGTACCATAGGAGCAGGTTTACTAAAGTGCGTTAACCAGTAGCGCGAGGTTTAGTGTGGCCTTTCCATGCATTTTGACTGCACAGTATCTAGGAGCACATGACCCATAGTCAACCGCGCTAAAAATCCCACACTACCACAATGTTTGAAAACATAGAATAGCTGAAAACAGTTCAAGTCTTTAGCAAAGCTTCCTCCATGTATATTCTTCAAACAAACCGTAAACTTCGTACATGGACCATATTTTGCTAAGGGCTGCTTCAGGGAAGCATATTCAGAAACAGGATACATTTTTCATATAGGAGAAGTAGCCTCTTGGAACACAGCTATTTTAAAAAAATGTATCACATGCTCAACAACTGATCTCCTGGGAGTAATTTTGTAAAGGTTTTTTGTACTTATGTTTCAGTATTTGCATTTAAAATACTGATTATAAAATTACTCTCATGTACAAGGATGTACAGTAAGAAGAAGACTCTTCCAGAGATCAGTAAACCTTTCTCCTGGCACAATGTTCTCTCCACTGCTCTTGACTTACTAGACCCTCTTGTTCCCGCCCCAGCCCCTGGTCCCTCCATTCAGCATCCTTGGCACCATCCGAGTCTTCACCTCCATCGTACTCACCTTCGCCACACCAAACGTATTTGGTGCTCTCGTTCTTCTCCTGGCTCCCTCTTCCCTCAACAACCTGATCTCTGGAAGGGGTGGTATGGAAATGTGTAATAAATAAATAAGAAGACATGGGGGTCTGTTTACTAAACGGCGGTAGCATACTCCGGGTGATATTGGAGCCGCGGCCCCATTGATTTCAATTGGGCCACGACTCCAATATCGCACGGAGTCCGCTACCGCCGTTTAGTAAACAGACCCCATGAACTGGGGGGAGGGGGGGCAGATTTTGGGCAGAATCATGATTTATGCATGGTCTTCATAAAATATGCACATTCATGTGAATTGCATTTATATACGTACATTTACACCTGCTCCCGAGCTAGTATGTTTATTTCTTTTTATTTTATTTATCATTGTAACTGGTATACCTTTGGCACAATGACATCAAGGCATTTTACAGAAAACAATAAATGAAATCACAGCACACTCATACTCAAACAGAACACTAATTTCCACATTAGGAGGGGACAGCATCACTGCTAAGCTTGAGCTAAACAATCAGAAAAGGCATCCTGAAGAGTCAAGTTTTGAGTCCTGATTTAAATTTAGGAAAAGAACATAAGATATGCCATACTGGGTCAAACCAAGGTACATCACGTCGTCCAGTATCCTGTTTCCAACAGTGGCCAATCTAGGTCACAAGTACCCAGCAGTTTCCTAAACGACACAGGTTCCACAATGTTTGTATTGGGTCAAGCAGTGATATCCCAGGTCCCTTTAAATAATGGTTTATGGACCTTTTCTCCAGGAAATTGTCCAATCCTTTTTTAAACCCAGCTACACTAACAGCTTTTACTACGTCCTCCGGTAACAAATTCCAGAGTTTGATTACACATTGAGTGAAAAAATATTTTCTCTTATTAGTCTTAAATACAGGACACAATGCAACACCTGAACATTACTACGGACGACCTGGAGGAACAAGTTTCCAGCTGGAACAGCATTTTAGCCAACGCCGCAAAACCACCAGATGACGGGACCGAGAAACAACACCACAACAAGAGACAAAACAAACCATGGTACTCAGCAAAAATAAGACAGGAAAAGAGGGAACTCAGGAAGATTGAACGGAGATGGAGAAAAAACAAAACAACTGCCGACCAGCATCTCTATCTAACAAAGCAAAAGCAATACAATGAACACATCAACCAATCAAAGAGGGAATTCCACACAAACATGATAAACACCTCCATCAACAAACCCAGAGAGCTTTTCGAAATAGTAAAAATCCTCACAAAAGAGCAAACAACAGAAAAGGAAGCACAAATTGATCCACAGAAATTCGCCGACCACATCAAGGACAAATTTCACTCAACGGAACAAACATCGCCTAGTAGAACTTCAAGGACAGATGTACACTCCAAAACCTGGGGCACATTCTCCTCACCCTCAACAGAACAGATATCCCACATCATCTCTACAATCAACACAAGCACCGCTCCTACAGACCCATGCCCAGTGTCGTGGGTCAAAGCCACCAAATCAAGCCTCATCACCACCATACATAAAATGGTACACAACTCACTCACTCAAGGTCTCATGCCAAAGCAACTAAAACTTGCCTCAGTGAGACCAATCACAAAGAAAACAACTCTCGACAGAAAAGATCCAGCAGCATACCGACCAATATCCAGCATACCCTTCCTCGCAAAAGTCATCGAAAAAACAGTTCAACTACAACTTCAGGATCACATCGACAAACACGAAACACTTGACGACAACCAACACGGATTTCGTCCTAACCACGGTGTCGAAACGCTACTGATCTACCTCTTCGACAGCATCCTAAGAATAATTGACAACAACAGGAATGGAATAATAATGATATTCATCGACATCTCCTCAGCCTTCGACACAGTGGACCACAACACGCTCCTAGAAAGACTACAGAACACTGGTATACACGGTATCACACTGAAATGGTTCCACTCGTACCTAACCGAAAGACAGCTACAGGTCAAGGTGGGACACATCACCTCCCGACCCATCAAAGTCCGTCAAGGTGTACCTCAAGGTTCTGCGCTCTCAGCACTCCTATTTAACATCTACATCCAACCAATCTGCAACATCATGAAAGAGAACAACATTCAATACACGATCTATGCGGACGACATCATGATATACACCCCGATATCAATCGACAACCCGGACTTCTCTAAGATAACAGACTGCCTTACACAAATGACCAGTTGGTGTCAAAACAACAACCTCGCCATAAACTACAACAAGACTGAAGCTTTAATCATCACTCGGAACCAAAGCTTCATACAACCACCAAATATAAAGATACAAAACATTACTATACCAATAAGGTCAGAAGTAAGATACCTCGGGGTTACGCTGGACAATAAACTCAATCTCAAGCCACACATAGACAAAACAATACAAAAAGCCTACTACAAGATGCGAATCATCAGGAGACTGAAACCACTCCTCGCCCCAGAACACTTCCGTACCGTCTGTCAAGCACTGATAACCCCTCTACTGGACTTCTGCAATCCGATATACCTTGGACTACCGAAACAAGCCATCAAACCACTCCAACTGGCACAAAACACCGCAGCACGAATCATATCCGGAACTGCAAGACAGGAGCACATCACACCCACCTTAAAGGACTTACACTGGCTACCAATCGATGCACGCATCAGATACAAAACTATTATAAACCTATTTAAGATAAAACAGCAAACATCAGCCAACAGCCTGCACACCCTCATACAACCAGACACCAGCACACGTCCTAGAAGAAAACAAACACACAACCGAGTCAGCACCCCAAGTGAATACAAACACACACGCAAGGACACAACAGACAGAGCACTCTCCATGGCTGCTCCAACAATATGGAACAAACTACCGGACGATTTGAGGGCAACTACAGAGCTCAAGGACTTCAGAAAACAGCTGAAAACCATACTGTTCATAGAACACTTTGGACACATCACATAAACTAAGGAACTGTATAGCAGCACACGTTACCGCCTAACACTAGATGTATATAAAATGATTTTAGCACCACTGTAAATAGCCCACATTGTACATAGCTCACACCAATCTAGCAAACAAGACAACACACACCCAACGAAATTTCCACCCTCACTGCATGTATCAACACTCACACTACCAGATTGTTTGCTGTGATACCACCTTGATTATTATGATAAGGCGGTTTAGAAATACTGTTAAATAAAATAAATAAATAAATAAATAGGTTACCCTGTAGCTTCATTGCATGTCCCCTAGTCTTTTTATATTCTGATGACGTAAACAATTGATCTACGTTTACCCGTTCCATTCCATTCATTAATTTATAGACCTCTATCATATCTCCCCTCAGCTGTCTCTTTTCCAGGTTGAAGAGCCCTAACCTTTTTAACCTCTCTTCATAGGGGTATCCTTCTATCCCCTTTACTATTTTGGTGGCTCTTCTCTGTACCTTTTCTAATAATGTTATATCCTTTTTAAGATACGCGACCAGAATTGCACACAATATTCAAGGTGCAGTCACACCATGGAACGATAGAGAGACATTATAATATCCTTTGTTTTATTTTCCATTCCTTTCCTTATGATACCTAGCATTCTATTTGCTCTCTTGGCTGCCGCTGCACACTGAGCAGAGGATTTCAACACGTTATCCATGATGACACCTAAATCTTTTTTCCTGCGTGGTGGTTCCTAATGTGGAACCTTGAATTGTGTAACCATAGTTTGGGTTGTTCTTTCTTAGGTGCATAACTTTGCACTTGTCCACATTAAATTTCATCTGCCATTTGGACGTCTTCCAATTTATGAAGGTCCTCTTGCAATTTTTCACAATCCTCATGGGTTTTAACAATTTTGAATAATTTTGTGTCATCTGCAAATTTGATCACTTCACTCATATTCCAATTTCCAGGTCATTTATGAATATGTTAAAAAGCAGCAGGCCCAGCACAGATCCCTGGGGTACTCCACTATTCACCTTTCTCCATTAGGAAAATTGGCCATTTAGCCCTACCTTCTGCTTTCTATCTTTTAACCAGTTCCTGATCCACAATAGTACACTGCCTCCTATCCCACCATGAAGTTAATCTGGTAAAGAGTTCTAAAGGATGGAGCTAGGCAAGAGGAACAAACTGCCGAGTGGACTCATGATGGAGAACTCAATGTGATGGGACTATAAGCAGACTGGCCTGTGAGGACTTTAAAGAATCAATAGATATTATAAGTATAGTGGGAAACCGGAATGAAGTACATGGAAAGTCAAAAAAATAATCTTAAATTTGATTCTATAAGATACTAGTAACCAGTGTTGCTTCTTCAGCAAAGTGACATGATCATATTTATTTGCTCCATAGGTTAACTTCACTGCAATAAATGCAGCCACTTCAAATGTAACCAGGGCGCCCTGGCTAGCACAGAACTACAACAGTCAACTCTTATCAGTATCAAGGAGAATAGAAAGTTCTTTAATGCTGTCTGATGTAGACAAGATCTTAAAGGTCAAATTTTCTTAAGGGCGTAGAAGGTCTTTTTAACTACAGTTGAGATATATGATATAAAAGAGAGCTCACAGTCAACCACAACCCCTAAGGACCAAACTGAATCTTTAATTGGAATACCATCCTCACACAGGCTGGGTTGGAACCATGGGAAAGATTTGTTCTCTGTAAACCACACTTCTGTGGACTTAAAAGTGTTGAGTTTCAGTCTAGAGGAAGAAAACCAGTCTGAAATAACAGAGAACTATTATTAATTTTAGTCTGAACATATGAATCCCAGCAATAATAATTTGAAAATACTCATATCAACACTCAGAATAAGGGTGGCTAATGGTGATGAAGAATGGTTAATGGTATGAGTGTATGTGGCTTCATTACTGTACCTTAATTTGTTTTTCATGTTCTATATCTTCTTATGGAGTCCTGCAAAAGTTAAATGAATGTATCAAAAGTCAGTGAGATTCCTTTACTAAAGTGTACTACACAGTAGCACATGAATTAGCGCAGAACACAGGTCCACAGTAGGTGTTATGGCAGCTTGTGATCATTCATGCACTAGCTGTATACTGTGCTACGGTGTGAGGGCAATGTAGAGAGTCGGCGTGGCATCGGGTGACATCTGCCTCATGGGGTGGCACCATGCACTACCTGTCAGGACTGCCAATAGCACAACTGCCCCTAATACCATCTCAAGAGGTGGCATTAATTGCAAACAAACTACCAGCAATCCATTAGTGTGGCTGCTGCCAAAGTGCAATTTAAAAAAAAATGTCATGGACACATCACCCTCCCTGCACATATACCACCCCTCCCCCCCAGAGCTGATATCCCCCCACCAGAAGCCCCTTGCCAGAGTCAAACTACGAATTTCAGAACCACTCCCCAGACAGTGCCATCATTTAGCACAACATCTGCCCTTCTCCCTCAACCCAACAGGTAGGAGTCCAGAGACACAAAATTCAAAGTCCTGTATTTTGAACCTGTTAACTTTAGTAAAATGGAGAAATACCTGAAGGAAGAGGTGGCAGGATGGGAGAAGATAAGGGAAGTAGAAAGGAAATGGGCCAGACTGAAAGGATATATAAAAATGGCAACAGATCTTTATGTAAGGAAAGTGAATAAAAGCAAGAGGAAAAGGAAAGTGATACAGATCTCCAAAGAAGTGGCTAGAAAAATAAAGGCCAAAAGGTAGCACTCACAAAATACCGAAGAAGCCTTTGATACTGTTTTTCATAATAGCTCAGGAATACAATGATCAGCCTGAAGTTAGGACCCAAGATGATGAACTGGGTTAGAAATGGTTGACCGAAAGATGCCAGAGGCAAGTGATAAATGGAATTCACTTGGAGGAAAGAAAGGAGAATAGTGGTGTTCCACAAAGATCAGTCCTGGGGCTGATTAGTAACATTGTACTATAGTAATTGATGGCAGATAATGACCAGCATAATCCATCTAGTCTGCCAAAAATGAGAAATTTTGTGGACAGGCGATACAGATTTTTCCTGATGATTCTAAGACTGCACAATTGCATAGTAAGGCCCTTTTGGATCTTAGACCTCATGTCTTAGCCCTGAGGGCCTCTTTCGTTTTGAAATATCAGTGTAAATGTTTGTTAGCATATCAAGGTGTTATTTTTTTTTTTCTTATTCAGATCAGTTGGAGCATTTAGGTTTTCCAACCACCAGCCTAGGCTCCCTCTAATGCTACCTGCCCGGCCTGCCTTTGCCCCGCCGTCGCTTTTCCTGTTCCCTTGGTGGCAGCTTACCTCCAGTTTAAAAAAAAAAGTGGGTCTTTCCGACTCCACGCTTGCATGACTGGTCTGGTCTCTCCCTCCTCTGATGTATGCTCGCATCAGAGAATGGAGGGACCAAACCAGCCATGCAAGTACGGAGTTGCAAAGATCTGCATTTTTACAGGCAATGTTGGGGGGAGCTGAGGCTGGTGGTCTGCAACCCAAAATGTGCCCCTATGTCTTTTCACTCTGTGCGGTTGCGCCGCTCGCACAGGTCTAGGCATGGTGCTGCTCCCAGGTATACAATTACTGTAGGCCTTCCATGTTTGTTCTAGAGCAGGCCCAGTCTCATGTTGATTGCCTTCCTTTGAATCCTTTAAAGTCTTTGTGAGGTATGATCTCCAAAACTGAACACAATATTCAGTTAGTCCTCACCAATGACTTGCACAGGGGCATTAATACCTCCTGCCTTCTGCTGATTATGAATTTACGGCCTTGGTCACTGCCTTTACACATCTTTTGCTGGCTTGAAATACCCAGAAATTATCACCCTGAGGTCTCTCTCCTCGTCCATGCACTCCAGCCTCTTGTCCCGTATTGCATACAGCTTCTTTGGTTTTCTGCATTTTAAGTGCTTCATGCTGCACGTCTTCACATTAAATTTCAACTGCCAAGCATAAGACCATCCTTCTAATTTTTGTAGCTCTCTTCTCATGTTGTCTTCTCCAGGCAGTTTCTCCAAATGGGTTAGTTTTGCTTATACCATGAAAGTCTTGAACCTCACTTTTAAGCCAGGGTATGTGAAGTATGATCCCAATCTCTCAAATTTACTGTTAATGCTCGGCATAGCACTTGCATCATGCCAAAGAAAGCTTCCTTCTGGAATTTGTAAGATGTAACATCTATGGGAAATTTGTCAAGATGTGCTTGAAAATTCTTCTTTATCATCCCATGGCTCCCAGTAAAAGGGGAAATATTTCTGTATCTTTCTGCTACATTTTCTTGGTCTCTAACTGCATTTCTCGGTACTTCAGGATCTTCTGCTTCTCCACACAATTCACAGAATAATCACTTAGAACTGACAACTCTATTATCGATGCTGTTCTGGTGTTTTTCTCCTTTACCACTATGTTGGATTTCCTCTCATCCAGTTTCTTATCTGTTGGAATGCGAATGTCCCAGGTGATCATAACCTCTTCATTCTCTGTAATTCTCTTAGGGTCATGATCCTAGTGCTTTTCAGGGACAGTAATATTTTAGTGTTTGCAGAGTTTCCAATAGATGAGGCGTGCTACTTTTTTGTGCCTTTCTGTATAGAAAATTTCTACCATTGGAACATCACAGCCAGCTATGAGGTGAGCAACTGTTTTCAGGCCTTTCTTACAGAATCAGAGTATGTCTGTTTTGCCAGATTTTTCATTGCTCACTGTAAACCATTTCTTCCATAATCCACTGTCCTGGGCTGCAACTGTCAATCTCTCATCCTTCAGTTTCAGTTCACTTTTCCTTAACCATTCATGTGTCCATTCAGGAAGGGTTCCTGGAGTAAGAGTTTTTTCTCGTTTTGCAAATTCTGTTGCTTCCTTTCCTGTGCGTGCTTTTGGATTCTCACTCGTTCCTTCTAGATAATGGAACGCTTGTCCAAGTTTGATGTTGGAGATAGATTCTGACTGTGTACTTCATATTTCAGCACTTTTTTCATATTTGGATCTGATGATGCTGTTAGGTAGGCCTGATAGTAGCTCAGTATGTATAATCACTCTATGAGGCCTAGCTCTCCTTCAGCTCAAGGAATGTACAGTATTGGCAAAAACTGATTCTTGTAAATTACTTCATGAGCATGGAGGAGTTTTCTTGTTTGCACATCCAGTTTTTCAATATCTTTGCGAGGCCACAATCTCAAAACTATATGAGACTACAGGAATTGCCAGCTGATTGATGGCTTGCATCCTATTCCATGATGTTAAAGCACTTTTCAATGATGATTTGAATCTCCTGTAGTATTCTTTACTGATCTTCTCTCTCTGTAATTTCTGCTTGAGCCTCATTCCTTCCTCTACTCCGAGAAAATTATATATGCTTTCCTGTTCAAGTTCCTTGATGTCACAGCCCTCAGCCAGGGAGATGTTTTCTGTTTTGCTCAATTTTCCTCTAAAGAAAGTTGCCTTAGCACACTTGTTAAGGGCAAAAGTCATCCAGATGTCATAAGAAAAGCTTTTCACCGCACAGACTTGCTGTGGTAATTGGTCACTGGAACTGTAGAACTTCAGATTGTCTACCAATATTAGATGGGATGTTGCTTCTAGGTTGTTACCTTCTTTAGGATTCAGGCTAAATTCATATCCCAAAGAATTGATGAGAGTACTCATTGGATTAAATGCCACACAAAACAGAAGTGACAGGGAATCTCCCTGAAATACTCCTCGCTGGATCTTAATGTTAGGAATGATGTACTGACCATCTTCATATTTTAAAAAGAGTGTGGTTTGCCACATTGTCATGGTGAAATTAATGCACTATAAAAAAACCAGGATTTATTTTATACATTTCAAGGCAATATATTATCCAAGGGTTATGTTTACTAAGCAGCAGTAACAGCTTCTATGCGATATTGGAGTCGTGGCTCCATTGACTTCAATGGGGCCATGGCTCCAATATCACACGGAAGCCACTACCGCTGCTTAGTAAACATACCAACAAGAGTGTGGGATGCTGTCAAAAGCTTTCTTATAATCAATCTATGCTATACTGAGGTTCCTGAATTTCTTAGCATTGGCCATGATGGCCTTATTCAACATTAACTGGTCCTTGGCTCCATATGCTTCTCTCTTATTGTCCTTTTGCTCTATTGCCATGATGTTATTGAACTTGATATGATCATATAAGATGGGATCAAAAAGTATTGAGACTTGTGTAGTTATAAAATAATAATTCACACCATGATGCTATTAAGCATGCAGTGACCTAACTATGTTCCCAGCATGTGCAAAGCATAGTTTTATTGCAGCACATCTGTACTTTTTTAAATCATGTGATGTTTGGTATCATGTAAAAGCAGTTCATCAGATTTATGATGAGTGAAAAAATTGAACAGCGAATTTGCATTAAATTCTGCCAGAAACTTGGAGATTCATGCAAAGAGATTTATAACAAGTTATAGCAAGTGTAGGGTGATGAATTAATGAGTGGTGCTCAAGTTTATAACTAGTACAAACGTTTTCAAGAAGGCTGCCAAAGTGTTGACAGTAACAAATGTTCTGGAAGGCTATCCACAAGCAAGAATGAAGACAAAGTTGAAGCAGTACATTACATGCCACAATACGCTCAAATCGTCAATTGGCTATCAGGGAGCTTGCTGAGGACATGGATATCAGTTTGGGGTTGGTACAGTCCATTCTTATAGCCAAATTGAGAAGAGACATGTGTCTGCAAAGGTTTTGCCTAAACTCCTGTCCCCTAACCAAATAGATTGACTGTGTGCAGCCAGGGAGTTGTTGGAATGCATTGAAAATGATTCACATTTCATCAAAAAGATTATCATGGGTTTATGGTTATGACCCGGAAACTAAGGCTCATTCCTCCCAATGGAAGGCTCCAGACTCTCCCAGACCCAAGAAAGCCCATCAAATGAGGAGCAATGTCCAGGTCATGCTCACAGTTTTCTTTGATTACCAGGGTATTATTCATCATGATTATGCTCCAAAAGGCCATACTATCAATAAAGAGTACTATGTCCAAGTTCTGACTCATTTGAGAGATGCAGTTCATCATACGAGGCCAGAGTTGCACAGGAATGGTGAATGGTTGCTTCATAACGATAATGCCCTAGTTCACACATCACATCTTGTCCAGCAGTTCTTGGTCAAACACCAAATCGAGAAGTTTGTCAGCCTCTATACTCACCTGACTTCACATCCTGTAACTTTTTCTTGTTTCTAAAACTGAAATTACCACTGGAAGGAAGGAGATTCAATGACTTGAAGACCATTAAGCAAAATTCGACACAGCAGCTTCACAGCATAATGAAAGAGGCATTTCAGAATTGTTTCCAGCAGTGGCAGAAACCCTGGAGGAAGTGTATTTTATCAGAAGGGATTATTATGAAGGCGACTGAGTGCAATAACTGTTCATGTTATACTTCTTGTGTTATTGTACATGTCTCAATACTTTTTGATTGCACCTCGTATATTATGTCTGCATCTACTGCAGTGAAAAGCTTATAGATTGTAGGTAAACAAGATATTGGTCTATAATTATTGGAAATATTACTTGGGTCCCTCTTTGGAAGGAAAAATGTTCTTTCTGTAGCGAGCCATTGTGGTGTTAAGTCTGACTGCTCGAACAATTGATATTTGCAGTCTTGGTGGAGTGATGTTAATTGTTTGAGCCAAAAGTCGGTTACTTCTTTTGGGCCAGGGTTCTTCCAGTTTGAGACTCATTTTGACCTGCTTTCCAGCTCTTTTGTTGTTACTGCAGACCATTCCATAGGTTTGATGTTCGCTTTTTCTAAATGCTCCTGTATGCAGGGTAACCATTTTGCTTCATGATTGGGCTTTATAGGGTCCTCATATTGTTTTCTCCAGAAGGTTTCTGTTTCGGCTTTGGTTGGTGATGCTTTTACCATATTAATGCTCTTTACCAATTCCCTGTGGAATTGTTTTGGGTTCTCTCTAAAAAGTTTATTTTCATATCTTTCTTTGCTGTTTTCTTCATATCTTCTCAGTTTTTGTGCTTCTGTTGCTACTTTCAATTTATTGTTAGAACATATAAATTTCAGGTATTCTTTTGTTAATGCAGCATGCTTCAGCTTCTTTCAACTTGGATCTTCCTCAGAATCTTTGATCTTAATCCTTCTAGACACCCGTCTATCAGGGAGACCTCCACATGCAATGATTGTATTTTTCCTTCAATGCACTTTTTCAAGGAGGAAGTGTTATTGTTCTCTTTTCCTTCTGGCCCTGCACTTTAGTTGGTAGTATTCTTGCAGTAATAATTTTAGCTGCACAATATTGTATTCAATTAATTTTGGTGATCAATAAATGCTTCCTTTATTCTGGATATGGCCTTATTCATCTTAATTATCATACTTCTAACCTTAGGTGTTAAATTTAACTTGGATAATCTTTCTCTTGCTTAGAACCCAGAATATTCATCTCTTTCCATGTGGACTAGGAGATTGATTTTGAATTTCTATACCTCTAGGTCTTTCTCCTCCCTTCCATCCTCCCCTTCAGTTTGTTTGTTGACCCATCCTTTATTCAGCTCACTCTCTTAGTTCCACATCTCTTAGCTCCACCCCCCCTCAACTGTCCTTTCTTTTTCTGTGTATTCCTTTCTTCTCCCTCTGAGATGTCCACTCTGTTGCAAATCTTCATGCCATCTACAAAAAGGCAAACTTTTCCCATTGGCAACCACTCACAAAGACATTGAACTGATCTCAAGATCAATCCCTGAGGCATTCAGCTGTTTACTTTGGGCCCGATTTTCATTTAGGCAGGCTATGTGCCGCTGAACCCCCTTAACCCAGATCTTCACTTCCGTGGCGACGGAAGTGAAAATCCGGGTTTGCATGGACATGCCGGCAGCCGCTGAGGCTAAGTGGGTAGCAGCGATTTTCTCACCTATCTTTAAGGTGCCGAGAGCTAACCGGGTAGCATCAAAAATCGCTGCTACCCACTAAGCTTTTTCCTCCGCCCACGCTCCACCCCAGAATGCCCCCAACATGCCCTGATGCTCACCGCATAGCACCTGGGCATGTTAGGGACTTAATTGTGATTTTCCAAAGGCACTACCTGTGTAGGTGCCTTTGGAAAATCCCGGTTAAGGAATTTACACATATAACATGGGCACTTAAATGCCTTCAAAAATCGGGCCCTTTCCTTTCTTCTGAATAAATTCTATTGACCACCACTCTGCTATTTGTCAGTCAACCATTTTCTGATTCAGTTAATGACCTTGGAACCTATCCCCAGGCTAACGTTATTCATAAGCCTCCTATAAGGAACAGTATCAAAGGATATGTTGAAATCTAAGTAGGTCATATCTATTGCATGTCCTTGATCTAGTTCTCTGACCAGTATCTTTGGAGCAATATTGCCACGAGATTAGAAGGAAAAGTTTACTCTTTTGCTGAAGACATGAATATTTCCTACAAAAGTGATTTATAAAAATTAGAAAACTGGCCTAATTTTTGACAATTAGGATTTGATGCGAAGATATGCAGAGTGACACTCCTGTGGTGTAGAAATCCTAAGGAGCTATATCAAATAGGATGCAAGATTGATGTGCATGTACCAGGAGAGAGACTTCAGGGTGGCAGTGTTTGAGGAACTGAAGGCAGTGAAAAATGTGCCATGTTGGAGCTAAAGCCAGATGTATGCTAGGCTTCATAGAGGGGCCATAACCAAGAGAAAGGAGGAATTAATAATTCTTTATAGAGGCCATTTGTGAGACCTCACTGGGAGTGCTGTGTTCAGTTCTAGAGGTCATATCTTGCTAAGGATATAAACAACTTGATGTGGTTCAGAGGAAAGTGAGCAAAAAGGCATTGGGTCTGCTCCAGGAGATGAATGAGGAAGACCCTAGAGGAGAGTAGGAACAAAGGAGATATAATATAGATATTTAAATATTTGAAAAATATTAATGAGCAAACAAACCTTTTGCATGGACAAGGAAGCTATAGAACCAGAGGACATGAAATGAAGTTGAAAGAAGGAAAATTTGGAAATAGCATCAGGAAATAATTTTAGCAAGTTCTAAATAAGTGATTTTCAATATCTGCCTATACATTTAGGACTGTTATTCATTTGCTTAGATTTAGGAGCCCAATTTATGAACTTAGTGCTGAAAATCAGTGTTAAGCTCCTGTCCTAAATCTTCCCCCTGTTGCCACTGATTGTTATACTTCTAAATTAAGTGTTTTGTGAAATACCGAGTATGTATGTAGGCACTCAGCCCTAGTAAATTTTCAAAGTGACCAGTTTAGGAGCCTAACTACTTTTGTTTTAGATCCAAGGGAAGAGTGTTCTATGATATAAAGCCAGAAATAGAAAATGCCCATTGCAGCAGATCTGCCCAACAAAATCTCCTTACAGAGCATGCCTGAAGCAAACTGTGAGTGGAGGAATATCGGAAATGTGTTTACAAATAAGGAGTCAATAAGTTAGAAAGTGATGATTATGGCTAATCCTTCCATTTTTTAAAAACTGTCAGTAAGATTTTCAATCTTACAATCCAGAATGCTGGCAACCAGTGTACGGCAAACAGACATGGGGAAACATGATCATATTATTTACACCCATTCAGTAACCCTGCTACTGCATTTTGGATCAACATCTAGTCCGCTAAAAAATACTCAAACTCAAACAGTAACTGTGGCCCTAACCATTAGGAGGCAAAGGTGCAGGCATCATTTCATGACTAATAGTGTCAAAAGCAGAAGACATGTCTAAAATGACTATTATGTAAGCCCTACCTGACTTGAGCTCACGCAGTTTAACATCAAAAGAGGACAAGAAGAGTGATGTGCTATGTATTGCTCTAAACCCATATTGCTGAGTACCTACTCTTATGCTGATCTAAAAGGCCCTGCGACTGGAACAGTGCCATCTTTAAAGTAAGCCACTTTAGTATGTATGTGCAAAATAGTAAATCAAATCAATATATTAAACCAACAACATTTACTCCGTAATGGTAGGTTCAACCCAGAGTGCAAGTTCAACTTAACATTAAGATCTAAAGATGGGTATTTTAAAACTAGACATACTGTTGTTCTCTTCAGATGAGCAGGTAAACAACCCTGTACCTGTGACAGATTCACTATTTCACACAAAGGTTCAACTACAACCTTTTTAAAGCTTTTGCCACCCAAAAATGAAGTTGAACTAATGGGCTAGATGTAGCAGGCAATCTTGTCAATGCTTTACCAGTCGCAGCTTCCATAATTAGAAACATAGAAACATCACGGCAGAAAAAGACCATATGGCCCATCTAGTCTGCCCTTCCATATCAACCACTACAACAGTCCTCTTTTTTCCTTTAGAGATTCTCTGTGTTTGCCCCATGCTTTTTTGAATTCAGACACTGTCCTCATCTCTACCACCTCCACTGGGAAACTATTCCACGAATCTACCACTCTTTCCGTAAAGAAATATTTCTGCATATTACTCCTAAGTCTATCTCCTTTCACTCACATCCGATGTCACCTCATAACAGAGCTTGCTTTCCATCGAAAAAGGCTCTCCTCCTGTGCATTTATGCTATGGAGGTATTTAAACGTCTCAATCGCATCACCTCTATCCCGCCTTTCCTCTAAAGTATAAGAACATAAGAACATAAGATATGCCATAATGGGTCAGACCAAGGTCCATCAAGCCCAGTATCCTGTTTCCAACAGTGGCCAATCTAGATCATACGTACCTAGCAGTTTCCCCAAAAGACACAAGTTCCACAATGCTTGTACTGGGTCAAGCATTGACAGCCTGGGTCCCTTTTTAATAATGGTTTATGGACCTTTCCTCCAGGAACTTGTCCAAACCTTTTTTAAACCCAGCTACACTAACAATTTTTACTACATCCTCCGGGAACAAATTCCAGAGTTTGATTACACGTTGAGTGAAAAAATATTTTCTTTTATTAGTCTTAAATAGTTTACCCTGTAGCTTTATTGCATGTCCCCTAGTCTTTCTATATTCTGATAACCTAAACAATCGATCTACGTTTACCCGTTCCACTCCTTTCATTAATTTATAGACTTCTATCATATCTTCCCTCAGCCATCTCTTTTCCAGGTTAAAGAGCCCTAACCTTTTTAGCCTTTCTTCATAGGAGTATCCTTCCATCCCCTTTACCATTTTGGTGGCTCTTCTCTGAACCTTTTCTAATAACGCTTGTGATAAGGAAGCTTATCATAGCTCAGGTAGGAGCTATAGAAAAGATGATGTGACTCTGAACAAGCAACCTGTCAGTTCTGGTAGAAGCAAGAAAACAGAGTTTTCACATAAAAGACTACCAGTCCCAGAATGCACCAGGTTTCCAGCAGCCATGAGAGGGGCTGAAGTGAGAGAATGTGTGTGCAATCAAGAGAGCTATGAGGTAATCCCTAAGCACTCATCTCAAAGGGCAGGGCCTGATTCAACACAGCTGCGCTGTGTTAGGGAGCAGCACACATTAGAACAGGATAAGAATAGAGCTTATTCTTCAGATAACAGCTTCAGGGAGAGCTTCAGCAAAAGCTACAGAGGGAGGAAGAGATACAGAGACAGCAACGGCTACAAGCTCAAGCACCAGTATCACCTGGAGAAACAGAAGCCAAGCCAAGCGGATAGAGAGAGAAGGAAACTCTCTGGAAGGAAGAGAAGAAAGGCCATTGGAAGGTCTGGGAGATTCCAAGGCAGTACTCATACTGGGAGGTATTCCAAAAGCCAGCAGAGTCCATTGGACTGGATTCAGCCAGAGGAATGGAGTGGCAGAGATAGGAATCACCAGTGGCTACCTGGAAGAGAGAAGACTGCATGTGGAAGGGACTTTCAGACCAAGGCCAGAAGGTATGTGAGAGAAGATCCAGTGTCCAGGGATCAAGATTGGAAGGCTGGACATCAGAATTGGATTACATATTGGCCAGGCTATACAGAGAGGAATAATGATAGCAGGAGAGGCTCAGGTATGAACACTGATCCAGACCCTATCTATAATAGAGAGTGGCAGCAAGGGAATGAGCATTCTCATGATAGTGCCTTAATGAAAGACTCGTCTGTGCCAATGTATGATAGTGACCATATGCTGATTGATACAGCAGATGAAAATACAGTTTATATGGACTGTTCTCTATCTAAATGCTATTACTAGTTTTCTCTGAGCAAACACATCAGCCATCACAAAGAAACCTAACTTTGTTCTTTATTTCCACTGCAAACAGCTCTTAAAGTAGGATTTGGGCTCACACAGTAGCAGCCAGCCAGCTAAAGGCTTTCAGCTGGTCCATTGATAGTAATTAGGGCTGCACCTGATTGTGTGGGTGAGCAAGGGAGAATCACTGCTGAGATCTGCGTGGAAAATAAGCAGAAGTTAACCTAACCAGCAAAGTTTATTCTTTCTTTGTGCCTTTGTATTTGGTAATTATTTGCTAAGAAAACATTAGCTAATTGCCTGACAAGCTGAAGGTTGTTTCTGGTTTACTTTGTGACTTTTTGTTATCCATTTTAAACACTGCAAGCAAGTAACCTCATTTATAGTGCTATCAAGCATACATGTGCTGGGTGAATTAAACCCCATCAATAAAAGAAGTATTTTATTGATCTTACCACTTGGTTTCACAACTCAAATTATTGTCATCAGCTGTGTTTGGGAGTGAATGAACTACAATACCCACAATACCTTGCAAGAATCATATGAATATATGCATCGTCAAGATTGTGTAAGTTCTCACCCTAGGCAGCCGTCTGACAAATGGCGTAGTTTTTCAGATTGCTCTTGCACCAAGAGGATTTACTTGTTGTGGATTACAAATAAAAGTCAAGTTTAAAGCTGTAAGAAGATTTCTTTCCCTCATCTGCACTTTGGAAGAAAAGTGGTTGTTCCAGGAAGCTGTCCCAGATGAAAAGACCCTGTGAAAAGCTGGATTCATCACTGAGACAAGGTAATATGTACCTGGGCATGTCTAGTGGTGGATGTGTGTAAGCACAGGGGGTAATTAAAAAAAACAACAAAAAAAAACACCTGGTTGGAAGGTGCTGCTCTTTGGTTTTTTTTTTTTCTCTCTTTTCTTGCAGGGGTCAAGATGGATCCGAGGGAGATGGCTCAGTGGATGGCAGCCCAATTCAGCAAGCAGCAGGAGCTATCACAGCAGGCCCAGGACACTGCTATGAAGGCCTTAATGGAACAGCAGAAACCAGTGCTTGATCTGGTGCAAGCTCTAGTTCAGCTGCAGAGCCAAAGTGGAACAGATGCAAGACCAGCAGTTAGTACTGGTACACCACATGTGAACACTGCGGGACACAATCAAGGGATTGGGGCATTTAATTTTGGGAAATTAACTCCAGAAGATAATGTTGATGATTTTCTAGAGTCTTTTGAAAGAGTGGCACAGGCTTTAGCATGGCCAGAGACCCAGTGGGCAGTAAGGCTGGCAGCTTCATTAACTGGTGAGGCACTAGCAGCTTACAGAGCAATGCCAGCAGCCCAGGCTTTGATTTATAAGGATGTAAAGGCAGCTATTAGAGATCACCTAGGGTTGTCTATTTCAGAGTATAGGCGAATGTTTAGAGCTGTTACATTGAAAGTGGGTGAGACATCCAGGGCTCTGAGTCAGAGAATCAGAAGTTTAGCTGTAAAATGGTTGGAGCCTGAGCAAAAGACAGTAGAAATGTTATTAGATATTATAATGCTGGAACAATTTATGCTTGGGGTACCTAAAGATTTGAATGTTTTTCTTATACAGCAAAATTGCCAAAATCTTGGAGAGGCAACCATGCTAGCAGAGAGATTCTTGGAAGCCACGCAGGCTTGCCATAGAATGGGTGGCCCTCTAAAGATGGATGCTGAGGCTAGATGTGCTGTATCAGAAAAAGGAATAATTAAGAATGTTTCTGAAAATGAATGTACTGTATCAAACCAGATGACACAGTGGAATAGAAAGAAATGTTTCAAGTGTGGAAAAGTGGGACACTTAGAGAAGAGATGCCAGACACACACTAGTTTAATGGGTCTGGATTTAAAACAGCCCAAGGAAGGATTTCTTTTGATGGTTGATGTGCAAGGAATTACCACAAATGCATTATTAGACTCTGGGGCAGACCAGACTATGATGTCAAAAAGGCTTTGGAAGAGGATAGAGGCCCAAGAAAGATTTGTGCCTAGAACCCCTGAAAGCCAAGTTCACATCAGATGCATTCATGGTGCTGCATCATCATATCCCACCTATAGGCTAAAGGTTAAGTGCCTAGGGAAACAAGAGGAAGTCCTATTAGCAGTGGTGCCTAGGCTACCCTTTGATTTGGTTCTAGGAAGGGACTGGCCAAGATTTAAGCAGGGTCTAGTGGAAGGACTAGGAAAAAAGGAGGGAGAAGGTTTAATGGTAGTAGCTCCGGGCCTTTATTTGGAAGTCCTCAGACCCCAGCTAAAAAGATGGTTAAGCGTCCAGAAGACCAAGCTACCCCAAAGCAGATATTCGTCCTAAAGTACCATAAGGTCTCTGAGAAGGCCCAAGCTCCTAGGCGGGCAACCCCTCAGTCTGCTGGGTTTGACCTGTGCAGCATAGAAAATGTGATTGTACCTAGCCAAGGGAGAGCCCTGGTTGACACCGGTCTCCAAGTGGAAATACCAATTGGATGTTATGGGAGAGTAGCCCCAAGGTCCGGATTAGCCCTTAAATATTTCATCGATGTGGGTGCGGGAGTAATTGATCCCGATTACAGGGGCAATATTAAAGTTCTGTTGTTTAACTTTGGACAGAATGAGTATCATGTGAAGACAGGAGACAAAATTGCCCAATTGATCTGTGAGAGGCTGGGTTTTCCACCTGTGGAGGAGGTCACATCCCTAGAGAATTCTGAACGTGGAGCCAAAGGTTTTGGTTCTACTGATGTCAAAGGGGATAAAAGCTTAGCTGCCACCTGTGCCCGAGAGAGGGAGGTGAGTGAAGAGGAAGATTTGGGACCCCAGGTATCTGATTGTAAAGAAAAATCAGAGCCCCAAATAGGTGAGGACCTGACAATGGTACAACAGGAAGAAATTAGGAAGTTGCTTAAGGAATTCCCAGATGTGTTGACACCCATACCTGGGGAGACCCATTTGGTGGCCCATGAAATAATAACTCCACCTGGGAAATTGGTTCGTCAAAGGCCATACCGCTTGCCTGAAGCCAAAAGACAGGAGGTAGTGGCACAAGTCCAGGAGATGTTGGACATGGGGTAATAGAGGAGTCAAAGAGTCCCTGGAATAGCCCCATAGTCCTGGTGCCGAAGCCTGATGGATCCTTAAGATTTTGTATTGACTTCCGGCAGGTAAACGCCATATCGGTTTTTGATGCATATCCAATGCCAAGAATTGAGGAGCTGCTAGACCAGCTGGGACAGGCTCAATACTTAACCACCCTTGATATGACAAAAGGATATTGGCAAATCCCGCTCACCAGGGAGTCGAAGCCGAAAACTGCGTTCAGCACCCCCGTTGGCCTTTTCCAGTTCAAGAGGATGCCTTTCGGACTGCATGGAGCAGCGGCTACCTGCCAAAGGTTAGTGGATCAGGTACTTCGACCCCACCAAAGTTATGCTTTTGCATACATGGATGATGTCATAATCCATAGTAACACCTGGGCGGAGCATTTGAAGAGGATCAGGGCAGTCTTGTGCTCTATGAAGCAAGCGGGAATCACTTTAAACCCGAAGAAGTGTGCCTTTTCTAATAGGGAGGTAAAATACCTAGGCCACCTAGTGGGAAGAGGAAAAATTAAACCTCTATTAAGCAAAATAGATAGCATCAGGAATTTTCCTCCTCCAACAACCAAGAAACAACTAAGAAGTTTCTTAGGACTTATTGGATACTACCGCCGGTTTATACCGCAATTCGCAGAGAAAAGTGCCATTTTCACGGATATGCTGCGAAAGAATTGTCCAAACCAGATAAAGTGGACACCAGAAGCTGAAAAAGCGTTTTCAGTATTAAAAGAAAAATTGTGTACAGGACCGGTACTGAAAGGAGTAGACTTCAAGAAACCCTTTCTAGTTCAAACCGATGCATCGGATGTAGGGCTAGGAGCAGTCCTATCCCAGTGCCATGATGGGGAGGAGCATCCTGTGATGTACCTGAGCAGGAAGTTGTCACTGGCTGAACAAAAGTATTCCACGATAGAAAAAGAGTGTTTGGCTATCAAGTGGTCAGTGGAGGCGTTAAGGTTTTACCTTACAGGGAGAAAGTTCCAGTTGGTCACGGACCATGCCCCACTTAAGTGGTTGCAGCAAATGAAGAACCACAATGCCAGGTTGACACGCTGGTACATGGCCTTACAGGCGTTTGATTTTCAGGTTGAACATCGTGCCGGGAAGTTACACAAGAATGCGGATGCACTTTCCCGTATTACGGACTGTAGAGAAGAAGTTTCACCAGTAAAACCAGTCCGTAATAACTTAAGCAGGGGGGTATGTGATAAGGAAGCTTATCATAGCTCAGGTAGGAGCTATAGAAAAGATGATGTGACTCTGAACAAGCAACCTGTCAGTTCTGGTAGAAGCAAGAAAACAGAGTTTTCACATAAAAGACTACCAGTCCCAGAATGCACCAGGTTTCCAGCAGCCATGAGAGGGGCTGAAGTGAGAGAATGTGTGTGCAATCAAGAGAGCTATGAGGTAATCCCTAAGCACTCATCTCAAAGGGCAGGGCCTGATTCAACACAGCTGCGCTGTGTTAGGGAGCAGCACACATTAGAACAGGATAAGAATAGAGCTTATTCTTCAGATAACAGCTTCAGGGAGAGCTTCAGCAAAAGCTACAGAGGGAGGAAGAGATACAGAGACAGCAACGGCTACAAGCTCAAGCACCAGTATCACCTGGAGAAACAGAAGCCAAGCCAAGCGGATAGAGAGAGAAGGAAACTCTCTGGAAGGAAGAGAAGAAAGGCCATTGGAAGGTCTGGGAGATTCCAAGGCAGTACTCATACTGGGAGGTATTCCAAAAGCCAGCAGAGTCCATTGGACTGGATTCAGCCAGAGGAATGGAGTGGCAGAGATAGGAATCACCAGTGGCTACCTGGAAGAGAGAAGACTGCATGTGGAAGGGACTTTCAGACCAAGGCCAGAAGGTATGTGAGAGAAGATCCAGTGTCCAGGGATCAAGATTGGAAGGCTGGACATCAGAATTGGATTACATATTGGCCAGGCTATACAGAGAGGAATAATGATAGCAGGAGAGGCTCAGGTATGAACACTGATCCAGACCCTATCTATAATAGAGAGTGGCAGCAAGGGAATGAGCATTCTCATGATAGTGCCTTAATGAAAGACTCGTCTGTGCCAATGTATGATAGTGACCATATGCTGATTGATACAGCAGATGAAAATACAGTTTATATGGACTGTTCTCTATCTAAATGCTATTACTAGTTTTCTCTGAGCAAACACATCAGCCATCACAAAGAAACCTAACTTTGTTCTTTATTTCCACTGCAAACAGCTCTTAAAGCAGGATTTGGGCTCACACAGTAGCAGCCAGCCAGCTAAAGGCTTTCAGCTGGTCCATTGATAGTAATTAGGGCTGCACCTGATTGTGTGGGTGAGCAAGGGAGAATCACTGCTGAGATCTGCGTGGAAAATAAGCAGAAGTTAACCTAACCAGCAAAGTTTATTCTTTTCTTTGTGCCTTTGTATTTGGTAATTATTTGCTAAGAAAACATTAGCTAATTGCCTGACAAGCTGAAGGTTGTTTCTGGTTTACTTTGTGACTTTTTGTTATCCATTTTTAAACACTGCAAGCAAGTAACCTCATTTATAGTGCTATCAAGCATACATGTGCTGGGTGAATTAAACCCCATCAATAAAAGAAGTATTTTATTGATCTTACCACTTGGTTTCACAACTCAAATTATTGTCATCAGCTGTGTTTGGGAGTGAATGAACTACAATACCCACAATACCTTGCAAGAATCATATGAATATATGCATCGTCAAGATTGTGTAAGTTCTCACCCTAGGCAGCCGTCTGACACGCTATATCCTTTTTAAGATACGGTGACCAGAACTGCACACAATATTGAAGGTGCGGTCTCACCATGGAACGATATAGAGGCATTATAATATCTTTTGTTATATTTTCCATTCCTTTCCTTATGATACCTAGCATTCTATTTGCTCTCTTGACTGCCGCTGCACACTGGGCAGAGGGTTTTAACATGTTATCCACAATGACGCCTAAATCTTTTTCCTGGGTGGTGGTTCCTAATGCGGAACCTTGCATCGTGTAACCATAGTTTGGGTTGTTCTTACTTAGGTGCATAACTTTGCACTTGTCCACATTAAATTTCATCTGCCATTTTGATGCCCAGTCCTCCAATTTATCAAGATCCTCTTGCAATTTTCCACAATCCTCTTAGGTTTTAACAACTTTAAATAGTTTTGTGTCATCTGCAAATTGGATAACCTCACTCGTTATTCCACTTTCCAGGTCATTTATGAATATGTCAAAAAGCAGTGGACCAAGCACAGATCCCTCGGGTACACCACTATTCACATTTCTGCATTGGGAAAATTGGCCATTTAGGCCTACCCTCTGCTTTCTATCCTTTAACCAGTTCCTGATCCACAATAGTACACTGCCTCCTATCCCATGACTCTTTAGTTTTGCCAATAGTCTCTGATTAGGAACCTTGTCAAAGACTTTCTGAAAGTCTAGATACACTATATCAACCGACTCACCTTTGTCCACCTGTTTATTCACACCTTCAAAAAAACATAAAAGATTAGTAAGACAAGATCTTCCTTGTCTAAAGCCATGTTGGCTGTCTCTCATAAGGCTATGACTATCTACATGCTGAGTAATTTTATTCTTTATGATGTGGTTTCTACCATTTTTCCCATTACTGACGTCAGGCTCACCGGTCTGTAGTTTCCCGGATCACCCCTGGAACCCTTTTTAAAAATTGGTGTTACATTGGCGATCCTCCAATCTTTAGGTATTAGAGATGATTTTAATGATAGTTCACAGATTACTAATAGCAGGTCTGCAATCTCATATTTTAGTTCTTTCAACACCCTTGGATGTATACCATCCGGCCCAGGTGATTTGCTACTCTTCAGTTTATCTAATAGTTGTAATACATCTTCCCGCTGTATCGATATATCCTTCAATTCTTCCGCACCCTTAAATACCACTTCAGTCATGGGTAACATCCCTACATCTTCCTCAGTAAAGACTGAAGCAAAAAATTCATTCAGTCTCTCCGCTATCGCCTTGTTGAATCTTAGTGCCCTTTTAACCTCTCTATCATCTAATGGACCAACTGACTCTCTGACAGGTTTTTTGCTATGAATGTACTTGAAAAAAATCTTTATTTTGCATTTTTGCTTCTGCAGCAAGCTTCTTCTCAAATTCTCCCTTTGCCTGCCTTATCAATGCCTTGCATTTGACTTGCCAGTGCTTGCGCTGTTTCCAAGTTTCGTCGTTCGGCTCTTTTTTCCATTTCCTGAAAGATGCTTTTTTGGAAACAGCAGCCTCTCTGACCTCACTTTTAAATCATGCTGGCAGTGTTTTGGACTTCCTTCCACTTTTCTTAAAGCATGGAATCCAGCTGGTCTGGACTTCCAAGATAGTAGTTTTCAACAACACCCAAGCTTGATGTAAGTCTTTAACCTTTGCAACTGCTCCTAGGTCTAATATGGCTTCCCCTCTGGTCAGTTCATAAACCAACTGCTCCAAGAAGCAGTCATTTATTTCATCTAGGAACTTTATCTCCCTAGCATGTCCTGCCATGACACTGACCCAGTCGATACCGGGGTATTTGAAATCACCCATTATTATTACTGCGCTGTAACTTTTGTTAGCTTCCTTGATTTCTTTGAGCATTTAATCATCCATTTATTCATTCTGGCCAGGCGGTCGATAGTACACTCCCACTGCCATCACCTTCCCCTTTTTACATGGAATTTCAATCCATAGAGATTCTACAGCAAATTTTGTTTCCTGCAAAACTTTAATCCTTTCTGACTCAATGCCCTCTCTAGCATAGAGCGCAACCCCTCCACCAATTTGATCAGCTCTATCATTATGATATAGTTTGTACCCAGGTATCACAGTGTCCCACTGGTTGTCCTCCTTCCACCATGTTTCTGATATTCCAATCATATCTAACCTCTCATTTAGTGCTAAATATTCTAACTCTCCCATCTTATTTTTTAGACTTCTAGCATTTGCATACAAGCATTTTAGAGACTGTATTTTATTCATATTAATTTGGCTATTGGTAGACATGGGTAATTTGGGATCTTTAAGCTCTGTCTGCCCCATACCCGAGGGCATTTGGGCTACTTTACTCTTTTTTGGAACCTCTCTGTTTTTGATTGTATCCTTCAAGGATACATTCTTCCAAACCATCCGCTCTTGGGCGACTGTCGGCTTTCCCCTATTATCTAGTTTAAAAGGAAGAGGTGGACAGAGAGTTAATTGAAGACATACGCAGCATTGCTAGGAAAGGGGAAGTGCTACTGATAGGAGATTTTAATATGCCAGATGTTGATTGGCACATTCCTGCTGCAGTGTCATTTAGAAGTAAGGAGATCCTGGATTCTCTACAGGGAGAACTATTCAGGCAATTGGTAACAGACCCCACACGTGAAGGGGCCTTACTGGACTTGGTGCTTACCAATGGTGAAATTGTTTCTGGTGTTGTAGTTGGAGGTCATTTTGCATCCAGTGATCACCAGATGGTGTGGTTCAGTATTAGGACTAGAGCTGTTAGAATCCATTCAAAGGTGAGGATCTTAGACTTTAGGAAGACTAACTTTGCGAAGATGGGCCAAAACCTCAGGGAGTCGTTAGTGGGATGGGAACAGCTGGGGGATGTAGAAAAACAGTGGGCAAAATTGAAAGGAGATATTTAAAGGGCAACCAACCTTTTTGTTAAAATGGTAAATAAAGGTAAAAGAAAAAGGAGATTGCTATGGTTTTCGAAAGAAGTGAAGTGATGAAAAAGATGGAGGCTTTCATGAAATACAAGAGATCACAGAGAGAGGAAGACAGGCATCTGTATTTGGAAAAACTTAGAGAAGCTAGCAAAGTAGTCAAGAAGGAAAAGATTCAAAAGGTGGAGGAAATAGCCAATGCAATAAAATGGGGGTATAAGACATTTTTCAGATGTATTAGTGAGAAGAGGAAGGACAAAATTGGTATTGTCAGACTCAAAGGTGCAGGGGAGGAATATGTAGAAGCTGATAAGGATAAAGCGGAATTGCTTAACAAATATTTTTGTTCTGTGTTCACAGATTAAGAACCAGGAGCAGGACCTCAGAAAACACCCACAAATAGGAACAGAAGCGAGGGACATCTTGAAAATTTTCAGAAGACTGTGTTCGTGAGAAACTAGCTCAACTTAAAGTAGACAAAGCGATGGGACCGGATGGAATACACCCTAAAATACTGAGGGAACTTGGGGACGTTCTAGCAACTCCACTGACTGACCTTTTCAATGCCTCTTTGGAGTTGGGAGTGGTGCCAAAGGACTGGAGAGAGGCTCATGTGGTGCCTTTACACAAAAGCGGAAGTAAGGATGTGGTTGAAAACTACAGACCGGTTAGTTTAACTTCGGTGGTGAGTAAGGTATTGGAAACACTGCTGAAAGAGAAAATAGTGAGGTTTCTGGAGTCCAGCAGATTACAGGATCCGAGGCAGCATGGATTCACCAGAGGCAGGTCTTGTCAGACAAATCTGATTGATTTTTTTGACTGGGTGACCAGGGAGTTGGACTGAGGGAGAGCTCTAGATGTGGTGTATTTAGATTTCAGTAAAGCCTTTGACACTGTTCCTCACAGGCGACTTATAAACAAACTGAGCACCCTAGGGATGGACCCTAAAGTTACTGCTTGGGTTAGAAATTGGTTGAGTGGGAGGTGACACTTGTCTACATTAAATTTCATCTGCCATTTTGATGCCCAGTCCTCCAATTTATCAAGATCCTCTTGCAATTTTGCACAATCCTCATGGGTTTTAACAACTTTAAATAGTTTTGTGTCATCTGCAAATTTGATAACCTCACTGGTTATTTCCTTTTCCAGGTCATTTATGAATATGTCAAAAAGCAGCAGACCCAGCACAGATGCCTGGGGTACACCACTATTCACTATTCTGTTAATCACTGGATGCGAAAATGATCTCCTACTATAACATCAGAAACACTTTCACCCTTGTTAAGCACCAAGTCCAGTATGGCCCCTTCACATGTGGGTTCTATTACCAGTTGCCTGAATAGTTCTCACTGCAGAGAATCCAGGATCTCCTTACTTTTAAATGACACTGCTGCAGGGATGTGCCAATCATCATCTAACATATTGAAATCCCCTATCAGCAGCACTTCCTCTTTCCTGGCAATGCTGCGTATGTCTTCAATTAACTCTCCATCCACTTCTTCTCCCTGTGAGGGATGTCTGTATATCACGCCAATACAAATAGATTTTTCTTTCTTTCTTTCTAGTTTAACCCAGAGTGCAAATGAGTTCCACATTACTAGACCTTAATCTAAAGATGAAGAAACAGAAATTGCTGTTGAGGAATCAAAGATAGTACTAATATTTTAAACCTTCTGTGAAAAGATAATGCTAAATCCTAACTCATCACCAAAGTAGGCAATGGGTCATACCTGTTAACCTCTTCACAACTGTAAAGGAATATGCATTTGAAGTGACATATTCTATGTGGTTTCATGTTGCTTTTGCCGTCAAACAAAAGGGGGGAAAAAACCTAAAATGTTTTCTCATATCATCTACAGTGCTCATTATTGTTCAATAAAATGCACTGTTTCTTGAATAGTGTGCCCTATTCCTCAATAATGCACACTATATCAGCAGGCAAACTATTTAAGAACAGTGCACACTATTGAACAATAGAGCACACTGCTTGAGAAACAGAGTACACTATTGTACAGCAATGTGCACTACTGATGACATTGCCCCCTCCCTGAAACTAAAAGAAAAACCTGAATAAAATGAAAAAAGGCATCTTAAATGACATGGGAAACTAAACAAAGTGACGATTTGTGGTCTTCACAACACTATTCGAGTTTTTAGAATGTGAAGTCATCTCTGAGAAAAATGTTTTCTTAACCTGAACTATCACCCAATTATAAATCTGCAGATACCTTAAATAATCTTCTTTTTCTATAGATAAGAAATTCTGGCTGGTGTAAGTGCCTCTTAGCTTGTGAAGTTCAACTGAGAACCAAAGCGCTTTATGAATACGTCACACTCTGTTCTTGTGAACCAGAGCTGCAACTACCACAGAGGATGAAAAAACTCTTCTCCCTTGTACTTCAAGACCTTAAATTTTAGTACCCTGAATCCTATCTTTATGAACCAACCACAATTTCATAAAAAGATCTAAATCAACTGGCCTGGTCTTACTTGGCAGGATATATGGGCCTTTACCTTACCAGATGATTTAAGATTTATTAAAAGTTAATCAAACAGTGGATGGACCGGGCAGACTACCTAAGATCAGACAGGACCTGTGTGATGTAAATTATCACTTTATCCCACACTTTGCTTGGATATGTAGTAACATATACAGACAACTCAAAGCATAAATGAGTTTGCACTATTTAAACCCAGCATTATCCCTTCATAAACCTGATGAAGAGAGTATAGTTCTCAAAAGCATTTGGGTGTCATTGTGGATAATACATTGAAACCCTCCACCCAGTGTGCAGCCACGGCCAAGAGAGCAAATAGAATGCTAGGAATCATAAGGAAAGGAATGGAGAATAAAACTAAGGATATTATAATGCCTCTATATCACTCCATGGTGCGACCACACCTTGAATATGTGTGCAGTCACCTTATCTTAAAAATGATATAGAAGAATTAGAAAAGAGTGACAAAAATGGTAAAGGTGATTTATTTATTTTTTTATTATTTATTAACATTTTTTATATACCGCACTATTCGTTATCAGCGCGGTTTACATGGAACAAGAAAACTCAGACAAGTTACATTTATCTGGTTATTACAGTTAACAGGAAAATCAACTTGGATAACAGGATAACAGGAGCAACTATTTACAAAACAACTATTTACATAACAGTGTCATAGCGTCTGAAAAGTGTACTGTTAATCTGTTGAAGTAGTGTAATGTGCTGTTGAGACAGGAAAGTTTACGTGGTTGGAATGTAGTTATTGATATTTGGGTGTGAATGTGTTTCTTTGTTCTCTGGGAAGTATTTGAGGAACAGGTGATGTTTCAGGGCCTTCCTGAACTGGCTGAGATCAGAGATGGCCCTAATGTGTGATGGAAGGGTGTTCCAAAGTTTTGGGGCACATAGACTGAAGGCTCTGCTCGATGTTGTGGAGTTGTATCTTATGACTTCCTTTGGTACGATTAGCATATTTAATTCCATGGTTCTTCTTAGTCTGTTGGGTATGATTGGTTTTATCATCTCCGATAGTGAGGTGGAGGCGAGACCTTTGTATGCTTTGAAGGCCAGGAGCAGTGTCTTGAAAGTGATTCTCGCTTGAAGGATATCCCTATGAGGAAAGACTTAAAAGGTTAGGAATCTTGGAAAAAAGATGGCTAAGGGGAAATATGATATAAGGTCTATAAAATAATGATGGATAAATGTAGATCGGTCGTTTACTCCTTCAAAAAGTAGGAAGACTAGGGGACACGCAATGAAGCTTGTGATAAGGAAGCTTATCATAGCTCAGGTAGGAGCTATAGAAAAGATGATGTGACTCTGAACAAGCAACCTGTCAGTTCTGGTAGAAGCAAGAAAACAGAGTTTTCACATAAAAGACTACCAGTCCCAGAATGCACCAGGTTTCCAGCAGCCATGAAAGGGGCTGAAGTGAGAGAATGTAGGTGCAATCAAGAGAGCTATGAGGTAATCCCTAAGCACTCATCTCAAAGGGCAGGGCCTGATTCAACACAGCTGCGCTGTGTTAGGGAGCAGCACACATTAGAACAGGATAAGAGTAGAGCTTATTCTTCAGGAAACAGTTTCAGCAACAGTTTCAAGAACAGCTTCAGGAAGAGATACAGAGGGGAGAGCTTCAGCAACGGCTACAAGCACCAGTATCACCTGGAGAAACAGAAGCCAAGCCAAGCAGATAGAGAGAGAAGGAAACTCTCTGGAAGGAAGAGAAGAAAGGCCATTGGAAGGTCTAGGAGATTCCAAGGCAGTACTCATACTGGGAGGTATTCCAAAAGCCAGCAGAGTCCATTGGACTGGATTCAGCCAGAGGAATGGAGTGGCAGAGATAGGAATCACCAGTGGCTACCTGGAAGAGAGAAGACTGCACGTGGAAGGGACTTTCAGACCAAGGCCAGAAGGTATGTGAGAGAAGATCCAGTGTCCAGGGATCAAGATTGGAAGGCTGGACATCCGAATTGGATTACATATTGGCCAGGCTATACAGAGAGGAATAATGATAGCAGGAGAGGCTCAGGTATGAACACTGATCCAGACCCTATCTATAATAGAGAATGGCAGCAAGGGAATAAGCATTCTCATGATAGTGCCTTAATGAAAGACTCATCTGTGCCAATGTATGATATTGACCCTATGATTGTTGATGCAGGGGGAAATACAGCAGATGAAACTATTTACATGGACTGTTCTTTATCTAAATGCTATTGCTAGTTTTCTATGAGCAAACACATCAGCCATCACAAAGAAACCTAACTTTGTTCTTTATTTCCACTGCAAAAAGCTCTTAAAGCAGGATTTGGGCTCACACAGTAGCAGCCAGCCAGCTAAAGGCTTTCAGCTGGTCCATTGATAGTAATTAGGGCTGCACCTGATTGTGTGTGTGAGCAAGGGAGAATCACTGCTGAGATCTGCATGGAAAATAAGCAGAAGTTAACCTAACCAGCAAAGTTTATTCTTTACTTTGTGCCTTTGTATTTGGTAATTACTTGCTAAGAAAACATTAGCTAATTGCCTGACAAGCTGAAGGTTGTTTTCTGGTTTACTTTGTGACTTTTTGTTATCCATTTTAAACACTGCAAGCAAGTAACCTCATTTATAGTGCTATCAAGCATACATGTGCTGGGTGAATTAAACCCCATCAATAAAAGAAGTATTTTATTGATCTTACCACTTGGTTTCACAACTCAAATTATTGTCATCAGCTGTGTTTGGGAGTGAATGAACTACAATACCCACAATACCTTGCAAGAATCATATGAATATATGCATCGTCAAGATTGTGTAAGTTCTCACCCTAGGCAGCCGTCTGACAAATGGCATAGTTTTTCGGATTGCTCTTGCACCAAGAGGATTTACTTGTTGTGGATTACAAATAAAAGTCAAGTTTAAAGCTGTAAGAAGATTTCTTTCCCTCATCTGCACTTTGGAAGAAAAGTGGTTGTTCCAGGAAGCTGTCCCAGAGGAAAAGACCCTGTGAAAAGCTGGATTCATCACTGAGACAAGGTAATATGTACCTGGGCATGTCTAGTGGTGGATGTGTGTAAGCACAGGGGGTAATTGAAAAAAAACAAAACAAAACACACCTGGTTGGAAGGTGCTGCTCTTGGGTTTTTCTTTTTTTTTTTCTTTCCTTACAGGGGTCAAGATGGATCTGACGGAGATGGCTCAGTGGATGGCAGCCCAATTCAGCAAGCAGCAGGAGCTATCACAGCAAGCCCAGGACACTGCTATGAAGGCCATAATGGAACAGCAGAAACCAGTGCTTGATCTGGTGCAAGCTCTAGTTCAGCTGCAGAGCCAAAGTGGAACAGATGCAAGACCAGCAGTTAGTACTGGTGCACCACATATGGACACTGTGGGACTCAATCAAGGGATTGGGGCATTTAATTTTGGGAAATTAACTCCAGAAGATAATGTTGATGATTTTCTAGAGTCTTTTGAAAGAGTGGCACAGGCTTTAGCATGGCCAGAGACCCAGTGGGCAGTAAGGCTGGCAGCCTCATTAACTGGTGAGGCACTAGCAGCTTACAGAGCAATGCTAGCAGCCCAGGCTTTGATTTATAAGGATGTAAAGGCAGCTATTAGAGATCGCCTAGGGTTGTCTATTTCAGAGTATAGGCGAATGTTTAGAGCTGTTACATTGAAAGGGGGTGAGACACCCAGGGCTCTGAGTCAGAGAATTAGAAGTCTAGCTGTAAAATGGTTGGAGCCTGAGCAAAAGACAGTAGAAATGTTATTAGATATTATAATGCTGGAACAATTTATGCTTGGGGTACCTAAAGATTTGAATGTTTTTCTTATACAGCAAAATTGCCAAAATCTTGGAGAGGCAACCATGCTAGCAGAGAGATTCTTGGAAGCCACGTGGGCTTGCCATAGAATGGGTGGCCCTCTAAAGATGGATGCTGAGGCTAGATGTGCTGTATCAGAAAAAGGAATAATTAGGAATGTTTCTAAAAATAAATGTACTGTATCAAACCAGATGACACAGTGGAATAGAAAGAAATGTTTCAAGTGTGGAAAATTGGGACGTTTTGAGAAGAGATGCCAGACACACACTAGCTTAATGGGTCTGGATTTAAAACAACCCAAGGAAGGATTTCTTTTGATGGTTGATGTGCAAGGAATTACCACAAATGCATTATTAGACTCTGGGGCAGACCAGAGTATGATGTCAAAAAGGCTTTGGAAGAGGATAGAGGCCCAAGAAAGATTTGTGCCTAGAACCCCTGAAAGCCAAGTTCACATCAGATGCATTCATGGTGCTGCATCATCATATCCCACCTATAGGCTAAAGGTTAAGTGCCTAGGGAAACAAGAGGAAGTCCTATTAGCAGTGGTGCCTAGGCTACCCTTTGATTTGGTTCTAGGAAGAGACTGGCCAAGATTTAAGCAGGGTCTAGTGGAAGGACTAGGAAAGAAGGAGGGAGAAGTTTTAATGGTAGTAGCTCCCGGGCCTTTATTTGGAAGTCCTCAGACCCCAGCTAAAAAGATGGTTAAGCGTCCAGAAGACCAAGCTACCCCAAAGCAGATATTCGTCCTAAAGTACCATAAGGTCTCCGAGAAGGCCCAAGCTCCTAAGCGGGCAACCCCTCAGTCTGCTGGGTTTGACCTATGCAGCATAGAGAATGTGACTGTACCTAGCCAAGGGAGAGCCCTGGTTGACACCGGTCTCCAAGTGGAAATACCAATTGGATGTTATGGGAGAGTAGCCCCAAGGTCCGGATTAGCCCTTAAATATTTCATCGATGTGGGTGCGGGAGTAATTGATCCCGATTACAGGGGCAATATTAAAGTTCTGTTGTTTAACTTTGGACAGAATGAGTATCATGTGAAGACAGGAGACAAAATTGCCCAATTGATTTGTGAGAGGCTGGGTTTTCCACCTGTGGAGGAGGTCACATCCCTAGAGAATTCTGAACGTGGAGCCAAAGGCTTTGGTTCTACTGATGTCAAAGGGGTTAAAAGCTTAGCTGCCACCTGTGCCCGAGAGAGGGAGGTGAGTGAAGAGGATGATTTGGGACCCCAGGTATCTGATTGTAAAGAAAAATCAGAGCCCCAAGTAGGTGAGGACCTGACAATGGTACAACAGGAAGAAATTAGGAAGTTGCTTAAGGAATTCCCAGATGTGTTGACACCCATACCTGGGGAGACCCATTTGGTGGCCCATGAAATAATAACTCCACCTGGGAAATTGGTTCGTCAAAGGCCATACCGCTTGCCTGAAGCCAAAAGACAGGAGGTAGTGGCACAAGTCCAGGAGATGTTGGACATGGGGGTAATAGAGGAGTCAAAGAGTCCCTGGAATAGCCCCATAGTCCTGGTGCCGAAGCCTGATGGATCCTTAAGATTTTGTATTGACTTCCGGCAGGTAAACGCCATATCAGTTTTTGATGCATATCCAATGCCAAGAATTGAGGAGCTGCTAGACCAGCTGGGACAGGCTCAATACTTAACCACCCTTGATATGACAAAAGGATATTGGCAAATCCCGCTCACCAGGGAGTCGAAGCCGAAAACTGCGTTCAGCACCCCCGTTGGCCTTTTCCAGTTCAAGAGGATGCCTTTCGGACTGCATGGAGCAGCGGCTACCTGCCAAAGGTTAGTGGATCAGGTACTTCGACCCCACCAAAGTTATGCTTTTGCATACATGGATGATGTCATAATCCATAGTAACACCTGGGCGGAGCATTTGAAGAGGATCAGGGCAGTCTTGTGCTCTATGAAGCAAGCGGGAATCACTTTAAACCCGAAGAAGTGTGCCTTTGCAAATAGGGAGGTAAAATACCTAGGCCACCTAGTGGGAAGAGGAAAAATTAAACCTCTATTAAGCAAAATAGATAGCATCAGGAATTTTCCTCCTCCAACAACCAAGAAACAACTAAGAAGTTTCTTAGGACTTATTGGATACTACCGCCGGTTTATACCGCAATTCGCAGAGAAAAGTGCCATTTTCACGGATATGCTGCGAAAGAATTGTCCAAACCAGATAAAGTGGACACCAGAAGCTGAAAAAGCGTTTTCAGTATTAAACAAAAAATTGTGTACAGGACCGGTACTGAAAGGAGTAGACTTCAAGAAACCCTTTCTGGTTCAAACCGATGCATCGGATGTAGGGCTAGGAGCAGTCCTATCCCAGTGCCATGATGGAGAGGAGCATCCTGTGATGTACCTGAGCAGGAAGTTGTCACTGGCTGAACAAAAGTATTCCACGATAGAAAAAGAGTGTTTGGCTATCAAGTGGTCAGTGGAGGCGTTAAGGTTTTACCTTACAGGGAGAAAGTTCCAGTTGGTCACGGACCATGCCCCACTTAAGTGGTTGCAGCAAATGAAGAACCACAATGCCAGGTTGACACGCTGGTACATGGCCTTACAGTCGTTTGATTTTCAGGTTGAACATCGTGCCGGGAAGTTACACAAGAATGCGGATGCACTTTCCCGTATTACGGACTGTAGAGAAGAAGTTTCACCAGTAAAACCAGTCCGTAATAACTTAAGCAGGGGGGTATGTGATAAGGAAGCTTATCATAGCTCAGGTAGGAGCTATAGAAAAGATGATGTGACTCTGAACAAGCAACCTGTCAGTTCTGGTAGAAGCAAGAAAACAGATATTATTCCACGGCCTGCTTGCAAAGTTCAGCGGCGGTGGTCGAGAGGGTTGACAAAGATTAATCGTCAAATTGGCAGATGGGTGGGGGAACAGGGCGGATGCCAGGTATTGCATCCATGGGTGGATGTGGACTGTCTCGGCCTATACAGGTTGGACGGAGTACATCTCTCTCCGGTTGGCATAGATTTGCTCTTGAACGATTGGCAAGAGGCTTTGGAAGGTAACATGACTGTGGGGAGGGCTGGTTGCAGCTTTGCCTTGGGGGGCAGCTCAGGGCGTTAAGGTCCTGAGCCGGTGGCGGGATCACTGCTGAGATCTGCATGGAAAATAAGCAGAAGTTAACCTAACCAGCAAAGTTTATTCTTTACTTTGTGCCTTTGTATTTGGTAATTACTTGCTAAGAAAACATTAGCTAATTGCCTGACAAGCTGAAGGTTGTTTTCTGGTTTACTTTGTGACTTTTTGTTATCCATTTTAAACACTGCAAGCAAGTAACCTCATTTATAGTGCTATCAAGCATACATGTGCTGGGTGAATTAAACCCCATCAATAAAAGAAGTATTTTATTGATCTTACCACTTGGTTTCACAACTCAAATTATTGTCATCAGCTGTGTTTGGGAGTGAATGAACTACAATACCCACAATACCTTGCAAGAATCATATGAATATATGCATCGTCAAGATTGTGTAAGTTCTCACCCTAGGCAGCCGTCTGACAAGCTACAATGTAACCCATTTAAGACTAATAAGAGAAAGTATTTTTTCATTCAACGTGTAATCAAACTCTGGAATTCATTACTGAAGGATGTGGTAAAAGTTGTTTGTGTAGCTGGGTTTAAAAAAGTTTGGAGAAGTTCCTGGAGAAACAGTCCATAAACCATTATTAAGGAGAACCAGGGAAATCCACTGTTTACCCCAGGATAAGCATCATGGAATCTGTGTACCTTTTTGGGAATCTGCCTGGTATTTGTGATCTAGATTGGCCACTGTTGGAAACAGGATACTGGACTTGATGGACCCTTGATCTGACCCAGTATGACATTTCTTATATTCTTAAGCTTGTCAAAAATATATTAAGTTTGTCCAATAAAAAGATATCACCAACAGCTTGCTTGTTGACCTTTATTTGCAGAGATCCAAGTGGATAAACACAGCAACTACAGTTTTCTACTAAAGGTTTCACAGGCTACAGATTATTTGCAAAAAGTCAAGCAAACAACTATATAAGGTCTGTTCTTTGAGCGATATTAGTGTCAATCAAATAGTGCGTATTCACTCAAAATGTAACCAGAGAGTACAGATGTACTACATGTATTACTTATAAATGCACTCACACACGTCTCAGATCACAGATTCTTTAATCAGCAAAGAAGGTCTCCGTATGGCACTGATCTTGACTTTGAAAATGTCAAACCGTAGTGCCTATTCACATCAATGACCTTCCCCAGGAACTGTGTTATTCTTAATATTATATTATGCTTGAAAAGTTCTTTCTCACAATACTTCAATCTTATTATAGAAAAGTTGCTTAACTTATTTCCCAAGTTGTTTAACTTATTTCCCAATGCTGTCCTTCGGTACCTCATCCACGTTTCACTTTTCAAGTTTCCTCGGGGGCTTTTCAAAGCATAAAACTCTGCAAAGAAAGGAAAATACATAACCTCTAGAATACCTTTAAAAGTCATCACCTCTCATTTATATGCATCTCTAATAAAACTATATCCAGATTACCTACCAATGTTACAATCGATGCTGCACACATCCTACTAGGCTCTCGCAAACCACTCGTCTTGAAAAAACGCCGCACATGCGGAGTACTTACTCAATCACAGTTTTAAAATCCCTCACATCATAAGCCCGATCCACTATAGCTGTTATTCAATTATCTAGCTTGTACTGTTTCCCCCCCTTATTTGTGTAAACCTTACTACCAGATTTGCCTTATTTCGACGGATATGTATATCAGACTATTCTTCTAATTTCAATGAGGTATTAAACCGATGTTTTAAATTAGGCAAGCTACTGTCAAAAATTTACCCTATCAATACTAACTATAAACATAATCATTTAATATCTTCATATACAAGATTTCCAATCTATGAATATATTTAAACATCTTCGTGTCACCAAGTTTAAATCAAAAATCCATCTCTGCTCCCTTATAAGCAGTGATTGCTCTTGTGATTTACCCGCCAATCTTGATCGTATCCTATCCAAACAAAAGCACCAGAGTTCCTCAAAATTGTGCCCTTTATCCAGGCAATGTTGCACTAGTGGTGCCTCTTTTATCTTACATTTCAATCGGCTTTTGTGTTCTCCCATTCTTATCTTAAAAGGTCAAGTTGTTTTTCCCATGTAAATTAAATCACAAGGGCATTGAATTGTGTACACTACAAATGTGGAATCACACAATGTTTGCTCTCTTATTTACTGTGCTATTCTGCATCAGTGCAGTTTATATTGAACAAACTGAAGTTACATTGAATGGGGCTTTGCAACTTGGAGATAACTATTTTACAGGGGACAGGGGCTATGGAGGGTTAAGTGGCTTGCCCAAGACCACAAGGAGCACCTGTGGGACTAGAAACCCCAGTCCTTCTGGCCCAAGGTTGCTGTCCTCTAGTGGGATTTGAACCCCTGACCTTCTGGCCTAAAGTACCTTGCCCCAACCACTAGGCCACTCCTCCACTCCACTCTTAAGATATATACCTTCCCATGATATCTAAAACTATCCACTTCCTTAGTGCTATCACAAATTCCACAAGTGCCACATTTTCTATGACCTTTTTTTGTTTTCAACAGCATATCTGTGCTCACTGGAGTTTTTAATACTGCTGGGCTAAGTTGTTCTTTCAGGTTTTTATTGCGCTGCCATACGCAGTGTATTTTTCTATGCTCAAGCCCTGGAACATTGCTTAGCACATTTGCATGTTTCTTCAATATCCGTTGTATTCTAAAACTCAGTGGGGAATATTTCGTGATTACATTTATATGTTCTATATTATAATTTGTCTTCCCTTCTTGAGATTCCAACAGTAGCCTCCTGTCATTATATAGAGCCCTCTGGTATGCTCGCTTTATAACAAATGGAGAAAATCCTCTCTCCTTAAAATTGTCTGATAACTGTTTGGACAAGCTCTTAAAATCCTGACTACACAGGTCTGAGACTAAAAAGCTGTTTGATTATTTTCATCTAATTTCCATGTATTTTGGTGTGCTGAAAACAAATAAAATATTGAAAAAACTCCTAGACGTCATGATTTGCCACAACATGCAAAATTGTCTTCAAATTTATCAATTTTTTTCAAATTACTATTAATTAATTCAAATTACTATGAATTAATTCACATAAGTGCATTTAAGATATAAAATGCCAAAAAAACCTTAAAGGGGTTGTCCAAGTTATGTAAAAAAAAATATAGCACTGTAAATCTGATGGTCAGCAATATATACATAAGCTAAGCAGGTTTTAAGTCCGTGCTTCTAATGGTAGAAGGGGTTAATCTTTCCTGAAGAATCCAGTGGGAGGGAGACACAGGGCAGATAGCAGTAGCTCCAGTCAGTGCAGGGGGGTGTGGCCAGCACTGTGACATCTCGTGTACAGACACAGAGCTGCTCTCTCCTGCATGCCACACTTGTGCACGAATCATCATCAGGTTCTTGGTTCTAGGCTGTTCACACTTTTTCATCGCAATTTGTGTTAGCTCGTCATTCTTCAACCGTTATGGCTCCGCAAAAGTGTATTAATTCGCCAGACAGTTTCTGTTTCATCTGTGGTGAATATACAATGTTGAAGCAACAGCAGAATATTACAGACTTTGTGAAAAAAGTATACTTTGCATACTTTGGACTAAAAATTGGAGATCAAGATAAAGTCTGGGCGCCTCATAAAGTGTGCAAATGGTGTGTTGAGGACCTCCAAAACTGGTTCAAGGGTAAGAAAAAATCTTTCCGTTATGGGATTCCTATGGTATGGCGAGAGCAAAAGAACCATAGTGACGACTGTTACTTTTGCTCATGCAATGTGAAAGGGTTTAATTCCAAATGGAAGCATTCCATTTCATACCACAATCTTCACTCGGCAATTCGTCCCATCCCCCATGGCACAGATATACCAGTACCCAAGCCCCTTGCTACCTTGGAAGAGATACCTAGCTCTGATGAAGGTGAAGTCATACCTGAACCAGATGATGAATCAAGTTCTGACTTTGAAGATGATACAAGACCAAAATTGTTTTCTCAGGAGGAGATGAATGATTTGGTAAGAGACTTGAATCTTCCCAAAGATGCTGCTGAGTTACTCAGATCAAGGCTGAAAAGCAGGAATTTATTGTTGCCAGGAGTGTCATCTTCATGGTTCAGACATCGTGAAAAGGAGTTCGTTCCTTACTTCGCCCAGGAAGACAAGTTGGTTTATTGCATTATTGTCGAAGGTCTGATGGGTCAATTTAAAATCCAATATGATTCAGAGCAATGGCGTCTTTTTATAGATTCTTCAAAAAGAAGTCTCAAAGCAGTTTTACTCCACAACGGCTTTTACGCTTCCATACCTGTAGGTCATTCCGTACACTTGAAGGAAACCTACGAGAACTTGGAATTGGTTCTTCGTAAACTTAAATATGAAGACCATGGTTGGCAAGTGTATGGGGACTTGAAGGTCTTGTGCATGCTGCTCGGGCAACAAGCTGAGTATACCAAATATCCTTGTTTTCTGTGTCTATGGGACAGTCGAGACCGACAAAATCACTGGACCAAGAAGAGTTGGCAGCCGAGGGTGCTAACAGTCGGTGAAAAAAATGACCTCTGAGAAACTTTGGTACCTTCCCATAAAGTTCTTCTACCACCTCTCCACATAAAATTGGGATTGATGAAGAAATTCATAAAATCACTTCCAAGAGATGGAGAATGCTTCAAATACTTGGTCACCAAGTTTCCAGGCCTGTTGGAGGCAAAATTGAAGGAAGGTGTGTTCATCAGACCAGACATTAGAAGGCTTATAGTTGATCAAGAGTTTGTCAATACCCTGACGGATCCTCAAAAAGAAGGGTGGATTGCATTTAAAGAAGTTGTACAGAAATGTTTAGGCAATAACAAAGATCCTCACTACAAAAAGATCGTCGGACGAATGCTGAAAGCATTTCAAGCTTTAGGTTGCCTGATGAGTTTGAAAGTGCATTTCTTCCAGTCCCACCTTGACTACTTTCCTGAAAATTTGGAAGCTGTGAGTGAGGAACAAAGTGAACGATTCCACCAAGACATTAAAGAGATGGAAAGGAGATACCAGGGAAAATGGAGCATTACAATGATGGCAGACTACTGTTGGATGCTTCAGAGAGACATTCCAGATGCTACTCACAAGCGTAAATGCACCAAGAGGAGCCTCACAAGGAAGAAGAATCGAGTTTAGTGTGTGTAGGTGAGCTCATTTCAGTTCAAAAAAGGATTTCCATGGAAATATTGTAATAAAACTTTAATTTTATAAGTCTATTTCCATTTATTTTGAGGTATTGCCTTATTTAACATAGTGTCACAGGGTGGACCTAGGGCAGCCTGAGAAAGTGCAGAGCAGTGTGAATGATCACGGTAAAAGTGACAAGATAAACAGAGGAATGTTTGATGGTTGCCAGGGACAACCTAAGCACATGTGCACAGAGCCCAGAAAGACACACCCAGAGAGCAAAGCAAGGGAGTTTGTTTTACCCAATAGAGTGCAGCTGAGTGAAGGTGGAGTCAGGAGACACGCAGATAAAATAGACTCCCAAACATTTGGAGATAGGGAACCTTTGAGAGAGAGGAAATCCTTGAGAGAGGAGTCGAGGAGAGAATCCCTGAGAGAGGAATTGGAGCAGCAGCAGATACGGTTGAAGCCATGCAAAGCCTGGAGCTGGCATGAGGAAGACGACGACAGTGAAAGTGAGTCAGTAAGGCAACAGGGGAGCCGGTGTGAAAGTTGGAGAGAATCCAGAGACCTGTGTGGTTCTGGGAGAAGGCAACACCCTGACAGCGGGAATGTGTTTGGAAGGCAAGAGAAATATAAGAAGACTGCAACAGCAGGTACAGGGGCAAAGAGTGAGTACAAGGGCTATTTGCTATCTGAAAGGGAAGAGCCCTGGAGGCATAGAAATACCCACATAAAGCCCAGATATTCAGAGGCTGATAATAGCTTTTCCCCTGATTATAAAAGCACTAAGAGAAGGGGGTTTCACTTACCAAGAAAAGCTGAAGAAATCCCTTGTCACCGTGAGCTCCCAGCTTCTAGGGAAACACCGTTACACCGTTTGCAATCAGGCACAGCTGAGCTTGGAAAGCTGGGGCAGACCCGGCCATGAGCCTACCGTAATTACCCAGCTAGTAGGTCCAACAAGGACCTGAGGTATTCGTTAAGGCACCAGCAGGGGCAGGGCTCTGGAAGACACAACTCAGAGCTTTACGATATTTCCCAGAGGGGCAGTTCTGCACAAGGGAAGAGAAACTTCTTAAGTGACGAGGCAAGCCTGCCATACTTTTACCCCACGTTTGAAGTGAATAATGAAGATACTAATGAACAGGAGTTAATGGAGTATGAAAACTCAGAAGCATTAACAAGTCCAGAGATGATGGATTGTTCTCTCACTGTAATAGAGCCAGAATTCTCACTGAGGTAAACGTGAATGTGTGACCTTAACTCCAGTATATAAGAGGCAAGGCTGCAACTCTCTCTCTCTCTCTCTCTAGCCAAACAGACAATTAGGCTGTTTGTTATTTGCTTTTGTTTAAAAGTTACAAGCTGAAGGAAGCTATTTTTGTTGTCTAGTTATATTTTGTTATAAGCCAAAATAGGCTATTAATTTCTGTTGTATTTGAAAGAAGAAACCTCAAGGGACGGGGAATAAAACCCTAAAAAGAAAAGAAAGTTTTCCTGTGTGATCTATATATATATATATAAGCAAGGCACAACTACCACCCTCAGAAAGCCCAACAATACCAGTTGTCACCGCTGGGGCAGATGAGGTGTGACATAAAAATGGCGTAGAACTGAGGATAATTTTTCGGGGGGCATAAGAAGTTGCCTGTAAAAGGAAAAAGAACAGTGCTGAAAACCAGGAAAAAAAAAAAAAGTCTGATCCAGGAAATATTGGAGAGGATTCGGCTGGCAGACCGGCCAGCGGTGGAAAAGACCTTTTTCTCACATGCTGGAGTCTACCAGGAAACTGAGGTATTGGTAACCTGGGTGGACGGGAAAGGATATTGTGAGAAAAGGGGTGATATAAAGGGAGAAAAAAAAGAAACCTTTCTGTGTGTTTTGTACCGCACTTGGTGGTCTTTTTCTCTTTATTTCAGGTGCAGAGCGAAAGGAAAAGAGGATGGATCCCCAAGATATGCTGGCCTGGATGAACGAGCAACAGGAAAAGCAGGCCAGGATGATACAACACCTGCAGGAACAATATATGGCGGCTATGCAGGAGCAGCAAAGACCGTTGTTGGAAGCTATGACTGCGCTACTAAGGAAGTCTTCAGAGAAAGAATCTACAGTACCGCAAGTAGACATACATACAGGTCTTGCTTTGAGACATTTGGGGCATGAAGATAACCCCGAGGACTTTATTGAAGCGTTTGATCGCATAGCAGGGAATTTAAAGTGGCCTACAGAACAATGGGCGATGCGATTCGCCATGACTCTAAGCGGAGAGGCTTTATCTGCCTTTAAGGCCATGCCAGCTAGCCTAGCTAATAATTATGCTGAAATTAAAAAGGCAGTAAAGGATCGCCTTGGTCTAGTTGGGAGAACTATTCGTCCTATTAAACGTCGGTTGAGTGAACATGCGTCTCGGCTTCGCCGAACGGTACTTTCAGCTCCATTAGTTTCTCACTGTGCTGATTTTGGCCATACTTTTGATCAACTAACTTGGACTGTATTGGACCATGTGCCCAATAATCCCCGTGGTGGGTCGAGGGAAGAGAGTCTACAACTATTAGAACAACGTTGGATATTCTACCTTGATTCAATGGAGCCGGGAGGTCTTAATAAAGAAATTGAATGGCAAAGCCTGTTATGAATGAGTGTTGTCGTATTCAAGTTTTTAGCCAATCAGACCAGGGGTCCCCCATCATGTGGGGGTTTGCCCGATCTGATTGGTAGGTTTCTTCTTTAAAAATGGCGCTTGTTCTGCCTTTTGCCAAAAGAAATGACCTGTGCTGCAATGACGGCGTTATAAAGGAAGAATGCTGAATTTCTAATTTCTGGATTATACACTTGATACAGGGTGTCAGTGCCCGAAACGCGCGCGTCGTGTTGAGAACCATTTCTACCAACAGCGCTCTCTCCAAGATAAGTTTTCAGTGAACTGTTTGAAAAATGATATTTTAATTGTGGTGAAGAACCTTGATTTAATAATAAAAAGTGGCTGCCCGCCTGGTGGGGGTCGGTATTTGATCCGACCTTCCTACGGTCAGCTCCGACAAAAAATCATATATTTAATAGTGAAGGTCTATGTTCTGAGGTTGGGTTTTAGATTTATTGGTCTAACACCTAGGCATTACAAACGGTTGTTCAGGGAGGCAATAATGTTGGAGAGTGAGACTCCAAAGGCTTTGTGCCAGAGGCTCAAGAGCCTGATTTATAAGTGGTTAGACCCTGAGAATAGAACGCTGGAGTCTATATTAGATGAGCTTGTCTTAGAGCAATTTTTGTTAGCCATACCACAGGAAATGAAAATGTTCTTAACATTACAAAATTGCTCAAATACTGAAGAAGCAGCTAAAATGGCAGAGGTGTTTAAGGAAGCAAAGCATGCTACTGTGTCAAATGTGAGCCTTTTAAAAGGTACAGGTGTGAATGGGACGGATGAAAGTAAAAAGTATACACCCAGGAGAGTGAATGAGTTTAACCCTGATAAGAATAATGTGGAGAGGAACACTAGGAGGTGCTATAGGTGTGGCAGACCAGGCCACATGGTAAAAGCGTGTAGGGTTAAGACTGCTCTCATAACAGGCTCCGAGGAGATAATACCGGAAGGGTTTGTGCAAGAAGTACAGATTGAGGGAATACAAGCCTTAGCTCTACTGGATTCGGGGGCCGATCAGAGTATGGTCTCTCAGGACTTGTGGGAAACCATAGAAAAATGTCGGTCATCCCCCTCGAATCCAGTAGAGGGCCAAGTCCGCATTAGATGTGTGCATGGGGAAGCTTCTCACTACCCGCTACATGAAGTAGCCGTACAGGGTCTAGGAGCCCTACGAAAGATATTAGTTGCGGTAGTACCGAAGCTGCCATATGCCATTGTTTTAGGACGTGATTGGATCCCTTTCTGTCAGGAGATGGAGAAAGGCCTCCAAGGGATACTGGTCCCATCGCCTGTACAACCCCCAGTGATAGCAGACGAAGTAAAAACTGAAGCCATAGCGACTGCTATCCCTAGTCCCTTATTCGGGAAACCATCAAAAAAGGGGTCTTCGCCTCAGGAAGCACCTTTAACAGGGAAACAAAAATTTACCCTGCAGTTTTGTAAGAGTACACCCCAGGCAAAAGGTCCAAAAAGGGCTTCTATAATGGCTGCGGTATATGACCTCTTTAGCGTGGAGGATGTTATGGTAAAAGAGGAGGAAAAGCACTTGTAGACACCGGCATCCGAATTAAAGTACCGGAGGGATGCTATGGACGAATAGCGCCGAGGTCAGGGCTAGCAGTGCAACATTCCATAGATGTTGGCGCAGGGGTTATTGATCCCGATTACAGAGGTCCCGTAAAAATTTTATTATTCAATTTTGGGGATAAAGATTTTGAGGTAAGAAAAGGAGACAGATTTGCACAGTTAATCTGTGAGCGAGTATGGTTCCCGGCGGTGGAGGAAGTAGCGTCACTACCATCCACTGAGAGGGGAGAGAGCGGGTTTGGTGCTACAGGGATGAGAAAGGTGAGGAGTTTAACAGCCCTTGGGGAGGAAAAGACTGAGGAGGATCTAGGACCCCAAGTAGCCGACTGGGAGAAAGAATCTTCTCCTAGGGTAGGCTCCGAATTGAACCCTCAGAAACAAAAAGAATTAGCACAACTACTAATGAAATTCTCTGACGTCCTGACCACCTTACCCGGAGAAACTCATCTTGTGGCACACGAGATAGTTACTCCCCCTGGGCGTGTCATAAGGCAACGTCCGTACAGAATGGCAGAGACACGAAAACAAGAGGTGATTAACCAAGTTAAGGAAATGCTGGCCATGGGCATCATAGAGGAGTCTCGGAGCCCATGGTCCAGTCCCATAGTGTTGGTCCCGAAACCAAACGGCACCTTAAGATTCTGTATAGATTTCCGCCAGATTAACGACATATCCCAGTTTGATGCGTATCCTATGCCACGCATAGACGACCTGCTGGATTGCTTAGGACAGGCGAAGTATCTAACCACATTAGATCTTAGTAAGGGATACTGGCAGGTTCCGCTAACCAAAAGCTCAAAACCCAAAACGGCTTTTTCCACGCCGATTGGGCTATATCAATTTAGACGGATGCCGTTTGGATTACACGGGGCTGCGACTACATGCCAACGTCTCGTAGACCAGGTACTGAGACCCCACCACGAATACGCTCTCGCGTATATGGATGATATAGTGGTATACAGTACGACCTGGTCCCAACACCTCACAAGGGTAGAAGCAGTCCTCAGAGCATTGAGAAAGGCGGGACTTACACTAAACCCAGAGAAGTGCTTATTTGCTACAAGGGAAGCAAAATATCTGGGTCACATAATAGGCAGAGGTCTGGTAAAACCACTAGCCAGCAAAATAGAAAGCGTTCGAGAGTTCCCCAGGCCCGTAACAAAAAAACAAATGCGGAGTTTCCTAGGCTTAATAGGGTACTATCGTCGCTTTGTGCCCCATTTTTCAGAGGAAAGCCTTCTCCTCACCGAAATGCTGAGGAAGAACGCGCCCAACCAAATTCGTTGGACTCCGGAAGCCGAGACAGCTTTTGAGGCTCTTAAGGAGAAATTATGCAATGCCCCTGTGTTAAGAGGTATAGATTTTAACTTACCTTTTATTATACAAACAGATGCATCAGACACGGGGTTGGGGGCGGTGATGTCCCAAGTTTTTGAGGGGAGTGAGCATCCCGTGGCGTACCTCAGCCGAAAACTCTCGCCAGCAGAGAGGAATTACGCCACGATAGAACGGGAATGCTTGGCGATAAAATGGGCCATAGAGGCTCTACGTTTTTACCTCACGGGCAGAAAATTTTTATTAGTGACCGACCACGCTCCCTTAAAATGGTTGCATTTAATGCGAAATAACAATGCTCGATTGACCCGCTGGCATTTAGCGCTACAAGCGTTTAATTTCGAAGCCCAGCACAGAGCGGGAAAGATGCACGGGAATGCGGATGCGCTTTCCCGGATTACTTGCTGTCCACCAGAAACTGCGGCAGCAAGTAATGTTTTAAGGGGGGGAATGTGTCACAGGGTGGACCTAGGGCAGCCTGAGAAAGTGCAGAGCAGTGTGAATGATCACGGTAAAAGTGACAAGATAAACAGAGGAATGTTTGATGGTTGCCAGGGACAACCTAAGCACATGTGCATAGAGCCCAGAAAGACACACCCAGAGAGCAAAGCAAGGGAGTTTGTTTTACCCAATAGAGTGCAGCTGAGTGAAGGTGGAAATCAGGAGACACGCAGATAAAATAGACTCCCAAACATTTGGAGATAGGGAACCTTTGAGAGAGAGGAAATCCTTGAGAGAGGAGTCGAGGAGAGAATCCCTGAGAGAGGAATTGGAGCAGCAGCAGATACGGTTGAAGCCATGCAAAGCCTGGAGCTGGCATGAGGAAGACGACGACAGTGAAAGTGAGTCAGTAAGGCAACAGGGGAGCCGGTGTGAAAGTTGGAGAGAATCCAGAGACCTGTGTGGTTCTGGGAGAAGGCAACACCCTGACAGCGGGAATGTGTTTGGAAGGCAAGAGAAATATAAGAAGACTGCAACAGCAGGTACAGGGGCAAAGAGTGAGTACAAGGGCTATTTGCTATCTGAAAGGGAAGAGCCCTGGAGGCATAGAAATACCCACATAAAGCCCAGATATTCAGAGGCTGATAATAGCTTTTCCCCTGATTATAAAAGCACTAAGAGAAGGGGGTTTCACTTACCAAGAAAAGCTGAAGAAATCCCTTGTCACCGTGAGCTCCCAGCTTCTAGGGAAACACCGTTACACCGTTTGCAATCAGGCACAGCTGAGCTTGGAAAGCTGGGGCAGACCCGGCCAGGAGCCTACCGTAATTACCCAGCTAGTAGGTCCAACAAGGACCTGAGGTATTCGTTAAGGCACCAGCAGGGGCAGGGCTCTGGAAGACACAACTCAGAGCTTTACGATATTTCCCAGAGGGGCAGTTCTGCACAAGGGAAGAGAAACTTCTTAAGTGACGAGGCAAGCCTGCCATACTTTTACCCCACGTTTGAAGTGAATAATGAAGATACTAATGAACAGGAGTTAATGGAGTATGAAAACTCAGAAGCATTAACAAGTCCAGAGATGATGGATTGTTCTCTCACTGTAATAGAGCCAGAATTCTCACTGAGGTAAATGTGAATGTGTGACCTTAACTCCAGTATATAAGAGGCAAGACTGCAACTCTCTCTCTCTCTCTAGCCAAACAGACAATTAGGCTGTTTGTTATTTGCTTTTGTTTAAAAGTTACAAGCTGAAGGAAGCTATTTTTGTTGTCTAGTTATATTTTGTTATAAGCCAAAATAGGCTATTAATTTCTGTTGTATTTGAAAGAAGAAACCTCAAGGGACGGGGAATAAAACCCTAAAAAGAAAAGAAAGTTTTCCTGTGTGATCTATATATATATATATATATATATATATATATAAGCAAGGCACAACTACCACCCTCAGAAAGCCCAACAATACCAGTAGTCACCGCTGGGGCAGATGAGGTGTGACAATAGTTACCTAAATTGTCAGGAAACGTGATGTCCTATGACAAAATGGAGATCATTTTCGGATTCAGCGCACCAAAAAACATAAAGATTATGTGGAATAACCAAAACAGCTCTCGAAAAAAAATAGCTATCCGAACAGTTTCTTCGATACTTCAAACATTTTGAAAAAGGAAGACCATTCTTCAACCGTGAAGGATGTGCACTCTCATAATGCAAAAAAGTATTGCATTCTGTCTGTTTTCGAAAAACCAATGTCACCCAGTCCCCTTCACTTTTAGTGACCTTCACATCCAGGTATATCAGCGTCCGATTATGCTGTGTATAGGTGAATTGTATATTTTTATCACACTTATTAACCCATTGACAGAACTGTTCAAAGAGTTCTTCTGGACCCATAAAGACATCATCGATATAACGACACTACATTTTCACATTTACAGCATATGGGGACTCGGTTATCCACTGCTCTTCAATTTTTCTCATATATAAGATTGCGATTGAAGGGGCACAAGTGGCCCCCATCGCTACCCCAGAAATCTGTTTATAAATTACTTTCTCAAATACAAAGTAATTCTGAAAGATTTATCTGTTCCTCCGAAAGATCTCCCCTTTTTCTTAAGAACCATTCCAATATTTCGTATGCCGCTTGTTGAGGAATGTTTGTATATAAGGAGGTGGCATCCATTGTCACCAGAATTATGTCACTATAACTAGCCCACTGCGAATTGTTAGCAAGAATCCTAAGAAAATGTGTGGTATCCTTCACATATGAAGGGATGTCAACCAACAACGGACGTAAATATGAATCAATGAATGTGGATAATGGTTCTAGTACTGTCCCCCCTAGTGGAGACTATAGGTCTTCCCGGGGGTTGGTCCATATTTTTATGGATTTTAGGAACTGTATAAAATTTTGCTACTGTTGGAGACAAACTATTCAAATAAGTCCATTCTTTTCGGGAAATCAACTTGTTCTGTAAGGCTTCTGCAGTGATCTCTTTAATTTCAAGTTGGATTATTTTCACTGGATCTTCCGGCAGCATATGGTATACTGTTCGATCCATTAATTGTTGTGTTGCTTCTTCTAAATAGTACTCATGACTCAATACTACTATGACCCCCCCCTCCCTTTATCAGCTCTTCAAATTACTATGTCCGTCCTGTGTTGCAACTCCTTCAAAGCTGTATTTTCTTCTCTCGTCAAAGCATTAAAGCTTTGCCGTGAAATATCCTCCAAAATATTCACTTCTTTTAAAACTAGATCTTTAAAAATTATCAGAGCTGTATGGATTTGTCCTGGTGGAGACCAGGTTGATTTTATGGGCAGTTGTAATCTCCATGGGGGCTGATCATTAGATGTAGTTGCTGATGAATTTGATGAAGCAAAATAAACTTTTAAATTTAGTTTTCTCAATAAACTTTCAAAGTCTATTCGAAATTGAAATGGATCAAAACAGATACCAGGTACATATGATAACCCCCTATTCAATATTTTCAATTGCTCTTGGGGAAGATCTACTCCCGATATGTTAATCACTAAATTCGGAAGAACTTGCTGATGAACAGTTTTTATTTTCAACGGCGAACCGCTCAATCTTGGTACCATCCTGTGCCTGATTCCTTTTTCTTCTTTTCCTCCTCTTCGTCTAAAAAATCACTTTCTCTGGATGTTCTACTGGAGTTAGTGTCATTCGTATCATCTGAAGTTTCCTCAAAATAGACTCGTTTTTTAACCTTCTTATTTTTCTGATTAACATCTATCCAGGGGTAGATGTACCCCACAGTATAATCTTCAAAATCCCTCTTCAATTTTTTGGACTTTATCAGTTAAGAAGAAAAATGAATCAGGCAGAGGACGGTACCAAGATTGAGCATAACAGTCAGTGGCAACAGAGGAAGATTTAGGACAGGAGCTAAACACTGATTTTCAGCACTAAGTTCATAAATTGGGCTCATAAACCTAGGCAAATGAATAACAGTCCTAAATGTATAAGCATAAAGGCAGATATTCAGGGGCGGGCCCACGAACCCGGACCTACAGGGCCGATTCCGGTCATGGCCCTGTATGTCCGAATGCGGCAGGATAGACATGGGACTTATTCCATCTCAGAGGTGGAATGAGTCCCATTGACAGAGGGGATCCAACCGGGCAGCCTCACAGAGGCAGAGGATCAGCTGTAGGGAGGCCCCCTACACCCGATCTTGGCCCTGGAAGGCCCGACTGGGAGTCAGACGGTGGGAAAAGAGGTCTGTTGCTGCGCCGGGCATTCAAGGCTCCTGCTAGGTATCCTGGTGCCATGGTGATGGGACACCACAGCTCTGGCACTCTAGCAGGTGCATAGGGAGGGCAGGATGGGGTGCCAGGTGGACATCCTGCGCCTCAGCATCAGGGCACCGCCTGTCCATCTAAGTGCCCGATTCTGCAGCAGAGGGAACATCTAGCTCCCGTGGTTGCATAATCAGGTGTAATTGGGGCACGTCCATTTTCTGGACGGTCGGACGGCCCAGATGTGCCCCAAGTAGAACTGACCTCTATATGTTTTAGGAACCCAAGCAACTATTGGACTTTTTGAGAGCTAAGGACGAGGGTGGAAAGTTGTAATAATTCCCATCTGCTATCGCTATGTCCCTTTTTACTCCTCTTTTTGTACTGTTTGTAGATTAGATAGTTTTTTTCTTTTTTTCTAGATTTCCTGTTTTTACCCTTAATAATATATGGACAAATTTGTTTTGATGATTTCTTCTATGTTGTCATCTTTTTATTTGATTCTATGCTTCTCATTCTTGCTTTGCTTGAATGACATTGTATTTGAAATTTATAAAAAGAAAAAGAAATGGTAAACAAAATTACATGAATATACATTGAGTGCACACTTCTGAAATCCATATGAACTTCTGCTTTGAAAATCGGTGACAAGACTGCAGCTAAAAAGTGCTTTTAGCATTTTATTGCAATGTGGAGAGTTTCAAAATGACCCCCTTTTTATATACAGTATTCTATAAACAGCAATGCATCACAAGGAGATCTTGCAGAGGAAATGCAAAATTGTGATCCCACTCAGTCAACTATAAAGCAAAAATAGAGTGAAAATAAATCCAGAGGATTGCAATTTACCATAGACCACAGTCAATGGGGAGACAGAAAGAACATTTTAAGAGAAACACAGGAAAAATGAATACAGAAGAAAAAGCATAGACCAGTGTGCCCAGAACACTATATTAATGCCATTCAGCTAACAGACCCTCCCTCAGGCACTGTAGTAACAGAGATCATATTTTCTGCTGCCGACTTCAGATGGTACTATAGTAGATGTCCTCAGCTTAGTAATATTACCCTAATGATAATTCCAGTGAAAATTCTGGAAGTTATTATGAAAGAGATGATTGAATACATAGAAAAGAACTGAATGATTAGCAAGAATGAATATAGAGTCAGAGGTAGCAAGTCCTGCCAGATCGACCATAATGCTATTTTTTTTTAAATCTGCGATTGTTAACAGTAAAAAAATGAATGGAAGCATAACTTGTAATTTATCTAGACAGAATATGTCATTATAAAGTTAAAAAATATCATTTCTTGATGCATTTCAAAACAACAAGAAATCAGCGCTCAAACGGTATTTATCCTCTGTGAAGGAGCATGGCCAAAGGAAAATAAAAGTCAACTATATATGATCCACATAGCCATAGAAATCTGGGTCTAGGAAAATTTAATTTGAAAAGCTGATATTCATTTGATGGTGGTGGTTGTAGACAGTACAGTAGGAGTGTTGTCTTCATTATTACATCTAGTTTTTCTCTTAGCTCCTAGAAGGCACTGCTTTTAAATTTGTTTTTATTTGACCTGTTCGGTTTACAATCACATTTTTTTTTTACCTTGGTTAGATTTTTTTTGGGGGGTAGAGTGGACTTATTTTATAACCCCCACCACTCCCAGTACCCCTAATATGGTCTGGAATTAATTGCCAGAGAATGTAGTAAGAGCTGTTCTGCTTTAAGCTGCATTAAGAACGATTGGGAAAGTCCATAAACCATGGAACCATTTTGTGAATGTCCTCACACAAGCACGTCAGTATGCTTAGAAATGCATGCATACATATCTGTGCATAAATATTTCTGCCTGCAAACATTTTGGTAGTATATGTGCACTTTGGGATTAAAGAGAACTATATTTTGTAAAAGATTCAGCTGCCACCACATCACTGATAAAGTTCAGCTGCATTTCTGGAGGCTTCGGGCCCGAATTTCAGTTGGGCTGTGCTGTCTACCTCCCGCCTAACCTGGAATTTCCATGTCGGGGTCATATGTGGCCCCGGTATCAAAAATCCGGCTGTCACAGCACAGCCAGGTAGCCGCAGGAGCTACCCATGTAGCACTGATTTTCGATGCTACAAAGTTAGCCCCAGCACCTTAAAGATAGGCAAGGTTTTCCCACGCCTATCTTTAAGGCACAGAGCGCTAATCGTGTAGCATTGAAAATCGGTGCCACATGGGTGGCACCATGGCCTGCCTCTGCTCCACCACAGAACGCCCCGATTCTATCCGCATAGCATCTGGGCGCGTTAGGGTCATATCCTGGATTTTCGAAGGGTGCTACCCATGTAAGTGCCCTTCGAAAATCCCAGATAAGGCCTTAACATGGGTAACTAGGGAAGTTAGCCTTGTAAAGGCCTTCAAAAATTGGGCTCTTCATTTCTAGGTGTACAACAGCACTTACTCTACCTACATAAAATTGCCATCTGTGAACAGTGTTAGAATAATTTTCTGAGCTCAGTAACAGTAGAAAAAGAAAAAATTGAGAATACTGTGTACTGTCTTGGTGTTTTGCTACATGATGTAGCAGCTTGTTGCTCTGTGGTAGAAGCGGACACTATGGGCCCAATTTTCGAAGGCTTTTACACGGGTAACTTCCCTAGTTACCCATGTAAATGCCTTATCTGGGATTTTCGAAGGGCGCCTACATGGGTAGTGCCCTTCAAAAACTCCAGATATGTCCCTAATGCATCCAGATGCTATGCGGATAGCATCGGAGCGTGTTGGGGGCCTTCCAGGGCAGAGCGGAGTAGGGTCATGGCGCTACCCATGTGGCACCGATTTTTGATGCTACACGGTTAGCGCTCTGCACCTTAAAGATAGGCATGGGAAAACCTTGCCTATCTTTATGGTGCTGGGACTAACTGTGTAGCATTGAAAATCGGTGCTGCATGGGTAGCTCCTGCGGCTACTTGGCTGTACAGTGACACCCGGATTTGCAATGTCGGGGCTGCATGTTACTGGTGTAATTGAAATCACCCATTATTATTACTGTGCTGTAACTTTTGTTAGCTTCCCTGATTTCTTTGAGCATTTCATCATCCATTTGTTCAGTCTGGCCAGGCGGTCGATAGTACACCCCCACTGCCATTGCCTTCCCCTTTTCACATGGAATTTTAATCCAGAGATTCTACAGCAAATGTTGTTTCCTGCAAAACTTTAATCCTTTGTGACTCAATGCCCTCTCTAACATACTCGTAAAGTGCAACCCCTCCACAAATTTGATCAGCTCTATCATTACGATATACGAGTTGTACCCAGGTATCACAGTGACCCACTGGTTGTCCTCCTTCCACCATGTATCTGAGATACTAATCATATCTAACCTCTCATTTAGTGCTATATATTCTAACTCTCCCATCTTATTTTTTAGACTTCTAGCATTTGCATACAAGCATTTTAGAGACTATATTTTATTCATATTCATCTGTCGATCGGTAGACAGTGGTAATTTGGAATCTTTAAGCTCTGACTGCTCCATACTCAAGGGTTTTTGGACTACTTTTGTCTTTATTGGAACATCTTTGCTGATATGCCCTAACTTCATTCTTTTGATACTATCCTTCAAGGATACATTGTTCCGAACCATTCACTCTTGGGCTACTGTAGGCTCTCCCCTATTATCCAGTTTAAAAGCTGCTCTATCTCCTTTTTAACAGTTAATGCCAGCAGTATGGTTCCATCCCTGTTAAGGTGAAGCCCATCCCTTCAGAAGAGCCACTCCTTTCCCCAAAATGTTCCCCAGTTCCTAACAAATCCCAAACCCTCATCCTTGCACCATCGTCTCATCCATGCATTGAGATTCCGGAGCTCTGCCTGCCTTTTGGGTCCTGCGCGTGGAACAGGAAACATTTCGGAAAACGCTACCCTGGAAGTTCTGGATTTCAACTTCTTACCTAAAAGCCTAAATTTAGCCTCCAGAACCTTCCTACCACATTTTTCTATGTCAATGGTACCGACATGTACCAAGACAGCAGACTCCTCCCCAGCACTATTTAAGACCTTGTCTAGGTGGTGTGTGAGGTCCGCTACCTTTCTCACCAGGCATGCATGTTACCAGGCACTCCTGACGTCCACCAGCCGCCCAGCTATCTACATGCCTAATGATCGAATCACCAACTATAATGGCTCTGCTAACCCTTCCCTCATGGGCACATGGCCCTGGAGAAACTTCCTCAGTGCGAGAGTGTTTTACATCTACTGGAGGACAGGTCCTAGCTACAGGATAACTTCCTGCCACACCAGGGTGATGCTCCCCTGTCACGTGATCTCTCTCCTCCATGGTAACTGGGATGCTGCCAGACTGGAGGTGGGACTTCAGGACTATATCACTGTAGGTCTCATCTGTGTACCTCTCTGTCTTACTTATCTCCTCCAAATCTGCTACTCTAGCCTCCAGAGATTGGACTCATTCCCTGAGAGCAAAAAGCTCCTTGCACCTAGTGCATACATAAGACCCCTCATCAACTGGGAGAAAATCATACATGTGATACTCAATGCAAAAGACTGGAAAGCCCCCATCTCACTGCTGGACTGCTGTCTGTATCTTAGTTTTAAGATTGTGTTTCGGTATTTAAGTTCTTTACTTACTAAGGGTTGCTGGGTATACTTATACTAATAAAACTATACCTAATACGTTTAATGTACTTTGTTCACCTGAAGCTTAATTAATTTCAGGTCCTTAATGTATGCCTGATGAGGATAAACAGCTGCACCTGAGAGTGAATATGGCACCTCCTTTCCTTTTAAAAGGTTTAAGTACCTATAAAACTACGACTATCCAAGGGGAAGATAGGTGTTGGGGAGGGAGGGAAAGTAGACGTATTAAAAGCTGACTGCTACACAGTACCTTGTCCTGTGATTCTAAGGTAATCTGTGACCAATTTCAAGGGGGAGTCCCACAGCCCTTGCTTGGATAGAGGAAGTCTTGGGTTCTAAATTTAATGAGAAAGCTCTCTTCTGTGTTTTAAATTTAAACTGAAGGCTCTTTGCTGCTACTAGGCTCTGACTGATTTAACAAATACATTGGGTTCACAGATTAATCAGCTTTAATGTAAAGAATTCCTTTTCCCCAAGATTTAGAAAAATTCCCAGAAGTAAATACTTACAATTGCAGATCTCTCTCCAGAAGTAGCAGTCTCCTTTTGCAGTCCTTCAGATGCCTCTCTTCCTTTCTCTGTGATCTCTTGTATTTCATGAAGATATCCCTCTTTTTCTTCACCTTTTCAGTTACCTCTTTTGAGATCCATAGAATCCTCCTTTTCCTTTTCCTTTTATTTACCATTCTAACAAAAAGGTTGGTTGCCTTTAAAATATACCCTTTCAGTTTTGCCCACAGTTTTTCTACATTCCTCAGCTGTACCCATCCCGCTAATGACTCCTTGAGGTATTGGCCATTCTTGGCAAAGTTAGTTTTCCTAAGGTCTAAAACCCTCGCTTCTGAACGGAGTTTAGCAGCCCTTGTCCTAATACTGAACCACACCATCTGGTGATCACTTGATGCGAGATGATCTCCCACTGTAACATCAGAAACACTTTCCCCATTCGTAAGCACCATGTCCAGCATGGCCCCTTCACATGTGGGTTCTGTTACCAGTTGCCTGAATACTTTCTGTAAAGAATCCAGGATTTTCTTGCTTCTAGATGACACCACAGCAAGGATGCACCAATCTACACCTGGCATATTGAAATCCCCCATCAGTAGCACTTCCCCTTTCCTGGCAATGCTGTATATATCTTCTATTAAATCTCCATCCACATCTTTTCCCTGTGAGGGAGGTCTGTATATCATGCTAATGCAAATTGATTTCTTTTTCCCTCTTTCTAGTTTAACCCACACTTTCTCCTCTCTCCCTTTTAAGTCCTGTATTTCCATAGCTTTAATATTATTTCTTACATAGTGTCACTCCTCCTCTCCTTCTTCCTACCCTGACCTTTCTCAATAAGGTATAGCCTGATATAGTTATATCCCAGTCATGGATGTCTGTGAACCATGTCTCTGTAACTGCCACTAAATCCAAGTCAGCCTCTCCCATTAAAGCCTCAACATCTAGGATCTTAATTCCCATGCTATGGGCATTTATAGACACTGCTTTCCAGATGTTGCCACTTTTACCTATTTCTATAAAAGTATTTAATGTTTCACTTACCTGGGGTCTTTCTTTACCCATCCCCAATGAATGTAGTTTAAAGCCCTCTTCAGTAGGTTAGCCAGTCTGCTACTAAAGACATGTTGACCCTTCTTGAACAGATGGATGCCATCTCTGCTCTGCAGCCCTTGGAACATCATCCCATGGTCCAGGAAACAAAAATGTTCTCGATGACAACATCCACACAACCAAGCATTTGAAATCACTTTTGATATGCTCAATATCGGGTAATAGTCAGTAGACTTGATGAGTCTCAGCAAACTTTCCATAACATCTTGGATTTTGGCACATGGCAGACAGCATATCTCTCTGGACATCAAGTCTGGTTGGCAGATGGATGCCTCAGTACCTCTCAGAAGAGAGTCACCAGCCACCACTAACATTAAAGGTGTTATTCAGAACCACAAATAGCGGGTATGGACGTCCCAATGGGCTGTAGGCCCCCGAATAACTTCCCCGCCGGTTGTGTGGGGAAGTTAGTCGGGGGTGGGGAAGAGGCAGCCCGAGGGTGGAGAGTGGGTGGGCAATGGGTAGTCGCCAGCCATGGACATACAGGGCTGATTCTAATGTCGGTCCTGTATGTCCAGGGCTGACGAAATGTCCAGGGAAGTTATTCCACCCCTGGACATTTTTTTGTGGCATTGGTGCATGGAAGGGGCTGGGGGGGACAAAGTTAATCCCCCGCAGCCCAACCCTAGCCTTAGGAGGCCAGATTGGGGGTCAGGCTATGGGGAATTAATTTTGTGGGAAGCGGCCGGCATCGCGGCTTTTAAATGGAGCCGCGGTGCCATGGCAACAGGACGCCATGGTGCTGTGGCTCTATTTAAAAGCCCTGGCTGAGTTAGCCGGGCTAGCATTGTATGTGCAGGCTGGGACTGAATTGCAGTCCTGGCCTGCACGTACAGTGCTGTTTGTGATGTTGTGCCCCGTGGGATCAGAATTGCAATCTCCTTTGTATGTCCGGGTCAGCCTGGACGTACAAAGGAGATCTACGTCTTGAATGGAATTGGGCCCTAATTGAGTGGAAGTTTTTCCTATTTCGGAATGCCGGTTCTCTGTTATTGGGAGGTGTTAGGGCTACATGGGTGCAGTCTATTGCTTCGATCACATTTGGTAGTCCAGCAATATTAAAAAAGTCAGCCTTCAACACCTGCCGTTCTGCATTCTGCTCTGGGTACCATATATGCTCCTAATGCCATTTTTCAAGGCCTACAATACCTGCTTGAAATGTCTTGAAAATGATGACTGGTCCATTCCACAGGCCAGCCCAACAACATTTTGGAATGATCCAGTGCTCAGAAAATGTAATGCAGCAAGTACAGTAACTTCACCAGTCTTGGTACAGTGTGCCTCGAGAGGTGGCAGGATCAATATCATCTTTAATGTCCTCATACAAGTTCAAGATGGCTTGTCGGCATAAGTGGTAATTACGTATGACACGCCTGTCTGGGAGTCCATCCAGTACCACCCTGTCTCTGAACAAATGCCATCTGCAGGTCCTCATGATGCAGGATGCACCTCCTCATGCTCCTCATGCTCTTCTCTTGGGTCTCAATTGTTCCCCCTTCTTTGGCTGGCTCTTGCAAGCAGCAAAAATGCAAAAGGATAACCAGCAGAAAACATCTCCCTGACCAAAATCTTCACCATCAAATGCTCAGAATTGTGCTGCCTTCAAAATGCTCAGAATTGTATTCTTCTTGAGGACACTCAGAATTGTGTTCTTGAAGATACATTTGATCTTAACTTCTACTCCTGAGCAAATATAAAAATAACTACGCTTTTCTTGTTAATGCAGGATTGCATAATTTCTAACGCACTTCATTGCATTGGGTGTAGATCTCATTGCCATGTTATATGAGTACATCCCACTCATTTCCATTTCATTTCAATACATTTTAATATGCGTGGCATTGTGTGCGTGGAAACGTTTTATGCCCTTCTACTGTGTGCACCCATCTCTTTTCTACATTCGGCACGCGCGTTGTCTGCATGTGAGTGCACATACAAGCCTGCGCTAGCTTTCTGCATTGGTCTTATAGTCTTAAAATGGGCCTGCACCTTTAACAAAAAGAAGACAAATATCCTGACAACTGTCAAAATCAGTAAATTCATTGTTGAAGAAGAATAAATTGAAATTGTGGACAACTTTAACCTGCTTAGATCAATAAACAATGAAGAAACAACAAGCAGTGAAGAAATCCAACAATGAATTGCTCCTGGCAGAGTGGCTATGAAGGAACTAGACAAGATTCTCAAGAGTAGAGATGTCTCTCTCCATACAAAGATTCAAATTATCCAAGCCATGCTATTTTCAATAATATCTTATGGATGTGAAATTCGGACAGTGAAAAAGATAGAAAGGAAGAAAATCGATGCCTTTGAATTATGGTGCTGGTCAAGGACCATGGACTGCCCGAAGAATAAACCAGTAAGTAATAGAAGAGATCTTTAGAAGCTCAGATGATATGTCTTCAACTTTCATACTTTGGACACAGAGGCACATTTCACTCTTTATTGAGTTTTCAATATACCGCTCAGGCAGTGCATCAGAGTGGTTTACACAGTAAAATGTCAGCTACAAACGAGAAATAGGAAAGGAATGCTACTGTCAATAGGAAATCAGAGTAGACTGGAAATATTAAAGGGACAGGTAGAGAGAGGTGAACAGACAGACTAAACAGAAGGCAGGGAGTCAGGGGGGAACTGAGTGGGAGGGGTGGGAGGTGGGAGGTCAGAGGCTGTGTGAAAGAGGTGAGTCTTGAGCATGGCTTTAAATCTTACTAAGGAGGATTCTGAATGGAGAGAAAGGGGTAAAGAGTTCCAGAGGGCAGGACTCTGGAAAAAGAAAGCAGAGTGCGAATGAGTTGAAGGTGAGCGCAAGAGGGGGAGGGAAGAGTCAGATGATGAGAGTGAATGGACCTGAGAAGATGATGTGGCGTGTGATGTTGCAAGAGGTCTGAGAGATATTGGGGGAGACCGGTGTGAAGTATTTTGTGGACAACAGTGGGCAATTTATAGTCCATATGGTATTTGAGGGATAACCAGTGCAGCTGGATAAGGAGAGGGGTAATGTGATCTGAGTGTGTGAGGATCCAGGCTGCTGTATTTTGAAAGAGCTGAAGATGGTGGAGTTGAAAGATGGGGAAGAGGGGGAGACCAGCCAGGACAACATTGCAGTAGTCAAGTCTGGAGATGACTAGGGACAGTGTGAGGGTTGTGAGAGAGGAGAGGGAGAGGAATGGGCGCACTCCACGGATCTGTTGATGAGAAGCAAAAGAACAATGGACAACGGTGCAAATGTGCTCATGAAAAGAGAGGGAGGAATCCAGGGTTACAACAAGGTAATGGATGGAAGTAGTGAGGGGAACGGGATGGTCAGCAAACACAGGGGCTACAGAGGGACAGGGGGACCTGAAGGTGAACCAGATGGCGGTGGATTTATCAATGTTAAGATGAAGGAAGCAGGCGTTCATGGGGATGAAGTCAGGGGTTATGGGGCTACTGTGCTGGAGTAAGATAATATTATCAGCTTAGAAGTAGGCTGGTAGGTCAGATTGTTGGATAATGAGTACAAGGGGGACCAAGAAGACATTAAACAGAAGGGGTGCTAGGACCAAACCTTGCAGGACACCACAAAAGAGAGGAGTGGGTGAGGAGATGGAGGACTCAACTTGAACAGAGAAAGAGCATGCAGAAAGAAAAGATCATAACCAGAGGAGAACAGTGCCCCAACGCCCAAAATCATGGAGCCTGGAGAGAGGAGTGGAGTGGTCAACCAGATCAAAAGCAGCGGAGAGGTCCATGGAAACAGCTACGGTAATATCACCACACTCATGAGAGGTGTGGAGCTCGTTTAGAAGAGAGAGAAGAATGGTTTTGGTGCTTTGGCCAGGCCTAAAACTGGATTGATAGGGATGGAGAGCACGAGTGGATCCAAGATGCATGGACAGCTCTGCAAAGACAATCTGGGACATCAAAGTCAAAACATCTGAAAAAAAGCAGGCTTTGCTGTCCCAGATTGTGGATGTCCCAGACTATGTGATCCCAGATTGTGGATTGCAAGTTCAGGCACGATTTCAGAAATGTGGATGTGCCTGATATGTACGTATATCAAATGTCTATATAGGTGTCCCCAGGATAGCAGTTCAGAACCAAGATGTCTAATAGCATAATGGTTAAAGTAATGGCTTAAGAGCATGGTTGGCAGTGTTCATGTCCTAGTGAGGGCCTTTGTAATCTAAGGGTAGTCACTTAATTCTACATTTGCTGGATGTTTTAAGGTGAAAACAAGCACTTTCCTGATGCCTTTTCATACCTGGAGCAAGTATAAACATGGACGTGCATGCAAACATTTCTGAGATCGAATGGAGACATGTAAGTCCATTGCACTTCCCTGGACATGTCTCTGCTACATCCCTGTGCCTACTTGAACATCCCTGCACCAGAATTGTCTGCAAAAGCCATTTGTAGAATGGCTACAGAGACATTTCCATGACTTTGACGTCCAAATTATGGCTAAACCTTTAAAAATAACTCTCATAATGTAAAGACAGAGATCATTAGAGAAAGATATCATGCTTGGCTATGGATACCACTCTGTTTACTACGAGCCGCCTGATAGAACACCTAACACGGTTTAGGAAAACTACCCAGTTGACACCAACTCAACAGCAGTTAACAACAACAACTCATAGATTAAGAACTAGGGCTAAAGAAGGTGGTAACAATAGCACAGAACCTTCAAGAGAAAATAACATCATTGATACAGCCATAGGACATAATGAACTTGTTCATTGAGTCACTGCAGCAGGCGATAAACCACAGAAACTAATGAAAAAGCTAAGAGGAGGAAAACTATTGGGTAGACTCTTGAAAAAAAAATAGTGTACTGGTACTGTTATGCAACACACTGGCATAGGAGTAAGGTATATTACTGTCATGGTATGTTCAAAATTACCATAAGGGATAGCGAGATACTCACATCACTGGTCTCCAACCTCCTCCATATTAATATTAACGCTAACTACTACAATCTAAAAAAGTACTTTTCAAGATTATGTTATAGATATTCATTATTTATTATCATTTCAAATTTTCAAATCTCTTTTAGTATCTCTATTATTCTTATAAATACTCCACAAAGGAGCACAAAACGATTTTCATCAAAAAACTTTGGCAGGACTCCAATGGAACCACAACCCTTTAGTATATGTATTAGTCTTATACACAGTCCACAAAGGAGCACAAAATGACTTTCATCAAATATTTTGACAGGACTCACGGCAAAAGCCACAAACCTTTCTACCACAGGCCCTGTAAACAAACAAAAGCTATGTGGTAATAATCATGGTAAACGATCGCATAAAGTAATATTCAAACACTTATCTTTCTCTTGAAACTCCCATGGTTCCATCAGTCGTCGGCAAACCCTAATTGATAATTGGTTTTGTCATATGGAGGGTTTTATAGCCATCCTGAGATCTCTCTCCATATAAATAAATTTTTGGATGTTTTCTTAAGGGAATGTTTATCCACTGTTAGATTCAAATCTTTAAAATAAATAGTATGGAGGGATAGATTTAATAGATTAAATAACTAAGAGTTGGTTTGCTTTTAGATTTGTTTACTCTTAGGGCAGTTCTTTTTTATTTATTAGTAATATGTTCAAAATTAGCCCATTTGGAGAAATTGCCCCAGAAGAAACAGAAGACACCAGAAACGGTAATATCAATTTTAACAAGGCACACACAAGACATCAAACTACACTGATATATCTAGAGCTGCCATCATTGGCCTCCAGGCCTACTTAACAGCATCAACAGACCTGAACGCTTGAAAAGTATTGCAGCATGAAAGCAAGCAATCAGGATCCATTTTCATTATCAAACTTGGACAGACATTCTGATGAGCAGAAGGAATGGATGAGATGCACCAATGTGCACAGGGAAGGAAGCAATATAATTTGTGAAACAAGAAAAATAAAACTGTTCAAAGAATTAGATTAGTAAATATAGTTACAAAAACTAACAAATACATCAATACAGTGGGAAATAGAAAGCATTACTCAAGGAGCTATTTGTTAATCAAACCAGGATACATGAGTGTTTAAAGAGAGGTGAATTGAAATTTATGGGTGAGAGATGGATAGTTGCAGGCCAGGATAATGGATTACAGATGAGATGGTCCATAGCAAGCAAAGAGAAAACTGGTAAAACAGACATGCAGATTCTGTAAGAAAAAACTGGAATGGTTACTCATAGCTCATAGGAGTGGAGGAGTGGCCTAGTGGTTGGGGCAAGGTACTTCAGGCTGGAAGGTCGGGGGTTCAAATCCCACTAGAGGACAGCAACCTTGGGCCAGAAGGACTGGGGTTTCTAGTCCCACAGGTGCTCCTTGTGGTCTTGGGCAAGCCACTTAACCCTCCATAGCCCATGTTCCCTGTAAAATAGTTATCTCCAAGTTATAATGCCCTGTTCAATGTAATTTCAGTTTGTTCAATGTAAACCACACTGATGCAGAATAGCACAGTATATAAGAGAATATAAATAAAAATAAATAGCTGGTTGTGAAGCTCTGATGGCAGAAAATTTTGATACAGAAGGGCACAACAAGGTCTCACACCTTATCTTTGGAAACTTTATAAACCCTACAGTATTGCTGTACTGGAAAAGCACTGGGATCATGAGCCTAGGAGAATTACAGAGAAAGAAGAAGTTTGGACACCTTGAGACATTCCCATTCCAATGGATAAGAAGCTGGATGTGAGGAAATCTGACATAATGGTAAAGGAGAAAAACATCAGAATGGCATTGATAAAAGAGGCATCAGTTCCAAGCAATTATTCTGTGAATTGTGTGGAAAGGGAGAAGGCCCTGAAGGACCAGGAAATGCAGTCAGAGACCACTAAAATGAGGCAGAGAGACACAGAAATATTTCCCACTATACTGGATGCCATAGAGGTGATTAAGAGAAATTTCCAAGCACATCTTGACAAGTTGCCTATACATGTTACATTTTACGAACTCCAGAAGGAAGCTCTCTTTTGGTGCAATGCAACTAGTATGGTGAATGATAGCAATAAATTTGAGAGGCTGAGATCATACCTCACATACCCTGGCTTAAGTTCATGCAGTCATGGTATGTTCAAAGCTAACCCATTTGGAGAAACTGCCTCCCAGAGAGCTCTCCAAAAAAACACCTATCGAAGCTTTCTTCTAACTCTGGCACTATTGAGTTCAGGTTCTGGCATCCTTTCAGCATCAGCACTGCCCTTGAAAGCATCTTCAAAACAGAGTTCTATGTTTCCCTGGTGGGAATGAGGACCCTAGAAAGCACCTGCACTTATTGCCATGTGTGATAACAGAGGCACACAAAGTTCCACAAACCCATGGAGTCAGATGAGATCTATTTTTGTCCATGAGTACATTTGCACAGGGTTAGTGATTACTAGTTAAGGCCAGGTTTTTGCACCCTTGTAAGGCATACATGTAGAAAAGATTTGTCACATGTACTTATATATGCTAAAAAAAACATTTTTCATAAAAGAAGTGCAAGAAGCTCCTCATGTTAGTACCTGGTGAGGTATATAGGTGCATATGTTCAATCTAATTTATAAAGTCATCCTATGTGATTGCAATGCAGTGTCTGCCTTTGAGTCAATGCTGACTCCTTGTGACCCAGCAACTCCTGAGTTTTTTTGGCAGTGTGACCAGAAGTAGATTGCCAGGCCTTTCTTTGGAGGCAATGGAGGGTTGAGTGACCTGCTCAAGGCCCCAAGGAGTATTAGGAGGAATTCAACACTGGTTGCTTGGTTACCAAGACAGTGCTCTAACCATTAGGCTACTCCTTATCTCCAAAGCAAGTAAGTAACATTATCAAATCCCTGAAAGCTCCAACATGATGCATATTTTATAATACACAAATGTCTCTCGCAGTGCTACCCCATCTCTCTCCAATCCCTGGGAACTCCTATGCCTATGTTTTAATCACCATAGACAATTTGAAATATCTATTTCTGCACATACAGTGTACACTGTTTTACACTTAAAGAAGGCTTATAGAATTACCTTCTTAGTTTCAGAAACATCATTTATGACTGATCTTAAAAATCAGTGCAGAGTTCATATCTGCACTTAGTAGGGATGTGCATTCATTATCAGGCATTCGGTTCATTAGTGCCGCTTAAAAAAGTTAGTGGCCTATGCACTAATGTGCACTTATGGAATGTTAGCTGGAAAAATTAACATGTGATAAGTGCAAAGTTTATGCAGTAATTTGGGGGCATGACTAGCGTCTACCAAGCACTTACTGAACAGGACAGACACTTACAGCACTGTAAATGCATCTGTAAATAGCATGGTAAGTGCATCCATCCTATCTGATGCTGCATTTACTGCAACCCTGTAGTAATAAATAAAAAATAAATAAATGCTTTGCCCCTCCCAGCATTCTGATCCTGATCCCCTCTTCAACATCCCCAAACCAATCTCCAGCTCAGCATCCCCAACCTGATCAGCATCACCCACCCTCATGATGAGGCACCCAAAATGCCTCACCCCTGATCCCCTCACCCCCTCACACCAGGTCAAGGGCAGTGCAGTATAAAATTCACTAGCTGTGGTTGGTGAATTGCTGTGCATCTCTTAGGAAGAGAGAATACAGCTCCCTCCCCAAGTCTTGCTGGATACCTTCACGTGGTGACCCCGTTGTATGAAATCTATGCTAAATCCCAGCCAGGCAATAGTACAATTGAAGTATGGTAGGAAAGAAAAAGAAAAATACATACTGGCTGCAAAACCAGGATAAAAAGGTGCCCACTCATAGCTTACGCACTAGGGGTAATGATTGTAGTAGCAATAGTGCAGACACTGCAGATGCGGGTAACATCCCTGCCATGGAAAAAGGCCATGATGAGCACGTTCATGGGCCCACTGTGGCAGGAGATGAACCACAGAAATGAATGAAAAAGTGAGGAAGATTGACTAAAGTTAAGTGGACTTCAGCAGATAAAGAGGAGATAATGTGCTGCCACTTTTATGTTACAAACCCTGTATTTAAATCAAGAGGGTTTCCAAAGAGAGTCAGTCAAAAACTGGAATAAAGAGGAAAATTGCCACAAGAAAAACTGTAAAAAGCAACAGATGCAAGATCAAAGTAAAGAAGTATGTGAATGATAACATCTTGAATTAACTCAGGGCTTCTGTGGAAAAAGAAATACAGGAAGAAGGAGAAGACCTAGGTGAAAGTACCAGAAGAAAGGAATACACAGAAACAGAGAGAGCGGTTGAGGGGGAGATGGAACTTAGAGATCTGGAACTACAGGACAGTGAGATGAATAAAGGACAGGTCAGCAAATCAGCTGAAGAGGAGGAAGAAAGGGAGAAGAAAGACCCAGAGGTGGAGGAATTCAAGATCAAACTCCTAGTCTACATGAAAAATGATGAATATGCTTGGTTCCAGGCAAGGGAAAGATTGCCTAAGTCATAAGTGCACCTAACCCTTTCGCATACACATAATTGTTTTATAACTGAATTTTTTTTTCTGTTTTTTTTATTAAGATTTGAGCTAAATGATGCAGAATATAAAGTTGTTTTTTTTTATTTTTATTTCTAAGAAACAATATTTACTGTTGCCATATGGCAACCACGGTCTTGAATGGCTGAAAATTAAAAACAGTCTTGGCATCAGTTTCATTTACTGCTGGGTGTGATAGTTTAAATAACAGTGTTTTTCAGATGTCAAGCACAGATACACATCACATTTCGCACACAGTGTGTGGATTTTTTGGAAATATAGAATCCGGTGAAAAATGTGGGGGAAAATGTGAAGGTTACCATATGGCAACAACAGCCATGAAAGGGCTAAGTTTAAAAGTATGATAATTAAGATGAACAAGACCATATTCTGTATAAAGGGATCATTTGACATCACAGAAATACACTGAATACAATATTGTACAGCTAAAAGTATAACTGCAAGAATATTACCAACTAAAGTGCAGAGCCAGAAGGAAAAGAGAACAATAATAGTTCCTCCTTGGAAAAAGCGCATTGAAGGGAAAATACAATCATTGCATGTGGAGGTCTCCCTGATAGACGGGTGTCTAAAAGGATTAAGATCATCAAAGATATTGAGGAAGATCCAAGACATCAAGCTGAAGCATGCTGCATTAACAGAAGACCTGAAATTTATATGATCCAACAATAAATTGAAAGTAGCAGCAGAAGTGCCAAAAGTGCACAGATACGAAGAAAACAGAAAAGAAAGATATCAAAATAAACTATTTAGAGAACCCAAAAAGTTCTAAGGGAATTTGGAAAGAGCATTAACATGGTAAAAACATCACTAATCAAAGATGAAACTGAAACCTTCTGGAGAAGCCTAAATAAGGACCCTATAGAGCACAATCAAGAAGAAGAATGGTTACTCTGCATACAGGAACATTTAGAAAAATCAAACATCACACCTATGGAATAGTCTGTAGTAACAAAAGAACTGGAAAGTAGGTCAAAATGAGCCCCAAACTGGAAGAGCCCCAAACTGGAAGAGCTCTGGCCCAGATGGAGTGACCAACTTTTGGCTCAAATGGTTAACATCACTCCATTAAGACCCGGCAAACTGCAAATAACAACTGATCAAGCAGCCAAACTTAACACTGCAATGGCTTATAACAGAAAGAACATTTCTCCTTCCAAAAGGGGACCCAAATAACATTCAGAAAAATTACAGACCAATAACTTGTCTACCTAAAATCTATAAGCTGTTCATTGCAATAGATGCAGACAGAATATATGATCACATCGAGTCCAATAACATCATGACAAAAGAGCAAAAGGGCAATAAGAGGGGAGCATATGGAATCAAAGACCAGTTAGTGTTAAATAAGGCCATATTGACCAGCGCTAAGAAAAGCAGAAATCTTGATTATAAGAAAGCTTTTGGCAGCATCCTATACTCTTGGATAATATATTGTCTTGAAATGTATAAAATAAATCCTGGTTTGATAGTGTACTTTAAGTTTACTATCACAATGTGGCAAACCACCCTATTTTTGAAGTATGAAGATGGTCACTACATCATTCCTAACATCAAGATCTAGCGAGATTCCCCGTCGCTACTTCTGTTTTCTATGGCATTTAATCCAATGAGTACTCTCATCAGCTCTTTGGGAAATGGATTTAGCTTGAATCCCAAAGAAGGTAACAACCTAGAGGTAACATCCCATTTACTATCTGTAGACGACTTGAAGCTCTACAGTTCCAATGATTAACAATTAGCAGAGCAACTCTGTGTGGTGAAAAGCTTTTCTGATGATATCAGGATGGCGTCTGGCCTTGATGAGTGTGCTAAGACAACTGTTGTTTAGAGGAAAATTGAGCAAAACAGAAAACATCTCCCTGGCTGAGAGCTGTGACATCAAGGAACTTGAAGAGGAAGGCATAAATAAATATCTTGAAGTAGAGGAAGGAATGACACTCAAGTTGAAGGTATTGAGAGAAAGATCAATAAAGAATACTATAGAAAATTAAAATCATTACTGATACAAGCCATCAATCAGCTGGCAATTCCTGTACTCTCATACAGCTTTGGGATTGTAGACTGACCGCTTGAAGATCTTGAAAAACTGGATTTGTGAACAAGAAATCTCCTCCATGCTCATGAGATAATGTACAAGAATCAGTGTATGCCAAGACTGTGCATTCCTAGGGCTGAAGGAGGGCTAGGCCTCAGATTGATTACACATACAGAGCTACTATCATAGGCCTACAGGCCTACCTAACAGCATCATCGGATCCAAATACACAAAAAGTGCTAAAATATGAAAATAAACACCCAGAATCTGTCTTCATCATCAAACTTGGACAAGCGTTCCAACAACTAAAGGGAATGAGTGAGAATCCTCAAGCACAAATAGGAAAGGAAGCAACAGAATTTGCAAAACAAGAGAAAAAACTCATCAAAGAAGTAGATCAGTAAATGAGGAAGAACAAGTGACAAATGCACAAATACAATGGGAAATACTAAGACTTACTCCAGGAACCCTTTGTCGATCACAAACGAACACATGAATGGTTAAGAGGAGGTGAACTGAAACTGAAGGATGAGAGATTGATAGTTGCAACCCAGGACAACAGATTACAGATGAGAAGGTTTACAGCGAGCACTGAAAAAATTAGCAACAGAGACATATAGCAATTCTGTAAGGGAGAAGTGGCCTAGTGGTTGGGGCAAGTTACCTCAGGCTGGATGGCCAAGGGGTTTAAATTCCACTACAAGACAGCAAACTTGGGCCAGAAGGACTGGGGTTTCGAGTCCCACAGGTGATCCTTGTGGCCTTGGGCAAGCCACTGCCTCAGGTACAAAAACATAGATTGTGAGCCCTTTGGTGACCAGGGAAATATATATACAGTACCTGCATGTATATTACTTTTTCTTGTAGAAAAAGCAGTATATAAGCCTAGTTAAATAAATAAATAAGAAAGACTTGGAAACAGTGACTCACCTCATAGCTGGCTGTGAAGTTCTGATGATAGAAAATTTTTATACAGAAAGGCACAATAAAGTAGCACGTCTCATTCACTGGAAACTCTGTAAAGATTACAACATCACTGCATCTGAAAACCACTACTACTACTATTGATCATTTGTATTGTTCTACAAGGAAGACACAGCACTGTACAGACACATGTAACAGATAGTTCCTGCTTATCAGAGCTTACAATCTAGTCAAGACAGACAACACAACTGATGAGGACAAGAATATGTCTAGGGGAATGGTAAAAAAACATAAGAGACGAAGCTGATCAGGATCCAAAAGCGGCCTCAAAGAGGTGAGTTTTCAGCTTGGATTTGAAAAGGTCCAGAGATGAAGCCTGATGAACAGACTCAGGTAGTTTGTTCCAGGTGTAAGGAGCAGCAAGGTGAAAGGATTTAAATCTGGAGTTGGCAGTAGAAGAGAAGGGCACAGATAGAAGTGATCTGCCAGAAGAACAGAGATCCCGAGAAGGGATGTAGGGAGAGATAAGAGAGGAAAGGTAGTGAGAAGCAGCAGAATGCGTGCACTTATAGGTCAGTAGGAGAAGTTTGAACTGAATATGGAAGCAGATAGGGAGCTAATTAAGCGACTTGAGAAGAGGGGTTATAGGAGCATATCGAGGCTGGCAGAAGATAGCCGCACAGCTGAGTTTTGAATAGATTGGAGGAAGGAGAGATGAATCAGAGGGAGACCAGCAAGGAGGAGATTGCAATAGTCTAGATGAGAGGTGACTAAAGAGTGGATAAGCATCTTACTAGTGCATTCAGAAAGGAAGGGGCAAATTTTGCTGATCTTATAAAGAAGCGACAGGTTTTAACTATCAGTTGGATGTGGAGAAGGAGAAGGAGGATTCAAAGAGGACCCTAAGGTTACGAGCCCAGGAACAGGGAGTAGAAGAGTGTTATCCATAGAGATTGAGAAAGGAGGAAGGGGGGAGGTAGTTTTAGGGAGAAACATAAGAAGCTTGGTTTTGGCCATGTTCAATTTCAAATGGTGATGAGACATTCAGGTGACAATGTTAGATAGGCAAGCAGAGATTGAGGCCTGTGTTGCCGGAGAAATTTCAGATGTAGAGAGGTAGATCTGAGAGTCATCAGCATAAAGATGGTACTGAAAACTGTGGGAGGAGATGAATGCACCAAGAGACTGGGTATAGAGAGAGAAAGTGGGCCCAAGACAGATCCTTGGGGTACACCAACCAACAGTGGAATAGCAGTGGAGGATCCACCAGCACAAATGCTGAAAGTGTGATGGGAGAGATATGAAGAGAACCAGGATAACGCAGAGCCCTTGTAACCAAGCGAGGTCAAGGTATCGAGGAGAAGTTGGTGGTCAACAGTGTCAAAAGCAGCAGAAAGGTCAAGAAGGATGAGGATCGAGTAAAGGCCCTTCGATTTTGCCAGGAACAGGTTGGTGAAAACTTTGGCAAGAGCCATTTCAGTAGAATATAAAGGAGAAAAGCCAGATTGCAGTAGATCCAGAAGGGTTTGAGAGGAGAGAAAGTCAAGGCAATGGCAGTGAACCACGTGTTCAAGTTGTCTAGAAATGAAAGGGAGGAGGGAGATGGGTCAATAATTAGAAGAACAAGTAGGATGAAGTGTGGGTTTCTTGAGGAAAGGTGTGACCACAGCATGCTTGAAGGCTGCAGGAACAGTTGCAGTGGAGAGAGTGAGGTTGAGAATATGAGAGATGGAAGGGATGACTGTTGAAGAGATGAAACTTAGGAGACAGGAGGGAATCGGATCAGAGGAGAAGGTAGTGAGTTTGGAGGAAGAAGGAAGGTGTGTGATATCCTTCTCAGAAAAGAAAGAAAGGGTGGCAGAGGTTGAGGGAAAGAGTTGGGAGTGAAGAGGGGGAAGAGATGATGGAGTTGACCTTGAGGGGAATTGGAGTGTAATCTTGTGGACTTTGTCATGGAAATAGTCGGCCAAAGTTTGGGCAGAGAGTGAAGGAGGGGTTGGAGATGGAGGAACCTTGAGGAGAGAGTTGAGAGTTGTAAAGAGACAGTGAGGATCAGAGGCAAGAGAGTTAGTCAGGTGGACATAGTAGTCTTGTTTGGTGAGTGCTATGGCTGACTGGGAAGAGGCAAGCATGAATTTGAAGTGTCAAAAGTCTGCAAGGGTGCAAGATTTGATCTTGAAGTGTGTTCAGCTGAGGGGTACAGGAATGTAGATAGTTGGTAGAAGAAGACAGTCAGGCTGAGATGCAGTATACCTCACAGGACATGGCATGGTCGGAGCACGAGCATCCAGAGCAGAGGAGAGGGCAGTGTTATAGGAAGCTACTGCCTTATCAACAGATTCAGATGACATGGTGGAGGAAAGAGGTAATGAGACAGTAGTGGAAAGAACCGATGGGTCAATAGCATGAAGATTTCTAAAGAGGGACAACAGCAGTAGCAATGGGTTTTGTGGGGGGTGGGGGGAGGGGGCACAAGGGATGAGATCCACTTAGGGTGCCTCATCTCCTTGCACCAGCCCTGATTCCATGCTTTAAGAAAGGTGGAAGGAAGGCCAAATGACTGTCAGCATGGTTTAGAGGTGAGGTCAGAGAGGCTGTTATAGCCAAAAAAGCATCTTTCAGAAAATGGAAAAAGGAACCGAATGACAAAAATAGGAAACAACACAAGAACTGTCAAGTTGGATGGAAGGCATTGATAATGCAGACAAAGAGAGAATTTGAAAAGAAACTTGGTGTGGAAGGTAAAACTCACTATAAAAATGTTTTCAAGCATATTCATAGCACAAAACTTGTGAGAGAGCCAGTTGGACCATTAGATTGATAGATGATAGAGGGTTAAAAGGGGCACTAAGGGAAGACAAGGTCATAATGGAGAGACTGAATGAATTCTTTGCTTCGGTCTTTATTGATGAAGACATAGGGAAGTTACCCATGCCAGAAATGATATTTAAAGGAGATGTATATAAGAAATTGAAACAAAGCTGAATAAACTTGAAAGCTATAATACAGCAATTTGACAAACTAAACCTGGACCGGATGGTTTACATCCCAGGTTGCTGTAAATTCTCAAAAATGAGATTGCAGACCTGCTATTAGTAATCTGTGAGCAATCATTAAAATTATCTGTAGTGTCTAAAGATTGGAGACTGGCCAGCATAACACCAATTTCTAAAAAGGTTTCCAGAGATGATTCGGGAAACTACTCTACAGACTGCTGAGCTTGCTGTCAGTACTGGGAAAAACGGTAAAAACCATTCTAAAGAACAAAATTACTAAACATATAGTCATGATTAAATGGGGTCAAAGCCAATATGGATTTAGACAAGGAAAGTCTTGTCTCACTAATTAGCTATATTTTTTTGAAGGTATGAATAAACAGGTAGATAAAGGTTATCCGGTTGAGTGCCTGGAGACCCCATATAACCAACACGATAAGTCTGCCAGCGGTATATCACGTCACTACTCTACACTGAGTAACAATCAGCAATAGCTGCCTCAACAGCTCAGAGCATCCCCAGGAGCCTCCCCCCAGCCCAAACCCACTGATACCCCCATATCCCATCCTTGCCCCTCTTTCTCACCCACACTGCTTGTTAAGTAATGTGTGGGGTTTTTTTATACTTTCAATTGTATTTAGCTTTACAAAGAAAGGCTGAAGGACTAACTCTGCTACCATCGCTATCCTTTCCTGTGCCCCAGAGAAATCTAACTGAACAACTGACCACCCCTGCCATGGCTCCATCCCTTTCTAACTCCACTATGAGGGCTCCTCACTCCATGAGAGCCCCCCCCCCCTCTGCTCCATGTCACAGACTGCAAACATCCACCCAGAACCCCAGTTCCAATGTAGCTGACCACTATCCCCACTCCAAACTACCTCCAATAGCACTCACCACCATGGTCCAGGTGAGCTGACCTAGATGACCTCAATAATGGGTTGCCTGCGCCTGAACAATGACCTCTACAGGCCACATTCAAGGCTGCACTGGTGGGTTGACATGGACAAGCTCCATAATGGGCTGCCTGCACCTGCACAATAAAAACAAAAAACAGGTATCGTTTAATTTTTACTATGTGGACAAACTCAGTAATAGCCAACGAGGTCTCAGTATAAAATAACTCTACTGCTTCTAGGCATCACACCCAAATGGCAGTATTAGTGTTGTATCAATGCTTGGAAAGACTTCACTCAATCCTTAGCGAGAAGCTGAGTATATTATAGTTTGCACATAAGGATTGACTGATTGATGCCTTCGATTTCAGAATAATTTTTTATAGTGACAGCCAGAGGTCATTGATGTGATACAACACTAATATTGCCATTTGGGTGTGATGCCTAGAAGCAGTAGAGTTATTTTATACTGAGACCTCATTGGCTATTACTGAGTTTGTCCACATAGTAAAAATTGAACGATACCTGTTTTTTGTTTTTTGAGTGATCTATATCGTTCGGTGACCATTTGTTTTTGTGAATGCATCTGCACAATGGCCTTCTCAGGCCACATTCAGAGAAACGCCAATGGGACAGGTCATTACTTACCAACATGGGGCTAGCACGGTCATAGTCGCCACACCATCAGCCAAGGACCCCATGGATGAGCCAATTACACTGGCGTAGAGGTTTTTGCATGCCCTCCTAGAACTGCACTAGCCAGGAGACCCCAGTGCCAAAACCTCAAAGGTTCTCTCTGGCGAGCAGGTCCCCAGTGCAGGACAGATACAGACATCCCACTCCCAGCATGAGACTTCCAAGTGTGGCATGGAGACCCATGCCTGCCACTCACACCACCCATCCCTGTTCTTGTCTCACATTGGTTTCCAGCATACCTAGCCAACACAAGCCACTGCACCAGCCAAGCCCTGGAGTCAACTGAGGAGCAAAAGCCTACGATCAAAGTGCTACTACCTCCACTAGACCTGAGCTAAGCTTAGTGGTATTCAACTGATTACAAATCTGACTCATGCAACTGGGGGGGGGGGGGAGAACAGGCTAGCCAAATCCAAATGTAACTCATACTACTACTTCTTTTCTGCTTGCTTGCTTGCTTGCCCCTACTGACTGACCTCAAGCCCGCCACTTCACAGCATCCCACACCCCTAGACCTTCCCAACCTAGCACAGTGGGCATCAAATCACTTGCCCATTTAAAACTTATCACTGCCCTCAGAAGTAGGCTTGACTGCATTATAAGGCCTCATGGCTTAGTCTGTGGGTGCTCTTAATACTCTGTTGATCAAGTGTAACATGTGACTCCATAAAATGGCATCAAAATGAAACAAATTTAGACGCTAACAGTTTCTGAACTTTTGGTAAGTCTTTAAATTCCTACAAAACTTTGACTGGAATCACAGCTGGAAATATGTTTTCCATTATTTTTATTAGCTTGCTGACTCTCAGTTTACACATTAACCTGAACTCTGGAGTAGGTTTACTGAATCTGCACTGAGATTTATAAAGAAGACTAAATCAACTATGGCAACATTTGCAGCAGGCTGTGGTTATGAGTGTGTGGCCTTTCTAATTGTCTGTTAAGAAATCTTTCATTTGATACTTTAGATATAGTTAAATATTAATCCAAAACTAAACAAAATGGATATACCCTCAGAGAGGACTCTCAAAAGAGACCTGAGCAACAGAGCAGGGTATGCATCTGCAATAAGATATAATCAGTTTAGTGAAACTGTCATTTTTCATAAAAGGTTCTTTTAAAAAAAAAAAAAAAAAAGGAAGCCCTCCCAAAACATTCTGTGTCTATGACAGAAAATCTTGATTGAAGAAGACCCTAAAGAGTACTTTTATAAGGACCATTAAGGGTGCAGCATTTATGAGCACACAATGGCATCGATAATGGTCCCAATGTGCGTTAAAGGCCGGGGTGGGGAGTAAGTGTTTCAGCGGTAAGGATACTAGCGTCTGGTTACCGCGTGCTAACACGACATCGGCCAGTAAGGGTGCCAAGCATGCAGTTAACACCCACTAAGGTCAGTTACCTTAACAAGGGATAAGGGAGTCTCAATGCAAGTCACATATCAGGTGCTGGATTTAAGCAAAGGTAATAGCTGATGGACATCTCACATGTATCTGTCCCTTACGTGTCAGACACTGAGTGGAAGGAGAATGTGGGAGGATGTTAGCTGGTATTAGTGAAGGGTGCCCATGTCATGTGGTGTCGTATTAGTGGGTGACACAGGAGTGTGGATGTATGTGCCAGTAAGGACCTGGAATGACTGAGCATGAGTGGTGACCTGCACATCCTCTGCAGGCAGGGCCGGATTTACCTTGAGTGAGGCCCTATGCCAACAAAAATTGTGGGCCCCCAGCAGGGGCGGCCCAAGGGGGGTGCGGGGCCTCATTTGCATAAGGGGCCTCATTTGCATATATATTTGCATAATGTTACCATATACTAACTTTTAGTAAATGTGCCTCTTAATGAGTGTATGGATAAAGAAAGACTAAAAGATTTTTACATTACTATAATCCAGTGCCAACAGTTTTGCATAAAGATACAGCCCAGCAAGTTCCTAAAATATCACAAAGAGACAAAAAACTTGGATTATTCAATGTATCATGAAATTTATTTCTCTTAAACCGTTCCTTTAAATCAAATAAAGGACTTACTCTGTGGCAGAGGTCTTTCCTGAATTCCTGGGTCCTCATTTTTCCAAAGTCTTAGAGTTAGACTAAATTTTTAAGGATTACCTTAAATCCAAAAGCAGGAGAGAGGAAAGTGGCGGTGGCAGGCATTCTCTGACTGCCACCTTCTGAACGCACTTGACCTTTTGTGTTTATTTTTACCTTGCTGTTCTTTCCTATGCCACACATCAAGGAAAAAGGAAGGTAAAACTGCAGGAGAGCAGTCAGAGGTCAGCAGGCAAATGTATTTATTTGTGAATCCCGCTATGGGGATGAAGACTCCGGGCGGCCCGCTTGGTAAAACGGGGGTGGAAGGGAGACCCTTTGCTTACGTATGGGTTGGATGTCTCACTTAGCCTGGAGGATTGAGTCCCTCCAGTTCAGCTGGTGCAGGGAAAAGCGATGCTGAAGCTGCAGTTGGTGGATCCCCACTGGTTAAACCCAGCGGGTTAACCCTCCTGATGGAACAGCTGCTTGGCCCTGGAAGTGTTAGCCAGGGTGGGTCAGGATCTGCTACCACTGCTACAGCATGGACTGTCCGCGGGGCCCCCTCTGCCCGACTGAATCCGTCCCTCCCTCCCTGCCGGCTTTGAGAGGCGCGAAGGGAGAGTGTCTCCCTCGCGTCTCTGTTAAGCCCGCAGGGGCTGATGGGAAATTTCCCATCTGCCCCTGCGGGCTTAACAGAGACGCGAGGGAGACACTCTCCCTTCGCGCCTCTCAAAGCCGGCACAGAGGGAGGGAGGGGGCCAGGGGGCCCCGCGGGACAGTCCATGCTGCCGCGGCAGCAGAGGGGGGCCCTGCGGGACAGTCCATGCTGCCGCGGCAGCAGCCAGCGTTTTTTTTTTAAATTTAATTTTAAGAATTTTCAATTTTTGTGGGCCTTTGTCAGCTGTGGGCCCTACGCCACGGCGTAGATGGCGTATAGGTAAATCCGGCCCTGTCTGCAGGTGATGTGTGCGTGATATGTGCTAAGGAGCAAAGTGCCACTGTGTGAGCCTGGGTATACCAACCGTCAGGAGAATGCATCAGTGATAAGAAAGCCTTTGTGGAGATGGATGTGGAGAATGATGCATGGAGGTGGAAGAGAGTGCTGTATGGGCTTGTTGACCCAATGAACCCCTGTTGCAAGTTTGCAATTCATATTCAGCAGTCAAATATGCGGGACCAAAAAAATATCAGTCCTGTATAGATCAGTAAACAGGACACCCAAAAAAGGGTTACTGAGACTAAGCATGTATCAGTCAGATTTGTGACACTCAGGTCTGACGTATTTGCTCTGACTCCCTGTATGAATGAGAAATGGAGAATGTCACGGTAATGCCATTGTCCTGATCACAGAAAGGGTGGTCAGTAATCCTGACCTGCAAATAATAGTATTTCTCTGTAATACATCTGGGGAAGCATTTTGTATATCATCTTGGACTCATGGCTAGCGAGGGCTCAGATACCATAGGCTGCCACTGTTTTATGGATTTTCCAGTGGACTGGTGCCTAAATATACATCAATGACCTCCTACTTAAACCATTAGCCATATGAGTATTCTCCAAAACAATTTTTTTTACATATAAGTGAATCTTCAATGTTTCTAAGCTTTGACGTTATTCTTGACAAGCCTCTTAAACATGCTATTTAATTTAGAATATTGAACCAGTGCTTAGCTGTGCGATGAATTCCCGAGATGCGTTTCTCCAACAGGTTTCGTCAGGGGAATTTTTCATATCGACACTGATATAACACCGGCATGGCTCTGTTGGGCTCTGTCAATTGTGTATGCTGCTCCCAATTGACAGAGCCCAACAGAGCCATGCCGGTGTTATATCAGTGTCGATATGAAAAATTCCCCTGACGAAACCTGTTGGAGAAACGCATCTCGGGAATTCATCGCACAGCTAAGCACTGGTTCAATATTCTAAATTAAATAGCATGTTTAAGAGGCTTGTCAAGAATAACGTCAAAGCTTAGAAACATTAAAGATTCACTTATATGTAAAAAAAATTTTTGGAGAATACTCATATGGCTAACGGTTTAAGTAGGAGGTCATTGATGTATATTTAGGCACCAGTCCACTGGAAAATCCATAAAACAGTGGCAGCCTATGGTATCTGAGACCTCGCTAGCCATGAGTCCAAGATGATATACAAAATGCTTCCCCAGATGTATTACAGAGAAATACTATTATTTGCATTTTAGACTCTGTGATAAATAACCACATTCAACACTTGTTAAGTAATCCTGACCTGACAAATGCAGCAGGCCACAATACAAAGTGCAGTGTCATGTGTGTTCATCAGTCCGCTTGTGGAATGCCTAATGCCTGGGTGACCATCATGGCACTGAGGTTCATGGCAGCAAGTATGGGCCCCCACAACTCCTTGACAGGAACATGTTAGATGTCAGGAACCACCATGGTATGGACAGCCCTAGTAGCCTCATAGTCTGAGAAGCAGTAGGTTTATCATAGGGATGATGGTTTAAATTCCACAAAGTCTATGTGCAAACACACAAATGACAACAGCAGATTGCTGCTGTCAATGATTCTGCAGTGGTATTAGATAGTGGTGCTGCAAGCTTTTGATGGCTTCATAGTGTCCTGGAAGTACCTAGCCATCTCTTAATCATGGGTTTATGGTTATGACCAGGAAATTAAGGCTCAATCCTTACAATGGAAGACTCCAAACACTCTCAGACCCAAGAAACTCCATCAGGTGAGGAGCAATGTCAAGGTCTTGCTCGCAGTTTTCTAGGGAGGAGTGGCCTAGTGGTTGGGGCAAGGTACCTCAGGCCAGAAGGACAGGGGTTCAAATCCCACTAGAAGACAGCAACCTTGTGGTCATGGGCGAGCCACTTAACCCTCCATTGCCCATGTTCCCTGTAAAATAGTTATCTCCAAGTTATAATGCCCTGTTCGATGTAATTTTAGTTTGTTCAATGTAAACCATCTTGATATTATGAAAGGCAATACATAAGAAATGTTAAATAAATCATGAGTATGCTCCAAAAGACCAAACCATCAATAAGGAGTTCTATGTCCAAGTTTGGACACATTTGAGAGAATCAGTTCATTGTAAGAGGCCAGTTGCTTCATCACAATACCACCCCAGCTCACGCATCACATCTTTTCTGCAGTTTTTGGCCAAACACCAAATTTAACAAGTCCATCAGCCTCCATACTCACCTGACCTCTCACCCTGTGACTTTTTCTTGTTTCCAAAACTGAAATTACCACTGAAAGGAAGGAGATTCAATGACTTGGAGACCATCAAGCAAAATTCAACACAGCAGCTTCACAGCATAACGAAAGAAGCATTTCAAAATTGTTTCCAGCAGTGGCAGGAACACTGAAAGAAGTGTTTTATCAGAAGGGGACTACTTTGAAGGCCACTGAGTGCAATAACTGCAATAACTGTGTTATTGTACAAGTCTCGATACTTTTTGCTCATACCTCATATGGGGTTGGATGTATATTAGCAACATGATCTGACAGAACATGGATGAATGAGGAATACAGAAAGAGGTTTGCGAAGGACATGGAAAAATGTCCTCTGTACACATTGTGGTGGTGAAGGTATTTTGACCACATTTGGTGTATTGTCAGTCTATTGTGGAGGAAAGGCATGACAGGATCAACCAAGCTGGGTGTGCTGCGAGACTGTTGGCAACTGCATGTGCTCAGTGATAGAGGAAAAATAAAGTTTAAAGTGTGCAGCAGGACTAAGAGGCCCGCAACGGAAAATAGGAATCCTGTATACATCTATATATGGAAAGGAATGTGCTGTGCTAAGACAAATTGATTGTTCTACACGGAGACGACTAACATCTGTGAAGTTACTGATAAGCTGTGGTGGGCCTTAGGGGATGAGTTGATGACATATGTATATGTTTCTTTTAATGTATAAAAGACAGACAGCCTCTCTAACCTGGGGAATAAACTTACATACTACTTATGTGCGAGTGTGTGTGTTTGTTCCCCTGGAATTCCAGACAGAGAAGGTAAGGTGATTCCTCAGCCCAGAGGATTAACGGACATCCCGAGGGTAAGTGGTATATAGTGCTCGGAAAGGAATGACCCACACTAACAATTTGGTGTCAGAAGTGAGGATTTCCCCGTTGCACTGGGATTTCCAGACTTCCTAAATTGCTGCAGCTTTGGTACCTGCACCGGGATTTCCAGACTTTCTAAATTGACGTCACTTTGGTAGCTCGTCTTGGGAATGCGCTTTGGTAGTGCTATGCATAACAGGTACGTCCTGCTGGGCCTGTGGTAATACCCTTTTCCTTCTCTGTGGCTTGTGTGATTGTGTGAGCTTGGCAAGACGCCCCTGCCTCAGCCTGAAGCGATAGCGTTAGTGATGGTTGTTGGCAGAAAGCAAGTGGCCAAGCGTGCGATTGTTGGATATTAATTAGAGGATGGGGGGGTCCCAAGATAAGGGGACCGCTCCAGAATCCACGGGAGTGCATGTGCAGCCAAATGTTGTGATAAGGTTTAACACTGCAGCTAAGAAGGCATCCTATTCTCGCCGTACCCCGGTCCCTCCCGGCGCACCCCCGGCAGATGGGGAGACGCCGAAGGAATACGTAGACAGAGTGGCAGGGGGTTATTATACTAATCCCTGGGTGGATAATATGGCGGGGTGGACAGAGGGTTTACAAAGCTCAAATCCTTTTCCCATGGAGGGTAGCTTCTCTGCCTGGCATTTAGATATGATTCAGGGATTGTGTCTGGGGGATAAGAAAGCTTTTCCCTTTTATTCCGGAGACCCGAAATGGTCAAAATCTTATATGAAGGAATGTGGTACTGTATGGATACAACTGGCTCCTTATTATAATGGTCAGCGCCTACCGGTGCTTGACTCACCCCAGGAACTGCCTCAGAAATCGCCCCAACCCAAGGTGTCCTCCTCCCGAGTGCCCACGGCCCCTCCGCCGTATCAGCCCATTTACCCCTCCCTGGTTGGACCGGCCACCATTGTAAAGTCAGCCAGAGACTCTGATTCATTAGAGAACATTGTTCTGGTGGCGGCTGCTTCTACCGCGCACCCCCCGGCAGTAATGGTGGGGCGTGCCCCCACCCACCATGAATTCCCTATAGATAAAATGTTTCGGCAGATATGTACCGCTTATGAGGCTGTGCGTGGCAAGGGGGAGGAGCCTGTCGGTTCCCCTCCACTGCCGCCCGCTGCCTGGCTACCTTCTCCTGCCCTACCTTCTCACTCAAGCCCATGCTTGACCGAATCAGGGCCCGCCCCTGCTGGGCGGGACACGCCCAGGGACAACATGTATCGCCAATTGTGTAAGACATCTCCGGAGGTCTCTACCAGGAGTTTGGAGATGCAAGCGGGGGCAGGAGGGTCCACTGCCGCTTCCCCTTCTTTCCCTTTTGCCCTGCCAGAGTCCCTTATTACCCCCCCCCCCATTCCCTCCTTCCAATGCCTTTATCCGAAGATCGGGGGGGGGGGGAACAGGAACAGAGTAGGGCTAGGGTTCATAGGGATGGGCTTAGCCCTCATAACCCCTTTCATAAGCTGGATTCAAATGACGTGAGAACTTCTAACAGTGATAGAGTGACAGGAGACCTTACCTCTAAGGGCCATATATACACCCAGTATCCTTTTCTAACTATTGGTAACCAGCTTGTTGTTAAGCCCCTAGATCCCGCCATCCTTTCTTCTATCTTACAGCATGCCCCGAACCCCATGAAAATTCCAGCTGCCACTGTGCACTACTTGCAACATATGATTCGTGGTTTGCAGTGCACGGCGCAGGACTACCGTCTCATTATTGAGGGTGTGCTGGGGTATGATGAAGAAACCCCATTTGATTTTTCGAAAGTTAAGTCACTGGCAAATCCTTATGAGATGCTGGATGATTCTGATTACCCCCTCCGATATCCCGAGGTGATAAAAAAGATGTGGGAAAAAGTGTTAGAAGAGTTTGAGCGTTTATTTGGGGTGAAACAGAATCTTGCTGCATCTATTGCATGAGTGCAGGAACCAGGGGAAGGAATTTCACAGTTTGTGCGAAGGTTTCATAAGTGTTGGAAGGAGGAGGCAAGTTTATCACAGGAAGGCCTGATGGCTTTGATGTATATTCAGACGCTGTTTGGGGCTATGCGCCCCGAAGTGACTATAGCATGTAAGCGAATGATAGATGCTTGGTTTAGCATGACTCTGGCAGAATTAGAGAAGGTAATATTAACGAAGGAAGCGGCGGGATGCTTTGCAGATATGGATGTTAAGAAAGGTAAAATTTCTCATGCTTGGCAGCAGGATATTGGTTGCCAGCAATCCTACCCCGGGGGATATCAACCCCGGGGCCTCAGTGGTCGCAATCTCGGGGGTGGAGGGGACAGCGGGGCCGGTTTCGAGGCGGGCGGGGTGGTGGAAGAGGAATAGGGCAGGGAATATCTAGGAATCAGATTTGTTTTCATTGTAAGCAACCAGGACATTGGAAAAATGAGTGCCCTTACATGGCAGGTAGCGGCCCTGTGCCAACTCAGAGGGGGTGGGCCTTGCCCCCTCCTGCGATGCCATCGGCACCACTCCCTCCCCCATCTAGTAGCCCCGCAACCCCTGTTATCCCTATTACATGGCAACAGCCCCCACAACGCCCATAGGGCTGCCCTGAGGCAATGGTTCTGATCTGGGTTCAGTTAACGGGTGGATGGAAGGAGCCGCCTTGTTGTATGTTGTGCATTAATGGCCAGCAAGTCTCCTTTGTAATTGATACGGGAGCGACTTGCTCTACGTTGCATGTCTTTGTTTGTAGGGAACCCTTAATGCCAGATCCTGCCTCAGTTTGGATAAATGGAACCTCTACCCCCACATGGATTACACCACTCCTGTTGTCTGTCTCCACACTTGGTAACAATACCATTCTGTTTATTTATTTATTTACATTCTCTTATATACCATGCTATTCTGCATCAGTGCGGTTTACATTGAACAAACTGAAATTACATTGAACAGGGCATTATAACTTGGAGATAACTATTTTACAGGGAACATGGGTTATGGAGGGTTAAGTGGCTTGCCCAAGACCACAAGGAGCACCTGTGTGACTAGAAACCCCAGTCCTTCTGGCCCAAGGTTGCTGTCCTCTAGTGGGATTTGAACCCCTGACCTTCTGGCCTGAAGTACCTTTCCCCAACCACTAGGCCACTCCTCTGCTCCATTTTTACACATTCATTTACGATTATTCCCTCCTGTACAGTAAGTCTCCTGGGGCGGGACCTGTTGTGTCACTTAGAAGCAGTAACTATTAGTAATTCAGATGTCTTTTTTGCCTTGCACTCTCCTTTTTTATTAAATATGATTCTACAGAGGCGCATGGGTTGTCTAAGGTTCCTCCTAAACTCTGGGCCACCTCCCCAACTGACGCCGGGTTGGTCCCCTGTACGTTGTACGTGGCACGTTTGAAGGATCCTCAAGCTGTCGTCTGTATTCGACAGTACCCTTTGTCTGGCCCTAAGGAAACTGCTTTGCAGTCCATGATCCAGGATTTTGTCGCAGCAGGTATTGTAGTTCCTACTGTTTCTCCTCATAATACTCCCGTGAATCCCATCCCTAAGGGGGATGGGTTCCATTTTTCCCAGGATTTACGTTTTTCCCAGGATTTACGGGCTACTTGCTCTTATTCCTACAGAAGCCAAATGCTTCACGGTTATTGATTTAGCTAATGCCTTTTTTAGTATACCACTAGATCCCATCATGCAGCCTCTTATGGCTTTCACACATGCAGGCAAACAATATACCTGGACTCGCCTGCCGCAGGGATACATTGATTCCCCGGCAGTGTATTCTCTTGTCTTAAGGCATCAATTGAAATGTGGCATCCGCCTTGTTCCTCCACCCTTCTCCAGTATATGGACAATTTGTTGTTATGTTCTAAAACAATCACAGAATGTGAAAATGACTCTGTATCCTTGCTCTGCCATCTAGCCTCCCATGGACATAAGGCTTCTTTAAAAAAGCTCCAGTGGTGTTGTGAGCATGTTACCTACTTGTGGTTTGTGCTGTCCCCTGGAAACCGGGCGTTCTCTCCCGCCCGAGTACAGGCAATTATAAAATTATCTCCTCCAACAACAGTGACACAAATGCTGGCTTTCCTTGGATTAGTATCCTTCTGTCGTGCTTGGATCCCGGACTGTGCTTATTGGGATTCCATATTGCGAAGGGCTACTTTGCAGTTACCAGGTTCTGCATCTATTGAATGGACCGAAGAAATGCTTTATACATTTACTACTTTGAAAAAGCTGCTTATCTCGGCTCCTACACTTGGACCTCCCGACTATGGGAAAATGTTTTACTTATATGTAAGGGAAGAGGGAGGAACTATGGCAGCTATTTTGGCTCAAGACCATGGGGGGGGGGGGGGGGGGGATGCCCCCCGTCCCAAATTTAAAAAAAAAATTGCCCCACCAGGTACAGGGTATGCCTGCATGTTTGTGAGCCCTGGCGGCTTCGGCTATTGCCGTACAGATGACTATCCCGATTACCCTGTCTCATGAGACTATTCTGTTTTCTACCCATTCTGTTTTGAATGTGTTAAAGAACCTTACTGCACAACACATGACAGCCCAGCACCTTAGTGGGTATGAGGTGATTTTAACAACTACTGAAGGGTTGTTGGTTAAACAGCAATCCGCTGCCTTTACCCCAATGCTGGCCTTGCAGGCCTTAATGCGCCCAGTAGATGATTCTGAGTTGCCCCAAGAAGAACATGATTGCTTAAAGTTGATTAACTTTGAGACGTCAGTACGTCCTGATTTGCCCTCCTCCCCACTCCCGGACGCTCCACATATATTTCCTCCAACTTCCTTCACCTTAACCTCAAAAAAACTGCAGCTATCTGGTTCACCTTTGGGCACTCCCCTCCCCCTCTTATACCGGTACTTTCTTCGTCACCTTCTCATGCACAATTGGTTAATGAACTGCTGGCCGCCTTATGTAAACCCAAAGAAGTCGCCGTTATTAAATGTACTGCACACAGATATGGCACTTATTTTTTTATTTATTTTTATTTAACATATATTTATAGCCCGCAACTTCCAGAGTTCAGTTGCGGTTCACAATAAAACAACATTCCACAAAGCATAAGCTTAGTTTTACATCGAACATTTTTGTAACAATAAAAGTAATGGTTAACTGCCTGAACTAATGCAAAATAGCATTAGTTAACAGCCTGAACTAATGCAAAATAGCAAAACTGGCTTATTAAACTATGTACAAAAAACTATATACAGTTACATGTTGAGGGTACTCTGGAATTGGATCATAGTGTTTATATAATAGTGTATTGTCTGTTAAATTTTTGGGATAAGTATTACTCTGTCATAATTTTTAACCTTTATCTGAGTGTATCCAGGGGTTATCTATGTTGCCGTAGTGCATGGAGAATAAATAGGTTTTTAGTTTTTTACGGAGTTCCATGATTTCGGTTATAGTTCGTAGGTCCTCCGGAAGGGAATTCCAAATAGAGGGGGCAGCATGAGAAAAAGCTCTTTTGTTAGTTAATTTATTTGCTTTTATGAAATCATTAGGGGTATTTATTGTGAATGAGCCGGAATTTCCCGTGCTCCTTCTTAGGCACAATGCCCAAAGGAGAAACTACTAAATTCGGGTATGGCCGGTCCAGAAAGGGCCCGGCCACCCTGCCAAGGGCCAACTCAGCATCCAATTTACCACGAACCACCTGAGCTAGACGCCTCACCGACGGAGCATTGCGGGCCATCGCCGGGCCCCCCTCCCCAACTACCGGTATGGGGAACCCGTACTGGAAACCCCCCTCCAAGACTCGCCGAGCCGTAACCCGCCTATAGCGCAGCAACCAAGGCCGGAGTGCCGAAAATTTTATGGGGGTAGGGGCCAACTCACTCGAACTAATACTATTGCTTTGTGGCTGGGGGGGCGGGTCCCTTCTTCCCGCAACGGAGAGCCGAGTGTCCTCCCCCACATAAGGAGCAACTGTGCCGGAACTTACAGTCCGGAAAGGGGCAAGACGACTTATTAAAGCGCCAGCAGACGTCCCCAACCCCCTCCCCAGCGCTTTTTGGGACCCCGGGAGCTGGGGCGCTCCGAAATGGCCGCCCCGTACTCGCCGACGCAGCGGCCCCCTTTTGCCCCCCCGCACCTGCCCCTCCTCTGGCAGACATCTGCGTTAACCAGAGGCTGATGTCCTGTGTCCCCCAGGACAGAGCGCGATTCTCCTCCATTTTATCGCGGAACTTCTCATCATAGTTGAGCCATGCCCAACCATCATGAGTCTGAGCCGCTTCCAGAATCGAGTCGGCGTATGCAAGCAACATCCCGTAGTGCCCCGGGTAACGCTGTCCCCAGACACTAGCTAACCGAAGAAAAGCCCTCGTCCAATTGAGGACGTTCCGCGAAGCCTTCTTGACCCTGCCCGCCTTCTCATCCGCCTTCCGTTTCCGCCGGCTGTCCCCCGAACGCTTCCTCCCCTCAAGCAAGCGAAAGATATCTATGTACTTCCGCTTCCATATCTTGCGCCTAAGCTTACGCGGCACCCCCTCCCATAATTCGGAAAATGATGCCAATGTAGCCCCCCCACCGCCCCCCCCCACTACCCCCCCGCCACCGACAGGTTGCCCGCCCCCTCCCCCAGCTGACGAGGACGAAGACGATGAAGACGACGATGAGCCCCCCCCCCCTCCTCCGACGCTTGCGGGAGCTGCGGCTCTTCTTCCTCGCCTTGCCACCCGTCCCCGCAGCCGGACTAAACTCCGCGCCTTGCTCGGCCCGAGGCTCAGGTAACTCACCATCCGCCGAAGTCCGGGGCTCTGATGGGGTGGACGCAGAAGCTGGAAGCCCCTCCTGGAAGTCCTCGCGCTGCGCCATAGGTACCTCCGCCGCAGACCGACCTGTTCCGCTCAGCGTCGTCCTTCCCCCGTCTCCCACCGGAACCTGTGGAGACACCGAAAACAAGGAAGGGGAACCAGACAAGCCCCAGGGCAGCTGCCAAGGCCCTGTCCAATCAGCCCTGGAGGAACCCTGTCCCCCCCCCGCCAATAGTCCCAACTTGACATGCCCACCCCCCCTGGAACCATAGGCCAACCCCAAGGGCTTCCCCCAACCCATCCCTCCTGACCCTGCAACCCGGTGGGAAACGGTGTTGCCCATCCCACCCCAGGGATTCCACCACCGGAGGAGGAAGAGCCACAGTCCCCGCCGCCCCCCCGCCGGAGCCCGCACCCATAACCCCACCAGGCACTGATCCCCTCATATCCCCGGAAGCCATTTCCCGGCCCCTGCCAGCCCCACGCCCCCGCGGGCCCCCGCGGCGAGGGGCCGTGCGCCCCGCCCCCGCCCCCGCCCCAGCCTTCCCCCTGGCCTGCCCCCTTGAGCCCTTAGAAGACTGCCCCGTGGACTGCCCCCCATTCCTCATGCCCCCCCCCTCTGCCCCTTGCCCCCCCTCCTCTGCTCCTTGCCCCTCTGCTCCTTGCCCCTCTGCCCCACCATGACACTATCCCTTCTCAAAATAAAACAATCCCCTGAGCACCGTATGGCCAGACCGAAGCCCTAGCCCAATAATGCCCCCCCTCCACCTGCAATAGGCCTCAGCCGGCCAATGTACGCTGCTCCTCACACTGCCTCAGCACAGCTCCGACGCTCCTCTCTGCACCCCGGGACAGCGCCGCGATCAACCGGTCACCCCCACCGGCAGGAAGCTCTCCCGCAGAGCCGAAAAAGACTCGGAGCTGCAGCCAGACGCCCGTCCTCTCTCCCCAGCTTCAACGGACTGGCGTCCGACCGCTCACTCCTCCTGGTCCCGCGATCACCCCCCATTGGCTCCCGCGGCCACCTGGCAAGCGGGAGCCAATCAATTTAAATCAAAACGCGCGCGGGCGCGCGCCTCACCCCGCCGCGGAAGGAGTGCGCGCCACCCCGCCCCCCGGTTATCATCGGCCGTCGGGCACGTGGGCCCGCGGCCTCCCATTTAGTTTATTTGAGTATCCTTTTCTGTGCGTGGTTTTTTGAGATTCCATGCTAATTAGATTGCTTAATGGGATTGGGGCCATGTTGTTTAAAGCTTTATATGTAGTTATTGTGGTTTTATATATTATCCTACTTTGAATTGGCAACCAGTGTAGGGAAGCTAGTATTGGTGTTATGTGCTGGATTGAGTGTGCTTTCGTTATAATTCTGGCTGCTGCGTTTTGTGCTAATTGGATTCTTTTTATGGTTTGTTTCGTTATACCTAAAAGAATTAGGTTGGCAAAATCAAAGTGCGGTGTTATTGTAGCTTGGATTATATTAATGAAGTCTAGTTGGTGTACTAACGGGCGTAATTGTTTAAGGATTTTAAGTTTAAAGTATATTTTCTTTATGGTGTTTCTGATGTGAGTGTTCATCGTCAGATGAGTATCTAGAATAACACCTAGGTATCTTATTTCATTTTTTATTTTAATGTCATGGTTTTGTAATGTTATATGGGTTGGGGGGATATATGATTGATTTTTTGTTACAATTAGGACTTCTGTTTTTGAATGATTAATGTGAAGGTTTTGAGCTTTTAGCCATTTTGTAATTTCATTGAAGCATTCTGATAGTAGTTTTATTGGTAAATTAGGAATCGTGAATGGGATGTACATCATAATATCATCTGCGTATAGATGATAGTATACTCCGAATTTTTTAAAGATATCACTGACAGGTTTTATATAAATATTAAACAGGAGGGCTGATAGTGCGGAGCCTTGTGGGAGACCAATTTCTTGTTTATATATGGTTGATGTTTGGTTACCAATTCTTACATTTTGTGTTCTATTATTTAAGTAAGAGGTAAACCATTTATGTACAGTGTCTTTTATTCCTATTTGTTTCAGGTTATTAAGCATTATAGTGTGGTGAACACTATCAAATGCTGCCGAAATATCAATAAATAAGAGTATAAATGCTTGTTTATGATTATCAATTCCTTTGAGTAGTACATCAGTTAAGACTGTTAAAAGTGTTTCAACTCCATGTTGAGGCCTAAATCCATATTGGTGGTCATCAAGTGGGTAGGATGAATCTAAGTATTCTTGTGCCTGAATTTGTACCACTTTTTCTATTATTTTAGCTAAAAAAGGGATACTTGAAATAGGTCTGTATGATTTTGGTGATGTTTTATCAAGCGTGTTGTTTTTGAGAATTGGACGGATTTGTGCGTGTTTGAGCGTAGAAGGGAGGTGTCCTTGATGCAATGAGAGGTTGACTATAGGGAGGATGTATGATAGTAGTATTGGGAGTGTACTTTTTATCCATGTTACTGGGCATGGGTCAAGAAAGGAGGTTGTGGTGTTGAGATTAGAAATGATGTTCTTTAGTGCGTCTTTTGATATGGGGTGAAATTTTGACCATTCATCTGAGCAGTGATGAACTGTATTTATATTGTTTAGGGTCATTATAGGTTGCATAGATTTGTTTTGATAGTGGATGGCTAAGGTTTGTACCGATATTTCAGTGATTTCAGTGTTCGATGTTTGAGGATTATTAGTAAGATTTCTAACAATTGAGAATAGTTCTCGTGGTCTGTTATAAGATTTTGATAAGATTGCTGTGAAATAAGATTTTTTTGTATTATCTAATGTATCTTTGTATTTTGTGAGATGGTTGTTATATATTTCCTTGTTGATGTTTGATTTGGTTTTGCGCCATTTATGTTCTAATTTTCTTAGTTCTTTTTTCATTTGTTTTAGCGTGTTGTTGAACCATGGAGTTCTGTTTCTTTTTAAGTTAGGGGGCTTTTTGATTTGTTGATCAAGTTTGGCTGCATTATTGATTGTTACATGCCAGGTTGTTACAGCTTCGTCTAGATTCATTGGAGCTGATGAGAGGTGAGGTATTGTTGTATCTAAGAATTCAGTTTCATTAAATTTTTTGAATTTTGTGGTGGGATCACTTCGTGTGTTATTTTTAGTGTTGTTGGTGTGGAATGTGAATTGTGTTTTGATGATGTAATGATCAGACCAGGGTATTTGTGTGTATTCTATGGAGTCTGTTTTGAATAACTTGTAGAGTGTGTTTGGTAGGAGAATAAGGTCAAGGATGCCTCCTTTTATATGTGTTTTTGTATTAATTATTTGGTGATAGTCCATATCTGATATGGATTCTAGGAACAAGTTGGCTTCTGATGCTGGAAGTGATGGGAGATTGAAGTCTCCTAGCATGATTATGGGATTATGTTCTGAAGATGAGCCTAGGAATTCAATTAGAGAATCTAGGCTATCTGCTTTTTGGTCAGGGGGTCTATATATTAGGCAAATTCTACAAATGTTGGTTTTTATAATTAAGGTGTCAATATTATTAGTTATAGTAGATGGTATTGTTCTTGCATTTAATCCCTTTTTTGTCATTATAAGTACTCCTCCTCCTTTTTTGTTAGTTCTATGTGTATAGTTTATATCGTATTCGTCGCTATTAAGTTGATTTAAATAGACTGTATCCGTTTCAGTTAGCCATGTTTCCGTTACGCATAACATATCAGGTTTTGAGTCAGTTATTAAATCATTGAATATGGGGAGTTTGTTTTTCATAGAACGGGCATTTATAAGGATGCAAGATAGAGAAGTGGTATTATTAATGTTAATTTCTTTTGTTATTTGTGGAGAATTAGTTTGTTTTATTTGTATAAGTCTGTGGTAATTTATTTTTGCATGGTGGATTGAGTTGGGGTGTCCAATGTGGCTGTGATTTCTAATTGTAGATTGTATTATAGGGATTGGCATGTGATTTTTAGATGTTAAGCTTAGTGTTAGGTCAATAAAGATTGTCAATAAAATACAACTGTATGTTATTTTTAGTATCATGTTGTTTGAGCGTGACATGTTCCAAAATTGGGAGGTGATTGTTGTGGATTATGTTGCTAGTAGTTGGTTTGTGTCTAATAGTAGCAATAGGAGTTGTAGTTAGTTTGTCTCCAAGTGTAGTAATAACTGTATCTAATATTTGTAACAGTTTTAACTTATACAGAGTAGAGCGTTGGTTGTATCATTGATAAGACAAGCAGTAGTTAAAGAATTCCTGGTAACAGTATGAATCGTGTAGTGATTATAAAATGAATTACTGGCAACAGTATAGATCAGACAGTAGTTAAAATTGACTTATTTGGTAACAGTATAAAATCAGGCTGAAGTTATACTGACAACAGTATAACATCAACCTGTACCTATAGAAGGTAACTACTGGCAACAGTAGAAATCAAAGTAGTATGCAGTGTGAATGTGCTAGTCACAGTATACTAATAAAACGCATTAATTAGTATTGCTATTGTATAGTGAAATTGAGACCAACAATGATGATTAGCTGGGATAAAGGTGGAGTAGACTAATATAATTAAACAGTTGTCTGTTAGGAAGAAATGTCAGTTATAGGAATGTTCTGAGTAGGGTATACTTGCTACGTTTGCGGATATAGCAGGAAGGATGATCGTGTGCGAGCTCAACCCTAAGGGAGCTCCAGCCGTAGATGAAGTCGTAGGTAGTCTTCGAGGATCTGGACTGTTCTTGTGTGTGTCGTAAGCGCCTTAGCCTAAGGGCCGTGCCAAAGGGCCCTCTTGCGCGGCCCTCAGGCGCGGGGCCGCAAGGCGCGGGTGCGCCAGCTGGCGCTTCTTTTTGAAGTTGCTCCTGCTGCCCGGATTGGGCAGAGTGGCCTGGTGGGGGTGGCCTGGTGCTCCGACCCGCTCGATCCCCGCCGGGAGAGCAGCTGGAGGGTCGGAGTGCTGGGCTGCCGAAGAGGCCGCGCGCCGGCTGGCGCTTCTTTTTCAAGTTGCTCCTGCTGCCCGGATTGGGCAGAGCGGCCTGGTGGGGGTGGCCTGGTGCTCCGACCCGCTCGATCCCCACCGGGAGAGCAGCTGGAGGGTCGGAGTGCTGGGCTGCCGAAGAGGCCGCGCGCCGGTTGGCGCTTCTTTTTCAAGTTGCTCCTGCTGCCTGGATTGGGCAGAGCGGCCTGGTGGGGGTGGCCTGGTGCTCCGACCCGCTCGATCCCCGCCGGGAGAGCAGCTGGAGGGTCGGAGTGCTGGGCTGCCGAAGAGGCCGCGCGCCGGCTGGCACTTCTTTTTCAAGTTGCTCCTGCTGCCCGGATTGGGCAGAGCGGCCTGGTGGGGGTGGCCTGGTGCTCCAACCCGCTCGATCCCCGCCGGGAGAGCAGCTGGAGGGTCGGAGTGCTGGGCTGCCGAAGAGGCCGCGCGCCGGCTGGTGCTTCTTTTTCAAGTTGCTCCTGCTGCCCGGATTGGGCAGAGCGGCCTGGTGGGGGTGGCCTGGTGCTCCGACCCGCTCGATCCCCGCCGGGAGAGCAGCTGGAGGGTCGGAGTGCTGGGCTGCCTTACTTCTCAAGGTAATGCCTTAGCTGATCTTGCAGCCAAACAGTGTGCACAAGCCCAAATTGAACTCTTACATAGTAATAATATCTCTCAGGGCATACCAACAGTTTCTTATTATTTGTCTGATCCTCCATTGTCTGAATATTATGTTTCCCCTCTTGAGAATTCTTTTCCTCTGCACCACTTGCAGGCTGCTGCAGATCCCGAGGATATTATGTATTGGGAACAGCATAATATGAGTTTAAATTCAGCACAGATTTGGCAGGAGAAAGGGTGGGGGGTGAAGAGGACTACCGAAAGCGGCAGCTCCTCTCTTAATTGGTCAAGTACATGGGGTAGGGCATAAAAACAGAAAGACGGCTCTTAAAGAGTTAAAAGAAATATTTGTTTGTAGAGATTTGCCTCATTTAGTGGAATCACAATTGAGCCAATGCTTAGTATGTGTTAGGAATAATGTTCAGCAGGGAAAAGCAATAGGACAATTGCAACATTTACCCCCACCCCAAGGCCCGTTTCAGGCCCTACAAGCAGATGTGACATGTATGCCACGATATAGGGGGTTATAAGTATTTGTTGGTCATTGTAGATAGGTTTTCAAAGTGGCCAGAGGCTTTTCCCTTGACCAAGGAAGATGCTAGAACAGTAGAAAAAATTCTCTGTAAGGAAGTTATTCCCCGCTTTGGGTGTCCCCTTTCTATAGATTCTGATCAGGGACCAGCATTCACCTCTAAGCGTTACAACAGATTACTCAGATGTTTGCCATTGATTGGAAATTTCATGTCTCATATCACCCACAGTCATCAGGGATAGTAGAACGAATGAATCGAACAATTAAAGAAAAATTAAAAAAGGCTACACAACATGCCCCAGGAAGGTGTCCAGTGTATCTGCCAGCTGTATTGGCAGAAATTAGGCTAACCCCCAGGGCATCTGGATTCTCTCCTTTTGAAATTCTGATGGGACCTTTCCCCTTACCCTGGAAATGGCCCGAGGGAACGGTGATAATGGCGGATGACTTGTTGCTAGCATAGGAAGAATATGCTACACAGCTAGCTAAATATTTATGCACGGTCCCTTTTCCTTCTACAGAACTGACGCACCCGTTCCGCCTGAGAGACCATGTGCTGGTAAAGCTGTTTCATAAGAAGGGCCAGTGGGATCTGCCATTTGGAGATCTCTCTGGAGATTATTGCAGTTACTCGCACAGCCGTGCTGACTGATAAGCATCCAACCTGGGTACACGCCTCACGCATCAAGAGTGCACCAGAGGATTTCTGGAAGATGCCTGACTCGCCCCAGCCATGAAGTCTGCCTGGCTGGCCCTTTCTTGTTTATTATTGATCTCGGTTGTCATTGTGCTGACTACATACTGTTTTACAAACGAAGGACCTTGGACGCAGGCACATCGGACAGAGAACAATGCAACTTGGATTCAGTTTGCTTGGATGCCCTTAGCTGGACTTCTTGGATCCCAGTTTTCCAGACCCCCGCTATCACCGCTGAATTAGGCCCTGCAGAACTCCACTACTTTTATGTACTCTTATACACCTGTTTTCACAGTGGCTGATGCACCTCAGCACGCCACCACTGACCTCCAGTTAATAATGTCTGCTTAACTGTCCTTCAGAAGACTGTTTGGCTGTTCTTATAGTGGGCCTATGCAGGCCCAAAGGGGGGATTAATAGAGGTAAAGTAAAGTTTAAAGTGTGTAGCAGGACTAAGAGGCCCGCAAGGGAAAATAGGAATCCTGTATATATCTATATAGTGCTGGGAAAGGAATAACCCACACTAACACTCAGGTCACTAAGACATACAGTCACATCATTTTGATAGTCTGACTGTTGTAGGCAGCAAATTCCACTGCTTGTACACTTGTGAATCAGTGGCGCATGTATGATGATGCATCCTGATGAGATTGCTGACTATGTAGGAGCATGCATACCTGACTATCATGGAGTGCCTAACATTAAAACTATCTGATAGGCCTGGAGGAGCCATGTTGCAGTGAGGTGTGTGTATCAGTCAAATCATGCTGCACCTACCCTGACATCTGCACCCACCAATTTCCAATAACACACATGTAATCCAGGGCCACTGTTGTGACAGGACTATCCTGATGCAATGGGGGACATGCAGCTGGGGTGTCCGACTTCCTGCAGGGTTGCATAACAGACTTGCTGTAGTATGTGTTTTACCCCATTACATGCAAAGATCAATAAGCTACATTTGTTTATTGAGTGTCATTGAGAAATTTCAACCATGAATCCCTGCATGCCCTGGGGTAAACCCTAGAAAGGAGGAAGCCACTTTGGGGCATATGCAGCCCACAGGCAGCAGTGATGGCAAATGGTTCACACCAGGGAACACATATTTCATACGGCAGTGCTATGTAAGTAGAAGCAAACAAGTGGTAATAGCATCCTATGGTGGCCTATTCAGAAGGGTCGCCAAATAGCTCCTGATCCACCCGTCACCCTCTGTGCAGTCCTGTCTTTATCCCATACCATACAGTGGCATGTAGTACTAATATTCCCATTGCACACCATAGGTAAATTTAAAAAACAAGTCCCCGCAAGCAATGGTGTACATCCAGGAAGGATTATAATCTGATGGACAAATTGGTTGATAGTAGGGAAGCCCACTACACCTGAAAGGGAAGTTGTTTGCAGGTACTCACTGCTCTGGGGTAGTCAGCCCTCCTGTTGAAGTGGTGTAACACCTGCCCCTAGCACTGCAGCAGCTGCTCCTGCATCCCAGAATTGGGGAAAAGCACATGCTCTTTGGAGGCAAGGAGCCCAACCAACAGCTGCAGCTCCCTGTCAGAGATCCTCGGGTTCCTTGAACAGGTAGCCATTTTAGCATGTGGCCCGTGTTGCTGATGTCAGATGTCACTACGTCTGCTGGGAGTTCTGGACTTGTCATATGCAATTGACATATGATGAGGATATACAGTTGGTATACTTCCATGTTTTTCTCAAGATACTGTACACAGGATACTTCTTATTCTCACTTAGAAATTGTGTTTACCATAAGTGTAATGGCTGAACAGCAGGCAAGGTATTTCACCCTGAAATAAATTCTGCATACCCAAACATGTTGTGTTACTTTCTAATTATTGCCTTAGCTGTGGGCAATGGCCTGTTTCATCAGGGATGTGACATGGGGGCCACAGGATGTGTGTGCATGAGATGTGGCTATTCAATCTTGATCCTTGATGTGCAAACCTTCATTACCTGCCAGTATTTCCTACTTGGCCATTTGTATATCTTGCCTCACAGAACTCTCACATGGTGGTGTCCCTGCACAGTGGTCTGACATCTCCATTTACATACTACCACTCAAAGCATGGCTTGGTGCCAGCACACCAGCATGGGCCCATCTTACCCCACACCTCATCTTCCATATCCAGTTCAGTCCCGCATTTCCTGGCCATACAGTCCATGCCACTTTTTTTCCTGTTCCCTTGGCAGCTGCAGCAGTGACATCAGCAGAGTGGACCTCCAAATATGGAATGACCCTCATGGGTCTTTCAAAATCTGTACTTGCAGCCCTCATCCCATACCTCCTTTCACTGGCATATTCTCATATCAGAGGAGGGAGGGATCGGAGCAGCCCTGCAAGTGCGGAGTCCAGAACATCCTATTGTTTTTAGATAATTGGAACTCCACTCCACTGATACCACTATAAAGGGAAGCAGGACTGCACCAGCTGAGAAAGGGCAGCCAGCATGGGGGTGAGGCAAGATCAGCAGTCGGCCTTAAAATGACCCTTCATGTTTTGTGCCCTGTGCATCTGCAACACTTGCACGGGGCTAGTTACAGCAATGGACTGTAATAAGGAAACAAACTATCAATACAGAGATCTCCCCTTCACATTCCTGCAAACAGCCCAGGTACACTATCTACACATACAGTTCTAGTATAAGCACACAAGAGCAATTACAGAGTCAAGATGTCAATAGCAGCACTGTTTGCACTGGTCTTACACCCTATTCAATGTCAGGAAATTTGTTATACAGGGGGCATAAATGGTTCTACCAACATTTAATAGGACACCAAAAGAGGGATATAAATGTCAAGGTTAGGAAAATAGCCATTTTTAATAGATGCATACTGAATTGTGTATTCACATGGAGATGTTAAATACAACAGTGCACCTACTTGTCTTACTACAGGTTTTAGCAAGCAATGTCAATGTCTTTCTGCGTCTATTTACATATGTCTGTGAAATGCCTAACTTGGGAACTGAGGAAACCTCTGTCACATCTCTGTCAATAAATCCTTAGTGGGCCATACTGTGAGATTCATGGCAAAGTTACCATTCTAGTAGCAAATCTCAGAGTTTCCTATACGACAGTGTTCCTATAAGACAGTTATATCTAACAGATCCATTTCCAAAGGGCCCGTCCTGTTGTATCAGTGGTCCATGCTTTGTACCTATGGGTAGATGATAAATCCAGACTTGCAGATGGACAATGAGTCAATTGAATTTACAAAACCTCAGTTTCACAATTCTTTGCCATATCTTGAGGAGCTATCACTGTTGAATGAGGGAAAATCTATACTCCAAGAATAGAGTTCCTCACACAGTTCTCCAATACTTTGACCTTAGCTCTTAAGCTTACATGGTCCTTCATCTCAACTGCTGGTGTGGCTTGGACAGTCACCACACTTTCAATCCCTGTTTGAACTGAGCACATGCAACAGATATTTACACATTTTTTGCCTCCAACCTCTTAACAGATTGTGTGAGATGGTTCACCTGAGGAACCACCTTCCTTGGATCTGCAATTGGGTGTGAGTTTACCTCAGCCACACATTTATGCAGACATTGAGACACAGGCAGTTCTGCAAACACTGAATTATCTTCACCTTGAATGTCATGCAAACTGCTTCATACATGCTCATCCATCTCTTGGGCTTGTACCACCCCACTACTTCTATGAGCTTCTGATACTTGTTCTTGCCTTGGCTTGTGCTAGTAATACCTCCTTTCCCTGCATGCATGCTAATGACTTCATATAAGGCCATTGCAGTCACAGCAATGGGATACAAGGTACAGCAGCTGTGCCGGGTGCCTTCCACATACATCTGAATCCTCTATAAAACAATACATACTAAATGTGAGCTTGCTAAAATATCATTTATTTATTTACATTCTCTTATATACCGCGCTATTCTGCATCAGTGCGGTTTACATTGAACAAACTGAAATTACATTGAACAGGGTATTATAACTTGGAGATAACTATTTTACAGGGAACATGGGCTATGGAGGGTTAAGTGGCTTGCCCAAGACCACAAGGAGCACCTGTGGGACTAGAAACCCCAGTCCTTCCGGCCCAAGGTTGCTGTCCTCTAGTGGGATTTGAACCACCGACCTTCCGGCCTGAAGTACCTTGCCCCAACCACTAGGCTACTCCTCCACTCCTGTTATGGCAGAATGTTTTGCATGAGCCAAATTGGCTTACAGGCAGTTGCTGTCTTAGACTTCATCTGGCCTAGGAACCCACCCGTGTTATCCCTGGCAAGTGCAAGAGAGCACACTAGGGGCTTCCTCAGGATCCATGGTAATCTCAACAGGGATTCTATGACTGATAGCAATGTTGTGCAGAATACAGCAGGCCGCAATGATCTCGGCCATAGTGAGATGTTAACATAAGATAAGAACATAAGATATGCCATACTGGTTCAGACCAAGGTCCATCAAGCCCAGTATTCTGTTTCCAACAGTGGCCAATCTAGATCATATGTACCTAGCAGTTTCCCCAAGAGACACAAGTTCCACAATGCTTGTACTGGGTCAAGCATTGATATCTTCGGTCACTTCTTAATAATGGTTTATGGACCTTTCCTCCAGGAACTTGTCCAAACCTTTTTTAAACCCAGCTACACTAACAGCCTTTACTACATCCTCCGGTAACAAATTCCAGAGTTTGATTACACGTTGAGTGAAAAAATATTTTCTTTTATTAGTCTTAAATAGTTTACCCTGTAGCTTCATTGCATGTCCCCTAGTCTTTCTATATTCTGATAACGTAAACAATCGATCTACGTTTACCCGTTCCACTCCGTTCATTAATTTATAGACTTCTATCATATCTCCCCTCAGCCGTCTCTTTTCCAGGTTAAAGAGCCCTAACCTTTTTAGCCTTTCTTCATAGGAGTATCCTTCCATCCCCTTTACCATTTTGGTGGCTCTTCTCTGAACCTTTTCTAAAATCGCTATATCCTTTTTAAGATACGGCGACCAGAATTGCACACAATATTCAAGGTGCGGTCTCACCATGGAACGATATAGAGGCATTATAATATCTTTTGTTTTATTTTCCATTCCTTTCTTTATCATACCTAGCATTCTATTTGCTCTCTTGGCCGCCGCTGCACACTGGGCCGAGGGTTTTAACATGGTATCCATAATGACGCCTAAATCTTTTTCCTGGGTGGTGGTTCCTAATGTGGAACCTTGCATCGTGTAACCATAGTTTGGGTTGTTCTTCCCTAGGTGCATAATCTTGCACTTGTCCACATTAAATTTCATCTGCCATTTTGATGCCCAGTCTTCCAATTTATCAAGATCCTCTTGCAATTTTTCACAATCCTCTTGGGTTTTAACAACTTTAAATAGTTTTGTGTCATCTGCAAATTTGATAACCTCACTCGTTATTCCACTTTCCAGGTCATTTATGAATATGTCAAAAAGTAGCGGACCCAGCACAGATCCCTGGGGTACACCACTATTCACCTTTCTCCATTGGGAAAATTGGCCATTTAGCCCTACCCTCTGCTTTCTATCTTTTAACCAGTTCCTGATCCACAATAGTACACTGCCTCCTATCCCATGACTCTTTAGTTTTGCCAAACGTCTCTGATGAGGGACCTTGTCAAAGGCTTTCTGAAAGTCCAGATACACAATATCAACCGACTCACCTTTGCCCACCTGTTTATTCACTCCTTCAAAATATCATAACAGATTAGTAAGACAAGATCTTCCTTGTCTAAAGCCATGTTGGCTGTCTCCCATTAGGTTGTGACTATCTACATGCTGAGTAATTTTATTCTTTATGATGGTTTCTACCATTTTTCCTGGTACTGACGTCAGGCTCACCGATCTGTAGTTTCCCGGATCACCCCTGGAACCCTTTTTAAAAATTGGTGTTACATTGGCGATCCTCCAATCTTCAGGTATTAGAGATGATTTTAATGATAGTTCACAGATTACTGATAGCAGGTCTGCAATCTCATATTTCAGTTCTTTCAACACCCTTGGATGTATACCATCCGGCCCAGGTGATTTGCTACTCTTCAGTTTATGTAATAGTTTTAAGACATCTTCCCGATGTATCGATATTTCCTTCAATTCTTCCGCACCTTGTTGTTCCGCATGTTGTTATTGTATGTTTGTCAAGACACCTGGGGCAACATTTCAACATGCCAAAGGTGTGCTGTATGACTGAGCAGGTTACAGCATATGCCTCATTGTACCGAGTCTCTGCACATGACCTTGGGAACTGTACAGGGTGACCAACTATGCTCTGCACCCAGATCCTGCATCACCTGAGGGGAGAGAATGTGAAAGTGTTACATACATTGCATATATAGACAGCTGCTGCCATACTACCTATGAAGCCCTTGCCTGTGTGAACCTTGCAGTGACAGAATCAATACATATGACCTGCAGTCTCACAACAGAGGGAGCCATAGAGTTGGCAATGGGTAGGATCATGGTGTGCACATAACCTATTGCACAGAGAGGTGAGTTTGTGGACTGCTGTGTCCAATCATCTCAGTCCAGGTACTAGATCAGTTCTCAGGGGGTCACATCAGGCAATAAATTCCCTGGAGAACAGTCCTGTATTTATGATAAATGAGCACGGCACAAGAAACAAAGGCAATTCAGGTTTCTTCCTCACAGCTGGAAATTGAACTTCTGACCTGGATTTTGTAAAGAAAATGTCATTTTCTTCTGCAGCCACTAGACCATCTATGAGCAAGAGCATATGTATATGTAGTTGCAAGTCATCCTGTCTGCTCAATATGTCTATGAATGAAGCATGCATTTGAATCAGCAGAGTTTGGCTTTAGACAGAATTAGGGCTGCAGAATTAACCCAGATACTGGCAGGTTACCAGTGACAGTGACTGCTGACCCACCCCCTTGCATGGTATTAACATGGTATCCAGGTCTGGGAGGCAGGTGCAGAGTTTGCAGGTTGGAGTTCCACCTGTGAGAATGTGACTGATTCCAGCTTCTATGGCCATGGATTCTAGATGCATTTTGGGACCTAAAGATCAGTATCACAATATGTACTATTAGCTAATTACCAGCACACTTCACTGGGCCTCTATTAGTAAGAAAATATGACAGGGGTTGTCAACTCACTGTGTTCGGAGAGTAAGATTTCCAGGCGGTCCTGCCTCTCAGACATTCTCCTTCAGATGGACTGTGGAATGTTTCAGACTGAATGCAAGGGGACCACTCTATTCCCAGAATGCATCAGGAATCTTTGGTCAGAGAGGTTGGAATGAGTCACATTCTCACAGCAGGAATTCACTACCTTTGAAAAGTCAGTATTGTCTCCAGGACATGGTAACCATGATACTTGAGTACAAAGGGGTGGGGCTGTCATCTGCAAATAGTGTGTAAACTGACAAGGGCTTTGTCAACTCAGCAGCCCTAAAGCCCCTTTAAGCCTCACAGTGTAGCTGCAAATCCACCCCTCAATCACAGCAGACCTCCTCTTCAGGCAGGTTGAGTTGCATCTAGGCTCACAGATAGCTCTCTGAACTGTAGAACTGATTCAGGTGCTTACACACCAAAAGATCAGAAGATTGAATCCATTTGCTGTTCTGATGTAGCTACCTGAACTGGCTGTGTTTCCTATGTCATGGAATTTTATCATAAATAATTTACTGTTTGATGATCATTTTTTTTCCTCATGTGTCTCCTAGCATTCTGTGCTACACCACCCTCTCTCGGCGCCCCATTCTTCTGCTTCCTCAGTCCCTCTACCCGCTTCCCCAGACCCATTCTTCTGGTGGCCCATTTTCACCTTACTTTTCCCTCCTGTCCCCTCCCCTTTCTCCCACCTACCCCATCCCTCCTCCCTCACCCTCACATCAGAGGGTTCTTCCCTATTCCACCGCTGGTCCTCCTTCTGTCCCATAACCTACTCTGAACTAGCAAAGACCCTCTCCACCTCCCGCAAAACCTTCTGTCAGCTCGATCCCATCCCCTCTCACTGGCTCTCTGAACCCTCCCTGGCCTTCCTCCCTATCATCCTTAGTATCTTTAATTCCAGTTTCTCCTCAGATTCTTTCCTATCTCCCTGGAAGCATGCCCTAATCCATTCCATCAGAAGGATACTGTTTAGAAGCCAGGACTGGCTGCAATTCTCACTTTAGGAACTCGGTGAGGTAACAATCCTCGTCAGATTTTTATGCTCTTGCCCGGTGTGGGGTTTAATAATAGGATGCCAGTGAAGTGTGCTGTTTCTATGAACTGCTTGTACACATTGGGATCCTCACTAGAGGTCCCATGATACATTCAGAATCCATAGTGGCCAAGGCTGGACTGGCTGAAACTCTAACCCCTCCAACTGGTTAACATTCAAATTTTGCAACTCTGTCCTAGACATGGTTACACTTGTGTTTCAGTGACCGAGGAGCAGGGTTGCCTACAGTGAGTGAGCAACTTTCTAAATAGGGCAAGGTTCTGATAAACTCACAGGTGTCATCACTCAGATATGGCTCAAGTCATTGAACAATGCATAGTTAAAAACCCAAAGCATGGTGGTTCAAAGTCTGTCCTAGGTCAATCTTTGGCAAGCTTTCTGAGTGTGTGGCTGTGTTTCCCATGAAAATGGTAATTCTCCTCTTAGTTTTTCACGTGCCCTGCCTGTCATTAGTACCCCACCACTTGCAAACATATAGTTGGCAGAGCATAGTACATACTTTACACTCCCATATGGCTCAGATGGCTATGTCACACACATGAGTGCTTATGCCTCCAAGGGTCACTGGTTCACACATAAGTCCTGGTCATCATTTAGCAACTGAGAGAGCAGTGTGGTATTTTTCCTCTGACATGGAATGTTATCATATTCCCAAATATTCCAGACTCACTGGCATATTTTTCAAACCACATGCACACATTCAGTCAATATGTGCAATTGGAGGGCATCCAGACTCAACCCTCCCCTATTTAAGTGTTGAAACACTGCAGATTACTGCAGAATGTCCGAGTCATGCATGGACACAGTAAACCTGACCACCACTTTAGAACTGATGATGTAGCCAGGACACACCACATGCGCATTCAAGGCATGATGGCGAAAGCGTTTTTCAGACACTACTTCTCAGTCGCTGGATGTTATAGGTGCCATATGTGTAGCAGCACCATCAATAGTGCTTGCCCACACATTCTGTCATACTGCAGGTTAAGGGTCACGCACTGTTGCTTCTCATTAGGAGATGCATGGGCAGTCCTAACATAGCTGCTGAAAGTTCACAGTACCTGGGTCCGGCCCATGCACAAGGCAAACTAGGCAGGCACCTAGGTATGCAGACCCTGGTGGGCAGCATGCCAGCTGATCCTTCTCTCCCTGACAGTGTACCACAACGGCCACTTCAGTGCTGCAGGTAGCCCCCACATGCCACTCCTGCCCCCTCCACCAGGTTGTGAGTTGGTAAGGTAATGCACAGTGTTGCCGCAGTGGGATCTGCACAGTTGGCACATAGTTCTCAGTATGCACAAACTGCCTTTGCACAGGATCACCTACTTGCACTTCAGTAGGTGGCGTAACATGCACCCATGCTAATACCACACACAATATGGGCTCCACTTGACCTGCCAGTACACAGAACAGCATTCCACGCGGCACCCTATGCAGGCAGCAAGATATGTTCAGTACCTTGCAGATGCTGCTGCTACTCTCACCACCACTCCCACTCCCACACGCTGCTAACATGGCTGGGGGATGTTAGTGCCAGTGGCACAGCTCCTTTGTCACAGTGGCTGCATGTGTGCTGCGACTGTCACAGCAGAATCACACTGGACATTGCAGATGTACATCTTAGGCGACCACCTAGTCTGCCTGGCAACCTACCCAGCCCCAAAGAGTTGCTCACATGGCACCACTTTTGCCATTTTGCTACCAACAACATAGTGCCCTTTATTGAAACAGCACTATGCTGTGACTGCCAGTGCACAACTACTATAACATATTTCAGGGCTTCTGTGTGGGAGGTGCATACTGCCTATAGGTGGATGGTCTCTGTATGTGGTGTTTAATGGGTATGAACGGCACTCTGTCTTACCAAGCATTCCTTAATGCCAGCTTTCAGAGGGTGATAAGGCTCCCGGCTGATGCACCTGTAATGTACGTTACTGATATGGCCGTTATGTGAACACACACTGTCTTTGCCTACACTCCATCCAGTCAACACCCCTTCTCCACCCACGTAACACCTGGTAACATTTTACTGGCAGGTAAGCCCACGTTATTGGCGCTTCCCACAGTGGTAAGTGCAACTGGGTGCCAATAATGCACGCACAATGCACCTTTGCACTCTTACTGGCCTTTAGTAACATTGTGGGTTTTTTCTTGGCTGTAGTGACTGAATGCACACACATTTTCCCTGCAGCTCTCATAGAAAGTCTCCACAAAATTCCATGGAGTCAATTTTTCCCCTTGTCAGTTTCCCAGAACACTTCTAGATGGAATGACTGTCATTGAAAGCACAGGAGAGCAGAAATGTAAAATATGTAATACAAAGAAAAACTAGAAAGTTTGCAGGGTTCCTGGTCCCTTTCCGATTAGTTATTGCTTTCTTTAGAAGAGTGCAGGTAAGCTCTCAATGAAAAGAGAGGCAGATTCTACATTAGTCATTCAAAGTGGTTTGCAGAAAACATTTAATCCCGATAGTATAAAAACAATATTGTTGGCATCGTTAATCTGCCCCTAAACCTTTCCACTCGATGTTCCCTTCCATCTACAGTATTTATGTTTAGAAGACACACAATGATGGAAAATAAATAAATAAATAAACCCATATATATTTATTATAGCAAATTCAAATGGATCTCACTTGAAGAAAGAAATATTTCCACTTTTATTCTGTCCGTTGTTGTATATGTTTGCATGTGACCCAGCTCATTAACAAGATCACGCTGCACCTAATTTAGGACTGATGAAATGACTTAGGGAAGTTAAACACTATTGACCACACAATTAGTAGGTCTTTTACTAATGGCTATTAGCTGACAGCACGTATTCTGATGCGTTGAAGGAGTGCTGGGAAAATGCATTACCAGCCAGTGTGGGGTTGGGGCAGTTAGTGCAGGATGATTCCTATGCTGTGAAACCCACGTTAGGGTTATGGGCATGGTGAGTGCAGTGCAGTTAGTGCTGGCTTCACGTTGTGTGCTAACCATTAACTACAATAAAACTTAAGTACTATTCATATTCAAAGATAAATCTTTAACCCCGTGAAAGTCACTGAAGGTTGGACACGCGGAGCTAGCTGTCAAACCAGAAGTACGATACCTCGGGGTAACTATTGACCAACATCTTACCTTACAGTCCCACATAAACAACGTGACAAAGAATATATATGGAAAAATAAGAACTCTCAAAAGACTCTGTCTTCTTCTTGAACCCCATGACTATAGAACAGTATTCCAGGTGATGACACTTCCTCACATTGACTTCTGCAATGCAATCCTCCACGGCTTGCCAAAATCCCAACTGCTTCCATTGCAGTTGGTTCAACACACTGCAGGCAGGGTTCTCACTGGAATGTCAAGGTACTCACACTTCGACCCCATCATGAAAGAGCTCCACTGGCTACCTCTACAAGACAGAGTTAAATGTACGAGGGGTGTCCGATATTAAAGGTACAGGTGGCAATCATACCGGCTCCGCATGCGCAATAGTGCCGTCATATGCAGGACTACTTGTACTCGTAGTAGGAGAGTCTGTAGCGTTGTTTTTTTAAATACTCAAATTACGAGTAGTTTTCGGGAAGCAAACAAACATGGTGTGTGTAATCGCAGAGTATTCGAAGTTTGAGGTGCATGGAGTTATCAGATTTTTGCAAGCCGAAGGAGTTAAGCAGAGCGAAATTCATTGCAGATTAGAGGGCGTGTATGGCCCGAATGTTTTAAGCCTAAAAGAAGTCAGCGTCTGGTGTAACAAGTTTAAAGATGGTCGAATGGAATTGAATGATGATCCGGAAAAGAAAAGAGGCAGACCAAGGACCACACACGGATGACAACTGCGCAATTGTCGAACATCTGTTAGGTAGGATCGTCACATTAAAGTTTGTGAAATTGCTGAAATGACTGGCATTCCTAACAGTTCTGTTCATGAAATCATATGCGATCTCAACTTCCGCAAGATCAGGAGGAATTGCAAGACACCGTTATGGACTACTTCAAGCAACTGGACACGCAACTGTACTATGAATGGATGTTCAAACTAGTGTCACGCTGGAATAAATGTCTCAAAGTTTACGGTGATTATGTGGAGAAGTAAACAAACGTATGTAGTTTTTGGTGGAATGTATTGAATAATTTCTTTAAATACAAATTAGTGTAATTTTGGCCTGTACCTTTAATATCAGACACCCCTCATATAAACATCATCACAATATTCAAAATCCTCAATAACCAATCCTCCGATTACGTTAAATCTATAACAAAAACACTCCCCAACAATCGACAGAGAAGTACTGTGAACCACCTCCTTACAAATCACAGGCTACATTAAATCCAACCAATCAGCATGTGTATGAGCATTCTCATTATATGCTCCAACGATATGGAACTCCCTCCCCTGTAAAAATCCCACCAACTACTGATATTACGGATTTCAAAAAACTTTAAAAAAAACCACCTTTTCCAAATACATTTCCAGGATATCACATAAACAAACAATCACATAAGATAATTGAACCATCTCATCCCAACTCCTGCTATAGCCCACATTATGATCTAATATTATAGTCTATTTTCTAATATGACAGCTCCCCTGTAGACCTCCAACATGACTTCTCACATGTAAATACTTAGAAATATTGCCTGGTTATTGTAAAGTTTCTAGTGACTTGTTTTGTTCATTGTTCCTTGTAATGTGTTCCATGTAAAATTAAGTTCTGTTATCTGTAACCCGTGTTGATCCTTGAATACGTGGTATATAAACTCTTCAAATAAATAAATAATAAAATAACCACATTAGTGTGGGTTCACCTAAAGCCACCTCAATAGCAAGAGTTAAGTGCACCCACGCTTGCGTTAGGGGGAAGTGCTCCACATTAACTGCCGGGGAAATGCTTTTCATACCCCTTACAGTTAACGAGGTGGTGTTGCACCCAACACACTATAGTTTCTTCACTTCTGGCACATTAGGTGCAACACCTGTTAGTAAAAGGGCCCCTTGATGTTATTCACCATACACAAATATCTTGTCCTAGCTCATAAGGGGCATGATGCATGATGCACGAGGCAGTTACCACCAATATGATTTCCATGACCATGATCAGATTATCCAGTTGAATTCTGAAAATACATGATAAACAGTGGAAGCGATCAGTCCTGCAAAGACAGGCAATACAGTTGATATGGAAGGGCAGGCTAGATAGGCCATGTGGTCTTTTTCTGCCATCATGTTTCTATGTTACCCAATATTTTTAATATGCAAGAAAGCCTTTGGCAGTAAAAGAAATGCTGTAAAGTTTGTGTTTGACTTCTTAAGTATGGCATAAAATTTGTATTTGCTGATATAGTCAGTTGATATCTACAAAGCTTATGTCCAAAGGAAGGAAGCCTTTGATCTTTCATATCAATAGAGCATGTTTGAGCAGGGTGAATTGTAAAGTTAAGAGGTTGTTGGCAGACTGTAAAAGGAGGAATGTTAATGCTAGGAATGCAGAGAGGGGTAGTTTAGTGAGGCACAAGAAAAATATTGATGGTATTCTGCTCAGATCTGATTTTTACCTTGCTTTTTCTTTATCTCACCTGTATGTGCACAAATTTCTTCACATCTTGTTATTCTGTTACACTGTCAGACAGATGCATGGGAAAATAACAGCCTCACTGTTGCCAGAATCCTCTGGGAATGGCTGTAATCACATAAAAAACAGAAACATAGAAAATGATGGCAGAAAAATAAAGGACTATATTGCTCATCAAGTCTGCCCATATAACAGCCCAGTCTTTACAAGACGTTTTCTCCCTCAAAGATCCTCAGTGCTTGTCCCAAGCTTTCTTGAGTTCTGATACTGTCCTCATCTCCACCATCTCAACTTGGAGGCTGTTCCACACATCCACAACCCTTTCTGTTCCAAATATTTTCTATGATTACTTCTGAGCCTGGCCCTTTTCACCCTCATCCTATGACCCCTCATTCTGAAGCCTCCTTTACATTAAAAAAGGTATGACTATCATATCTATCTACTCTGGAGGCATTTAAATCTCTACTCTTTCTATCTCCCCTCTAGGTTATCATGTTTAAATCTTAAGACTATCCCCATATGCTTTTTGATGAGGATTGCCAACCATTTTAGTAGCTGCCATCTAGCCCAACTCCATCCAGTTTATATTCTTTTGACCACAATTCTCCAAATGAAGTGCTACTGGAGGTTTATACAGAGGCATTATAACTTCTTGCTTTTTATTTAGCAATGCTTATACACTGCTTTTCACCAGGTCAAAGCTGTTTATATTTAGGTATGGTATATATTTCCATTGTTCCTGAAGGGCTCATAATCTATGTTTTGCACTTCTGGCAAATGAATATTAACTGGCTTGCCCAAGGCCACAAGGGGTGGCTGTGGGACTAGAAACCCCAGTCCTCCCAGCCCAGGATGCCTACAGCATCTTGCCCCAACCACTAGGCTACTCCTGCTTTTTTGTAGCAGCATGACCCAAAGTAGATCATCAGGCCTTTCTTCCTAGACAATGGAGGGTTAAAACAACTGGCCCAATGAATCAACCCTTGCTCTTTTGATTGCCAAGCCAGTGTTCTAACCACTAGCCTACCCCTCCACCCCTTTCAGGTCAGGACTTTCAGGGACTAACCTCTCAGAATTACACTGAGCTCTCTTTCAGAGCTTCCATATGTTTTCTTAAATCCCTCTGACAGTAATAGTCTAAAACCTATGACGAGCTGCATATAAAGTGCTTGCATTGTATATAAATAGCTTGTACATGCTCATTGCTATTGCCGTGTCATAGTTACTGTTATTTCTAAATACTCACCAGGCCAAACCAATTTTTATTTAACACTGCTGCTTTCTTTGCATTGCTCTGTAGAATGCATATCTAGCTTACAAAAATAAGGTCAGGTTTGCTGAAATGGAAATCTGCATTGGGACACTATCTGCTGCTGCTGCTTATTCAGTCTTACTCAGACTTTTGGCAGGATATTTTTTTATAACCTTTTATAATAAAGATCTGAATTATTTAGGATAATCCTATGTCACATGAGTGACATTTGCTTACCAAAAGGCAAAAGACAAAAATTCCTCTGCCATATATAGGATATGTAACATATTAACATGTTGAGGAAGCTTAACAGTATAGAGTTTCTCTTCAAAAAGGTGCTTGCTGAGCCCAGGATCCTGCAAGCACTGCATCATTATAAACATTTCTCCCCCAGGAGGCAATTTTTAATGGGTTTCTCTGTGGGTAAACAGGTTTTATCCTTGGAAAAGGCCCCTTTAAAAATTGCCATGCCCCACCTCAGGGGAGATTTCTCCAAATGGGTTAGTTTTGCACATACGATGACTGTCATGAACCTCACTCTTAAGCCAGAGTATGTGGAGCATGCAGGGGCGGCCCAAGGGGGGTGTGGGGCCATGTGGGGAGACTCGGTGTGGGGCCTCATTTGCATAAGGTACCTCATTTGCATAAATATTTGCATAATGTTACCATACATTAACTTTTAGTAAACATGCCTCTTAATGAGTGTATGGATAAAGAAAGACTAAAAGATTTCTACATTACTATAATCCAGTACCAACCGCCAGGCACATTAGGAACTACTACAAACACTGCCCATTTAGAACCCATAGCAAACCCGCCGTATCCTAACAGCACTACCAGGACTCACAAAGCACCATACCCTACCTATCAAAAGGCAACACTGCAAATATTAAACCAATACATTTCAGAGAACAACAATACATGACCTACTGGGGAAAGAGAACAAGTGGCAATGTCAAATAGGAATTATATAAACAGAATACCTCAGCTCAGTTACACATGCAGAACATAGACCATCACCAAACAAGGAATCACAATTTAGAAACAGGGAGACAATAATTAAACTGGGAACCCCAAAAGCCAAACTTGGAATGTACAACACTGTAGAAATAAAACTATAAATTAATTTCCTCTTGTACTAAAGCGCAGATGTTAATGATGCACATTTCCCAGAGCTGACATATTCCAGTTAATAAATTCAAAATAAAGAGATATATTTCTACCTTTTGTGCATTTTTTCAGTTGCAATTGTTCCAGCCACTTTCTTCTAGTTTCTTTGTGTCTTCTGCTAACTTTCCATCTGCTGTCCATTTGTCCTTTCTTCTCTCTTCTAGTTTTTTTTCCACTCTCTCTCTACATCTGCTTTAACATACTAATCTTTCTCCTTTTGCTCTTTCCTCATTCCTATTTCATCCACTCAAATTTTACCCCTCCATCCTCAATCCCCACTTACTCTCCCAATATCCGGCCAATTGTAGATTTGTCTTCCCTCCCACACAAAATATTTTTCCCTCTCCATTTCACTCTCCCAGCTCCATCCCATTCTAATCCTCCCCCAACATCAGCTCCCTTCTAGTTCCAGCCCCACCCAGCATCTGCTCCCTTCTAGTCCCTGCATCAGCCCATTTCCAGTCCTAGCCCCCATAAGCCCATTTCCAATCCTATCTTAGCCCCACCATCAGCCCATTTCCAGTCCTAGCTCCCCCATCCATTTCCAGTCCTATCCGAGTCCCTCCATCAGCTCATTTCCAATCCCAGCCCCCATCAGCTCATTTCTAGTCCTTTCCTAGCCCCACCATCAGCCCATGTCAAATCCTAGCTCCCCTCCACTCAGCCCATTTCCAATCCAAACCCCCCCATGAGCCTACTTCCAGTTCTAGCTCCTCCATGAGTCCATTTCAATTCAAGCCCCCACCACAGCCCATTTCCAACCTTAGCACCCCCCAACAGCTCATTTCCAGTCCTATCCTAGCCGCTCCATCAGCCCATTTCCTGTCCTAGCCCCCCCACACTCATCCCATTTCCAGTCCTAGCTCCCTCCCCTCACAGCCCATTTCCATTCCAAGCCCCCTCCCCATCAGCTATTTGCAGTTCAAGCCCCCTTCCACTCAGACCATTTCCATTCCAAGCCCCTGTCCCCATCAGCTATTTGCAGTTCAAGCCCCCCTTCCACTCAGACCATTTCCAGTCCTAGCAACCCCGCCATCCCATTACCAGTCATAGCCCCCCCATAGCCCATTACCAGTCCTAACCCCCCATCAGCCCATTTTCAGTCTTACCCCCCCCACAGCCTATTACCAGTCTTAATCCCTCCACAGCCCATTACCAGTCTTAACCCCCCATCACCCCATTTTCAGTCTTACCAGTCCTAACCCCCCATCACCCCATTTTCAGTCTTACCTCCACAGTCCATTACCAGTCCTAACCCCCCCATCAGCCCATTACCAGTCCTAACATCCCCATCAGCCCATTTCCAGTCATCCCCCTCCACCATAGCCCATTACCAGTCATAACCCCCATCAGCCCACTTACAGTCCTAACCCCACCATCAGCCCATTACCAGTCCTAGCCCCCCCATAGCCCATTACCAGTCATAATCCCCCCATCAGCCCACTTGTAGTCTTAGCCCCCCCACGGCCCCATTACCTGTCATAACTCCCCATCAGCCCACTTCCAGTCCTAACCCCCCATCAGCCCATTTCCAGTTCTAACCCCCCATAGCCCATTACCAGTCCTAACCCCCCATCAGCCCATTTCTAGTCTTAGCCCCCCATAGCCCATTACCAGTCCTAACCCCCCGCCCATCAGCCCAGCTAGGTTAAAAAAAACACAAACCGGCTGCTGCTGCCGCTGCGCCGTGGCAGCAGCAGAATCGAGCATCCTGTGGGGCCCCCCCTGAGCTGCAGAGTCTTCCATGTGGCCTCAGCGCGGGCTTTTCAGAGCCACGCGAAGGGAGAGTTTCCCTTTCTTGCGGTTCTGTTAATCCCGCCGCGGGGCTGATGGGAAATCCCATGGCAGGATTAACAGAGCCGTGAGAGGAGAAGCTCTCTTTCTTCACGCGGCTCTGACAGCCGACGCTGAGGCCTCATGGAGGACTCTGCAGGGCGGGGGGGCCCGCGGGATGCTTGATTCTGCCACTGCCACGGCGGCAGCGGCAGTGGCAGCAGCAGCCGGTTTGTGTTTTTTTAACCTAGTTGGGCTGATGCAAGATGTTTTTTGCGTGGGGCCCCCTGAAACGCGGGGCCCTGTGCAAAAAACATTCTTGTTCAATGGACGGGCCGGCCCTGGGAGCATGATCTCTCAAATGACTGCTAATGCTCACCATAGTATATGAATCATGCCAAAGAGAGCCTCCTTTTGGAGTTCATAAGATGTATAGGCAATTTATCAACATGTGCTTGAAAATTCCTCTTAACATGGCCGGTGCAACCCTAAGTAGGCCCCTCCATCCTACGACCCGCTGCACCACTGCACCACCCCATCACAATCGCTGCCTCTGCTGCCCTTCTTGTGGGCCTACAGTGGCAGCAATGGTTCAGTAACTACAACACAGAGCTTGTCTCAGCTTGCCAGTGCTGTGTCACGGTTTCTTCATCAGAGGGAGGCAGAAGATACAGAGAATAGAGAGTAGAAACCATGATGCAGTCGGCGAGTTGAGGTTATTGTGTCATCGTGGTTTCTGAATCATTGCCGCTGCTGAATCCCCCAAGAAGGGGCATCAGCAGCAATGGGCACCCCCAGGGCACCCCCAGAGGGCCAGTATTCTAGGTGACTGCCTGTAGCACCCAAAACGATGGGAACATTTTCTGTATCCTTCTGCCACATTTTCTTTGTCTCTGATCTTCTCTTTCTCTATTTGATGCATGGAATAATCACTTGGCACTGAAACTTCTGTTTCAGTACAGTTTTCATGTTCTTCTCATTTACCACAATGATATTCTGGCATCCAGCTTTTGTCACTATCATTAAAATCATCAGTAATACCTGAAGATTGGAGAATTGCCAATGTAATGCCAATTTTTAAAAAGGGTTCCAGGGGTGATCTGGGGAACTACAGACGGGTGAGCCTGACATCAGTACCAGGAAAAATGGTTGAAACCATTATAAAGTATAAAATTACTGTAGATAGTCATGGTTTAATGAGAGATGGCCAGCATGGCTTTAGAAAGGGAAGTCTTGTCTTACTAATCTGTTATATTTTTTTGAAGGTGTAAATAAACATGTAGACAAAGGTGGGTCAGTTGATGTAGTGTATCTGAATTTTCAGAAAGCCTTTGACTGTCCCTCATGAGAAACTCTTGATGAAACTAAAAAGTTATGGGATAGGAGGCAGTGTACTATTGTGGATTAGGAACTGTTTAAAATTTATTTATTTATTTACATTCTCTTATATACTGCGCTATTCTGCATCAGTGCGGTTTACATTGAACAAACTGAAATTACATTGAACAGGGCATTATAACTTGGAGATAACTATTTTACAGGGAACATGGGCTATGGAGGGTTAAGTGGCTTGCCCAAGACCACAAGGAGCACCTGTGGGGCTAGAAACCCCAGTCCTTCTGGCCCAAGGTTGCTGTCCTCTAGTGGGATTTGACCCCCTGACCTTCTGGCCTGAAGTACCTTGCCCCAACCACTAGGCCACTCCTCCACTCCAGACAGACAGAGATATGATAGAGGTCTATAAATTAATGAATGGAGTAGAACGGGTAAACGTAGATCGATTGTTTACACCATCAAAATAAGAAAGTCTAGGTGACATGAAATGAAGCTACAATGTATCCTATTTAAGACTAATAAAAGACAGAAAGCAGAAGGTAGGGCTAAATGGGCAATTTTCCCAATGGAGAAAGGTGAATAGTGGAGTACCCAAGGGATATGTGCTGGGTCCACTGCTTTTGAATATATTCATAAATGACCTGGAAATGGGAATAATGAGCGAGGTAATCAAACTTGCAGATGACGCAAAATTATTCAAAGTTGTTAAAACCCAAGAGGATTCTGAAAAATTGCAAGGAGACTTTAATAAATTGGAAGACTGGGCATCCAAATAACAGATGAAATGGACAAATGCAAAGTTATGCACCTAGGAAAGAACAACCCAAACTATAGTTACATGATGCAAGGTTCTACATTAGGAACCACCACTCAGGAAAAAGATTTAGGCATCATCATAGATAACAAGTTGAAACCCTTCACCCAGTGTGCAGCAGCGGCCATGAAAGCAAATAGAATGCTAGGAATCATAAGAAAAGGAATGGAGAATAAAACAAAGGCTATTATAATGCCTCCATATTGTTCCATGGTGCGAATGCCCCTTGAATATTATGTGCAATTCTGGTCGCCGTATCTTAAAAAGGATATGGCATTATTAGAAAAAGTATAGAGAAGAGCCACCAAGATGGTAAAGGGGATGGAAGGATACCCCTATGGGGAGAGGCTAAAAAGGTTAGGGCTCTTCAATCTGGAAAAGAGTTTGCTGAAGGGAGATATGATAGAGGTCTATAAATTAATGAATGGAGTAGAACGGGTAAACGTAGATCGATTGTTTACACCATCAAAAGAAGAAAGTCTAGGTGACATGAAATGAAGCTACAATGTATCCTATTTAAGACTAATAAGAGAAAATATTTTTTCACTCAACACGTAATCAAACTCTAGAATTCATTCGCGGAGGATGTAGTAAAAGCCGTTAGTGTAGTTGGGTTTAAAAAAGGCTTGGACAAGTTCCTGGTGGAAAGGTCCATAAACCATTATTAAAGGGGACCCGAGAAATCCACTGCTTGTCCCAACACAAGCATTATGGAACCTTTGTCTTTTGGGGAAATTGCTAGGTACTTGCGACCTAGATTGGCCACTTTTGGAAACAGGATACTGGGCTTGATGGACCTTGGTCTGACCCAATATAGCATATCTTATATTCTTATGTTCTTAAGTTTTTATACCTTGTAGCGCTATACAAATGATTAGTGGTAGTAGTAGAGTGAGAGAGGTAATGGTAGGGATGGAGTGAGGGTGAAAAATGGCAGGTAGATTGAGGATTGGACAGTAAAAAGGAGTTAAATGAATCCAGAGGTAGTAATATAAATGAAAGAAAGCTGAAAGAAAAAAGATCAATGTCACAGATGGAAATAGGGGAGGAAGTGAAGAAGATAGGAGGGGAGAGCAGTGGTAGATGGACTTGAGACCCTGGAAAGAGAAGATGAAGGAAACCAGCTTGATTAGAAAAATAAAATGGCCAGACAACAGAAGTGGAAAAATAATAGTATTTTTCAATTCAGTGATTGGAATATGTTAGTTTTAGTAATTTTCATGTATATATAAATGTATCTCTGTTTCTCTGATGTTGCACTGCATGTAGAGTTTGGCTTTTGGGGGGGTTTGGGGGTTAATTTTTTTCTCCATATTTCTATTTTTTGCATGTGGTCACTTATTCTGTCCTTGATGAGGATCTAGCTATATTCTAAGCATTGGCTGAGGTCAAGTATTCTGTTAACATGGAGTTTCTATGTAGAAATCTGTAGGAATCCGTGTATTTAGTTTCCCCAGTAAGTATATGGGCCACTGCTATATTTATTGTACTACCTTTTTTCTGGTTAAGCTTATTGTTTGAGTTTTGGAAGTTTGCAGTGTTATAAAATGGTAAATTTGATCTATAGGTCCTGTACTGTGGTTCTCACTTTTTGTTTCTATTGTGTGAGGATCTTGCCTCTTGTTTTTTTGCAGAATATATATTTACATTTAACACTGTGCCTGTCCAGCAGGCAGTGTCGGGAGTCATTTTTTTTCATATTGTAGTGCCAGGCTACATAATTAAACTACTACAATTTTTTGCTGCGAATAAACAGCATTGCCAAGTTTTATTTTTATTTTTTTAAAATTATATAGCCTTGAAACATGTTGCTTTTCCTTTTTCATGGGGCAACCACCTGCCTGACAGGAGCTTTGAGGATCCCCTCCCCCTTTTGGGCACAAGAATGTTGACCAAAAAAACAATCTTTGGAGTAAATCTCTACAGCAGGAGTCAATAGATTCACAAGAGAAAAAAAATCAAGTTAGCATTTTACGTAGAGTTCCAGACCAGATAAACTTTGGGCCAATCAGGAAACAGGAAGGAAGATCACCAACAATAGAGCAGATTGGCTAGAGCTAGCCCCCATGGAAATGTGCTGGTTCTTCTCAAGTTACCTATCTTCTACCACAACAAGACTGACCGTTAGGGAAAAAAAACCTTTTTTTTTTATTTACCTGAAACCTCTAGTAATCTTTCTGCTATGCTTTTTATTTGGGCAGCAGCTACAATTATTCCTTTAGTTAACAAAATCATCCTGAAATGACAATTTATAAAAACAAAATGAAAGTAAACAAAAATGTATTAAAATAAAACAAAAAAACCCTGCAATTGAAACAGGAAACAAAACAAAGCACAATGTTTTTGCTTGCAAGCCACTGCTAAACTCTGTCTGGCAAGAAACATTTGTAGACATTATACAGTGCAGCAGTTTACCTTTTGAAGCAGATTCAGTTCTTATCCCGCCTGCTGAACCTACCAATTAGAATTCTATTGTGTGATGCCAGCGATGATGACAGATTTAGTGATACTGACATCTATCTTCCAGGACCTAAAATAAACCAAATTACAAAATTTGTATCGTATTCGCTAGTACATGAATGTATGTTGAAAGAACAGATAATCTTACCTCTGGGTCATCACACACAAACAAAAAGTCCTTCTGGAATGTAACATAGAACATAACTAACATGGCTTGTGGAATTTTCAACCGATGACCCAAAGATTATACCGTACTTAATGGCATGTGTCAGATTTTTGGCAGTAAGTTGAACAAACCTGGTAAAGATTTCTGAATGAGTCCCATAACTTAAGGCTCTTTTTTTTATTTATTTATACAGATGTTTAAAGATATGTTGCCAAGTTCAAGGAAGCGGAGAAGTAATAATAGCTGGGGATATGCTACAAAAAAAGGACAAAGGCTGTAAAACCCAATGGCCAACTTGTCATAAACTGATTAAACAGTACTTACGAAACAAAACAGCTGTCTGCCCTATTTACTACACGAGAGAGAATTTCAGTCTATCTGAGTTGAGATAAGTATGTGAATGTCTTGAGAGCACAGAAAGAGTTTTATAAAGCATTTTCTGCATATAAAGCATGCTTTGTATGCGAAAAAATGGCTACAATAAAATTGTAGAGGTGACTATGAACAAACAAGCATGCATACCAGCAAGAGCATGTGAAATTTTATGCAGTTCGCTCACAGGAATTCTGGGGTTGTGGTTTGGGCAGAGTAGTGGCAGAGTTGTAAGTGTTTACACACATAGAGCCCAATTCCATAACGTGCACGTCCTGGCAGTGGGCACGCCTAAACAAAAAACGTGCCCCCTTTGAACCTAATTCTGCATCCATGGGTTCGGACATGCCCGCAGATCTGGAATGAGGGAGATAGCCATGTTTGGTGGGCATGTGCAAGCGCTATACAGACTTCTCCGTGACTCGGATGCAGGTAAACGGTCTGCACATCACCGTGCCCAATATATTCTGAAATGTTATATGTGTCCGATGCTGCCTTTCTCCATGTGGCCACGCTCTACTGGTAAAACATAGATTTCCTAAGCTGATGCTAATGCTGACATGTAATATCCATGCAAACAGGACATGAATACTGTTGAAATAGGTATGTGCATGCAAAGGAGACTATGTACACTTGCCTGTTGCATGCCCAGAACAGTACAAGGTTATCCAAATGCACCAAGGCTACTGTAACCAAGGCTTTTGTAAGTGGAATGTAAGATGTTTGTCCTGACTGCAAAACATACATGGCATTTGCAGAACACTTTAGATATTCCTGTGGTGGATATTGCTTCCAATAGTATTTGCAGTGCCAAGTATGGGCCAGAAAAGACCAAAATGGGTCCCTACAGCTACATCTCAATACATATCCCTGTCAATAACAGGGACCCATCAGGATGAGAACATGCAACAGTGAAAACATGAGCAATACAGGCCCATATGCACCATCAACTTTCCTTCCAGATTGTTTATGTTTATTTGTTTATTTCGAATTTGATATACCGCTCAGGCCAGAGGCATTAGAGCGGTTTACAATACAATATCATTAAGAAAATAGGAAAAGAACGCTATTTATATGATAGGACAGAAAAGAGGACAGAGACAGTCAGAAAAGAAAAGGAGAGGGGCAAGGAACAGCGAGTTACCACAGAATAGACCCAGTCCATGACCTCAGATCAACCCACAGCCACAGACACCACGGTCCTACGCCTAAGGGCCACAGAAGCGGCGGTTTTTTATGCCGAAGGTAGGGGCTGCTGACAGACATGCAGGGGAAGCGAGGAGGAGCTCCTGCTCACTCCCTCCGAAGATGGCTGCTCCCGTTCTCTTTGGCATGCCTCAGAAGCGGCGGTTTTTTATGCCGAAGGTAGGGGCTGCTGACAGACATGCAGGGGAAGCGAGGAGGAGCTCCTGCTCACTCCCTCCGAAGATGGCTGCTCCCATTCTCTTTGGCGCGCCTCAGAAGCGGCGGTTTTTTATGCCGAAGGTAGGGGCTGCTGACAGACATGCAGGGGAAGCGAGGAGGAGCTCCTGCTCACTCCCTCCGAAGATGGCTGCTCCCGTTCTCTTTGACGCGCCTCAGAAGCGGCGGTTTTTTATGCCGAAGGTAGGGGCTGCTGACAGACATGCAGGGGAAGCGAGGAGGAGCTCCTGCTCACTCCCTCCGAAGATGGCTGCTCCCGTTCTCTTGTGTACAATGATGTGTACAATGTTCGAGCCTCTGATGCTGCATTTTGATATGTATTCGTGCTGTGTGCATTGCAGTCTACCCTCACTCTGAGGGTCTCCCACTATAGACAGGGACATGCCCTGCTATGTTGTGCAGAGCAGCTTGTCAGGATATACTGCCCATTCACACTGGCACCTGGCGATGCTGCAGTCAGTCCTACGGTCCAGCTACTGTCCAGGCATACATGTCCCCTCAGATTTGTGGATCAGCACACCAGGGCCTCTCCTGCAGCCCTCATACATCCAATACACGCACACACACACACACACACACTCTTGCTTGCAGTCACAGATAACATACCTCTGTCACGACCATGCCCTGCACCTATAAACAACTGCTGCTATCTGATCTGTATTTCCCAGCCAAACACATACCATTCAGGTGTTTTAAGCAGCAGACATAGCATGGAAAATAAGATCCCAGATGTTGAGGCTTTAATGGAAGAGGCTGACTTGGATTTAGTGGCAGTTACGGAGACATGGTTCACAAAAAACCATGACTGGGATGTAATTATACCGGGCTACACTTTATTCCAAAAGGACAGGGTAAGAAGAAGGGGAAGTGGTGTAACACTGTATGTTAAAAATAATATTAAAGCTATAGAATTGCAGGACTTAAAAGGAAGAGAGGAGGCACCGTGGGTTAAACTAGAAAGAGGGAAAGGGAAATCCATTTGCATTGGAGTCATATACCGATCCTCCTTACAGGGTGTAGAACTGGACAAGATTTAATAGAAGACATACATAGTATTGCTACTGATAGGTGATTTCAATATGCCAGATGTGGATTGGCACATCCCTGCTGTGGTGTCATCTAGAAGTAAGGAGATTCTGGATTCTCTACAGGGAGAACTATTCAGGCAATTGGTAACAGAACCCACACAGGAAGGGGTCATACTGGACTTAGTGCTTACCAATGGGGAAAGTGTTTCTGATGTTACAGTGGGAGATCAACTCGCACCCAGTGATCACCAGATGGTATGGTTCAGTATTAGGACTAGGGCTGATAAAATCCATTCAAAAGCGAGAGTCTTAGACTTTAGGAAAACTAACTTTGCAAAGATGGGATAATACCTCAGAGAGTCATTAACAGGATCGGAACAGCTAGGGGATGTAGAAAAACAGTGGGCAAAACTGAAAGGGAATAATTTAAAGACAACAAACCTTTTTGTTAGAAAGGTAAATAAATGTAAAAGGAAAAGGAGGTTGCTATGGTTCTCAAAAGAAGTTGCTGAGAAGGTGAAAAAAAAGTGGGCGGCCTTCATGAAATACAAGAGATCACAGAGAGAGGAAGACAGGCATCTATATTTGGAGAAACAGAGAAACTAGCAAAGTATTCAGGAAAGCAAAGGTACAAAAAGAAGAAGAAATAGCCAATGCAATAAAATGCAGGGATAAGACATTTTTCAGATATGTTAGTGAGAAGAGGAAGGGCAAAAGTGGTATTGTCAGACCCAAGCGTGAAAGGGATGAATATGTAGAAGCTGATGAGGATAAAGCGGAATTGCTTAACAAATATTTCTGTTCTGTGTTCACAGATGGAGCAGGACCTCAGAAAACACCCACAAATAGCAATAGAAGTGACAGGAATCTTGAATGGTTTTCAGAAGACTGTGTTCAAGAGTAACTAGCTAAATTAAAGTAGACAAAGCCATGGGTCCAGATGGGATACATCCAAGAATACTGAGGGAACTTTGGGACGTTCTAGCAGCTCCACTGTCTGACCTTTTCAATGCCTCTTTGGAGTCAGGAGTAGTGCCACAGGACTGCAGAAAGGCACATGTGGTCCCTTTACACAAAAGCGGACATAAGAATGACATTGAGAACTACAGGTCGGTAGTCTAATCTCTCTGGTTAGTAAATTATTGGAAAGGCTACTAAAAGAGAGAAAATTTGAGGTTTCTGGAGTCCAGTGGATTGCAGGATCCAAGGCAGCATGGATTCACCAGAGGCAGGTCTTGTCAGACAAATCTGATAGATTCCTTTGACTGGGTGGCCAGGTTGCTGGACCAAGGGAGAACCTTAGATGTGGCATATTTAGATTTCAGTAAAGTCTTTGACACCGTTACACACAGGTGACTTATAAACAAACTAAGCATCCTAGGGATGGACCCTAAAGTTACTGCTTGGGTTAGAGTGGGAGGCAACAAAGGATACAGGTAAATGGAGCTCACTCTAAGGAGAAGGAGGTTACCAATGGTGTGCCACAGGAATCTGTCCTTGGTCCGATTCTGTTTAAAATCTTTGTTAGTGATATTGCGGAAGGACTGTCGAGTAAGGTTTGTTTGCAGATGATACCAAAATCTGCAATAGAGTAGACACACAGGAAGGAGTTGACAACATGAGGAGGGATTTAGCTAAACTTGAAGAATGTTCTAGAATATGACAGCTGAAATTTAATGCTAAGAAATGCAGTGTTATGCATTTAGGCTGAAAAAATCCAAAGGAGCTGTACAGTGTAGGGGGTGAGGTACTTCTCTAGACAAAAGAAGACCGGGATCTGTGCATAATTGTGTCTGGTGATCTTAAAGTAGCTAAACCGGTAGAAAAGGCAACTGCGAAAGCCAGAAGGACACTTGGGTATATAGGAAGAGGGATGGCCAGCAGAAAAAAGGAGGTGATAATTCCTTTGTATAAGTCTCTGGTGCGACCTCATTTGGAGTATCGTGTGCAATTCTGGAGACCACAACTTCAGAAGGATACAGGCAGGTTGGAGTTGGTGCAGCGGTCTTCATTATGAAGCATATGAGGACAGACTTAAAGATCTTAATATGTATACTTTAGAGGAAAGGAGTGATAGGGGAGATATCATAGAGACATTTAAATACCTCTGTGGCATAAATGCACAGGATGATCTCTTTCAATTGATGGCAAGTTCTGCTACAAGGGGACATAGGATGAGAGTGAAAGTGGTTAGACTCAGGAGTAATATACGTAAATATTTCTTTATGGAAAGAGTGGTAGATGCATAGAATAGTCTCCCAGTGGAGGTGGTTGACACGAGGACAGTGTCTGAATTCAAAAAAGCATGGGTCAAACACAGAGGATCTCTAAAGATAAAAAGGGGACTATTGTAGTTGATATGGAAGGGAAGATGAGATAGGCCATGTGGTCTTTTTCTGCCATCATGTTTCTATGTTTCATCCCTACTGTTAGGTTCCCCAAGGACTTTGTTGGGGAGGTCTTGCATAGGCCCTTTGGCACATATGTTTATGTTTATGTTTATTTCATTTGCTTGACCACCCTTCAATAATAGTCAGAGCGGTTTACAATACAAAAATATCACACAGTAAGGCACAAGGCCGGAAAGTTGAAAGGAAATTGCAACATCTTGATAGGATAGAAAAAGATGAGCTAGAAGAGGATAGACAAGGGAAAAGGTTAGGGAGAGAGGGCGGGAAGGTTAAAGGCCAGGGAAAAGAGGTGGGTCTTTAATTCAGATTTGAAGGTGGAATGATTAGGTTCTAAGCGGAGAGTAGTGGGCATACAGCACATGCCAGAATAATTTATTTATTTATTTGTACTTATTTACCACCTTTCGTGAATCAAAGCGGTTTACAATGAACTGAAAGAAAAGATAAGAAAAGTACATTTAACAAAATAATGTCTATGGCAGTGCTGTACATTTCTGTCAGGGTGTATCTTACTGCTACTTTACTTTAGAAATGTCCCTCGCCTGTGCATTCTATTCATTACCACTGCATCTTTTGCTCCCCCAGACAGCAGATGCACCAGATCAATACAGATATGTCATAATCATTCATCTCTATGGGATGCATTGGAGTTCAGAGCAGGATTTTTTCTAAGTCCAGTCCTTATTCCATGTTTCAGCAGGTATAACATGGACATATGGGTGAAATGTTGGGGATGTACATGGGCCTTTTCTGAATATGCAGTGTACGCCTCCACGCCTGACCATACCCCTGTTCCACCCCCTCCCGCCCACATTCTGAGATGCCCATTTTAGTGCCATGTACGTGCAGGGCCGCCTACAAAGCGTCAGTCCCACTTGTACACAGGGCTTATTCATGTTTCAGAATGACCTCCATAGTGAATAATTTGATGAAATCATTTCATCCCCTATGTGGCTATATATGCACATAAAATGGGTTTTATAAAATTAGCACAAAAGTAGGAACGAAGTGAAAAAAGAGTAACTCAAGGAGTAAATAATATATGGGTACGTTTATTATCTTCTCCATTGCTCCACCCTACACAGCCGTGTTTCGGTGTGCACCTTCATCTGGGGTATAGACTGGTGATAAAGTTCCTGAGTGGGATCACACCAGTGCCTAGTTCTGGATCTCACAACGGTATACTGATATGGCCCTGTCATTGAATATCCGAGTTCAGTGCCCAGAGGCAACAGCTAGCCACTGTAATCACACTAGCCACCGCTGCTGAATATCGGGCCCTAAATAGGATATTCTTTAACGTTTTCTACTACCTAAGACAATATAAAAATAATGCACTGCACTCTAAATAAATTATTTCTTTCTTTATTTCAGCTTTCTAGATGCATGATATCTCCGCTGAAAATTGGCCCATGTCCATGCAATCACATGTCATGGGTTCTTAGTCTGGCTGTGTCTGGAAACTGAATCATTGATTTCTTGTAGCTTCATGGTGCTCTCCCTAAAAATTTGAGATTAAAACTAATCAGAATGGAACTACTAGGAAGCACAAATAAATCTGGTTCAGGACTACTAGGATATGTCTTTAATGGATATTGCACTTGACCTACAGATTTGGAACATGTTTGTGGTTCCAACACAAACTGCAGACAGCAATTAGTAGCCACAGGACAGGCACCAGCTGTTCTTCTTGCCAAATCCTAAATGTTGACAGGATATCAGTTTGTGCAGCCAGGTTTGCAGCCCCTGGAGGTCTGCTGTCCAGTTGTGCACACATTAAAAGGATAGAAGAAATATTGGCCAGGAGCCCAGCATAGGCAATGGTTGAGTACTAGGGGATGAACCCTTGCTGGACTAGTCCTGAAGAAGGAGGCAGGCCAGCAATAAGCATAGAATACTGAACAAATCAGCGAACAGAATGGAAGTGAAGAGATATATGAATCGGAATTAGAAGGCAGTCAGTAAATTAATTCTTTCTCTAAAACTGTTTTCAGGATAATCTCACAGAAAATAATCAGGATTTCTAGATGTCAGGAATTCTGGATGTGTGTTTACATAGGGGCTGATATTCAGAAGGACAATATCTGCTAAAAATAGTGGGCAAACTTTAGCTCAAGAAAATGGCTAAGTCGTACTGAATATGCTGTCCTGTCAGTTAACTTAGGACAACTATTTATGCTGTGCTACATAACTACGGAAAGTTAATCATATATGGGTAAATTTTATAAGAGGATGACTACATGGAAAATCCAAAAAGGCACCTGTTTTAGGCCTACTTTATAAATACAATATAGGCGCCTATGGGGCATGTTTACTAAGCTGGGCTAATGCTTTGCATGCGATATTTGTAACTAGGTTCCACTGAATAACATGAGAGTTAGAGGGCTTGTTTACTAAAGCCATGCAGTATCTGTTTTAGGTGTGCACAGCCTTCTCCCAGCAAATACCACACTGAAAATGCTGAGAACATGGTCTGACAGCAGCCTAGAAGCAACTAACACCACCTATTGAACTGGTGTTAGTTACACTCATGCAGTCTGCAAACCCGACAGTTGTGCACTGTTGAAGCGTGCAGTAACTGCGCAGTGCAAACACACCTACTCCCCACTCTTGTCCCACCCACCCACACAGCTAACACGCATTCTGCAGATAGAACAGAAAATTGCTGCATTATCTTCATTTGCCCCACATTAGCTATTAACGTGGTGTGATTGGCAAACAATATCTGCCACTTTAACAGTTAACACAGTTTAGTAAACATGCCCCCTAGTTAAAAATAGCATGTGCTGGATGCCTTTCATCAGCCTCATGTTTCGCTGCTGCCAATGACTTCAGGAGAGGTGTTAACCCCGGCAGGAAGGACACCGGAGCAGGAAGACTCAGCATTCTCTTCGGGGATAGACCTCATCCCTCCTCACCCCACAATGCAGTGTCCTCTGAAGGTGTCTGATTCTGCTGGGATTCCAAAGAGCCTGGGTCCAGCTAATGCTCCTGTGGTTGGTGTACTGGCTGGTTCTTGGGAGAAGCCTCCAGGAAGTGACACACAGAGCATAGAGTCCCTGCAGGAACAGCGTGTCAGCAGTCTCCTTTCAGACTCAGTGTGCCTCTGAGGGATTGAGGAGTCAGTGTCTGAGCAGGCAAAATGGCAGAGCCATAGAGTGTTACTGCTGGGATATCTATTGATTCTTTTCTTCCACATCCCGACCAGATTACATTCAAGGCCATTTGGAGTGCTATTAGACAGCTTGGAGAGGCTCTTTTGTCGCAAATCCATTTGCTGACTACTCATTTTCAAGCTACCCAGGCTCAATGCTCCAGAACACGATGGAGATTTCAAAACTGCATGAAGTTTCAGTCAGAGTTGAACTGTGCTGAAGCTGTGGTGAAAGATTCTACACATCTTAAGGCTAGACTTGAACATTTGGAGAATGTTTTGAGAATGGTGAACCTACCTTTAATTAATTTCCCGAAGTCTCAATTTACTTCTCCCAAGGACATGCTTAAAAGTTACCTGGTGGAGGTATTAGGTGTTCCGCCTGAAACTCATCCACCGATAAGGTGTACTATCTACCCCAAGATAAGAAGGCTCCTTCTTTAGTGGATGGGCCAGGTTCACAACAATTTGAGGAACATAATATCTACATGTTGCTCCTGCTATCTGTTTGGTCCAGTTTGGTCCAGTTGGACAGAGACTGGTTCTTAAGGATGTTCTTTAGGAAAAGGAATGTTCGGTTTTGGGATCTTTTGGTTAGGGCATTTCCTGATCTGGCTTGAGAGACCCAGTAACATAGGAAGGAGTTTCTCCTCCTCCACCCCAGGGTCTCTCAGATGGACACTATATTTTTTCTTAAATATCCCTGCAAAGTTTAGTTAAATGTTTAGTTATGTATTCATCTAATTCTTATGTTTTTGTATATTCCTCTCAGCTTCTGTCTTTTCTTAATGTTCACCCAGTCCCTAAACCCCCTAGTGTGGAGCTTGCTGCCACCATAGTATGATTAGTTGACTGTTATGATGCTGCTTGTTTCCTACATGTTTGGTATATTATGGGGTTTGTTTACAAAGCACCTATAAACTGCATAAACCCCAGCGACCCCAGTATTCAGCAGCACTATCCAGTTAATGCTGCGGAATATCCCCATAGGCTGCAGGAAAGGCACCTGGTTAATTTTGGGGAAGTCTGTAGGCAGAGCTGTGGCCTTCCAACAGCAGTCCAGTTAGTGGTGATATTCAGTTGCCAATTGGATAGTTAAACTGCATAAAGTTAGGACAAGCCAATAGATGTCCTAACTTTATGTGGTTTTGCTATCTGGTTTATGAGTGAATATCGCCACTAACTGAATAGCAAACCTCTGACCAGTGAAACTAGATATTTGATATTCAGTGCTGTATCCTGGATAGGCTCCGGTGCTGATTATCTGGTTGTAATTAAAGTGGCAGCAGCCAGGCACTTTAAATGCACTGATTGCCACCACTATATATCAACTCAAATGAGTATAAAGTGTCACAGGTATTCAGACCATGAAATCACTATGGGCCCGATCCACGAAGCCTATGTTGCCTCACAGCCCCGCTGCACATACAGAGCCGCTGTGTGTTGTGCAGGCAATTGGGATGGCAGAGGGGTGGAGAGTGGGTGGAGCATGAGCGAGATCAACCCCTGGATGTTCAGGGCCGAATCCAGTGACAGCCTTGTACATCCAGGGATCACCGAGGGGACGCCCTGCTTATTCCACCTCCAAGGTACAGAGTATTGCTGGAGGAAATCCTGGATGGAAAATAACTTTATTTACTTTCATAGATCTTCAATTATCCTTTTAAAGGACCTATTTACTAAATTGTGATAATGCAGCAATATACTGTACATTAAACATTAAGGCCCTCATTCTAGAACACGAATAAGAGCTGCCCACGTGCAGTGTGGATGTGTAAGTGGCGAATGCATTCCCCATCATATTCTGCAACACCGCTGACATGCACGTCCTGGATATTAGCAAGGGGAGTTAAGAACATGGGTTGGAGAGGGTGGAACAGAGATGTGATCAGCCGCCGCTACATAGAAAGCTTATTCCCGAACGGGCTATGTCCGTATGAGATGTAATCCAGAAACGTCTACATTATATCTGCTGAAACCAGGTATAAAGGTCTGACTTAGAAAGAATTCAGCTCTGGCCCTCAATGTGTCCCTTAGAAGTGAATGGATGTGACAGGTCGGGTCTGAAGTGGTACCACCGCAGACAGGACAAATACAAGATGCATGCAGAAGGTACAGGGACCAGAATTGAGTGATTTTTGTCGGGCAAAGAAACATAACTAAACAGATGTGCAGCGTCTCAACCAAGAATACCAGTATCCAATCATGCCATACACCTACGTGCTGTATGTGCCAAAGGAGACAATCCATGGGATGCCAACAAAACTAGGCACATAGGTGGGACTGAAGAATCAGGGAGAGTATGGATGTGAACAAAGAAAGAATACTTTTTGGGATAAGAACGAGAGAGCAGATATGTAGCCCAGGTACCCTATGTGCGTATGTACAGATATGTACAGGTACCAGGCAGCCCCCTGCGGAATCATGTTGCTTGTGCAGAAAGTGAGAAGGGATGTGGGTGTGGTCTGAGGGGTGCAAGGGGGGGGAGGATCTGGTTTGGGCAGCAGGAGGGCAGGTGGGAAAGGAAGGCCTGGCCAGTACCTGGACCGTATGTATGAGCACAGTGTTACCAGGTGTCAGTGTGATGAGGTAGGCAAAGCCAGAGAGGACTCACCACAGTCAAATGTCCAAAGATAAGGGCGGCAAAGATAAGGGCCCCCCCATAATAGGGGCACATAACATTGCAGACAGCACTAATGCATGGCCATGATGCGCAGTGTGCTGTTGAACAGGTAGTAGTGAGGATAAGTATCCACCTGAATCTACTGAAGGTGGGTCTGTACAGATGATCACGGTGGAAATCACCAAGACTGCCCCAGAATGTGTCATACCATGTGATGGTAGTTATGTCCCGACATACATGTTGAAATTTGAAATTGGTAACAGGTGTGTGCTGGGCCTAGACATTGCCCCACAGGGCATGAGGGGGACTGAGACATGGGCAGACTGATACAGCTGCAATAGCACAGTGTTAGTAATGTCCACAGTGCATCAGCAAACTGCTGGCTTTGATGGCTAGCTTAGGAGATGCACGTTCTATCCAAGGGGTGTGGAATCAGCAGGTACAGCGTGGGAATGTGCAGGATCAGAAACATCTAACGTCCTAGAATAGGGTATGCATGTGGATGTCCCAAACTATTTCCCATGTCTGAGGGCTGGGGCAGCTGAAGAGCACCTGCATGAGCCCAGCAGAACATAGAAACATAGAAATATGACGACAGAAAAAGACCACATGGCCTATCTAGTCTGTCCTTCCATATCAATAACTACAACAGTCCCCTTTTTTCCTTTAGAGATCCTCTGTGTTTGTCCCATGCTTCTTTGAATTCAGATACTGTCCTCATCTCTACCACCTCCATTGAGAGACTATTCCATGGATCCACCAATCTTTCCGTAAAGAAATATTTCTGCATATCACTCCTGAATCTATCCCCCTTCACCATCATCCCATGTCCCCTCATAGCAGAACTTGCTTTCAATTGAAAGAGGCTCTCCCCTGAACATTTATGCCACGAAGGTATTTAAACATCTTAATCATATCACCTCTATCCCGCCTTTCCTCTAAGGTGTACATATTAAGATCCTTAAGTCTGTCCTCATATGCTTTATAATGAAGAACACTAATCATTTTAGTAGCCACGCTCTGTACTGACTCCATCCTGTTTATATACTTTTGAAGGTGCGATCTCCAGAATTGCACACTATACTCCAAATGAGGTTGCACCAAAGACTTATACAGAAGCTCTATCACCTCCTTTTTTCTGCTAGCCATTCCTCTCTATATGCATCCAAGCATCCTTCTAGTTTTTGCCGTCACCTTTTCTACCTGTTTAGCTACTTTAAGCTACTTTAGCTATTTAGCTACTTTAAGATCATCAGACACAACCATGACTAGGTCCCGCTCTTCTTTAGTGGACAAAAGTACTTCACCCCCTATACTATATTGCTCCCTTGGATTGCTGCAGCCCAAATGCATGACCTTACATTTTTTAACATTAAATCCCAGCTGCCAAATTCTAGACCATTCTTCAAGCTTAGCTAGATCCCTCCTCATGTTATCTACACCTTCCTGGGTGTCTACTCTACTGCAGATTTTGGTATCATCTGCAAAGAGGCAAACCTTACCCGACAGCCCTTCCGCTATATCACTAACAAAGATGTTAAAAAGAATCGGACCAAGGACAGATCCCTGGGGCACACCACTGGTAACATCCTTTTCCTCCACTTACCTGTACACTTTGTCGCCTCCCACCCAACCAATTTCTAACCCAAGCAGTAACTTTAGGGTCCATCCCTAGGGTGCTCAGTTTGTTAATAAGTCGCCTGTGAGGAACAGTGTCAAAGGCATTACTGACATCTAAATACACCACATCTAGGGCTCTCCCTCGGTCCAACATCCTGGTCACCCAGTCAAAGAAATCAATCATATTTGTCTGACAAGACCTGCTTCTGGTGAATCCATGCTGCCTCGGATCCTGTAATCCGCTGGACTCCAGAAACGTCACTATTTTCTCTTTCAGCAGTACTTCCAATTTACTCACCACCGAAGTTAAACTAACCGGCCTGTAGTTTTCAACCACATCCTTACTTCCGCTTTTGTGTAAAGGCACCACATGAGCCTCTTTCCAGTCCTTTGGCATCACTCCCGACTCCAATGAGGCATTGAAAAGGTCAGTCAGTGGAGCTGCTAGAACGTCCCCAAGTTCCCTCAGTATTCTAGGGTGTATCCCATCCGGTCCCATCGCTTTGTCTACTTTAAGTTGAGCTAGTTTCTCACAAACACGGTCTTCTGAAAACCTTTCGAGATGTCCCTCACTTCTGTTCCTGTTTGTGGGTGTTTTCTGAGGTCCTGCTCCTGTGAACACAAAACAGAAATATTTGTTAAGCAAGTCTGCTTTATCCTCATCAGCTTCTACATATTCCTCCCCTTCACCCTTGAGTCTGACAATACCACCTTTGCCCTTCCTCTTCTCACTAACATATCTGAAAAATGTCTTATCCCCCCATTTTATTGCATTGGCTATTTCCTCCTCTTTTTGAATCTTTGCTTTCCTGACTACATTGCTAGCTTCTCTAAGTTTTTCCAAATATAGATGTCTGTCTTCCTCTGTATGTGATCTCTTGTATTTCATGAAGGCCTCCCTCTTTTTCTTCACCTTTTTAGCTACTTCTTTTGAAAGCCATAGCGGTCTCCTTTTCCTTTTACCTTTATTTACCATTTTAACAAAAAGGTTGGTTGCCCTTAAAATATCCCCTTTCAGTTTTGTCCACTGTTTTTCTACATCCCCCAGCTGTTCCCATCCCGCTAACGCCTCCCTGAGGTATTGGCCCATCTTGGCAAAGTTAGTCTTCCTAAAGTCTAAGACCCTCACCTTTGAATGGATTCTAACAGCCCTAGTCCTAATACTGAACCATACCATCTGGTGATCACTGGATGCAAAATGATCTCCCATTATAACATAAGAAACACTTTCACCATTGGTAAGCACCAAGTCCAATATGGACCCTTCACATGTGGGATCCATTACCAATTGCCTGAATAGTTCATCCTGTAGAGAATCCAGGATCTCTTTACTTCTAGATGATACTGCAGCAGGAATGTGCCAATCAACATCTGGTATATTGAAATCCCCTATCAGTAGCACTTCCCCTTTCCTAGCAATGCTGCATGAGTCTTCAATTAACTCTCTGTCCACCTCTTCCTCTTGTGAGGGAGGTCTGTATATCACGCCAATGCAAATAGATTTCTCTTTCCCTCTTTCTAGTTTAACCCAGAGTGCCTCCTCTCTCCCTTTTAAGCTCTGTAATTCCAACGCTTTAATAGTATTTTTTACATACAGTGCTACGCCTCCTCCCCTTCTTCCTACCCTGTTCTTTCTGAATAAAGTATAGCCAGGTATAGTTATATCCCTGTGATGGTGTTCTGTGAACCATGTTTCTGTAACTGCCACTAAATCCAAATCGGCCACTCCCACCAAAGCTTCAACATCAGGGATCTTATTTCCCATGCTACGGGCATTTATACACACTGCTTTCCATATGTTACCCCTGTTACCCATTTCCATAAAGGTATTTAATGTATCACTTACCTGGGGGCTTTCACTTTCCTGGGGGCTTTCTTCACACATTCCCAATGAATCTAGTTTAAAGCCCTCTTCAGTAGATTAGCCAGTCTACTACTGAAGACACGTCGACCTTTCTTGGACAGATGGATGCCATCTCTGCTCTGAAACCCTTTGAACAGCATCCCATAGGCTGAGCATCCCATATCTCCATGCACATGCTCACCCATGGATGCTGTGTTGGGTACAAATGATCACCGTGTCTGTGAGCATGTCTGTGGGCTGGGCATGCATATAATGCAACCATAGCATGATATGTGACCAGGGGAACCACTGTCCACCTCATGGACCTGTCCAAGACTCCCCCTCGGACTGACCACATCCCCCCTCTGGGGAATGTTAATGTGATATGCTGCCTGACAGCAATGTGATGGTGAAAAGGACAAACCATATGAATGTCAGTCCACAAATATCACTGCTGCTGCTGTGATGTGGGCACAACTCTGAAACAACCTCCCAAACATGTCTGAAAAGACGTGTGCTACCAGGCATACATGACATACATATGTAACAAAGAAATGGACAAAGAGGATGCACAGAGATTGAGCTGTGCCCCCACAACTGAACTGTGCCAATATGATCATAATACCAAGTACTTTATCCCCCAGGGGCAGGCCTGACATATGCAGACGACAACTGCCAGTGGTGGATGGACGTCCAATGTCAACTCCCAGTCATGGTCTGAGAGACCGATGCATAGCAGAGCTGTGACATGGATATGTGATACAGCTGGAGAGATGTTCATGGTGTGACTGTAGTGAATCAGATGTAGAGTGGCATTATGTGCTTCCATATGTGGACATATGCAGTAGAGGCTAGTAGGAGGTAACCCCCCCCCCCATGCTCCATTCACATTGTGTCATAATGGACTGACAGATATGCAGGTGTAAGATATGTAGTGTCTGTGTCCTGAACACACCAATGGCTCCCTGTGTGTAACCCATGCATGGTCAGGATGAATGAGAGTTGCAGATGCCAAGAGCAAGTATGGGGGCTGGCCTGAAACAGCACATGGCTGACCAGACCTAACACCGTAAGCCCATGGAAATGCCAGTGGCCAGAGGTATGGGACCAGATGCTGGACAAGGCACTACAACACCCACCTACCTTTCCATGAGGGGCAAAACCTGCCAACTATAATCAGTGTGATGTTGTCAATGCAGGCTATAGTTACAGGCAGCCAGTAGATATGTAGCGCACTGGAAACAGTACTACCTGGAAATCTTAAAGGCCAGGGGTTTCTGACCCACCATAACCCAATGTGGCAATATAACATTCACAGCACCATGCTGTGGAGTGCACCACATGCAGCCACCATACCATGTGTTAGAGCAGGCCCAGGAAGACATCTTTATTGCACAGCCAAAGACAAGCAAATGTGTGCAAGACACCCATCACTGGTCACCAAGCATGACAGGAGGCCCCCAAATGGGTCACAGTGTGCCAGGAGCACACATACCATGAGAACAAGCAGTAGTCCCAACAAGTTGCAGGTAAAGGGCCCCCCAACACCTTAGCAAGATCAATGGAGGAGGGTGCCCCAGGGCAAGCACCACATTTTATGGCAGTGGATGTGTCCCTAAGTAGACTGAGATGGGAGGAGGGCGTGACAAATGTGACCATGGGCACAGCATGGAAGGTGCCCATGCATGCATTGATGCTTGCAAATGCCCCCACATTATCTGCCTGAGATGGCACAGAGGAGCACTTGCCAGCAGACTGATGACATACATACTAGGATCCTGGGCTGGACAGTGTGTGGACATTGTGGACATATACATATGTGATTCACGCAGCAACACATGGACATAGGTGTCTATGTCATGCAGAGCAGTGTGTCCCCTGCACACACCCAATGCCAGACCGATGAGGCAGTGCCACCCCACCCAACCACCCATGTCCATTCACATGGCACACAGACAGACCTGGAACGTGATTTGCACCCACCCCACACACCCCTGCATAAACCAACACTGCCGGGGTACCCCTTTGGTACCCAAGCCCACATACCAAGCATTCTGCACCCAAATCCTGGTGCTAGATGACATCCCTGTGTCCCCTCCCCCATGCCTGGCCCATGTCCCTCCCCTCCCCTTCCCTGAGGGCACATGCACCTGTGCCTTGGTCACCACTGTCACAGGTGTGTATGGTGGAATTTCCTCGGACCCCAAAGTGTCACAGCACATGCTGCCTGACTCCATGATACCCTCATGGAATGGGGGAAACACCATCCAGGGACCAGTGCCCCTTGGAACTGGCCCAAGGAGAGGGAGTGTCTGTATGGCAGACCGACCAATAGTGGTACGGGTTTGTGCTGAGGGTCATGTTGTGACACCACTGGTGCCTGGCTGTGGAAGCCAGGTGCACATGCTGCTGAGGGTGCTTCAGCTATGGGAGCGCCCCACCACGCTCATGTCCAGACCCCTCTGGAGTGTGCACTGGGTGTTGCAGGGATGGACCAGACAGGGACGCGCTGCAGCTCCATCAGGATCTCCACCATGGTTGCCTTGAGGGTGTTGGTACCTACAGTCAGCTGCTGTGTGACCACGACATGCCTTTCCTGCAATGCCATGGACTGTCGTAGCAACTCCAGCTACTGCTTGGACCATGGCTGTTGGATAGTGCTGTGTGTGAGCAGACGCTCAGCACAGTGATGCAGGTGATGCTGTGCACCCTTGTGGGTGTGCCTCTCCTGGTCATCACCATTGTCATCCAGCCCTGGAACATCATGTGGCTGCTGCAGTGCGGTATCAGCAGTGGTGCTACACAGGCTAAAAGGCTATCACCATCAAGTGCGACACACTGTGTTCAAGAACCAGATGGGCACAGATGTGCTTACACAGATACACACCCTGGTGGCCTGTGCACCCAGTCCTGCCACCAGTGGCTGCTGGCCATGCTGCCAATGCCCTGACACACAGCCCAGCAGTGGAGCGACCACATGCACTGTGAGTGCACCTAGCAACGGCAGCAATACTGGGACACCATGGCAGCCAGTAGTGGTGGCTGCATGCAAGTGTGTGCATGCACACAATGGGAGTGGACTACATGGGGTAAGGGGCAGGGACACACACATCATACATGTACCTTGCTCCTGGGATGGCTCATACACACTGACCAACAGGTATGCCCCCCAACACACAGCCCTACCCTTGCCACACCTATGGGCCATTAACATTGGCAGCTAGTCTGCTCTAGTGGCTGTCACTGCACCAGCAGCCACTGCTGTCGACCATGCAGCTTAGTGCCATTGATGCCCCTGGGTACCTCCCAGATAGTATGGCCCCCTCAGTGACCCACATGGCTGCCCGCTGTATGACTGGGGGGTAGTGTGTGTGGCTGCAGATAGGCCTCCAGCAACAAGTGCAGGCCTCTGAGCTCACCCCTCAGGTCTGCACCTCACCCCTGAAACTCTCCACATGGTGCAAGAGGTATGAGAGGGGCCTGTGCAGCTGTGCAAGGTTGTGTGCCAGCATGCGCTACAGATGGGCCAGAGCTTGCATGTCTTCGGGGCCTCCGACTGCATCCTGGGTGCCCTCATCATGTCTCACTTCAGATAGAGGTGGGCTATGTGGCCCACCAACATGGGCACGCTGCTCCCACATGGACATCAACAATGGCACCGCTGCAGCATCGCTACCCTCATCACTGACATGACTTGGCACCGCCACTGCCTTCTGGCAATCCCAGCTTCCAAAACCTAGCCCACCTACTGCCTCCTTGCCATCCGCATCTCCCTCCAGCTGCACTGTCACATCCCTTCTTACACCCCCGCTCATATCCTACATCCACTCTGCCCACCCACCCACTCTCACCCACACCCACATCTTGCCTCCCCTCCATCCACAAACCCTCGCTCCCCCCTCCTACTACTCACACACCCCCACACGCTCCCCCTGCATGCACTCTGAGCCCTCTCCATCACTACCCCCCTCTTGCCATTCACACTCCCCCATATGCTCCCCCTGCTGGCACACAGACACATCACCCTCACTGCCACTCTCCAACCCTAATCTGTGTTGTTACAGCCTCAATCAACACACTCCATGGGGCCTCCCCAGCCACTTGCCCTGCTACACCACATGCACCCTCCACCAGGAGCTAGAGGATGAGGGTCCAGAGGTCACCCCCCCTTTCTCCAGGGCTTTTGCCCATGGCACCTGTGAGACCTGAACACTGCCCTGCTGTGCATTATCCCCTGGGTGTGCTGTGGGACATAGGCCCCACTGCCCACAGCTTTCAGCTCTGCCCCTTTCAGGGGAGATGGAAGGGGATAATGCTACCTCCCCTGCTGGCCCCTCATCCTCCTCCTCTTCATCCACAGATGGTGTTGGGCTGGACAGGCGGATGGGGCTTAGCTGTGCCCTGCTGCTGTCCCCATTGCTGTTCGTGCTGCTGCTCCCACTGGGGCTGGTGGTTGTATCTGTACCAGCATCCTCCATGGTGTCAGGGGTGGAGCCATCTGGAGACAACATACAGAATCCTCCTCCCACTGTGTTGCCACTGTGGGGGAAGGAGGTCATGGCTAGCTTCATGACTGTGGTTGCTGGGGGGCCACCCACACACACAGGGTGTTCCAAACACATCCCATCTCTGCAGTGGGTGGGGTAGTGTGAGCTGGGACTATTTGTTGTGTGACCCTGGGGTAGAGGCATGCTGTTTCTGCAGGGTCCATGTCACAGCGGTGTCTGCTCTTACATGTGCTGGTCCACCTCAGTGTTGGGGGGTCTGTCAGCCTGCTGCTCAGACAGGGTATCTACATGGCTACTCAACCTGCTTCTCCTGCAGCTGCTACCAGATACACCGTATCAGCCATGGGCATGTGTGACAGATTGAGCGGTAGTACACGCAGTAGGCCTTTGTGTCACGCAGGATCTAGAAACATTTGTGGGGCAGAGACACACTTCATCATACACCAGTGCAAGAGCACAGACCTGCCTACTCTATGGGGTGGTTCTGCTGGCATTCTGCATATGCCCATCATGTGCCATGTCCCCATCTGCTCTCAGTGGCCCATCACCCTGCCATGCCATGCTTGGGAGGGGGGATGGAGCAGCAACTGGTCATTGCATTTGGTGTACATGCATAGGGATATGTTCTCTCACTTCTGAGGGCTTAGGAACACTGACTGCTGTAGCCTGATGGTTCTGTCCCTGAATCTTAATGTTTGGTGCCCTGGGTTCACCTCCCAACTGGAAAGCATAGTAACTGACCTGTAACAGGTGATCTCCGGGAACAGCAGGAATTTAGTCTTCACATATGGGTATCGTTGGTATCAACGGAGCCTGTGCGGAAACGCTCCCCAATGTCCAATTAGAAAGCTTTTGGGAGCATCCCACAGCGCCTGTGTGCTGCCTTCCTGCCTTTCCCAACTGCCTCTCTCCAGTTGAGTTTAAAGCTGAGACAAAGAGAGAGAGGGAAAGAGAAAGAGATAGATAGAGAGATACAACTCCGAGGGGAGGTGGGTGGGTTGTGAAGACTAAATTCCTGCTGTTCCGGAGATCACCTGTTACAGGTGAGTAACTATGCTATCTCCAGGAACAAGCAGGAATGTAGTCTTCACATATGGGGACTCCCTATCTTTAGATGCCAGGGAGAGACCCCAGAGGTTGTGTGTCCCTGTGAAAGGGCTCCACTTCCCCCCATGGATCTCCGGCATCCTACCAGGGATGGTGGGTAGGAGTTCATTAGGTATGGAACAGGTGTTGGAGAACAGCCTGACCAGACAAGGCATCCCAGCGGGAATCCTTGTCCAAGCAGTAATGGGCTCTGAAGGTATGAACCGAGGCCCAAGTGACTGCTCGACAGATGTCGTCGATAGACACAGAGTGCAGATAAATGAAGGAGATACTCCAGTAATGATTCCAGAGGTATCGCAAGGGGGCTAAGACCCTTCTGCGAGCACCATATGGTAAACCTTTTCCACTTGAAAGCATAAGAGCATCTTGTGGAAGGTTTTCTAGAAGCATAAAGGATATCCTTTACTTGCTGAAAAGGTTAAGATCATGGAGATCTAGGCCTTCAGCAACCAAGCCCTGAGATGCAGAGACTGGGGATTGGGATGCCATAACATTCCGTCCTCCTGAGACAGGAGATCTGGAGCAGACCCTAACTCCAGAGAGGGAGCTTGAGAGAGATGTAGAAGCAGAGGGTACCACACTTGCCGTGGCCAATGTGGAGCTATGAGAATCATACGGCCTCTGTCTCTCTGAAGCTTGAAGAGGGTTTTGTGAATTAGGGGAATGGGTGGAAAGGCATAAAGGAAGTCTTGACCCCAATGAAGGAGGAAAGCATCCCTGGCCTGAGAGCCCTGAGCCGGAATTCTGGAACAGTACCGGGGAAGTTTGGCATTCAACAGACTTGCAAAGAGGTCTATGTCCGGGGTTCCCCAAATTTGAAAAATCTTGGCCACCTGGTCTGCATGTAGAGACCATTCGTGTGGAAGCAGAACTCAACTGAGTCTGTCTGCCCAAGAGTTTTGGATACCTGGAAGATATACTGCCAGGAGATGAATCTTATGCTCTCTGGCGAGGGCCCATAGTCGCAAAGCTTCGTTGCAAAGCGACAGAGAGCCTGTTCCTCCCTGCTTGTTCACAAAGAACATGGCTACTTGATTGTCCGTGTGAATGAGGACTGTCTTGTAGCTGAGCAGAGTGTGGAACACCTGAAGAGCAAGGAAGATTGCTCTGAGCTCTAGAAGATTGATGTGTAGATGAATCTCCTGTGGAGTCCAGGTGCCTTGAGTGGAGAGGTCTTGCAGATGAGCTCCCCAACCCACTGGTGAAGCATCTGTTGTGAGAGTTGCCTGGGGTAAAGGTTGTTGAAATGGGGACCCCAGCAACAGGTTTTGAGTGGACTGCTACCATTGGAGGGACAAAATAAGGCGATTTGTGTTTGCTATTTTGTCTGACAGGCACCCTGATGCCTGGGTCCATTGAGCGGATAAAGTCCACTGGGCTGCTCTCATATGGAGGCGAGCATAAGGGACCACATGCACGGTAGATGCCATGTGGCCTAGTAGTTGTAACATTTCTCGAGCAGTGAGATGAGGCTTTAGCACTGCTTCAGAAGCTAACTGCACCATGCGCAGGCAACAGGTCTGGGGAAGATAGGCCCTTGCTTTTCTGGTATCCAACGAAGCTCCTATGAACTCTAGAGACTGAGTGGGAGTTAGACAGGATTTTGGGATGTTTATGACCAGACCCAAATACTGAAGGATGCGTATTGTGCAAGATAGAGAAGTCCTGGCCTCCTGAGGCCAGGCCAAAAGGAAGCACCCTGTATTGGTAGTGCTTTCCTTGAAAAAGGAACCAAAGGAATTTTCAGTAAATTGGATGGATGAGAACATGGGTGTACGCATCTTTGAGATCTAGAGAACAAAGCCAATCCTGACCCTGAAGGTATGGCAGCAGAGTTCCTAGAAAAATCATCTTGAATTTCTCTTTGAACAGGAATTTGTTCAATTCTCTGAGGTCTAAGATAGGTCTTTATCACCCTGTTTTCTTTGGGATAAGGAAATAGGGAGAGTAAAAACCTGTACCCTGTTGGTGGGTGGGTACTTCTTCTATTGCCCCTTGGTCTAACAGGTTGATGAGAGAGGTCTGAGAATTGAACTGTCTTACCATTGTGGGAGGGGGCATGCGGAGAAAGTGAAGCTTGTACCCTTCTTTTATAATGGAGAGAGTCCAATGTTCTTCTGTTATCTGCCCCCTTCTGGGGGCAAAGTGAGACAACCTTCCTGGAATGGTGGAAGGTTCTGGTCCGTTGAGGGTCAGGAAGGCTATGTTCTCTAGATGGAAGTCAAAGGCCTTGCAGAGGCTGAGACTGCTGAGACAGTTGAGGCTTAGCAGTCTTTGCTTTCCTTTGTTTAGGTGGTTGCTGACTCTTCCGGACAGACTGACCTGCAGAACGTCCCTGCTGATAAGAGGGATAAAACCTCTTTCTTTTTGGAGAAGAATGGTTTCTTGAAAGATTTCTGCCTTGCAGGATCAGCTGTGGCTTTGTATAGTCTATCCAAATTAGAGTTATCAGCATCCTACTCATTGGCCTTTTCTTGCCAATTTTTGCCAAATAGATTCTCACCTGTACAAGGAATATTGCCCAGTTTGTCCTGCACCCAGAGCTCCAAATCGGATGTCTGGAGCCAGGCAATTCTACATGCACCTGTGGCAATGGCAGAGGTTCTGCTTATGCACTTAAAACAGTCAAAAGCTGCACGATTGACAAATTTAGAAACATCCTGGGCATGTTTAACCAGTGTGAGAAAATCATGCCTCTTATCTTCAGGAAGAAGAGGGCTCAAAACCTCTAAATCTCCTGTGACTTCCTTAAGTAACATTCCCATATATAAAACATAGGAACTGATCCTGGCAGAAAGCATGGAAGCTTGGAAAGTATGACGTCCAAAGGCATCCAAAGTTCTACACTCACGTCCTGGAGGATTAGAGACATGTCTCTTTGCACTCCTGATCCTTCTTATAGCTGACTCCACTACAATAGAGTGGTGAGGAAACTGAGTCTTCTGGAAGCCAGGACACGGAGGTACTCGATACATGGTATCCAGTCTATGAGAGTAAGGAGAGGTGGTAAGGGGTGTTTCCCACATTCTTAACATGAGATCATGTAAGATCTCATGGATAGGCAAGGTAGTTGCCTCCTTAGGAGCCTTGGAATATTGTAGAATCTCCAACTCCTTTGCCCTGGGCTCTATTTCAGGAGCCACAGTAATGGAAAGACTTCGAGCCACCTCCCTGATAAAATCCTGAAAGGAGATATCTTCTGGAGGAGACATCCTACGTTTGGGAGAGGAAGGCTCCTCGGGGAGAAGTACTCCGGTACCGACAGAACTATCAGAATCCTCAGACTCCTCCGAGGATTCAAAGTACCTTCTGTCCGGATGCTCATGTAGAGCATGATACCCATACCGACCGAAGTCGGTGCTGGGGAGGGATCGGTACCGATGTACCGGTACCGGAAGGCATGGCTTGACTAGGTGCCGGCAATGAAGACACCGATGTCTATGCTGACGCTATTGGTACCGGTACCGATGCCAGCGCCGGAGGCGGTGCCGGTACCGGTTGAATTGTCTGTTGCGGCTCCGATGGTGTCGATGCCACAAGGAGAGCTGCCAGACTGCGTTCAATAGCCAGGAACCTCTGGTCTATCAACGCTGCCAATACCTGGGTACCCCAGAGCATGGCACCAGTAGTTCTGCCAAGGTTGAGGCCTTCGAGAACATCCTGGAGCCCCGATAATGCTTTGGAAGCCGAAGCCTCCCACCGGGGCAATTTTGCCGGTACAGAACCCTCAAGGGCATGGATCTCAAGTAACCTTTGAGGACCGGCTGGACTTATGTTTAGTTACCTGAGATCCATGGGAGGAAGATGAAGCCCTGGAAGACGTCAATGCCACAGAGGCTGTATCGGAGGGGAAAAGGGTGCTGAGCTTAGCAGCCCAGTTTTGTCGACCACTCTTGGACATCATGGCACAGGCCATACACTCCGAAATGGAGTGGTCAGGACCCAAACATTTAAGACACCACTCATGGGTGTCGGTGACGGAGATGGTACCGCCACACTTGGTGCACTTCTTGAAACCCGAGGCGGGTTTTTTCATGGTAAGGAATACATTTTGGGCCTAAGGCCAAAAATGGTGCGTGCACCTGAAGAAAAAAGGTTTGGAAAAAAATATATTATTTTTTTTGAAAAGAAAGAAAGAAAGAACTGGTGGTACCAGTATAGCGTCGAGGGAAGGCAGATGCCACCACAAAAAAGGAGGGGAATAGGAAAAATTTTCTGCGGTGACAGGAACGACAACCTGCTGGCTCCGCGGAAAATGAAGAACTGGAGAGAGGCAGTTGGGAAAGGCGGGAAGACAGCACGCAGGCGCTGTGGGATGCTCCCAAACGCTTTCTAATTGGATGCTGGGGAGCGTTCCCGCGCAGGCTCCGTCGGTACCGACGATACCCATATGTGAAGACTACATTCCTGCTTGTTCCTGGAGATTGCTTCATTTTGCACTTCTACTATAAACACGGGGCCTCCCTTCTGACTTGCCATGCTCTCTGTTTTCCTGCAGCCTGAGGACAAGAACATCTGTAGCCTGATAGTTCTGGCCCTGAACCACAGTGCTTGGGGTCCTGGGTTTGCCTTCCCTCCTGGACTGCTTCATTTTGCACCTTTACCATTCACACTGGGCCTCCCCTCTGACTTGCTATGCTCTCTCTTTTCCTGCCATCTGGGAGCAAGGGCAGCTGTAGCCTCATGCTTCTGGCCCTCAACCACAGTGCCCGCAGTCCTGGGTTTCCCTCCCACCTTGGGGAACATATAGGGCCCTTTTATTTTGCCCCCTCAGGGGGCATCTGTGTGACCTTGGGATGTAGCTGACATTTTGGGATTGCTCTCTGCTATGCGTGCCCCTTCCATCTGTCTCTGTGTCCCCTTGTGCCTTCACTGTGGCCTGCATGCATCCTGTTCTTCCTTGTTTCCTGGACCACTGATGTCGGGCTGCTCTGTCTGTACTATTCCGTCCTCTCACTCTGCAACCTGCCAGCTTTCTGCCTGTGCCAGATCTTGACTTCCTCTGCCCATCCTCTCCACTTTGGCACATGCCTGTCTCTGTGCCAACATGGGTGCTGCTCCAGCCTGCCCACTTCTCTTTGCTTCCAGGTTTGTCTGCCTCTGTTGTGCTGCACTCACTGGGCAAGGGTGGTCCTGATATATTCCTAGCCCCCTGTATGCCACTGTGTGAGCTAGCTGCCTTTGCATGGTGGAGAGGAGAATCTCCTCCAGTTTGATGACCATGGTCACCAGCAGCTTTGTCTCCACCTTACTGAAGTTGGGCTGCCTGGTAGCCATGTTGATGTGTGCATTATGTTGGGGGGGGGGGAGCTTCTTCCTGGATCCAGTCGCATGTGGGCTGCAGGACATGGGATTGGGATTTTTTCAGGGTTACAGGTGCACAGAGTGGCTGGGCAGTGTGTACACATCAGTTGGATGTGCTTTGTCAGCCACGGCCACATGCTGATTCTACAACACCCTGTACATGTCTACCTGGGGTTGTAGAATCAGGCCTCTGCGTGCACATCCTATCCTATAAGTTAACATGTGCCTTAGTGCTACTTTTGTGGCTCAAACTGCATGCTCTTTAGTAATCATGGGCCCTATATTCAAAGGCATTTGCATAGTTTGCAGACCTGCAAACTGTGTAAATGCTGCTAGGTAAGATATTCATAGGCACTAACATGGTTAGTACCTCTGAATGCCCACAAGTTCTGCCACTGCACGTCCCAGTGCTAACTGGTTAGCATCAGGGTGTGCCGGGGGGGGCATTCCGGGGTGGCACCCATTGCTAATTGGGCGGTGGCGATATTCAGCTGCTGCCCAGTTAGTGACATGCAGTGAAAGTCAGGTGCAGGAAAGACTAGCTTAACTTTCACTGCAGAAGCTAAGTAGGCAGTGTCGATATTTACCTGCTGCTCAGTTATCATCATCTGCAGTGAAAGTTAGGCCAAACTTTCCTGCATCTGACTTTCATGTGTCACTAACTGGGCAGTGGCTCAATATCACCATTGCCCGGTTAGCCTAGCGGCAACCCGGATATTCAATGCTGGAGCCCGGATAGGGTTCCTGGTGTTGAATTTCTGGGTTTAAATTTCAGCAGCGATGGCTAACCCACGTTAGATCGGCTAGCTGCCACCTCTGAATATTGGGCCCCATATTTATTTAAAAGGTGTCATAGCATAAAGAGAATATTAATGAGCTGAGTCACATGAAAATGAATGCAGATCAGTTCATTAATATTTACATAGAATAATGCAGATTGAGATAAAGCTTGTGATCCATGCTAATCCTCGAATTGTAGTTAACTTTTCCATGGGAGCAGTGGAGTAAGTTACAATGAGGGGCCCCCAAGCAAACTTTTTCTAAGGGCCTCCCATTGTCATAGCAGTGGTGCCCTGCCATCGTGTGACCCCGTGTGTGGCAGTGGCAGCAGCAAACGTACCTTATTGTTTGCTGTGCTGCTCCACTCTGTAAATTCATTGCAGGCCTGGTGGCTGTTTCCTGCCGGGCCGAAGTCTCATGATGTGGCGCTTATCGCGAGACTTCAGCTTGGTGAGGAACAGCCGTCAAGCCCAAGGCCAACTTAAGAGAGCTGAACAACACAGCAAACATGATAGGGTAAGTTTGCCATGCTGCTGCCACCGCAGGTGTGTGGGCCTGGATCCCCCCACATTGCAGGGGCTGCTTGGACAGAATTTATGCCACTGCATGGACCATCAGCAGTGGCTGCTACTAAGATGCTAGAAGGTACAGATAACCTCACGCTGGCCTCCTGGAGCACAATATCCTATCCCCAAACAATCTCCCCTTCATTGTGTTCTCCAAAACTCTCTACTCCGCAGCTGGTGATGTGAATGAAGAATTATAAATTTAATCCACATGTAAACTCTAAATATCTAATTATAATGTGTCATATTACTTTTTCTATATACAAGAATTCAGCTCCATACAGATGTGAATATGACTATCCCTTAAACCCCAGTCCCTGTGTATATTTGAGCTCAAATCTGACAAATTGTGCAGAGTGGCCTAGTGGTTGGGGCAAGGTACTTCAAGCCAGAAGGTCAGGGGTTCAAATCCCACTAGAGGACAGCAACCTTGGGCTGGAAGGACTGGGGTTTCTAGTCCCACAGGTGCTCCTTGTGGTCTTGGGCAAGCCACTTAACCCTCCATAGCCCATGTTCCCTGTAAAATAGTTATCTCCAAGTTATAATGCCCTGTTCAATGTAATTTCAGTTTGTTCAATGTAAACCACACTGATGCAGAATAGCACAGTATATAAGAGAGTGTAAATAATAAATAAACATTCAACAGTCCTTATCTTCTCCGTTGCAGCCCAGTTCAAGATGGTGCTCTCTCTCATCCTTATGTTGTTGATTAAAGAAAAGGTTTCTCAGTTTCTCAGCAGCTCTAACGAAGTCTGATGTCTTTGGCTCACAAAATAATTGTTGGGATGTCCTTATCTAGTCCTAACCTTTCTCTGTTGCTATAATCCCTTACACGGAAAAAAAATATCTAAAAAAATATCTGAAGGTAGCTGACAACATGTTAACCTTGTCACCTAAGAAAGCTTGCCTAGATCTTTTATCTTGGTTAGACACTTCTTACCACCCAGCACATTCTTATTTGGACCATCACTTACCTTCCACCCAATCAGTTTTCTCACTCTCCCTTATTCACAGACGTGCAGACAAATACCTCACCTTCCCTCTCAGATTCCTAAAAGTTTAGAAATACCCTTTTTGCCCAATCTTTCTCTTCAGTTTAGGTTTTTCCCAACTTAAAAGAGTTTTTAAACATGCCTGGTTTTTTTTCCTAAGAGAATTCCTAACTTCTCTTCACCTAATTTGACTTTGGGTCCAGTCTTCTTCCTTCTCACTTCTCTCTCCCATTTTCAGACTAATTCCTAGAAGCTCAGCTTATCATTCATGGAAACAATCAATAAACCCTCCTATCCTTCAACCTCCTAGCACTCACCTCCTTCCTTAACCCCTAGCCGCTCAAACACACTTTCAGACTTTCGTAAACTCAGTCAGTCTCTCACACTGACAGTCATTCCCATTCACTCCTACTCTCTTCCTCACTCAAGCACTCAAAACATCCAACCCAACTCTATTTCTCTGGTAAAATCACTCAAAACCAAGGCCCAGTTCTCAGACACACAGACTCACTTCTCCAAAGATACTGTCTCCAACTGCCAGCTTTCAGCTCACCCCACTTCCATCCATTCAAAACTGCATTTCAAAATGTCCCTACCTATCCTGATGTCATCAAATAATCCCTTTCTTTACTCTACTGATACCCTTAAACCATTCCTGTCTCCAAAAATCCTATAGAAGTCTTCCCATGCAGCCAAAAGTTTTACTCATTTTCTTCCTCACAGTCTCTTCACTGAGCTGAGTCACAGCAGGTTGCAATAATGTTGCTAGAAGGATTCTTACTCAAATCCCACACCATTCAGGACTTCTTTCAAGGTTTACAAATAGATTTTTAAGCTAATACAATCTTTTACAATAAAATCTTTACATGTATACCGATCCTCAGACCTTTACCTTTTATTTGACATTTTTTTTTGTTGTTTTACCTTTCTCAGTGCATGTTTAGGACTCTGGGGAAACAGCACAATTTACAGCTTTTCTAAAGCTTAAAAAATTCAAACAACATCCAGATTGGGCTCTCTGACCCCAAACACCCCTCGGAGGCACTTTTTAACCCTTAAAAGTTCAAAATATGGGTTTCTAATTTGCGCTTAAACTCAGCAATTTTACCTCTAAAAATTAAAATAACCACTTTCCTGAAGTCCCCAGACCTTCCCCAAAATGATGCTACCCTTCAAAACTTTTGTTTTTAACTTTTCATGTTGGCTATGTTTTTGGCACGAGGATCCATCTCTTTACTTTCACTTTCATTAAAACACTGTGATTTGCAGCGATTCCAACTTTAATTATTAAAATAAACATATAACTGGGCTCCTCAACCCTTCTCCTATCGTACTAACACCTATAACTAGTTCTTTTTTTCTTTTCTTTTCTTTTTTTTGCCAGTTTCCAACCAGTTGAAGAGGCTGTGGTCCCTTTAAGGCTGTCTCCGTCTCATCTGACATCACTCTGCAGTCTTAGCTCCCTTCAGCCACCCCGACCTGCAGCTTTAGCGGGAGCTCTTCCCTTAGCTCTTTTAATTCATTTTTTTCTATTGCTGTTTATTTATTTATCTAACCCTTTGAGCTAGCCTCACCTTCTTTTCCCTAGACTTTGCAGTAGCCCCCACCCCCCATCTCTTCTGGCAGACTCAATGCCTAAACATTTTCTCTTTTTACAAAAAAAAATCCTAGCAGCCCCCAATTCCTAGCTGCTAAACAACCCAATGCCTTGCCCCTTCCCATTATAGCTGCTTGCTCTTCAGCTCAACAAGCAGCCTAGAACTCCGTTTGTTTGTCTTAAACCAACATATGTCTGTTCCCTGCTCCTCCTGCAGCCACCTGAAAGGGAAAAAAAATCACTTGGCTGCTCACTGCAGCTCTCGGGGTGCAATCACCCTCCTTTAAAGGGTATTTGTCTGTTATTTATTTAATTTAGACACTCTGGTTACAATAATATTATTTGAAGCTGAACAAGCACTGATAAACAAAACTTGTGCCAGAGTTATACTGATAAAGTTTTAAATATGCCATACATCTCAGGGTTGTTCATTTTTAAGCATGCCTTTTCACAATGCACTTTACTACAGCATGGCTAATCTTGCAGATAATAAGCAGAAACAAAAGGTTAGTTGCAAGGTGCACTTAATCTAAAAACAACATTTCTGAATGGTTGCCGTTATGGCAGTTTTCTGGTGCACATAGTAGAAAGAGGACAATAGGCTCCATTCATACACAGTTGCTAATCTAGAATTAAATAAACATAAATGCAGATAAACTATGTGCAACAGGTCATGATTTGCAGATTTGCAATCAAGTCCATGAGAATTAGAAAACAACTTCGCCCTTGCTTAATAATTAATCAAAGCTAAAAGAATCTGACAAAAGAAGATACTAGGTTTCACAGGGAAACACAATGGAATTTGTTTCAAATTATTTAATGCAACAAACTTGAGCTACCAAAGGACTCTTTATACGACTGTTATTTTGATTATTATTTAACACAGGTTGTTGAGTCTGATATTCGAAGGGAGTAATATAGTTAGCAGGCGTATTAACCATATTACTCCCTTTATCTGGGATCCTTGGGTGCCGCAGCTGCACGTCCCAGTGCTAACCGGTTAGCATCGGGGCCTAGTTATGGCTATGAATCACTGCCTAGTTATGGCTATGCAGCAAAAGCAAGGTGCAGCAAAGGGTGGCCTAATTTAACTGAGCAGCGGATGAATATTGCCACTGCCTGGTTAACGTCCTGCAAATGCAGGCAACCTGGATATTGCATTCCAGGGCCGGATATGACCCTGTCATTGAATATCCAAGTTTAAAGTCTGGCAGCAGCAGCTAGCCACGTTAGATCGGCTAGCCATCACCGTTCTGTTATAGTTCGATTGTCACTTGTTTTGGTGCTTGAAATGTATTGGTAAATACTGTATGACTAATTTATCATTTCAACATTTACATCAGTTGCTCAATAATGCATCATTTTCAACGGATATCAATTTTGCATGCTGAAATATCAGCTTTTGCTTGGGGCATGCTCACTAAAATGTGCCAAGATTTTGCACTTGCTGCACATTGGGAGCAAAAACGAATGCATGGAAAATGCAAAGGCTGCATGGTAAATGTCTGCATACACCACATAGGGCAGATGCTTACTGCACAGACCACGCATGGTACGTGAATTAGCAAAAAGCCCTTATATAGCAGCTTGACTTGTAGTATTAGTACCATGAGACTTCTACTCACGTGTAAGGGGTGCCATTTTGAACCTGGTGCAGGATGGGGAAGGAGCAATTGGGGATCGCTCCTGCCCTGGAAACCTTAGACCATGAGGGATTTTGACAGGTAGGTCTGAGAAGGTCTACAGAAGGGGTGGGGAGTGTATGTGGAGGGACTTCTTCAGGGAGAGAGAAGGGTCTGAAGGGAGACTTTGGGAAGGTGGAGGGAGTCTGGACTTGGGGCCTGTTGGCCAGTCTTATGGAAGAGAGGGGGTTGAGACTGGTAAGAACATTTATTGCATTTTTTTGGTGCACATACAGTTGTGGTCAACATTAATGGCACCCTTGCATTTTAGGTATGTTGTGTACAATATCTTGAGAAATAATTGGAAATATTCCAACTATACGTTATTGTAATATTTGAATAGTCTGCTCAAAGGCATACAGCAAAAAAAGATCTGTACAACTTAGACATAGTAATCTCTGTGAAAAAAAACAACAGAATTAATGGCACTCTTCATTAATATTTGGTTGCACAACACTTGGCAGTGATGATGGCCTCCAAACATTTCTTGTAGCCATCTATGGGCCCAATATTCAAAAGGCATTTACACTGTTTACATCCCATTAAACCATTTCAATGTCTTAAACAGGAATATTCAACAGCACCTACACATTTAGTGCTATTGAATATACCTTACTAAGTCCCCTATGCGCCCCAGTGCTATCCAGTTAGCCTTGGGGCGTGTTGGGGGCATTCCACGGTGGAGCAGAGGCAATGACTGCCACTAACTGTGTAGCAGCGATATTGGACCTCTACATGGTTAGTGATCCATGGTTAAAACTAGGCCAGCTTTTGGCTCACCTAGTTCTAGCCGCGGATTGCTGTGTAGTTGTCCAATATTGCTGCTACACAGGCTCTGTGGGGGATTCCACTCAGCACCAAACCCGAATTTTCAATGCAGTCGCCGCAGCATTGAAAATTCGGGGTTAGGGTGAGCGGGCAGAGCTGCCTACTTCAATATTGGTCCCTATATGTTTTGTACATTTGTCTGGTAGTAGTTTCTCCCACTCTTCAACTGTGATTTATTCCAGCTCATGAACATTTCCAGGATTCCTTTTACCAATGGCAGATTTCAGAGATCAGGACTCATTGCTGGCCAATTTAAAACAGTCCTGTAACCGTCTAGCCTAGCTAGTGTCAACTATACCTTTCCCCTTTTTGATGTTAATGTCACAGTGGGGATGGTGTTACCTCAAGATGACAACTGCCAAGATGGGCCAATACCTCAGGGAGTCGTTAGTTGGATGGGAACAGCTGAGGGATGTAGAAAAACAGTGGGAAAAACTGAAAGGGGATATTTTAAGGGCAACCAACCTTTTTGTTAAAATGGTAAATAAAGGTAAAAGGAAAAGGAGAACACTATGGTTTTCGAAAGAAGTAGCTGAAAAAGTGAAGAAAAAGAGGGAGGCCTTCATGAAATACAAGAGATCACAGAGAGAGGAAGACAGGCATCTGTATTTGGAAAAACTTAGAGAAGCTAGCAAAATAGTCAAGAAGGCAAAGATTCAAAAGGAGGAGGAAATACTGAGGGAACTTGGGGACGTTCTAGCAGCTCCACTGACTGACCTTTTCAATGCCTTGTTGGAGTCGGGAGTGGTGCCAAAGGACTGGAGAGAGGCTCATGTGGTGCCTTTACACAAAAGCGGAAGTAAGGATGTGGTTGAAAACTACAGGCCGGTTAGTTTAACTTCGGTGGTGAGTAAATTATTGGAAACGCTGCTGAAAGAGAAAATAGTGAGGTTTCTGGAGTCCAGCAGATTACAGGATCCGAGGCAGCATGGATTCACCAGAGGCAGGTCTTGTCAGACAAATCTGATTGATTTCTTTGACTGGGTGACCAGGGAGATGGACCGAGGGAGAGCCCTAGATGTGGTGTATTTAGATTTCAGTAAAGCCTTTGACACTGTTCCTCACAGGCAACTTATAAACAAACTGAGCACCCTAGGGATGGACCCTAAAGTTACTGCTTGTGTTAGAAATTGGTTGGTTGGGAGCCGACAAAGAGTACAAGTAAATGGAGCTCACTCTGAGGAGAAGGATGTTACCAGTGGTGTGCCCCAGGGATCTGTCCTTGGACAAATTCTTTTTAATATCTTTGTTAGTGATATAGCGGAAGGGCTTTCAGGTAAGGTTTGCCTCTTTGCAGATGATACCAAAATCTGCAATAGAGTAGACACCCAGGAAGGGGTAGATAACATGAGGAGGGATCAAGCTAAGTTTGAAGAATGGTCTAGAATTTGGCAGCTGGGATTTAATGTTAAAAAATGTAAGGTCATGCATTTGGGCTGCAGCAATCCAAGGGAGCAATATAGTATAGGGGATGAAGTACTTTTGTCTACTAAAGAAGAGCGGGACCTAGGCGTGGTTGTGTCTGATGATCTTAAAGTAGCTAAACAGGTAAAAAAGGCGACGGCAAAAGCTAGAAGGATGCTTGGGTGCATACGGAGAGGAATGGCTAGCAGAAAAAAGGAGGTGATAATGCCTCTGTATAAGTCTTTGGTGCGACCTCATTTGGAGTATAGTGTGCAATTCTGGAGAACGCACCTTCAAAAGGATGTGAACAGGATGGAGTCGGTGCAGAGGGTGGCTACTAAAATGATTAGTGGTCTTCATTATAAAGCATATGAGGATAGACTGAAGGATCTTAATATGTACACCTTAGAGGAAAGGTGGGATAGAGGTGATATGATTGAAATGTTTAAATACCTCCGTGGCATAAATGTTTAGGGAGAGAGCCTCTTTCAATTGAAAGCAGGTTCTGCTACAAGGGGACATGGGATGAGGGTGAAGGGAGATAGATTCAGGAGTGATATGCGGAAATATTTCTTTACGGAAAGAGTAGTGGATCTGTGGAATAGTCTATTGTTACAAGGAGAACAATATTGGATATATACTCTGCACACTCTTGCCCCTGCAGGTTTAAACGACAAGATCAAATGGGCACTTTTTTTCTGAACGAGAGACTTCTAAGTTACGATGTTTCAAGTTAAATTATCTGCCAGGGGTAGGTTTGGTTGTGAGTTCCTAGTTCTAATATTTCTTTACTTTTGTATAATTTTAAATCTCTATATTTTTATATTTTTTTATATTTTTTCAGTATTGTAGGGTAGATAATAGTTAGTTTGGTAAGGAAGGAGATTAGATTTACTGCATTGGATAGTGCGGTTGTAGTAAGCACGGTTTTGTATGTTTAATAAAGTTTTATGACGGCTGACGTCAGAGTTTTTACGTGGGAGTTCAGTGATTGGTTTGTTAGTGGGAATATTTAAGGGCGGCGAAGTTAGACGCCGTTGGAATTATCGAAGTGCTTATGTCACTCTGTTTGAAGTGTTAATGGTGTAACTTTTTCTTGGGCATGACGTTGGATCCCTGAGGAAGCCCGGCAGGGTGAAACAGAAGCTTTTGTTGGATCTAGACACGTTTTCGCTGCCCAGCTAGCCTATGGTGTTGCCTGACCAGCGGTCGAATTGCCAAAGTCGGCACACCAGGAAGCGTGAAGGAAACGCATGATGAACGGATTGTTAAGATAAGTAATATGTTGCTACAAGACTAAGAGATTTCTATTAGTCTTGTAATACGTTCTTTCTCCCTTCAATTTGCAGATACGTGTTGGTCGCTGTAAGAGATGTAACTTTTTATAAAAGAGGAGCTTTACCTCTAATCACGTTATGTTTCAAAGTTAACGATACACTTTAGTTATTGAATAGAAACAAAAAAACGGTTGTCTGAAGTGAATCCTTTAAAAGTACTTTTTCAGGATAAAATTGGTTCAATATTTGTAAATTAAAAGAGTAGGTGGGCAGGGTAAGGCCTATGATGTGGAAGTTTTGAAGCTCTGTCCTAGGGTGATATTGTTCACCGATGATTGGTAAGAGCGATAACTGAGGCCTTTATTGTATTTTACCTGATATTAATTATAAATTTATTATTTGTTAAGAAGATAGCAAAATAAGTGGCGTTAAAGGGTGGTGCTGTTGTTAGTGATTTATTTGTACCCTTTAGGTGGTTGTGTGTGTGTGAGATAGTTTTACGCATACCATAACAGTCGTGAACCTTACTTCTAAACCAGGGAATGGGGAATATGATCTCACTCTCTCAAATGTATTGCTAGGACTCGGCATAGTACTTGCATCATGCCAAAGAAAGCCTCCTGCTGCAGTTCGTAAGATGTAACATGTATAGGTAGTTTGTCAAGATGTGCTTGGAAATTCTTCTTTATCAAGCCTGTGGCACCCAACATGATGCAAAATATTTCTGTATCTTTCTGCCACATTTTCTGGGTCTCTGATTGAACTTCCTGGTATTTCAGGATCTTCTGCCTCTCCATGTGATTCACAGAGTAGTTGCTTGGAACTGACACCTCTACTATCAATGCCATTCTGGTGTTTTCACCTTAACCACTATATCCGGTTTCCTCGCATTCAGCTTTTTATCGGTCGGGAGTATCCTAGGTTATCATAACCTCCTCATTCCCTGTAATTTTCTTAGGGTCATGATCCCAGTACTTTTCGGGCACATTGTAGTGCTTATAGAGTTTCCAATGGATGAAGCGTACTTCTTTATTATGGGCCCAATTCTGCAAGGTGCCTAGCGGGGGATGTGCAGCCCTCTGGCCATCCTGCCCCAATTCCACATCCCTCCCACCCCGCATGGCCATAGCCACAGTATGGGCAGAGCTGGTGAGGGTTGGGAGGGGCGGAGAGTGGGAGAAGCGGGGGAGGGCCAAGGCATCAGGACATACAGATCCGAATTCGGTCATGGCCCTGTATGTCCTGAGGGTAAGGAATGGACGTGCTGCTTATTCACTGCAGAGGTGAAATAAGCAGTGAAGAGGATGGTGATCGGGCCTGGGAATGGCACATAGGTAAGACCCCACCGTGTGATCCAGGCCCCGGCTGCCCAGTCCAGGGCCGGGCGGCAGGGTAACAGGGGATTGGTGCTACAGGGCTGGAGAGGCATGTGGGGAGGACATCTTCGCATGTATGCAGGGGCATGCCGGACTGTCTCAGGGCCTGATCCTATACCCATGGGAATGTCTGGCTCCCATAGTGCAGAATCAGGTCCTAATGGGCCTGTCCTGCATGGGGGTTGTCCAGACGGCCTGGACATGTTTCTAAGGGAATCAGGCTCCATGTCTTTCTGTATAGAAATATTCTGCCATCAGAACTTCATAGTCAGCTATGAGGTGTGTCACTGTTTCCAGATCTTTCTTACAGAATCAACAGATGTCTCTGTTGAAAGATTTTCAATGTTTGCTGTAAACTATCTCATCTGTAAGTCGCTGTCCTGTTCTGCAACTATCAACCTCTCATCCTTCGGTTTCAGTTCACCTCTCCTTAACCATTTATGTGTCTATTCTTGATCGACAAAGGGTTCCTGGAGTAACAATATATTTCCCATTATATCTGTGCATTCGCTACTTGTTTTTCCTTGTTTGTTGATTTAATTCCTTAAAAAGCTTTTAATTTTGTTTTAAAATTCGGTTATTGCTTTCTCTGTGCAAGCTTGTGGATTTTTGCTCATTCCTTCTAATCATCGGAATACTTGTCCAAGTTTTATGATGAGACAAGTTTTGGACGTTTACTCTCATATTTCAGCATTTTGCGTATTTGGATCCGAGGATGCAGTTAAGTAGGCCTGGAGGCCTATGATAGTAGCTGTGTATGAGTCAATCTCTATGAGTCCTAGCTCTCCTTCAGCTGTACAGATGTAGTCTTGGCATGCATTGATGCTTGTAAATCATTTCATTGGCATGGAAGAGTTTTCATGTTCACACATCTAGTTTTTCAAGATCTTTAAGAGGCCAGTCCACAACCCCAAAGCTGTATAAAAGTATAGGAATTTATTTCTTTAGACAGTTTTGTATACCACTTTATCCTTCAATCAAAGTGGTTACAACACAATTAGGGGATACATTTAACACAAGGGGATATGAGACACATATGCTAATATTTACAGGGAACATGGGCAATGGAGGGTTAAGTGGCTTGCCCAAGACCACAAGTAGCACCTGTGGGACTAGAAACCCTAGTCCTTCTGGCTCAAGGTTGCTGTCCTCTAGTGGGATTTGAACCCCTGACCTTCTGGCCTGAGGTCACTTGCCTCAACCACTAGGCCACTCCTCCCTCAGCAATTGCTAGCTGATTGATGGTTTGTATCTTTTTTGTGATGTTAAAGCACTTTTCAATAATAATTTTAATCTCCTGTAGTATCCCTTACTGATCTTTTCTGTCAGTAATTTCTGCTTTGAGTGTCGTTCCTTCCTCTACTCTGAGATACTTATATAGGCCTTCCTGTTCAAGATCCTTGATGTCAGCCAGGGAAATGTTTTCTGTTTTGCTCAATTTTCCTCTAAAAAAGTTGCCTTATCATATTTGTCATGGCCAAAGATCATCCTGATGTCATCATAAAAGCATATCACCACACAGAGTTGCTCTGCTAATTGTTGGTTGCTGGAATTATAGAGCTTCAGATCATCTACAAATAATAAATGAGATGTTGTCTCTGGGTTGTTACCTTCTTTAGGATTTATGCCAAATCCATATCCCAAAGAGCTGATGAGAGCACTCATTGGATTAAGCGCCACACAAAACAGAAGGGGCAACAGGGAATCCCCCTGAAATATTCCTCACTGGATTCTGATATTAGAAATAATATATTGACCATCTTTGTATTTCAAAAAGAGTGTGGTTTGCCACATTGTCATGGTGAACTTAATGTACTCAAACCAAGATTTATTTTAAATATTTCAAGGCAAATTATTATTTATGAGTGTGGGATGCTGTCAAAAGCTTTCTTATAATCAATCCATCCCATACTAAGATTTCTTCTTTTCTTAGCGCTGGCCATGATGGTCTTATTCAACATTAACTGGTCTTTGGTGCCATTATCCTCTCTCTTGTTGCTCTTTTGCCATGATGTTATTGGACTCAATATGATTGCGGTGAACACCTTATAGATTGTAGGTAGACATGCTATTGGTTTATAATTGTTGGGAGTGTTACCTGGGTCTCCTTTTGGAGGGAGAAATGTTCTTCCTGTAGTAAGCCATTGTGGTGTTAAGTCTGGCTGCATAAACAATTGATGTTTACAATCCACCAGGTCTGGACGAAGTGATGTTAACTGTTTGAGCCAAAGGTTGGTTACTCCATCTGGGCCAGGGCTCTTCCAGTTTGGGGATCAATTTAACCTGCTTGCCAGCTCTTTTGGTGTCACTGCAGGCCATTCCATAGGTTAGATGTTTGCTTTTTCTAAATGTTCCTGCATGCAGGATAACCATTCTGCTTCTTGATTGTGCTTTATAGGATCCTCGTATAGTTTTCTCCAGAAGCTTTCTGTTTTGGATTTGGTTGGTGGTGCTTTTATTATCTTAATGCTCTTTCTTAATTCCCTGTAGAATTGTTTTGGGTTCTCTCTAAAAAGGTTATTTTGATATCTTTCTTTGCAGTCTTTTGGGATGAATGGAAACTTGACTACCTGAAGTGTTATTTGTTGCAAAACGTTCGCATACAACCCGATTCCGAGAGGGATACACCTGGGCCGTCCAGACATCCCTGAGGAAGATGGGCCCATTAGGACCTGATTCTGAACTGTGGGAACTAAATGTTCCTGTGGTACACAGAATCAGTCGTGGATGGCCCTGTGTGCCACTGCCACCTGCAGGGACATCCTCCCAGCAGGTGCCCCCGACTCCTGTGGCTTAGGCCCTCCACTTCCCCACTGCCTGACCCAAAGCTGGCCAGCCAGGGCCTGGATTGTGTGGCAGGGACCCCCTGCACCCAGCCCTGGCCCCGGAGGGGGATCCTCGGGTCCAATCACTGGATCAGGGCTGTTTATTATTCCATTTTCGAGGTGCAATAATCATCCTGTCCCGTCTGACCCAGCAGGATGTACATTGCTGTGACCTGAATCAGCCCTGAATGTCCTGCTTGGCTGACTCGCCCCCGCCCTGCCCAAACCCCGCCCCCTCCTGCCCCTTCCCGCCCCTCACCAGCTCTCCCCATCTTGCTGCTCTGGATTTGTGGGGAGAGCCAGATATGGAATTGGGCCAGGATGGTTTGTGGGGCTGCACGTCCTGCCGGGACATGCAGCCCTGCAACCCACGTCTCTGCATCAGGCCCATAGTATCTGTAAATAAATTACTCAGTCAGCAACCATGAATCATTTAGATATTAATAACTGAAAGCCGTGAGGAGAAACAACACAGAACCATACTGTCGGAAAGAAAATTGACCAAGCCTGAAGAAGTAAAAATTCTGCTTGATAACATCCTCCATGTATTGAAAATAAATTAATCAATGCTGTCAGTGAAGGTATATACAAATTCCTCAGAACTGGAGAAGCAAACGTTACGCCTTCAAATTTGTTAAATGCATATATTTTTTTTTTTATAAAAGAAGAATTGCTAAAGGATTGGCCAAGCTTCTGTTTTCACACTCTGGTTTTAGATAAAAGTACAGACATTTCGTTGAGCAAAATATTAATTCTTTATGTAAAATTTTAGGTAAGCCAAAGAATTGCCTTACTGTATGAGGTTTTCAGGCATTCTTTAACTGATGGCTTGTAAGAGTTCATCAATTGCTACAGCAGTTAGTAGTTATTATAAAGATAATGAAATTGATCTAAATAGAATGGTGATGGGACATCTGTAATGTTGGGAAGTATAATAGTTTGGTTGCTGTTCAGCGTAGATCTGTTCCATATCAGCTTAAGAAGCACTGTGTTGCACACAGAGAAGATCTGGGAATTGACAATGCCTGGAAACATGTTTCTTTGATGAAAGATATTGAAACTCTTTTACAAACAGTTTAGATAATATTTATTTAATTGTCTGTGAAGAAGTCAAATTCTGAAGAGCTTTGGTAGGCTGCGAATCTGTTTCGTTCGGCCTTTGAATGAAGATTGATGGCTTTTAAGACGTTTTGTTGTGAGAGCTTTCATGAACAATTATTCAACATTGATACAGGACTGTAAAGAAGACGTTGAAGAAGACAATGACCCTATTCACAAATACTGTTGGATAAACTGGCCAAACCAGAATATCATGATGCTATCACGTTTCTAAATGATGTGTTAGGAGGCTTGGCAGAGTTGAGTTGACTTTTTCAGCAGAGCACATTAGCAATGCTAAAGGCTTTCAAATTCACCAAAGTCAAAATTATTAAATTTGAAGCATAGTATCTTGGCCAAACTGTCCATTTTTCAAGAGAATTTCAAAAATTAATACCATTGTTACCATCTCCTGTTGACACTACAGCTGTAGTGCATTTTGTGGAACAAGTTTATGATCACTCTGGTAGCTGGTTTCCAGAAAAGAACTTTAAGAATGGTTTGTTTTTTATGAAGATTCATTTTCAACTTCACAAAATTTATCTGCTTATGGCAAAGAGCTATTAGAAATATTATCAGCAGGACATAGCACTTTCGTTAACAGGTTAGAAAGCAGTTTTAAGGATTTACATAATCAGTATGTCGACTTTAACTGTGAGTGAAAAAATGAAGATGGATGCAATGAAAATTTTTGAAAACTTTGATATATTTTGCAGCAGGACAAATTCTCTCTCCATCTGGACATTTGCGCTATACCTCAGGTATCTAGTCCTGATTGTGAGACAGGATTCAGCCTAAAGAATCAAATTAAAACAGAGACAAGGAACTGTTTAAAAGTAGACCACCTGGACAATCTTATGAGAATTACACTTTATTTAGCATCAGGATAAAGAGTACATTTGGCTTCTTCTTTTTGGAAAAGTGATAAAATTAAAACTGCTGTGGTGATAGTCAACAGGGTGATCATATCCCCTAAAATTATATGCTGCTTGTGAGGGAGGAGACAGCCCAGTTGGGGAGTATTCGTGTAGGGTGAAGGATTAAGGTGGTATAGGGTTCAATCCATTCCGGACGTAGATCCCTTCTGTATGTCTGGTCTGAGCCGGATGTACAGAGGGGATCACGATTCTGATCCTGCGGGACACGTCTAGTCCCGCGGAATCAGAATTGTGAACAGTCCTGTATGTGCAGGCCGGGAATGCGATACAGCCTGGCCTGCATGTACAGGATCTTCCCAGCTAACTCAGTCAAGACTCTTCAATGGTGCCGTGGTGCCATGGCATCATGATGCCATGGCACTGTGGCTCCATTGAAGAGCTCCGATGCCAGCCGCTGGAAAAAAACATATTCCCCGCAGCCCGAACCCCGATCTGGCCTCCTAAGGCCAGGGTCAGGCTGCGGGGAATGTATTCCAGCCACCCCTGGCCCATCCATGCCCGGCATTGAAAAAAAAAACCACATCCAGGGAAGTTATTCCACCTCAGAGTTGGAATATCTTCCCCACACATGTCACCGGCCTTAGATGTACAGGGCCGACATTAGAATCGGCCCTGTATGTCCAGGGCCGGTGACTGCCCACTACCCACCCAGACTCTGCCCCCGAGCCGCCCCATCTAACTTCCCCGCACAACCGGTGGGGAAGATAGACGCAGCAGGGAAAGGCACGAATAGCTATTTGTGGTGCAGAATCGGACCCTGTGTGTATGTGTGTGCATGGAAACAACTAAGGGATGCATGCGTGCGAGTGAGTATGTGAGGATAAGATTTGTGTATGTGCATCTTATGTGCAAGCAGCCATTTTGAGGCTACCATGACATGGGCAACATTACGAGAATTAAACAATATTGACATATTACTATTAAGAAATATTTAATAATTTCCTCTTTAGGCATCTCTCACCATTCTTAATCAATAGCTTCTACAATACAGAGTTGCAAATAAATTTGGTTGTTGGAAATATTTGTACATGGACTGAAAATTTTGCATACAAGCTGTCAGTCCTTAAAAGGAACATTGGTCAGGATGCAAAAGCAGCTTCAAAGAGCTGGGTTTTCAGCCCAGATTTGAATAGAAACATAGAAACATAGAAACATGATGACAGAAAAATACCACATGGCCTATCTAGTCTGTCCTTCCATAACAACAACTACAACAGTCCACTTTTTACCTTTAGAGATCCTCTGTGTTGGTCCCATGCTTTTTTGAATTCAGTTACTGTCCTCATCTCTACCACCTCCACTGGGAGACTATTCCACGGATCCACTACTCTTTCTGTAAAGAAATATTTCCGCATATCACTCCTGAATCTATCTCCCTTCACCCTCATCCCATGTCCCCTTGTAGCAGAACTTGCTTTCAATTGAAAGAGGCTCTCTCCCTGAACATTTATGCCATGGAGGTATTTAAACATCTCAGTCATATCACCTCTATCCCGCCTTTCCTCTAAGGTGTACATATTAAGATCCTTAAGTCAGTCCTTATATGCTTTATAATGAAGCCCATTAATAATTTTAGTAGCAACCCTCTGCATCGACTCCATCCTGTTCACATCCTTTTGAAGGTGCGGTCTCCAGAATTGCACACCATACTCCAAATGAGGTCGCACCAAAGACTTATACAGAGGCAATATCACCTCCTTTTTTCTGCTAGCCATTCCTCTCCATATGCACCCAAGCATCCTTCTAGCTTTTGCCGTCGCCTTTTCTACCTGTTTAGCTACTTTAAGATCATCAGACACAACCACGCCTAGGTCCCGCTCTTCTTTAGTGGACAAAAGTACTTCACCTCCTATACTGTATTGCTCCCTTGGATTGCTGCAGCCCAAATGCATGACCTTACATTTTTTAACATTAAATCCCAGCTGCCAAATTCTAGACCATACTTCAAGCTTAGCTAGATCCCTCCTCATGTTATCTACACCTTCCTGGGTGTCTACTCTATTGCAGATTTTGGTATCATCTGCAAAGAGGCAAACCTTACCCGACAGCCCTTCCGCTATATCACTAACAAAGATGTTAAAAAGAATCGGACCAAGGACAGATCCCTGGGGCACACCACTGGTAACATCCTTCTCCTCAGAGTGAGCTCCATTTACTTGTACTCTTTGTCGCCTCCCACCCAACCAATTTCTAACCCAAGCAGTAACTTTAGGGTCCATCCCTAGGGTGCTCAGTTTGTTTATAAGTCGCCTGTGAGAAACAGTGTCAAAGGCTTTACTGAGATCTAAATACACCATATCTAGAGCTCTCCCTCGGTCCAACTCCTTGGTCACCCAGTCAAAGAAATCAATCAGATTTGTCTGACAAGACCTGCCTCTGGTGAATCCATGCTGCCTTGGATCCTGTAATCCGCTGGACTCCAGAAACCTCACTATTTTCTCTTTCAGCAGCGTTTCCAATAATTTACTCACCACCGAAGTTAAACTAACCGGCCTGTAGTTTTCAACCACATCCTTACTTCCGCTTTTGTGTAAAGGCACCACATGAGCCTCTCTCCAGTCCTTTGGCACCACTCCCGACTCCAACGAGGCATTGAAAAGGTCAGTCAGTGGAGTTGCTAGAACGTCCCCAAGTTCCCTCAGTATTCTAGGGTGTATCCCATCTGGTCCCATCGCTTTGTCTACTTTAAGTTGAGCTAGTTTCTCACGAACACAGTCTTCTAAAAATTGTTCAAGATGTCCCTCGCTTCTAGGACTAGAAATGGAGCCTGAAGTACTGACTCAAGTAATCTACTCCAGCATACAATGCAGCAAGATATAATGACTGAAGCTGGCAGTAGAATAGAATATAGATAAGAGCGATTAGCCTGATAAATGGACTTCCCAAAAAGCATTGTAGGTAGAGATAAGAGAAGAAAGGTAATGAAGAACTGCAGAGTGAATGCATTTGTAGGTTAGCAGAAGTTTGAAATTTATGCAGAAATAGACACGGAGCCAGTGAAGTGACTGGGGTTATGTCAGTACAGTGACACTGGCAGAAGATTAGCTGTGCAGCCGAGTTTTGAATGGTTTGATGGGGAGAAAGATGATTTGGTGGGAGACCAGGTTGCAATAGTCTAGATGGCAGGTGATAAGAGAGACATTTAAGATCATCTCTTTTAACTACTCCCACATATCGACAGTTAAGGTGTGAATGGATTAGGGAATGCCACCTTTGCATGCAGTGCCCCAACCCACTGGAACTCTCTTCCTTTGGAAGCTTGCTCCGAAACATTCAAGAAATCAAAAAAATTGTTGAAAACTTGGTTATTCTAACAGGCCTTCTGCGATCACTTGTAGAAGATTTGCACAGTATTCCTTTTCCCTATTTCTTCGGTTGTATCAGCATCTCCTTGTCTCAGAAGAACCACTGTTCTCCTACTCTCCATACCCTTCCTTGTGTCTGTCTCTGATTTGTCAGTTCCACTTTTTTGTCCTTTGTATTTTAATGGATATTTGTTCTACTATTTTATAGATTGTGTAGATTGCTTAGATGTTTACCTCACAGGGTCACTATTAGCGGTATAACAAATGAAGAAACAAATAAAATAAGAGTCTTGGAAATATGTTACGAGAGAAAAGGATGAATTTTGCTGATGCTATAGAGAAAGAGCCAGCAAGTTTTAGCCATATGTTGGGTGTACGCAGAGAAAAAGAATGAGAAAAGTCAAAGTTGACTCCAAGGTTGCGAGCCAAGGAAACAGGGGGGGATAACAGTGTTATCCACAGAAAATAAGGGGGGAAGGAGGGAGGTGGGGTTAGGGGGGAAATACAAGAATCTCCTTCCTGGCCATGTTCAGTTTAAGACAGCGGCGGGACATCCAGACAGCAATGTCAGACAAACCTATTGGGATTTGGGCCTGCATTCCAGAAAAGATTTCTGATGTAGAGAGGTAAATTTGAGATCCATTAGCATAAAGATGGTATTGACAACCATGGGAGGAGATCAGGGCACCAAGACAACAAGTATGGAGAGAGAAGGGGGTCCATGACAGAGTCCTGAGTTATACCAAATGAACATGGGATTGGGGTGGAGGAGGATCTATCAGGACATACACTAAGGGATACGTTTACTAAACAGCGGTAGCAGCTTCCGTATGATATCGAAGCCGTGGCCCCATTGAATTCAATGGGGCCGCAGCTCTGATATCGCACGGAAGCCGCTACTGCTGTTTAGTAATGGGAGAGATAAGAGAATTAAGACAGAAGAGAGGCCTGAAATCTTAGGAGAAACTACCCCAAGTAAGGACAGAGTATTGAGGAGAAGATGGTGATCAAAATATAGGCTAATTAATTTCATATAGGAAATCTAGTGGCAAAAAATGCTTTACATTAGCATTATCAGAAAACACCCAAATAATTTTTGCAAGCTTCTGCAATTATTTAAAGGTTCCTAAAGTTTGTATGAAAAAGCAACTTGATTTTAGAATTTCATATATAACTTTCAGAGAATATTACACAGAAAATACTGAAGAGAACATCCCTTCTATGAAGGTACCTGGATGCAATTTTGGTTGAGACATCATGGGGTAATTTTTTTTAACAGGGAACTTAGGTTAAGTAGATAGAAAGGTGCTTATTTTGCACCAAATTTATAAAGACACATGAAGGCAGATTTTAGATGTAGAGGGAGATTCAGACATCCAGGTCAGGATACAGAAAATTCTCACTATATTTTAAAAGAGGCTCTGCTAACCACAGGACTTCTTGTAAAATATATGTAAGGATGTGCAAGGCTGCACATTGATGTCTCTTAATGTCCAGCAGGAGCAGTGATTTAAAAGCTGTACATATGGAAAAAAAAATTCAACTACACCCCACATGTAGCTGGGAGCACATTTTTTAAATCACTGCTCCTTGATCATGTGTACCCCCATCCTGCAGCATCATTCCTCCCTGCCCTCCCCCCGCCGATCACTCCCCTGACATCTGATCTTCCACCCCCAAAGCATCTGATCACCCTCTGATTCCTCCTGAGAGGCAATGACTCCCTGAATCCCCCCAACAGGTGATCCGTTGACCCACTCAAAAGGTATCTGATGACCCCTGGCATCATTAACCTTGCACCTGACCCCCATGCATAAATAACTCACCACTAATGGCCCCTGATCAGGCAACCCCACCCCTTGATCACCCTACTCTGATTTTTACTGGGGTCGCATGGTCTGTGGTACAGCATTACCACTATGGGGCTAAGCTTCCAAATAATGCTGCCAAATAACATGAGAGCCTGACCCCTTAACATTTTGGGAGCAGGAGTGACTGGGGATTATTTTTGCTCCCACTAAAATACCAGAATACATATGAGCCTGGTAGGAGCTGGGGTAGAGAGAATCAGAGGTATGGAGGGTCTGATTAGGGCCAACAAGGGATGGGTTCTTTATGCTAGGGGGGGTTTCAAGTGCAAGTCTTTGTTGCTAGGGGGATTGAATACCTTTGGGGAGATTTGCCTGTTAGGGGGTGCTTGGATGCCTTGGGAGTGGAGGGAATCAGATGTCAGGGTTTTTTTGGGGGATGTGACCTTGACCTTTATACCTGTGCTTTCAGGAAGAGGATACGTCTGAAATTACCACCATAGATACCTTTGTGCCTTTATAAAACTCTATCACTAGTTCAGTAGCAATAGTTTGAACACGTGGACATTATTCCTGCTTGAGATCAGGTGTAAATGCTTACATGTACTAAATGTGCCTATGCGCAGATTTTATAAAATACATGTGAAAAATGATGAGTCCATCCATTCTTTGCCCAAACGCCGCCCCTGTAATATGCCTACTGTGCAAGTAAGAGCAAGCTAGCACCATGCGTACTTTTAGGTGGGATTTAATTTTATAAAAGCTCATTTATATGTGAAAATTACCCTCCATATATCCACTTCCCAAGCAATGAGGTCACAAACTGAGGTGCCACAACAATGTGTAAATGACAAGTTGAAGAAGGTAAGAGGGCAAGAGAGAAACCTCAGGAAAAATGTTGAAGTTTAATACTGGCCCAATGTAAAGGTGCAACCAGTGTGGACGATAACTTTATAAAATGTTGACTATGTGTGAATGCTACATAGGTTCTTAATTTTAGCCTATTTTATAAAGACCTATAAGGGCTGGTGCAAGGATATGAGATACCCTAGGTGAACCTCATCCCTTGTGCTCCCCTATTCCTGTTCCTGGTCCCCATTGCCACTGCAGCTATCTCTCTCCAGATCCGGCAGCAGCAATGGCTTCAAACAGCCCTGCCATTCTTACCTCATCCTCTGGTGCTGCGGGGCTGTTTGCGCTTCTGCCCCCTCCAATGCCTGAGGCTGACTTCCTTATGCATGGAGGCCCCTTGAAAAGGCAGTGCGTGGACACTCCATGGTGGAGGACTCTGAGGCTTATGGTGCTGTGCTGCAACTGGTATCTCCCATCGGCTCTGCTGAGAGGGATCAGCAGCATTGTCATCTTTTTTCGAGGGGTTGCAGGCACTGCCTCAACCGCCCCCTGATGTCACTGTCAGGCCCAAGGGCACTTTAAAAGGGTTCTGGTTAATGCTTCATTTGGCCGCACAGTGCAGCCACGTGGCATGACCCAAATGGGCAGGCCCAAAGTGCAGGTCAGATTCCTTTGGAGCCCCTTCGGAGTACCACTGGAGCATCGTGGAATTTTTGTGGAATACACAATTGCAGGTACTATCTTTTTTTTTTTTTTACTTTCTTTATTTATATTTTCCAACAAAATACAAACAAAAGAAAAAACAAGTTACAGTAAATTAAAGTATACAATCCTTCTCTGGTAAATGAGACAGTCAAAAGGCTGAACACAGCCCACCCCACCCTGACCTTCCCATCATCATTCGATCATCAGGGGCCATATGAAAGGAACATAAAACATCTGCAAGCCTGCAGGGGACTATAGAAGGACAAACACTCCACTCCAGAAAAATAAGGAGATTTGTCTGGTAACTCACTTCACTTAAGAAAGAGGAGAATATAAAAGAAACTGCTGCACCAGGATGTTTGCACCCATGAGTAACGTAGGTACAAGTATACCACCATAGGCCTCAACCAAGATCTATTGTATGGTTCCAATTAGATATAATGGACACAGGGCCACTCCCAACATAGAGCTAATTCAGAAAAATATTTCCTATATAAGTATAAACGGCAAATTATTAATTGAAAAACAACCCCAAATCAGAAGATAGTGGCCCTGAATCCTAACACCACCCTAATACGGTTCCATATTGAAAATCAATAAAACTAAATGTTAAGACAGTCCTATTAAAAAATTATTAATGTCCTTAACATTCAGTGATACAATCTTAAAGAAAGCATACTTACAATATAGCTCCGAATTAACAATCATTTGTTACAGAAACAGAATAGAATGTAGCATTTAGTTTCATATCATAGAACAATTTCCCAGTGTTTTAAAGGTGTGGCTGTATCTATAGCCCAAAGAGAGGAGAAAAAAGGCCCGATTATTTGATCAACGTAATAATACACCTAATTCTACCAAAACATTCCCCCAAACCACCCAAAACCCAAGGAGGGGGTGCATAGCACACAAAATTTAATGGGTGAGCCTGCTAGGACAAAACAGACATGGAGGGCTCATTGGTCTAACCCTTCAACATTTCTGTAACTCTTAGATTAACGTATCTTGCCCACCTCCCTTATTAAGAACAGAGACAATGTCCTTGAAGAAGACGGAGTAAATGTCCCAGCATCAGGGCCGGCCCGTCCATTGAGCAAGAAGGTTTTTAGCACAGGGCCCCGCGTTTCAGTGGGCCCCGCGCAAAGAACATTCTGCTTTAAAGTAAATTTTAAAATTTTAAAAAAAAGCTGTCTGCTGCCGCTGCCGCGGCAACGGCAGAATCAAATATCCCGCGGGGCCCCCCCTGCCCGACAGAGCCTGCCCTCCCTGCATCAACTCTGTCTCAGCAGTCGCACCGGCTTTCAGAGAGCGAAGGGAGACTAGTTTCCCTTTCGTGGCTCTGTTAAGCCCGCAGGGGCTGATGGGACTTTCCCATCAGCCCCCGCAGGCTTAACAGAGCCGCGAGGGAGAAACTCTCCTTTTGCACTCTGAAAGCCGGTGCGACTGCTGAGACAGAGCTGATGCAGGGAGGGCAGGCTCTGTCGCGCAGGGGGGCCCCACGGGATATTCGATTCTGCCGTTGCTGTGGTGGCGGCGGCAGCGGCAGCAGACAGCTTTTTTTTTTAATTTTAAAATTTTCCCTGGGCTGTTGGGGTGGGACGTGGGAGTTAGGACTGGAAATGGGCTAATGGGGTTAGGACTGGAAGAGGGCTGATAGGGGGGACTGGTAATGGGCTATGGGGAGCTAAGTCTGGAAATGGGGTGATGGGGGGTTAGGACTGGTAATGGGCTATAGGGGGGGACTAAGACTGGAAATGGGCTGTGGAGGTTAGGACTGGAAGTGAGCTGATGGGGGGTTAGGACTGGTAATGGGCTATGCGGGGGGGCTTAAACTGAAAATTGGGTGATGGGGGTTAGGACTGGATATGGGCTGATGGGGTTAGGACTGGGAGTGGGCTGATGGGGGTTAGGATTGGTAATGGGCTATGGGGGGGGGGTTAAACTGCAAATTGGGTGATGGGGGTTAGGACTGGAAATGGGCTGATGGGATTAGGACTGAGAGTGGGCTGATGGGGACTTAGGACTGGTAATAGGCTATGGGGGGGGGCTAGGACTGGTAATAGGTTGGGGGGGGTTCCTAGGATTGGAACTGGGCTGAGTGGACGGGAAGGCTTTTAATGCAAATAGCTGATGGGGAGGGGTTCTTGGAATGGAATTGGTCTGAGTGGAAGGGGGGGCTTGAACTGCAAATAGCTGATGGGGAGGGGGGGCTTGGAATGGAAATGAGTTGTGAGGGGAGGGAGCTAGGACAGGAAATGGGCTGATGGAGGGGGCTAGGATAGGACTGGGAATTGGGTGTTGGGGGGAGCTAAGATTGGAAATGGGCTGTGGTGGGGGCTTGGATTGAAATGGACTCATGGAGGGGCTAGAACTGGAAGTAGGGTCATGGGGGGCTTGGATTGGAAATGGGCTGAGTGGAGGGGAGCTAGGATTTGACATCGGCTGATGGTGGGCTAGGAAAGCACTAGAAATAGGCTGATAGGAGGCTGGTATTGGAAATGGGCTGATGGAGGGACTTGGATAGGACTGGAAATGGATGGGGGAGCTAGGACTGGAAATGGGCTGATGGGGGGGCTAGGACTGGAAATGGGCTGATGCGGGGACTAGAAGGGAGCGGATACTGGGTGAGGCTGGAACTAGAAGGGAGCTGATGTTCGGGGAGATTAGAATGGGATGGAGCTGGGAGAGTGAAATCGAGAGGGGAAAAATATTTTGTGTGGGATGGAAGAAAAATCTACAATTGGCTGGGTATTGGGAGACTAAGTGGGGATTGAGGATGGAGGGGTAAAATTTGAGCGGATGAAATAGGAATGAGGAAAGGGCAAAAGGAGAAAGATTAGTATGTTAAAGCAGATGTAGAGAGAGAATGGAAAAAAGATTAGAAGAGAGAAGAAAGGACAAATGGACAACAGACGATGGAGAGTTAGCAGAAGACACAAAGAAACCAGAAGAAAGTGGCTGGAGCAATTGCAACTGAAAAAAAATGCACAAAAGGTAGAAAGATATCTCTTTATTTTGAATTTATTAACTGGAATATGTCAGCTCTGGGAAATGTGCAGCATTAACATCTGCTCTTTGTTTAGTACAAGAGGAAATTAATTTATAGTTTTATTTCTACAGTGTTGTTGTACATTCCAAGTTTGGCTTTTGGGGTTCCCAGTTTAATTGTCTTCCTGTTTCTAAATTGTGATTCCTTGTTTGGTGATCGTCTGTGTTCTGCATGTGTAACTGAGCTGAGGTATTCTGTTTATGCAATTCCTATTTGACATTGCCACTTGTTCCCTTTCCCCAGTAGGTCATGTATTGTTATTCTCTGAAATGTATTGGTTTAATATTTGCAGTGTTGCCTTTTGATAGATAGGGTATGGTGCTTTGTGAATCCTGGTAGTGCTGTTAGGAAACGGCAGGTTTGCTATGGGTTCTAAATGAGTATTCTAACTACTGAATATGGGCTTATTTCGTCGAGCTTGTTCCTATAAAAAATAATGGATCCAACCTAGCTCAAACAACAACTAATGGAATTTTTGTTGAGAACCGTAGTATCAGGCTACCAAGGTCTCAGTTTAAAACATCGCAGCGTTCCTTTCGGATTTAATGAAATGCTCATGCTGCTGTTCATATCAATGACCTTTTAACGGTGCCGTCTACTTTGTTTCTCACTGTAATTTGCTAATATGTTTTTTGTCTTGTTTCTTTTTAAAAAATTGTGCTTTGTTTTTTTTGTGTATTCTTTTTTTTACTTTTTTAATGTCCACTTTTTCTTTTTCTATTTTACTTTTAAAATTGTGTTTACTATCAAACTATGAAGATCAGTTTCAATCTCACTCGACCCCGCTGTATTGTTGTTTCTTTTTTTCTCCTTCAATCTTGAAAATACATGCTGAGTCGTACTGACAGCACTTCAGAACATAATAAAGTCCAATGTAATCAAAACAAAATCCACTTTTAACTTCTATAACTTATCTGCGGACTCCACTGTTTTTCTGGTTAGAGCATTCTCCGCTGTGTCTTTCACTAACGAACATTTCCCCGTTCTATACAGGGTTCCTCAGTGGCTATACCGGAAGTGCCATGCTGCTTCAGATCAATCCCAACGCCAGTGATCTAAGGCGCCCAAGCGTTTCGTTGTGGCAAGTTCTTCAGGGGAATATATTTCTCCCAAACTGACCCCGGGTTGATTCATGAGCGGTGATTGATTTCACAGGTCAGTTTGGGAGAAATATATTCCCCTGAAGAACTTGCCACAATGAAACGCTTGGGCGCCTTAGATCACTGGCGTTGGGATTGATCTGAAGCAGCATGGCACTTCCGGTATAGCCACTGAGGAACCCTGTATAGAACGGGGAAATGTTCGTTAGTGAAAGACACAGCGGAGAATGCTCTAACCAGAAGAACAGTGGAGTCCGCAGATAAGTTATAGAAGTTAAAAGTGGATTTTGTTTTGATTACATTGGACTTTATTATGTTCTGAAGTGCTGTCAGTATGACTCAGCATGTATTTTCAAGATTGAAGGAGAAAAAAAGAAACAACAATACAGCGGGGTCGAGTGAGATTGAAACTGATCTTCATAGTTTGATAGTAAACACAATTTTAAAAGTAAAATAGAAAAAGAAAAAGTGGACATTAAAAAAGTAAAAAAAAGAATACACAAAAAAAACAAAGCACAATTTTTTAAAAAGAAACAAGACAAAAAACATATTAGCAAATTACAGTGAGAAACAAAGTAGACGGCACCGTTAAAAGGTCATTGATGTGAACAGCAGCATGAGCATTTCATTAAATCCGAAAGGAACGCTGCGATGTTTTAAACTGAGACCTTGGTAGCCTGATATTACGGTTCTCAACAAAAATTCCATTAGTTGTTGTTTGAGCTAGGTTGGATCCATTATTTTTTATGGGTTCTAAATGGGCAGTGTTTGTAGTAGTTCCTAATGTGCCTGGCGGTTGGTACTGGATTATAGTAATGTAGAAATCTTTTAGTCTTTCTTTATCCATACACTCATTAAGAGGCATGTTTACTAAAAGTTAGTGTATGGTAAAATTTCGCAAATAGTTATGCAAATGAGGCCCCGCGCCGAGTCTCCGCACATGGCCCCGCACCCCCCTTGGGCTTCCCCCGCCCAGCATATATTAGTATTACAGGCTTAAATATCACTTCTGCGTAAATAGGCCTCCTTCACACGAGCACAGACTGGTTAAACGCCCATGATAGCAAGCGCCATCAGACTGTAGCAAGTAGGAGATGTGATATAACCTTCACCACATCACCGCCGACTCCTTATCCTCCAAAAATGCACACGAATCTCCAGGATCATCAAAAGTTTTGGTCTGGTTGTGCAGCATGACTTTCATTTGGGCAGGATATAGCAGTCCAAAATGGGCCTTCAGTTGAACAAAACGTGTACGCAACGCCAAAAGACTCCTTCTCCGATCCACCGTCGCCTTTGCAAAGTCCGGGATAAACAGGAGTTTATGCCCTTGATATTCCAAGACTGAAAGTGTTTTAGCTGCTCCCATTATTTGCAATACTTGCTGAAAACGTAGCACTTTCAAGATAATTGTGCGTAGACGCTTGCCCATGACCACGAGCTGAGTAGGCACTCTCTGAGCGCGTTCGATCTCGAACGGCATATTGAAATGCAGCCTTAATACACCTGGAATCATGGCCTGCAGAAATGAAATCATATCATGACCCTCTGCTCCCTCAGGAACTCCTAAGATTCTTATGTTGTTCCCCTGAGAGCGATTGTCACCGTCTTCCACCTCCCTTTGCAATCTTCCACCTCCCTTTGCAGTGAACATATCAACTTGGCCTGTTCCTCAATGGCCTCGAGCCTCTCCCCATGTGACGACACCATCTTTTCTACCTTCTCCAACTGAGCCGTATTTGACTCCAAAGAGGATCTCAAAGCGTTGATATCCTCTTGCATTGCACAAAGTGATTCTCTATTGGCTTTGACCAGCTCTTTGACCGCCCGAATCTCAGCCAGGATCTCCTGCAAGGTCAGAGGACCTTCTCGGATGACTGCCATCTTGTGAGGTGAGAGAAGTTCCATCTTGGTTCTCTTTACGCTAGCATTTTGAGATATTTGGAAATCCAGCCACGTCTGTTTAGAGCCTGACATAGCCGGGATCGAATGGTATCCAAGTAGGTAGAAATTATTTGTTCAAATATTGCAGAAATCAGGATTCTTGTCAATTGCCCTCCAGAGCACCACTCTTACATGTCCATCTTGGCCAAACACCAGGCTCCACCCCAGGTACTATCTTTTTAAATCTTTTGTCCAGTTGTGTTGGCTGTGTCAGAGGCTTTCATGGGGAAAAGGAAGATGAAAGTCAACCTATGAAAAACATTTGACTGTTAAGCCTGGTCCTCTGCTCTCTCTCTCAATTGAACCTCTTTTAGTTCTGCAGAAAGGACTCCTCCTCCTCCCCCTGATCCACTCTTATCTTTTATGTTTGTTTCCCCAGAAATTCCTCCAGAAGTAGTGGTTGTGTCTTTAAGTCCCGGTCCATTACCAAAATTGTTTTTTTTTTTACCTCAGGATGTGGAGACACAACCTGCCACATTATGAGATGGCTATGAAAGGATTTATGGGTTGCAATTTGCATTTTTTTTTTTTTAGTGCCATTGGTTCAGGGCTGACTCAGAGCAACCCAGCTACCTCTGGATTTTCTTGGCAGCGTACACTGGAAGTAGATTGCCAGCCTTTTCTTCTGAGGTAATAGAGGGTAAAGTGACTTGCCCAAAGTCACAAGGAGTGCCAGTGGGAATCAAACCCTTGATCTTCTGAGTACTAGGCAGTTGCTCTAACCACTAGGCTCCTCCTCCACTTGATGTTGCATACAGGTTTAACAGTTTCCTTCTTATGTTCTTTTTCTCAATAAACTGTTGTTAAGTTACAAGAAATGGGCAACAGGTTGTTGGATACTAACAGGCTTCTTCAAAGGATAGATTCCCAGCTGCAGACTTTACAAGGGACAAAGGTTTCCTCTATTAAGGACTCAACATAAAACAGAGGCCTGGGGAATTTGTGATTTCTCAGTTTTCCTTGTACACATTTGCTGTTAGCGCAAATATCATTAAGAAAATATTTTACTGAAGTTTTGAAGCTGGCTAAGGATGCGCCTATTCATAATTGCTATTATCTTTCTACTAAGATTCACAAAGTGGCTCCAGGTGACAGAGATGTGGATGTATTACTGCCCAGCGTGAGTTAGAACTTGACCAAAGTTTTGGAGGATTCATCAGATATAATTTCTAGAAGGTCCACTTCGTTGGTTACTTTTGGTTTTGAAGCAGATAAGATCAAAGTTCTAAAACTTTTCTTTAAATATAAGGATGGTATTTTTTGTGGACAGAGACTGAATGTGTTCTCTGATGTGACCAGGAACATGCAGCTATATACAAAGCAGTTTTTGGCTTTGAGATCTAAGGTTTTGATATTGGTGGCTACTTTTCATCTGTGCTTTCCCTGCAAATGTATAGTTAGTTTGCGGTGCAAAACTTATGGGCCAATATTCATCTAGGTCGGCTATGCCCCGCTATGGTGCATAGCTGTCTGCGCTGACCCTTAACCCTGGAAAGTCAATGCCAGGACCATATACAGCCCCATCATGGGATATCTGGGTTTGCAGCAGAGTCTTTCAGGCAGCATGCCACAGTAGCTAACTACTTATCTTATGGTCTTCTTGTGAATCTTCAAATTGAAGCATAAAAAACAAAACACGTTCATAAAACTAAACTTAAGGAACTAGAATGTGTTATATCTCTTCTTAATATAACAAAAGCACTTATTCACTATGTGGCTATAGAAGGTCTCAGACTTAAAGTGGTTCTGCTTTTTCAGACTCACGTCTTAATTACATAGCGTGCCAAGTTGCATCAACGACCTTCTATTGGTAATCATGTGAAAAGGGCTCTATTGTGCAAGACTATTGTATCGATTGCAGACAGCTATTGCTCTATTACACCACACTGTTGCTCTTGGCCTTTATAAAATAGTCTGAGTGTTAACTTAACAAACTAACTCTCATGTGTTATCTGAAAAGGCCCTTCTTCTTGGAGCTCACATAATGATTTCTGTCAAGCCGTTGCCATCCACAAATGCCTTTTTCTTTTTTATTACTTAGTCTCCAGCTGTTTTTATCTGGCTCCTTTCCCAGTTTTCTTTAATCCCAATCCCGACTCTACTTTATCGGGGTCCTTCCCTGGCTTTGGTATAAGAGTAATGAAAGCTTGATTTGTATTGGATGAGCAAACTCCCCCATCCAAATGAGCCTGAAATAAATCACAAGACATGCCACCACATGAGGCTGAAACAGTTTGTAAAACTCTGCATTGACCCACCGGGGCCAGGGGCCTTGCAATACTGTGCCTTCTTGAAACCCTCCTGCACCTTCTCCACAGTGATGAGAACCTCAAGCATTGCCGCCTGACGGTGGATGAGTACCCGATCCCAAATGCATCCTTCTGGAGAGACCCCCTCACCTTCATACAAAAACTAATAGTATGTTCAAAAAATCTCTCCTATCTTCTTCATAGATTTTCGAAGAACTCCAGTTTCATCCTGCAGCACTACTACTCTGCGGGAGCCTCGCACCCCCTTAATACACGTAGCTAAAGGTTTGCCTATCTTATCTTCGAACTGATAGAGTTGATATTTATAATACTGCAAGGATGTTTTAGCTCCCTGATGGAGAACTTTATTAAGGGCAGCCTGATTTTCAAGGAACTTGACTCAGTCAGCACCTCGCCCAGTTTGGGCGAAGCGTCGTCTGTCACCAGTGACTTGTTTATCCAGTTGTATGATGAGGGCAGAGAGCACGTTATGAGGACGAGCTGCATGGGCAATTATGTCACCCTGAAGAACAGCCTTCGCTGCTCCCCAAAACAGCTTGGGCTCCGCCTGGTGTTAAGCATTATGCCAATCATATTCTTGTCATTTTTCTAACAAGTAAGGGTGAACCGCGGATCTCTATATAGGTCCAGCGGAAAGTGCCATATTTAGGTCAGAGCATCCCAAGTCCACTAGGATACTTCCCCCCAAATCATCAAGTTTTTGTCAAGGGTGGTTTGATTAGAGGGCAGACAGAAGCTGTCTTTAGAGCCGCTGGTAAATATCCTTTCATGTGTGATAATGTTACTGGGCATGGGTTCAGAGGGGATGTGTGGTGTTGACGTTTTTGATTATCCGGCGGCCAAGAGAGCAAATAGAATGCTAGGTTTCATAAGGAAAGGAATGGAAAATAAAACAAAGGATATTATAATGCTTCTGTATTGTTCCATTGTGCGACCACACCTTAAATATTGTGTGCAATTCTGGTTGCCGAATCTTAAAAAGGATATAATGTTATTAGAAAAGATACAGAGAAGAGCCACCAAAATGGTAAAGGGGATGGAAGGATACTCCTATGAAGAGAGGCTAAAAAGGTTAGGGCTCTTCAACCTGGAAAAGAGACAGCTGAGGGGAGATATGATAGAGGTCTATAAATTAATGAATGGAATGGAACGGATAAACGTAGATCGATTTTTTTACGTCATCAGAATATAAAAAGACTAGGGGGACATGCAATGAAGCTACAGGGTAACCCATTTAAGACTAATAAGAGAAAATATTTTTTCACTCAACGTGTAATCAAACTCTGGAATTTGTTACCGGAGGATGTAGTAAAAGCTGTTAGTGTAACTTGGTTAAAAAAAGACTTGGACAAGTTCCTGGAGGAAAACTCCATAAACCATTATTAAGGAGGACCAGGGAAATCTACTGCTTACACTGGAATAAGTAATGTGGAACCTGTGTGCCCTTTTGGGAACCTGACAGGTACTTGTTACCTGGATTGGCCACTGATGAAAACAGGATACTGGGCTTGATGTACCTTCATCTAACCCAGTATGGCATATCTTATGTTATTATGTTTTTATGATTCCTAATGTGGAACTTTGCATAGTGTAACTGTAGTTTGGATTGTTCTTCCTTAAAATAAATTTGCACTTGTCTATATTAAATTTCTTCTGCCATTTGGACGCACATTCCCTATTTTTTCAAGGTTCTCATGCAATTTTTCACAATCATCTTGTGTTTTAATAACTATGAATAATTTTGTATCATCTTGAAATTTGATCATCTCACTCATTCCCATTTCAAGGTCATTTATGTCAAAAAGCAACAGAGTACTCCAGAAGTGGGCTGGTCAGTTACCATGGGAAAAGGAAAGGGACAACCACAATAGTTGTGTTTAAGCAAAAAGAGCCAGTGGATCACCACAGCAAGGATAGCTAGGCCAGAAAGAATTATGACAGGGGGCCTGCAGAGAGACTGCCACAGGAGCAAGAGGAAGGCAGCTGCAATAGCAGCTAAGTGCCACAGGAGGGCGAAGAAGTAGCATGGCAAGAGATGAAAAGAGTTACAGGGGTGGCAATAGCAGTTGGCTGAAGCACTGTAGGGCGGGGGTTGCTGGCAAGGAGAAGGTGCCCCTGCAGGAAACAGGGCACTGGCGTGAAATGTCACCCTCTCCCTCAAGCCCTATATCCCTGCTGTAGTAAGAAGAGAGGAGGAAGGCTCTCATCTCAAGAAGAAGAGGAAGGACTCTTCAACACAAACAATGAAGAAGGGGAAAAAAGAGGAAAGAAGCAGATGGAGTTCCATGCCTACTGCAGAAGAAGACAGGAAACACAAGGACTCATGTGCAGAAGACAGAAAGCCCATAGAGAAGGAAGGATCTGGGAAAAGAAAGTAAGAAGAATCCCTGAAGAAACTGAGTTAGAAGAGAGTTGAAGAGGGCTTCACAGTGGTAGAGAAGATGAGTTGTTGAAGTGGATTAGATCATGCTGAGATACCAGCAGAAAAGCTCAGGGAGGAGGGGCAGCAGGAGACCTCATGGAAGAAGTAAAGCAGTGAGGAAAAAAAACACAGCAGATGAAGGAGCTGTGGCCCACTGATAGGCCCTGGAAGTTGACTCAAGCCTGTGGAAAGCTGAAGAGATGAAACAGACAATTTGAGGAATCATTAGAGCCAGCACGGAATCCAGAGCTACAGATACTAGTAGTGAGCAGCCAGAGAAAGAGACTGTATGAAGAGAAATCTAGAGGGGTTGTAGCGACAGACAGGCTGCCCAACAAGTTAGCAGAGATCCCTACAAAGAAGCTGGTAGCTAGTGAAAGGAAGCACAACAAAGAGACAGTGTGCCAGTGAGAGAGTGCCACTGTGAGTTGCAGAGTGATAGAAAGGGTCTCTGAATCGAGAGAGAGGCCCTTACTTCAGAGGATCAACAAACGTCTAGGGCTCTAAGGAAAATAAAGTTTCCAGCTGAATAGAACCTGCATTTTATATCTATATTGAGTTTTCCAAACAGTATAGAGTAGTGCATACACTGATTAGGCATACTTCTGTGCAAAAGGCCTTGAGATTTGTTTGGCCTACCAGCTAGGTATAGAGGGGATTTCTTTACCTTTGATAGTCAATGGTAGCAGGTGCAATGAGGAACAGAGAGCACTGTATCCCTGCTGCATTGTGAGATGTGTTTTGCTGAAGAGTAGATCACAAGGTGCCCAGTTGTGGGACCTTGTTATGCACCCCTCTCCCCCCACCAGACACACACACACACACACACTGGCTGGGATATAAACTCAATTACAGGGTTTGGTGGGATAAACTTGAAGGGAGCAACAGAACTCTAACTGCTTGCACAAAGAAGGAATATTGTCCACCTGTGATGGCACAGTGCCAGTTCTGGTTTAAATCTGACTACAAATTCTGTGAACTGTGAGGAGACACTTGAAAGACACCAACGGGGTCATTTTAGATACCCCATTTGTGATTTACATATCTGAAAATGGCCACTCAGAAGTGCAAAACGCATCCACGTCTCAAAAGCCATTTTAAAAAGTCCTGAATGCACATATGTCCAGTGCGATCACATCCATGTCACATGGGGATGTGGCAGAAATGTATATAGGGTATTCCAGAATGTGTGCCCCATTTCAGAATGCAGCTGTACATGCATGAAAAACTACTAGCAGACATGTCCACGTCTAGACCTGTTCCTTGGCATGAATAGGAATTTGGAAAGTCCCATTTCAGCCAGCTTTCAGCACTAGTGATGACAGCAGAATAGCCTCTTATTGCTATGATATTTTCCTCCCCCTCAAAGTAGGAAAGCAGTTGATAATCAGAGCCTCTTTGAATACTTCCGTGGTGCTGCAAAATGGCAGGCTGAGGCGTGTATGTGGCAACATGCACAGGTGCAAGTTCAGAAATACTGGCGCAGACACATGTATGTAACCAGAACCGCTAACATGCATGTTACACATGTCCATTGCTCTGAAAGTGATGATCTTCTGCGTACATCTGGTGCTTTGTTCTGCACGTCCCCATATTCTTCCTTACTTTATGGAAACATTTCTATCTTTTGGGGCGGAAACAGGTTGATTTTAGGAGGTATTTACATATGCCCCCCTTCTCTGCTGCCCCCCCCCCCATGGAAATTGAAGCATTTTCACTTGGATGTCCCAGATGACACCTAAATGACCTTTCTAAAATGTGCCTTCACAGGTATAGGGGTTTGCTTGCTTTGACCTGAATTGCATGAATATGATGGCTTAAAAGTAATGATATTGATCTAATGCTTCAGTTGAATTTCTTCTTTGCTGAGAGTTCATTTTAAGGAAAAAGGATTCCCTTATGTTATTGAAGGGAGGCCTTGCCCTATAAGAGAGATATATGAAGTGGCATTTCAGAAGGAACGTCTATGGAGAATCTAGGACATCCAGAACAGAACATCCAAAACCACACCACCATCGTCCTCTTCACTTACCTCTCAGTATCATCACTCAATTTAAATATTATACATATCTGTTAATCTTATATCCAACATCACTAAGTTAATATTCTGTGTAACTCTGTAACATTGTTTTAGTTCTGTGTAAACCGTGCTGACTCCATGATAGAGTGGTATATAAGAAAGAACAAAGAAATACTGGAGGAGGAGTAGCAGTGCCTACTGAAATCGCTTGTCTTCACCCCGAATGAAAATCCCAGTAGCCATTTCTGGAGACAGGCCCCATTCTGATAACAAGGCCATGTATGTGCATGAATGTAGGCCATTTTACAAATGTGGATGTCCCTGAAGTGCATGCCTGCAGAACTGGATACATAAATGCTCCAGCCTGTGTAGGTCAGAAGGGGGGCATCTATGTTATGAGACTAGCATGTCCTATCCTGACATTTCATATACTCAGATGTGCAGCAACAGACCAGTAATATGTTTGGAGCATGTATTAGTCTTCAGTTACTATAGATCAGGCATGTCCAACAGGTAGATCGCAATCTACCTGTAGATTGCGGGGGGGTCAGAGGTAGATCGCCAGCCCCACTTGGCTCCATCTCTCCAGCAGCTCGCCCCGTCACTAGGAGAGAGCTCGTGCCGGCAGGTCGTCTGTGGAGGGCTTGCCGCCGCTGCTGATCCTTTGCCTGTCTTTTTTCCCTGCCTGCGGGAATCTTGCCTGCGGGTGTATTGGGGGTGCTTGTTGTTTTCGTGCCAATAGTTTGTGGGTACTTCAGCGGTCCGCCACCCACGCCCCGTGACGAGACGCCACAGGCCCGGCATCATATCTGGTCTCCTGCCTCTCAGAATCACTCATTCCTGCCCCTGCCCCAACACCCTTTAGAAGTGTGTTATATACCAGGCGATATCCATTCACCTGGGCTTTACCTGAATACACTTACCATATTAGTTGTATCGTGTGCTGGTCGTTGGTCGCTTTATAGTTCACTTTCATTAAACGTTTTCGGGCAGACACAACAAAGTGTCAAGAATTTGGTGATTTTGGCAGGCTTTTCCAATTTTGTTCTAACTTCCCTATGCCTTGCCTTTGTATTGGTTCAAACCACTGCGACATTTGCTTGCCTCTGCAATTTTATTTTGCCTAGCCTTTGTGTTGATTCTACACTGCAATTTTATTTTGCCTTGCCTTTGCGTTGATTCTACACTGTTTGCAGAATTTATTAAATCGCGTGTGGTGGTATTTGAACTTGTTTGGCGATATTTGATTTTATCTGGTTTGCTGGGCAGGTGTTTAAGTTTTTTGATGATTGTTTGGTGCTATTTGATTATTGGTGCCTGTATGATGAATTCTTATTTTTATTTTTAGAACTGCATGTGTGGTTTTGGCATCTCCAGTCCTTGTATTGCACATCATCCAGAGGTCTTCAGTTCCTGTTGATCTTTAATACTTTGGGACAGTGACAGTTTTGGACCAGATTCAGCCAGTGTTTATACTAACTTAGCAGATTTGGCCTTCTTACATCCAGCCACCCCAGTATAACGAAGATGAGTGTTCCAAAGAAGAGCAAAACCTACCACTTTCATGATGAATGGGAAATGGACTACTTCTTCATCATGGTGAAAGACAAGTGTTGTTGTCTAATTTGTAACAGCCCAGTATCCTTGCCCAAAAAGGGTAATCTGGAACGTCATTATAAGGCTCTGCATAGCAATAAGTTTGATGCTGATTTTCCACACAAAAGTAAAATTTGTAAACTGAAGCTCAAAAAACTTAAATTGAAATTGGCTACTCAACAACAGTTGATGGCGAAGCCAAGGTCACTTTCGGTCAATGCAACCATAGCATCCTTCAAGGTCAGCAGCCTGATCGCAAAGAAATGCAAACCTTTCACTGAACGGGAATTTGTAAAAGATTGTTTTCTTGAAGCAGCTGACGATCTTTTTTAAGGATTTAAAAATAAGAAAGAGATCATAGCTGCTATTCAAGATGTACAATTGTCAAGAAACACCGTTGTGCGATGAATAGAAAAGATGTGTGGAGACACAACTGAACAATTGTTGGAGGATGTTTCACAACTGTGTTGCTTGTGGATGAATCTACAGATATAAGAGACATAGCCCAGTTACTAGTCTTTATCCGGATGGTTTTTGAAGACTTCAGTGTTAAAGAAGAACTACTGTACTTGGAATGATTTCTTTTAAAAGGGAGAACTACCGGTCAGGAAATATTCAGTTCTTTCCATTCTTTTGTGACAAAATGCAATCGTCCATTGCATAGACTTGTTTCCATCACTACTGATGGAGCAAGAGCAATGACAGGTGAGGTTAACGGTTTCATAGCCCTCTGTAGACAGCATGACGACTTCCCAGATTTCCTTTCTTACCACTGCATCAGTCACCAGTAAGTTTTGGCAAGCAAGAGACTCAATACAAAGATTGTCATGGATATCACTTTCATAATTGTAAATTCAGTTCGTGGAAGATCACTTTAAAGACAGCTTTTCAATCTTACTCTTGATGAAGGGGCAGCGAAAATCATTTTGCACACAGATGTAAGGTGGCTAAGTAGGCACAAATTTCTGCAAAGATTTCATGATTTGCTGAATGAAATAAGACATTTTTTGAAGGAGAGGGGAGATGACCAAGCAGAGTTGGAAGATGAGGAATGGTTATGTGATCTGGCATTTCTTGCTGACTTTACAGGAAAACTAAGTGATATGAACCTTGAACTACAAGGTAAAAACAAATGCATTGGCGAGATGATGAGTGCAGTTTCATCCTACAAGAGCAAATTTGAGCTAATGATGACTTACCTTGCAAACAACACTTTAGATAATTTTTCTAATACGCAGGACCATCTGGGACAATATCCAAATTTGGTTTTTCAGAACAAGAAGTATGTGACAGAAATCTGTTCTTTTATCCAGGAATTCAAAAATAGATTCTGTGACTTCCAAAAAATTGGAACAGTTGTGAAGTACTTGTCATACCCATTCAAAGTAGATGTGGACATTAAAGAAACTGCAGCTGCTATCAGTAAAAATTACTCATTGAACAAGCCATCTCTTGAAAATGAAATATTAACCCTTAAAAATGACATATTTCTCAAGACCCGTGCTGAGCAAGAATCGTTTTGGAAGCTAGTGCCTAGAGACAAATTTCCCAACTTGAGAAGATGCAGTAAAGCTGTACACTCCTGTTTCGTTTCAACCTATTTGTGTGAATCTGCGTGTTCTCATCTGAAAATGACGAGTACACAACGTTCCAACATGACAGATGAACATCTCCAGGATTCCCTGAGACTGGCCCTCACACAATATTCACCCAACTTCAAAAAGCTGGTGGATGAAATGCAGGCTCAGATGTCTCACTAATGAGCAAGAGCAAAATATTAAAGATTGTGCAAGATCAGCCTGGATCAATACTCAACCTAAATTTAACACAAATTACTCAATAAATGTTAAAGAAAGTTATTAAGACAGTTAAAGAAAGTTATTACTCAATAAAACTTTAAGAAAAAATGTACTCTCCATTTCCCCTCGCAGTTCTTACTGGATCTTCGTCTCTCTGTTTTGTTTTTGCTTAATTTGCTTAAACAGCTGATCACATCCAAGTAAATGACAAAAGGTTCATTAAAAATGGTGGGGGGGGAATCCTCCAACTTTATTGGGTTAAAATTTAATTTGAAACTAATTTGAAACTTAATTTTCATGGTGGTAGATCACCGGCACTTTTGGTTGGAAAAAGTAGATCACAACCTGTTCGAAGTTGGACATGCCTGCTATAGATGATTTTAATGATAGTCTACAAATTACCAATAGAGGGTTTATAATTTAATTTTTGAATTCTTTCAGCACCTTGGGATGTATTCCATCCAGTCTAGATGATTTGATACTCTTTAGTTTATCAAATTGCTGTATTACTTCTTCCAGGCTTATCAAGATTTGTTTCAATTCTACAATACATCAATCTTAAAAAATCATTTCTGGTATTGGCAACTTCCCTATATTTTCTTCAGTAAAGAGCAAAGCAAAAAATTCATTCAGTCTCTCTACGATGGACTTTTCCTTCCTTAGTGTCTCTTTTACCCCTCTATCATTTAATGGGCCAACTGACACTCTCACAAGTTTTTTTTTCCAAGAATAAACTTGAAAAATGTTTTATTAGGAGTGTTTGTTTCCATGGCAAGTTTCTTTTTGTGCCTTATCAATGTCTTGTATTTAACTGCCATTAGATACTGTATGCTATTTCCTATTTTCGTCATTTAGCTCCTTTTTCCTTTTTATAAACGATGATTTTTGGTAATAACATCCTCTCTGACCTCACCTTTAAAGCAGCAGTCATTTGGCCTTCCTTTCACCTGGTCTGGGCTTCCAAGATAGTATTTTTAAACAACGCCGATGCTTGATGTAAATCTTTAACCTTGGCAGCTGCTCCTTTTAGCTTTTTCTTAACTATTTTCCTCATTTTATCATAGTCTCCCTTTTGAAATTTAAATACTAGCACAGTGGATTTCCTTGCTGTCCTCCCTCCATAATTAAACAAAATGTGTTCATGTTATGATCATTATTGAGTTGTGGCCCCTTGTGTCAGTTCCTGAACCAGCTGCATTTATTTCATCTAGCATCTCCTGATGTGACAGTGACCCAGTCGACACAGGGGTAATTGAAATCTCCCATTATTACTGTGTTATAAATTTTGTTAGCTTCCCTCATTTCTGTTAGCATTCCATCATCTATCTGTTCATTCTGTCCAGGAGGACAGTAGTGCACTCCTATTGCCATTACGTTCCCCTTGGAACATGGAATTTCTATCCATAGAGATTCTACCGTATATTTGTTTCCTGCAAAACTTTAATCCTGTGCAACTCAATGCCCTCTCTAACATAGGGCACAACCTCTCCACCAATTTGATCTGCCTTATTATTGCAATATAACTTGTACCCAAGTATCACAGTGTCCCATCCTCCTTCCACCAATATTTAAGATGCCTACTATATCTAACCTTTCATTCAGTGCTATATATTTTAATTCTCCCATATTATACTTTAGACATCTAGCATTTGCATACAGACATTTCAAAGGTTGTTTTTGTTCATATTAACAAACTGGCTATCAGTTGAAAGTAGTAATTTGGAATCTTTCCACTGCCTGTTCTATATTTAAAGGCACCTGGGTTACTTTTACCTTTATTGGAACCTCTCAGTTGAGATGCCATAATTTCCTGTTTTACTAGTTTCTTTCTAAAATACATCATTCTGAACCAAGCCCTTTTGGGTGATTGTGGTTTTCCCTCTTTGCTAGTTTAAAAACTGTTCTATCTTCTTTTTAAAAGTTAATGCCAGCAGCCTGGTTTCACTCTGGTTAAGGTGGAGTCCATCCTTTTGGAAAAGGCCTACTATCCCCAGAATATTGCGATGCCGGAATCTCTCTATTCCCAGCCGAGTACAGCAAAGCACACTCATTGGCCCATCTTGCAACAAAGAGCAGCAACATTGGAGCCCCCTAGCACCTTTGGAGCAGCACACAGTTCTTAATAAAGGATCGGCAAGCTCAGTGGTATGCTCAGCCCCACAGGGACGCATCAGAGCTCTACCACGTCATACTTAAGAATCATTCTTCTCTTAGGTGGACCCTACCTGGCAGACCTGCACCTAAGGGCCAAGCCAAAGGGCTCTTAGATGTGGCCCTTTGAGTGGTTCTAGAACATCCAACGATCTCTCTTCACCCTCTCAACAATCTACACTGCAGTTTCATTCTCAGCGTTCTGTCCAGCTGAACCATGAAATCTCCCCTACTACCCGACCTGAACAGCAAGACTCTCCAAGCCCAAAGCCTGCAGCCAGCTAATCCCCATGCCCTGATTGTCTACTGGCCACTCTCGCAAAGGCACCTCACATTCAGGTGAGTACTCACATCAGGGTTTAGCATGACCCAGAGCATACACAGACTCTCACTTAAAAGAACTGGCTATACCAGAAACATCTCAATCAAACCAAGAAGAGATAAGAGCTAGTGGACTCCAGCTTGCTATCTCTAATATTTAGCATGATCTCAACAAGCCCAGGTTAAACCCCAAACAACCTACACAAGCTACTCTTCAGCCACCACATCAATGCCAAAACACCTCTATAAATACCACTAGAGCACATGCGTGGCACCAATAGCTATCCTCTCAGCCTGCTATGTTTCACTTCATTCTTCACATCCTCTGCCTCACAGGCCCTCGCCAATCATAGACAAATTATATACTCTTACCCTCAACATAGAATACTCTTCACTATTGCTAAACCAAGACTCAAACCACATCATCACCTCATCTGAATTTAACCACAGCTGTTTACAGCAACAGCACATCATCATGAATCTCAGCACATCAAGCGCACACTTCTCAACGCACACTCAGCACAAAAAAATAAATTCAGCTCTTATCCAATTATCTCAATGACAGCCAAATAGACGTTATGTGTGTCACCAAATTCTGGTTCACTGAATCTGATAATGTGCTCATTAATCAGCTATTAACACCCAGCTACAACATATCCAGCTGTCCAAGAACCAAGTGTAGAGCCAGAAAACACTTTGACTTTCGCATACTCACCAACAGGGCCGGCTCGTCCATTGAGCGAGAATGTTTTTTGCACAGGGCCCCGCGTTTCAGGGGGCCCTGCGCAAAAAACATTCTAATCCAAAAGTAAAATTTAAAATTTTTTTTAAAAAGCTGTCTGCTGCCGCTTCCGGGGCCGCCGCGGGCTTAACAGAGCCGCGAAAGGGAAACTAGTCCCTTCGCGCTCTGAAAGCCGGCGCGTGTGACTGCAGCTGGAGAGAGCTGATACCGGGGAGGGAAGGCTCTGCCGGTCACAGGGGGGCCCCGCGGCACACTCGATTCTGCCGCGGCGGCCCGGAAGCAGCAGCAGACAGCTTTTCTTTATTTTAAATTTTCCCTGGGCTGGGCTGGGGGGGGGGGGGGGTTAGGAGTGGTGATGGGTGATGGGCACTGGGGGGGGGGGTTAGGGGGGGTGTTGGGCGGTGGGGGGGGGGGGGTAGGTGTGGTGTGGGGCGGTGGGGGGGTTTGGAGTGGTGATGGGCTATGGGAGGGCTTAAACTAAAAATTGGGTGATGGGGGATTAGGACTGGAAATGGGCTGGTGGGATTAGGACTGGAAGTGGGTTGATGGGGGGTTAGGACTGATAATGGGCTATGGGGGGGCTTAAACCAAAAATTGGGTGATGGGGATTAGGACTGGAAATGGGCTGGTGGGATTAGGACTGGGAGTGGGCTGATGGGGAGGTTAGGACTGGTAATGGGCTATGGGGGTCTTAAACTAAAAATTGGGTGATGGGGGATTAGGACTGGAAATGGGCTGGTGGGATTAGGACTGGGAGTGGGCTATGGGGGGCTAGGACTGGTAATGGGTTGGGAGGGTTCCTAGGACTGGAAATGGGCTGAGTGGAAGGGGGGTTGAATTGCAAATAGCTGATGTGGAGGGGGGCTTGGAATGGAAATGGGCTGAGTGCAAGGGGGCTTGAACTGCAAATAGCTGATGGGGATGGGGCTTGGAATGGAAATGGGCTGAGGGGAAGTGGGGGGCTTGAACTGCAAATAGCTGATGGGGACGGGGCTGGGAATGGAAATGGGTTGAGGGGAAGTGGGGGGCTTGAACTGCAAATAGCTGATGGGGAGGGGGACTTGGAATGGAAATGGGCTGAGTGGAAGGGGGCTTGAACTGCAAATAGCTGTTGGGAAGGGGGGCTTGGAATGGGCTCTTAGGGGAGGGAGCTAGGACAGGAAATGGGCTGATGGAGGGGCTAGGATAGGACTGGAAATTGGGTGTTGGGGGGAGCTAAGATTGGAAATGGGCTGTGGTGGGGGCTTGGATTGAAATGGACTCATGGAGGGGCTAGAACTGGAAGTAGGCTCATGGGGGGCTTGGATTAGAAATGGGCTGAGTGCAAGGGAGCTAGGATTTAACATGGGCTGATGGTGGGGCTAGGAAAGGACTAGAAATGGGCTGATGGGAGGCTGGTATTGGAAATGAGCTGATGAAGAGACTCGGATAGGACTGGAAATGGATGGGGGAGCTAGGACTGGAAATGGACTGATGGGGGCCAGGACTGGAAATGGGCTGATGTGGGGACTAGAAGGGAGCGGATACTGGGTGGGGCTGGAACTAAAAGGGAGCTGATGTTGGGGGAGATTAGAAGGGGATGGGGCTGGGAGAGTGAAATGGAGAGGGGAAAAATATTTTGTGTGGGAGGGAAGAAAAATGTACAATTGGCCGGGTATTGGGAGACTAAGTGGGGATTGAGGATGGAGGGGTAAAATTTGAGTGGATGAAATAGGAATGAGGAAAGAGCAAAAGGAGAAAGATTAGTATGTTAAAGCAGATGTAGAGAGAGAATGGAAAAAAACTAGAAGAGAAGAAAGGACAAATGGACAGCAGACGATGGAGAGATAGCAGAAGACACAAATAAACCAGAAGAAAGTGGCTGGAACAATTGCAACTGAAAAAAAATGCACAAAAGGTACAAAGATATCTCTTTATTTTGAATTTATTAACTGGAATATGTCAGCTCTGGAAAATGTGCATCATTAATGTCTGTGCTTTGTTTAGTACAAGAGGAAATTAATTTATAGTTTTATTTCTACATTGTTGTTGTACATTCCAAGTTTGGCTTTTAGGGTTCCCAGTTTAATTATTGTCTTCCTGTTTTTAAATTGTGATTCCTTGTTTGGTGATGGTCTATGTTCTGCATGTGTAACTAAGCTGAGGTATTCTGTTTATGTAATTCCTATTTGACATTGCCACTTGTCCTCTTTCCCCAGTAGGTCATGTATTGTTATTCTCTGAAATGTATTGGTTTAATATTTGCAGTGTTGCCTTTTGATAGGTAGGGTATGGTGCTTTATGAGTCCTGGTAGTGCTGTTAGGATACGGTGGGTTTGCTATGGGTTCTAAATGGGCAGTGTTTGTAGTAGTTCCTAATGTGCCTGGCGGTTGGCACTGGATTATAGTAATGTAGAAGTCTTTTAGTCTTTCTTTATCCATACACTCATGAAGAGGCATGTTTACTAAAAGTTAGTGCATGGTAACATTATGCAAATATTTATGCAAATGAGGTCCCTTATGCAAATGAGGCCCCGCACCGAGTCTCCGCACATGGCCCTTCACCCCCCTTGGGCCGCCCCTGCTCACCAACAACACAGGGAGATGTTTAGAAACAATATCAGTCACAAACAAGTTCATAACACTATGCCTGGTGTAGATTTCCAAATGCATGTGCAGAAGAACTTGCAACCATGCTGGAAACAGTATGTAACCACAAACCACACTCCAATCATCTCCTATTCCTTGGGGATCTAAATCTTGCATCTGCTACCCCCAGGATATCAAAAGCCTTCTTAGAAGCCCTGGAATACACCCAGCTTATCAGCGAACCAACCCACAACAAAGGGGACACTTTCAAACCTTATATTCGCCCCACAGCAAATGCTCAGAAACAACAGCCTCCCGCCTCCCACGCTATTTACGGTACCCTGGTCTTACCACAAACAATCTCATTCTACCTCCCACAGAGACCATACACCGACAAAGACTCACAATCACAAATCTCAGCCCGCAGATTCCATCATCTGGAAAATATAGATTTCCTAGACAAAAACTTACCACAGCTTGAGCATGCTTCAGAAGACATTGACACACTGATCCAGAGCTAGAATCAAGTAATAAGCAAAATAGCCATAGAACCACACACACCCCCAGTCTGCAGGAGGCACAATACAGCCACATGGTATACCACCAAACTAAAAGACATAAAGCACAACCTCAAGCATCTGGAAAGAAAATGGAGATGCTTCAAATCTGTTGACAACCTTGATAAATATATGGCCAAATTACACGAATACCAGACATCCACAAACAAAGCAAAAAAAAAAAAGAATACCATTTGAAATTAATCCTAAGCTCTCTAAGCTGGCCCAGGATGCTTTTCAACATAGTTAAATCGCTAGTGAGAAGCCCCACCCAAGAAAAGGAAGACTATTTTCAAAGCCAGACCTGCCTTTGAGACAATAAAACATAAACTGCACTGCTCTTTCACAGCCATCTTACCTGAACACCTGGAAAGCATTATCACAGATATCAACATTGACACATCACCACTGGATCCATGCCCAGGAAGCTGGATCAAGATTTCCCAAACAGAACTCATCCCCACAATACTTAAGATTACTCAACTATCACTTCAACAAGGACATATGTCTGCAGCACTCAAAAACGCCTCCATCACCCAACAAAGAAAAGGACCGGAACAGATTCAGATCAACCAAGCTCATGTAGAACTATCGCCAGTCTACCCTTCCTTGCAAAAGTAATAGAGAAAATCATTCAGCTACAACTCCTAGATCAGGTTGACTCTCATTTCCTACTAGACCCTCAGCAATATGGGTTCAGACCCCATAATAGCTTTGAAATTCTCTTGACCGCCCTCATTGACAAACTAATAAGGGGTATCGACAGACTCCACCAAGAATTCATTCTCAGTTTCCTTGACATCAAAGCAGCCTTTGACTCTGATCCCATAACATACTACTCCAATGTCTTCAATCTATAGGACTGAGAGGCACAACTCTTAAGTGTTTCAGATCTTATCTAATGCAGCGTCAACTCCAAGTAAATATAGGATCCAAAAAAATCAGCCCCTTACATGCAACACCAAGGAGTCCCACAAGGGTCCACCCTATCTTTTCTGCTATTCAATGTCTTCTTCCAACCAATCTGCACAATCATACAAGTATATAATATACTCTACCACATTTACATGGACACATAATGCTCTTCGTTCCATTCTCCACAACCAATCCAACAATCTCCTCTATAAAGAGATGCTTCATTTCCATCACACAATGGCTTTTGAATCACAATATTACCATAAACTACAAAAACACAGACATTTTATACATCACCAAAGATGCCAACTTTACCCCACCTGCCGCTTTAACCATTGCAGGAACACAGCTGTAAGTAAAACCTGAAGTTCATTACCTGGGATTAACACTAGACCAACATCTGACCTTAATTCCACATATCAGCAACATCACAAGAGCCATATGTCATTAAAAAACAGTGCAACACTTCAAATCACTGATGAGTGCACAAAACATTTTCATAATCTGTCAGGCACTCATTTTCCCCCACCTATTCTACTGTAACCTCCTTTTTCAAGGCCTAACGAAATATCCACTTCATCCCCTTCAATTGGCCCAAAGCAGAGCTGCATACATCATCTGTAATGCCTCAAGATCTGCCCACATAACCCAGTTACTCAAGTAATTTCACTCGTTACCCATCATGGAGCGGATAAAGTACAAGGCCATCCTCATAATATTCAAAATCATTCATGGCCTATCTTCAATTTACCTCCAATCACTGATACAGAAAACACCTAACAACAGACCCAGAAGAACAAGTTCCCTAAACACATTTGTTATTCCCGCAATAAACATAAAAAACAACCACACAACTTCTAACGGGGCCTTTTCCCTATTTGCCCCGTCCTTTTGGAATGTACTTCTGCACAGTTTACGTATCATAGATGACCTAGCAACATTCTGAAGGAAACTAAAAACACATCTCTTTTTGGAACACTTCACTGATGAGACATAGCTATTTATCTCACAAGGAACCAAGTGATCCCATCAAATATCACCTTTACCCTCTCCACCCAGTACTCTTTGACATCATCCCACCCAATACTAACCACCCAGTACTCCCTGTTCTAGTTACATTAATGTTATAGATCCATATCTAATGTTTCCTGTTACTTAGTTAAACATGTTTGATGTAAAGCCCTATTGAGCTATGTTGTTTATTATGTAAACCGCTTTGACTTGTACATACAGTGGTATAGAAAAATAACTAAATAAATAAATATCACCCAGTTCCTAACATATTTAAAACCCTCTTCCATACACCATCACCTCATCCACACATTGAGACTCTGGCGCTCTGTCTGCCTCTTGGGTTCTGGACATGGATTGGGAAGCAATTCCAAAACCTCCCTCTCACACATTCCTATATCATTGGTACCAATATGTACCAAGACAGCAGACTCCTCCCCAGCACTGTCTAAAGCTTATCTAGGTGGCGTGTGAGGTCCACCACCTTTGCTCCAAACAGGCAAGTTACTAGGCAATCCTCACATTCATCAGCCTCACATTTATCTATATGCCTAATGAATCACTGATTTTAGTGGTCACCCTAACTCTTCCTTCATGGGTACATTCCCCTGGAGACATACCCTTAGTGTGAGAAGGTATTACATTGCCTGGAGTATGGGTTCTAGCTACAGGATCACTTCCTGCTACACCAAGGTGATTCTCCTTTTAAGTGATCTCTCTTCTCCATGGAGTAATGAGGCTGCCAGACTGGAGGTCGGACCAGGACTGGAGTGACCATTATGAAAAGTAGGTAGTTGCTTAGAGCACCAGTGGCCAAAGGGCGCCCAGTGCCGCTCTTGCTGCCCTTCTCTGGGATGTGCAGTAGTGGCAATACATTTAAAAAGTCACCTTGGTGAGCGAGTCTGTCAAAGATGTCCACATGAGCCCTTTGCTCCTCCACTGCATAGGTCCCTGAATGAGATTGTGCCAGTAGCACTCCAGTCACCTCTTACCAGAAATGGAGATGGAATGAGGAATGCTCCTGCTGTTGGCTGAGCGATGTCAGGCCAGTATGGCGTTGTGCTGAGTTGAATTCAGAGCGTTAGCAGCATGGGTGTGCTTCCCACCGTCATGCTGGTTTCCCCTCCTACTACCCTTCTGCTTACATGGTGGGGGAACTGTTGAGTGTGACCTGTTGGCTGCGACTTGATTCGGGCTCAATGAAGAGTCTGGCAGGGCTAGGCTCACTGCTGTTTCGCTGTACTCCCTTACTTTCCCTGTGCTGTAGGCCGATTGGAGACTGTGGCCCTGCTGAGCCCCTTTTGGACATTCCTCTGTGCTGTCTGCTGTGAGTCTGGAATCTGCTTCTCTGCCTACCCTCTGGACTGTGGTGAATGAGAATGAGCTGAGGTCTGTTGTTGTGTTTACTGATCTGTAGAAGGTACCCTGAACCTCTCCCGCAGCAGAGTGGCTGGTAGATGATCTTCTTTCTTCTGCTTGAACTCTTCCTCCATCTTGTTGATGCCTACATTGTGAGGTTTACTTCTATGGTGGTTGTTTCATACAGTCTGGGGGGACTCTTTAACCGGCACACGGCATGGTTCACAAACAAAAAGCCAAGGAGATGAGAGCACGCAGCATGGTTCTCCAATGAGCTGCGATCATCACTCCTCCACCTGCGCAAGCTTGAGAGACAATGGCGCCGATCATGCTCCACCAAAGCACACAGCGCATATAGCTTCCACCTAAAAAAGCATCATAAAGAGATAATGGAGAGAAGAAAGCAAGTCCATACAGACCTCCTGAAGTGCTCAATAAGTAAACCACATGACGACTTTGCTCCCAAATGTTGGAATAATCTTCCACCCACCATAAGAGCAATTAAAGACCTCAAGCAATTTAGAAAAGCCATAAAACACCACCTGTTCCTTTCATACTTCTCTCAATACCAGATCCCAACTTAACCTAAGCCCCATTACAAACCAATATTGAAATGTTCTATCACTCCGTGTACAACAAGAAGGATACCATTGTATATAGTTAAATAATTCATATGTACAAAGTTTTCCCCTAAGTTGTATCCTGTTAGACTTCCTGTTACATGTAAACTCACGACAGCCTATTGCTATCTGTGAGTACTTTAAGTTTACTGTAAACCGCGCTGATGATAAAAAGTGCGGAATATAAGAGCGTTAAATGTTGTTGTTAAGTGCCGTCGAGTCGGAGTCGACTCATGGCGACCCTCTGGATAGCTATCCTAAATTGTGTTCGGTCTTCAGTCAGGCGGCTCATTGACGACAGACTGGTACCCGTAGCTGCTGTTATTGTAGCGATCCATCTCATTGCTGGCCTTCCTCTTTTGCGTTGACCTTCTATCTTGCCAAGCATGATGTCTTTCTCTAATGATCTCTCTCTTCGCATGATGTGTCCGAAGTATGAAAGTCGAAGTCTTGTCATCTGAGCTTCTAAAGAAAGCTTAGGTTTGATCTCCTCTAGTACCGACTTGTTTGTTTTTCGGGCAGTCCATGGTATACACAGTATTCGCCGCCAGCACCATAATTCAAAGGCATCAATTTTCTTCCTGTCTGTCTTTTTCACTGTCCAGCTTTCACATCCATATGATGTTATTGAAAATACCATGGCTTGAACAAGTCGAATCTTTGTATGGAGAGACACATCTCTGCTCTTGAGAATCTTATCTAGGTCTTTCATAGCCATTCTGCCAAGAGCAATGCGTCGTCTGATTTCTTGACTGCTTGTTGCTTCTTTATTGATAGTTGATCCAAGTAGGTTAAAGTTGTTCACAATTTCAATTTCTTCTCCTTCAATGATGAACCTGTTGATTACGCCAGTTGTCATGATCTTTGTCTTCTTTACATTAAGGTGCAGGCCCATTTTGAGACTATGTTCTTTGATTGTGAGAAGCAAATGTTTCAGATCATCTTCGCTTTCAGCCAGTAATGTGGTATCATCAGCATAGCGAAGGTTGTTGATGAGTCTTCCACCAATCTTCACACCTCTGTTGTCTTCATACAGTCCTGCTTCTCTGATGATTTGTTCTGCATATAAATTAAACAGGTAGGGGGAAAGTATGCAGCCTTGTCTTACACCTTTGCTTATTTTAAACCATTCTGTTTCTCCTTGTTCCGTTCGAACTGTTGCTTCTTGATCAATGTACAGATTACGCAAGAGAACGATCAGGTGTTCTGGTATACCCATGCTTCTTAATGTGGCCCAGAGTTTCTCATGGTTTACACAGTCAAAAGCCTTGCTATAGTCGATAAAGCACAAATAGATATCCTTTTGGTATTCTTTAGTCTTTTCAAGGATCCATCTCACATCCGCAATGATGTCTCTCGTTCCTCGCCCTTTCCTGAACCCTGCTTGCACTTCAGGTAGTTCTTGTTCTAGGTATGGCTGTAGTCTCTTTTGAATAATCTTCAGTAGAATCTTGCTGGCATGTGGGATCAGAGCGATTGTGCGATAATTTCTCACTTGGTTTGCAGCTTGTCGTGCTGTGAGGGCTTGCGTGCATCAGTGATGCTGAGAGCTAAACTATCGGTAGTTTAACTACTGGCAGGGTCTCCCAAGATGGACAGGTCTCAGCTGAGGTGCCAGACGAAGACAAACCACCCATCTGGGCAGCAGCAGAATGGGATAGTGTTGATGGCGGAGGATCACATTTCTGTGACAACGGCAACAACACTAAACTTAAACTGCGCAGAAGGAAGGCCCGGCAATCTACTTCTGTATCTTGCCATGAAAACCCAATGGATAGTTACAACAAAACAAATTGTGCTATGGTGCTGGAAGATGAGACTCCCAGGTCGGAAGGCACTCAACTAGCTACTGGGGAAGAGCTGAAGACTTTTCAGAGTAAAGCCAGCATTTATGATGTGGTTGGATCAAAGCCCTCGGGAAGTCTGACTGCTGATGTAGCTGCGCATGAAATGAGAGTCAGAAGCTGTAAAGATGTCTTACACATTGGAACATGGAACGTACGAAGCATGAACCAAGGGAAGTTGGAGGTGGTCAAGAATGAAATGGAACGTGTACAACTTGATCTGTTGGGTGTCAGCGAACTGAAATGGACTGGCATCGGGCACTTTGCATCAGATGATCACATGGTCTACTATGCTGGAAATGAAAGACAAAGAAGAAATGGTGTTGCATTTATAATAAAGAAGAAACTTGCAAGAACTGTAATGAAATACAATGCAGTCAGCGAACGCTTAATCTCTATTCGTCTACGAGGATTGCCTATCAACACAACTATAATTCAAGTATATGCCCCAACAACAGCTGCAGAAGAGAATGAAATTGAAGAGTTCTATGAACAAGTACAAGCTGAAATTGACAGAACATGCAAACAGGATATCCTGATAGTCATGGGTGACTGGAACGCAAAAGTTGGCAACAAAGAAGAAGGCAAAGTAGTTGGAAAATATGGACTTGGCAACAGAAATGAAGCTGGAGAAAGTTTGATAGAATTCTGCAAGACCAATGATCTATTCATCTCAAACACCTTCTTCCAGCAACACAAGCGACGACTGTACACATGGACTTCACCCAATGGATTGTATAAAAATCAAATTGACTACATCTGTGGAAGTCAACGATGGAAAAGCTCTGTAACATCAACAAAGACAAAACCTGGAGCTGACTGTGGTACAGATCATCAACTACTAGTATGCAAACTCAAGCTAAAGTTGAAAAAGAGCAAACCACTCATGAATGCACCAAAATATGACCTTGAGAATATACCACTGGAATTTAAAGACTGCCTGCAAAATCGATTTGCTGCTTTAGATACAAATGACAGAGCTCCGGAAGAGTTATGGAATGACATCAAGAAGGTTGTGCTGGAAGAAAGCGAGAAGTCTCTACAAAAGGTGAAAAAGCAAAAACGGCCAAAATGGATGACGGAAGAAACTCTGAAAATTGCCCAGAAACGCAGAGAAGCTAAAGCCAAAGGAGAAAGAAAGAAAGACAATCGCAGAACTCAACAGAGATTTCCAACGTGCAGCAAGACAGGACAAGGAAAAGTACTACAATGACACTTGCAAGGAAATAGAAGCAGAAACTATTAGAGGAAGAACAAGATCGGCTTTCCTAAAGCTGCGAGAGTTAAAGAAAAAGTTCCAGCCTCGAATTGGAATGTTACAAGATGCTCAAGGTTCTATGTTGAATGATGCTGAGAAGATCAAGAAAAGGTGGAAGGAATATACAGAGAATTTATGATAAAGATCAAGTGGACCAACAGCCGTTTCAACCTATACCTTATGATCAGGAACCATTGGTGATGAAAGAAGAAGTTGAAGCAGCATTGAAAGCCTTATCAAAGAACAAAGCACCAGGCATTGATAGCATTCCCATAGAAGTATTGCAGCAATCTGATGCAGCTGTTACCGTACTTACAAGGCTCTGCCAAGAAATATGGAAGACAACATCATGGCCAACTGACTGGAAAAGATCTGTGTTTATACCAATACTAAAGAAAGATGATCCAACTGACTGTGGAAATTATCGCACAATCGCTCTGATCCCACATGCCAGCAAGATTCTACTGAAGATTATTCAAAAGAGACCTAAGAGCGTTAAATAAATAAATAAATATAGTAAAGACATTAACAAGGGAACCAGCACCAGAGCAACCATACATGCCGCAACCGCAGGCTTATGCAGACTACCTACAATCAAAAATGCTCCAGACAGACAAGAGCACAAACCCCACAGGACACACCCCATTACACAAGCCACCACACCCATCACTACTGATGAAATCAAACAGAGAGAATGAGAACACCATCGCCTCCATCAACACCACCACCGCACCCAATGACCCCTGTCCAGCGTTCTGGATAAGAGAACTCCGTTGCGATCTAAGCCAATTCCTGAACAAAATCTTGGATCAAGCCTTCTCAACGGGATCCTTTCCACAAAGGTTGAAGCACACCTCCATCAGGCCACTGCTGAAAAGCAACAAACTAGACCCACTAAAAGTTGAATCCTACAGACCGTTTTTAAGCATTCCATTGCTCGCCAAAATAATCGAAAAGATAGTCCAATGCCAAATCCAACACATCGAAACCGAAGCCCCTCTGGACCCAGTCCAGCACAGTTTCAGGGAAGCACACGACGTTGAAACCCTCCTCACCACCCTCTTTAATACCATAATCTCAGGAATCTATAACATTCGACAAGGATTTGCCCTTATCTTCATGGATATCACAGCGGCTTTTGACTCCGTGAGCCATGAGATACTCATGGAGCGTTTCAAGGAAAAGGGAATACAGGGCACAGCCCTAAGCTGGTGCAAATCCTACCTGTCCAACAGATGGCAAAACGTGAGGACCGGCACCACAACCTCAGAACCGTTTCTACAAAAACAAGGTGTGCCACAGGGGTCATCATTATCGGCATTAATGTTTAACATATACATGCAGCCCATCTGCGCACTGATCCAATCATTCAACGTCCTCTGCCTAGCGTATGCAGACGATGTTCTACTATATATGCCGTTTGCAACAGACCAGCCAGACTTCTCCCCACTAACAAGCTGTTTCAACGCAGTTGCGGACTGGCGACTGGACATGAAAACTCACATAAGAAACACAGTAAAGACAGTATACCATAAAGTATGGACTCTACGGCATCTACGACCATTACTTGACCCCACTGACTTTCAAACAATCTATCAAGCTCTAGTAATCCCACACTTCGATTATGCTAACACAATCCTATATGGACTCCCGCAAGCAACTCTAAACCCCTCCAGCTTGCAATGAATTCAGCTGCAAGAGTTCTATACGGAGTATCAAGGATGGACCACATTGCACCAATCCTGAAGAAACTCCACTGGTTACCTATACATGCCAGACTTCATTACAAGATCCTAATAATGAAATTCAAGGCCTTAAACAATCAACCTCCCACATCCATCACTGAGTTAATACACCTTACACCCCGTAACAGGCTCAGAAGATCCACAACGGTGAACATCCTGATAATCCCAAAAGAAACAACGAAATGCACATAGGCAACATCTAACAGGGCTTTCATGATCTATGATCCTAGAGTTTGGAATGCCCTCCCCACAGCCATGCGAGTCATCACTAACCTGACTCAATTCAGGAAGGCACTGAAACATCACTTGTTCTTACGACACTACCCAGAATCCAGCGGCAAAAACCAAACTGCAAACACTCTCACCAGTCACCTCAACCCTCCTAGCAACACACCCAACAGACAAAGGGGCAGCCAGCCCCATCTGTCCATTCCTGAGTAGACTACAGTTGTAAAGTATAGTCATTAATGTAAATAAATTGTAGAAAGTTACCCCAGTTACGCCCCAGTTTTTAACCCCTGTTTATTGTAAATACAATGCAGCATGACTGCTTTGTATAAGGTTCTGTTGAATGTACACTGCACTGATTTGAATAGAGAGGTATAGAAGAGACGTTAAATAAATAAATAAATAAATAAATAAATTACAACAGTCCCACACAGTAGATGAGGGCCACCAGTATTTGAAGCCTAAGTATTTCCCTTAAGTTATTGCAGCTAACTATTCCTCCTACAAGAGGGGAGTAGTGACTATGATTAGTAAAGATTATCCTTTTTACGTCCAAGAGGTGATCCCAGATGTAGCAGGTAAGTTTCTCATTGGGTGCTGTATTCTGTGGTGAATGTGTAAATCCCACCTGTACAAGTGAGGTCCAGTGTGGTACAGCTGTTTGAGGCTATTAAGTTTGGGACGAGAGGGACACTGATCCTGGAAAGGGTACTTTAATTGTGCCCTCATGGAGACAGATTGCTCTGGTGAGAGCTTTGTCCCCTACAAGGGATCCAAGTTGCTACAGCAGTTTTGGGGGAAATTCAGGCTGCTGGATGGATGAAGGACTCTCCACCCTGGAGAACGTGACTACACATGTTTCTCTGCCCCACATAATAATTATTCTTGTATTGATTTCTGGTTTCTTGTGGCTGCCCTCCGTCCAGCTATGGAGATGTCAGTTATTGGATCCATCGGGGTTTCTGATCATGTGCCCCTTTGAGCCTGGAGCTAGATGACAGAGTAATTGACTCTCCCCTTCTATCTTTGTCCATGCAAAGAGGTTTGTTGAAGAATCCTAATTTTTTAAGAGAATTGGTTGCAGGTGGACACGGCCATCACCGCCTGTCAGGATAGGGCAGATATATTAGAGACGTTTAAATACCTCAATGGCATAAATGTACAGGAGGAGAGCCTCGTTTGATTGAAAGCAAGCTCTGCTACAAGGGGATATAGGATGAGAGTGAAAGGGATAGACTCAGGAGTAATAAGTGGAACTATTTCTTTATGGAAAGAGTGGTAGATGCGTGGAATAGTGTAGGTGGTAGAGATGAGGACAGTATCTGATTCAAAAAAAGCATGGAACTAATACAGAGGATCTCTAAAGGAAAAAAGGGGACTGTTGTAGTGGTTGATATGGAAGGGCAGACTAGATAGGCCATGTGGTCTTTTCCTGCCATCATGTTTCTATGTTTCTTTGTTTCTATGACAAAATAATTTTTAATAATTGAGAGAAGGAAGCGTCTTGAAAATGACACCAGGAATGCTGAAGTAAAGAAGTAACTAAAAGACTGGCCTCAGGTTTTTCTGGAAGAAAACTGACTGGAAAGGATGACCTAATGCCCTGAATCTTGTCAAAGAAATGGGAAGCCAAAGTGTCCCCTGAGGGACCATTTCAATCTTGCAGAGCCGGGGAAGACATGGTGGAAGATAACTATGAGACAGTTGCATAAAGTTTTTTCAGGCGGTTAGAGGATTTTTGAATAAGGGCCGAGAAGTACCGCTTCTTAGCTGTTGTCACTTGTGCCTGATAGTATTTTGAGCATTCGTTATACATCTTTAAGGACTCAGGGGAGTGGTGCTTTTGCCAGAGATGTTCTGCTCTCTGGGTCCATCTGTGTGCGAGATAAAGTCCTGAATGGTACCAGGCATGTCTTTGGAGGTAAAGAGAGGTGGTGGTAGACAAATATTGGTCAGAGCTTATCTGCTTGAGGCAGAGTCAAAATTTGATGAGAAAATAGAATCAGCAGAGGGAAAAACACTAATAGCATTATGTGATAATCGTTTATCACTAACAGAGGAGAGCAAGGTGTTATGTGATGTTCTCATGGATCTGACAGGTAGTTGTAGAAACAGCTGTGGGTACAGCTGCACCAGATTAAGGGTTTTCTTCACTGATAGAACTTTTTCTAAGAAAACTGGAGGAACTCAGGTGAGAAAGAAGCTAGATAACTGGACAAAGTAGGGCTGGATTTCACTGCTGGAAACCAAGTTAGTCAGTACTTACATCTGTATCTATCTAGCTGGAATGCCTGTTGACCTAAACTATTGAACTGAATGGAAACTGTAAAGTTTTAGCTTTTAAGTGGGCCTATTAAGAGTACAGATTATGCGTGTATGTCTAGTCTCATGTCTTGAAAAGGGAGAGATACTGAGATCTTATCATAACGAGTTTACTTTGAAGGATCTTTTTGATTACAATCCTTCTTACCTTACCTACCTTTTAATTCTTTCTTTTGTTCTTCCTTTTTCTTCTTTCTGTTGGGCTCCTTGTTGCATGACCACCTGACACTCATTTGCTCAGCATTAGTTTGTAATATTGTGATGCCCCACCCTGAATTCCTTCTATGTAGACTCTTCTTTCTCCTCGTACATGACATCAATATTTTTTTGAAACATATTTTGGTGACAGTTGATAGTGAACCTGTTCAGAAGGTATTGTGGAGACCAAAATGAACTTGTCTAAATCAAGATAGTCTACAATTACTATGCTTAATTTATACTTCAGGAATGACAGGCCATCTGCAGGCACACCCACATTTAGACCTGCTGCAGGCACGAATAGGCATCAGGAAAGTGCTTGTTTTGGCCTTAAAACATCCAGTTTGTAGAGAAGATAGAGAGTTAAGTAACTAGACTAAAATCACAAAGACCCAGGCTAGGATTTACATAGTAACATAGTAAATGACGGCAGATAAACACCAATATGTTTCATCTAGCCTGCCCAGTAAGATGGCAAGAGTAGGTGCCTGCAGGTGCCAGTAGGTGCCTCCATGCAGGCCACCCCTCCCCATGTCTTTGTTTAGGGGTCCCTGCCCCCCCCCCCCCACACTCCCTTAATCATTATGCTATTAGATAGCCATGTTCTGAGATACTATTCTGGAGATGTCTGAACGTCTATATCGGGCACGTCCACGTTTCTGAAATCGTGCCTGAACTTGCATGTGTCTGCTTTTTTTTCAGACTTTCTGGCTTTGACATTCCAGATTACACTTGGATGTTCCACTGTAAAATGTAACCAGTCCAAGGCGTGACAGTAGTGGTAAGACAAAGTCTTTATTAATTCCTTGACAACCCAAAAATTAATAAAGGCTTTGTCTTTCCACTACTGTCACGCCTTGGACTGGTTGCTTTGGCTTTTGCGTGGTAGCTGCTTTTCTACTGTAGTTTCCATTGTAAAATGTGCCTTCATGCAAACCTTTCCAGAGAAATCATGATTAAAAGTTTACAATTAATGCTGCCCGTTCTTTTCCTCTGGTTTTCTGCTTATCTTGAGTGTTTATTCTCAACTGCTTCAGCATAGCCTTTAACACAAATATGGGGATGACTTATGCATTGTCCAGGAAATAGGAGAGAGAGAGATGAAATCTGTCTGTTAAAAAAGGGTGTGCTTATCTTCATGCTTGATTTCGACAGTTTGGTATGCATCACTAAGCAAAGCTGCGAGATATTATCACAAAGCCAATATATCACTGTTTGCATGAAAATTAGCCATCGTTTGAGAACGTTAAGTCATTTATCAGAACATGAGTCTCAGAACTATCTCAATGAAAAAGCATATGTTTGGCTCTAGTGATCATGCTGGGACATGCTTAATAGTTCTGAACTCTGTGCAAGAGAAATGGAATACTGTTTCAATATGTTTGTCTTCCAATTTCGTAGATTATCCAACTGAATAAAAATGACCAGATGGTGAAAAGTGAAAAATAGATATCTTAAATGAACTCAAGCAGACCCAATAATGTCAGGCAGCTAATAATGTTATTTGTAACTACTGTACAGTAATAGGTTAAAACTTGTTTCTTGTTACTGAAACCATCTGGACAATAAATCTCACATTAATGAAATAGCTTTTGTGCAGGAGTTAAATATTTAAAAGTCAAGGGTTATAGGTTTAAGAGATTATCTGAATGTCTAATTAATATGCTTTCTGTTTTCACAGAAATATAAAAACATAGGACAAAAAATGTAATGAGACTTAATCCGAGAGCCAGCATATGGATAAGTCCCTCTGAGAGAGAAATTCAGCAGTGTTATTCAGACTGTGCTGCTGAATTTCTTTACAGACTGACTCTGCAATATCTGGATTTGTGCAGAGTGGTCGGGGGATGGAAGTGGGGCGAAGACAGTTATCCAGATAGCTGTCCTAAGTGCTATCCGGATAAGCCATCTGGATATTTCACCCATGACAGCTAACATTTTTAAGATATGCTTACTGACGTGGGCTTAATGTCGGCCTGGTACAGTATGGTGACATGTAAGGAATATGAGGCTCAGGGCCGGCGCTACCTTCAGGTTAACTAGGCGGTTGCCGAGAGTTCCAGCCCTACAGGGGCACCCGCTGCTACCCGTTACTGCTGCTGCTGCCTCTCTCCAGGGCAGGCAGTGGTGGCAATGGCCTCAAAACTGCGCCGCAGCACTTACCCACCATCTCTGGGGCTGCAACGTAGTTTCTCTCTTGTAAAATCTAGTGCTTCCAACCCCTCCAACGCTGACTTCCGATTTTGCATAAACCAGAAGTCAGCATCAAAAGGGGTCAAAGCACTAGATTTCACAAGAGCGAAAACCATGACGCAGCCCTGGAGATGGTGGGTAAGTGCTATGTCAGCAGTTTTGGGGCCATTGTCACTGCTGATGGTCCATGAGAGGGGCGGTAGTGGTGACAATGGGTATGGAGGGATCAGCAGAGGGGGTGGCAAGATAGAGGGCCTGCCTAGAGCACTTCCACTCCTTGCACCAGCCCTGATAGGCCCATTTAATGTGCCCAAATTGCTGCCTCCTGCAATGTCCTACTGTAGTGTGCATTCACTTCATTAGCTGCCCTAAATCAGTCTAACGAATGTTGGCCTATGCATTAACATGCTTTATGTTCCACACCTTTTGCATTCCATTGCATTGAAGAGATGATTAAAAGCAAATTAAAGTCGATGAGCATTTTCTAAAAGGTTTTAGGGGCATATTTACTAAGGCATGTTAGGCTTTTGCAGCTAACACCGCAAAAAAAGTGCAGATAGAGCGGCATTAGCTGCAAAGGCTGGTTGTTATCTGTTGGGAGCATGCACAGCATTTTCCCAGCAGATAACACGCTGAAAATTCTGAGAGTGTGCTCGGACAGCAGCCTGGATGTAGCTAACGCCACCTGTTGAGGCGGCATTAGTTGCACCTTTGCTTGTCTGCAAATCTGATGGTTACCATGCTGTTGAGGCCTCCAGTAACTGCGTGTTGCAGCCATGCCCACTTTCACATTCCTTCTCAGTGCTTTGCGGTTCTGCCTCATCCCTCTCATCCCACTAACCTGTGGCGTCCTCCAGGGCTCATTTCTGGCCCCCCTCTTCTTCAATATTTTCTTAGCCTCCCTTGCACTACTAACCCAGCAACTTAGTATCTCTGCCTACTTTTATGCAGACGATATCCTCCTTCTCTTTCACACAAATTCTCGCTCCCCGGATATAACCCTCTTAAAAGCTTGTTTATCCTCTGTCTCTGACTGGCTTCATTCCAATCGTCTCTCTCTTAATCCCTCCAAATGTTCTGCAATATGGCTCACCTTTAATATCCCATGACCCACAATAGCCCCTTCTCTGTCCAACTCTCCCCAGTCCCCCTTGTTCACTCCCTCCACTGTCTTGGGGTCATTCTAGATTCCTCTCTGTCATTTCATGGCCACATTTCCTCCTTTGCCCAACAGTCTTTTTCTTCCTCCGTCGGATCCGTGCTCTTCGTTCTTCTCTCGACCAGCACTCCCTTACTACCCTCCTTCTATCTCTAGTAATTTCTAGAATAGACTATTGCAACAGTGCTCTTGCCGGTCTTCCCAACTGCCAACTTCGTCGATTGCAACTTCTCCAAAATACAGCAGCCCGGATTAACACTTACACCTCGCACCATGAACACATCACTCCCACCCTGATCCGACTTCACTGGCTTCCTATAAAATTTCGCATAAATAACAAAATTCTCATATCCGCTCACCAGGCAATCCACACAGGCACACCGCAATATTTGGCTGACCACCTTCATTTTCACTCACCCCACCGTCTTCTCAGATCCCTCCACACTCACCGCTTGGCCCTCCCCTAGTATCCCGTGCGCATTTAGAGCAAACGCGTCATTTCCGCTTTCTTTTTCTTTGCTCCTGCCTTATGGAATTCCCTACCTGCCTCACTACATGCAGAGACCTCCTTTCTACAGTTTGAATCTTAGCTCAACAAACCTGTTTAAGTTGGCTTATGACCTTTCCTCCCCTTCCCCTGAGCAGTCTCCCCCTTAGCTTGCACCCTTTTTAGTCTAAGTTCTTCTCCTTTCTCACCATCTGCCTATTGCTCTCTTCTACATTCTCCTTCTTTTCTGTCCTGTCCTATATATGATTGGCGTTCTTTTCCTTTTCCTAATTTTTAATTTAGATTTTTGTAAACCGCTCTGATGCCTTGCTGCCTAGGGCAGCATATCAATAAAGATAAAAAATAAAGATACTTGTAAATTCTGCCTGTGCTCTGCCTACTGGTCATTTACACATTTATGTGGCCACATTCTCATAAAAATGGTTTTACAAAATTAACCCTATAGCATGGAATGTTAAATTTGAAAACCTCAAAATGGAATTTGTCATACTGTATCTTTTAGGGATGTCAGAGTCCACATCAAGTATATTTGACTTAAAACTAATAGAAAACTGAGAAACAGATGAGAGATTATGGGCCTGTTGAATTTGCAGGCCACCGTGAGAGAACAGGGGAGTGAGCCAGGTTGTGAAAGCAAAGGTTGCCCTATAGCAGTGATGGCTAACCTTTTTGAGCCCGAGTGCCCAAACTGCCGCACAAAACCAAAGAATTTCCTCAAAGTGCCAGCACGTCAATTAAACCTCAGCTCAGTTACACATGCAGAACATAGACCATCACCAAACAAGGAATCACAATTTAGAAACAGGAAGGCAATAATTAAACTGGGAACCCCAAAAGCCAAACTTGGAATGTACAACAACATTGTAGAAATAAAACTATAAATTAATTTCCTCTTGTACCAAACAAAGCGCAGACGTTAATGATGCACATTTCCCAGAGGTTTCATATTCCAGTTAATAAATTCAAAATAAAGAGATATCTTTCTACCTTTTGTGCATTTTTTTTCAGTTGCAATTGCTCCAGCCACTTTCTTCTGGTTTCTTCATGTTTTCTGCTAACTCTCCATCGTCTGCTGTCCATTTGTTCTTTCTTCTCTCTTCTAGTCTTTTTTTCCATTCTCTCTCTCTACATCTGCTTTAACATACTAATCTTTCTCCTTTTGCTCTTTCCTCATTCCTATTTCATCCACACAAATTTTACCGCTCCATCCTCAATCCCCACTTACTCTCCCAATACCCGGCCAATTGTAGATTTTTCATTCCTCCCACACAAAATATTTTTCCCCTCTCCATTTTACTCTCCCAGCCCCATCCCATTCTAATCCTCCCCCAACATCAGCTCCCTTCTAGTTCCAGTCTCACCCAGCATCCATTCCTTTCTAGTCCCTGCATCAGCCCATTTCCAGTCCTAGCCCCCCATCAACCCATTTCCAGTCCTAGCTCCCCCATCCATTTTCAGTCTGAGTCCCTTCATCAGCTCATTTCCAATCCTAGCCCCCCATCAGCCCATTTCTAGTCATTTCCTAGCCCCATCATCAGCCCATGTCAAATCATAGCTCCCCTCCACTCAGTACAATTCCAGTCCAAGCCCCCCCATCATGAGCCTACTTCCAGTTCTAGCCCCTCCATGAGTCCATTTCAATTCAAGCCCCCACCACAGCCCATTTCCAATCTTAGCTCCCCCCAACAGCCCATTTCCAGTCCTATCCTAGCGGCTCCATCAGCCCATTTTCAGTCCTAGCTCCCTTCCCTCACAGCCCATTTCCATTCCAAGCTCCCTCCCCATCAGCTATTTGCAGTTCAAGCCTCCCCTTCCACTCAGCCCATTTCCAGTCATAGCAACCCCCCAACCCATTACCAGTCCTAGCCCCCCATCAACCCACTTCCAGTCCTAAACCCCCATCACCCCATTTTCAGTTTAAGCCCCCCCTATAACCCATTACCAGTCCTAACCCCCCATCACCCCATTTCCAGACATCCCCCATCAGCCCAAAGCCCATTACCAGTCTTAACCCCCCATAGCCCATTATCAGTCCTAACCCCCCCCATAGCCCATTACCAGTCCTAACCCCCCATCAGCCCACTTCCAGTCTTAACCCCATCAGCCCATTTCCAGTCAGCCCCCCACAGCACATTGCCAGTCCTAAACCCCCCCCCATCAGCCCACAGCCCATTACCAGTCCTAACCACATCAGCCCACCTCAAGTCCTAACCCCTCCCCATCAGTCCCTTTCCTGTCCTAGCCCCCCCTAGCCCATTATCAGTCCTAACCCCCCCCATAGCCCATTAGCAGTTCTAACCCCCCATCACCTCATTTCCAGACAGCCCCCCATCAGCCCACAGCCCATTACCAGTCTTAACCCCCCCATAGCCGATTACTAGTCCTAACCCCTCCAACAGCCCACAGCCCATCGAGTCCTAACCCCTCCCCATCAGCCCATTTCCTGTCCTAGCCCCCCCATAGCCCATTATCAGTCCTAACCCCCCATCACCCCATTTCCAGACAGCCCCCATCAGCCCACAGCCCATTAGCAGTCCTACCCCCCTTAGCCCATTAGCAGTCCTACACCCCCCCAGCCCATTAGCAGTCCTACACCCCCCCCCCATGGCATATTAAAAAAAAAAAAAAAAGCTGGCTTTGGCTGCTGCCGCTGCCGCGGCAGCGGCAGAATGCAATGTCCCGCGGGGCCCCCTCCGCCCGCTAAGCCCCTCTGCAAGGGCTTTCAGATTCGCGAGGGAGAGCTTCTCCCTCGCGTCTCTGTTAAGCCCGCAGGGGCTAATGGGAAATTTCCCATCAGTCCCTCGCGTCTAAAGGGGCTGATGGGAAATTTCCCATTAGCCCCTGCGGGCTTAACAGAGACGCGAGGGAGACGCTCTCCCTCGCGAATCTGAAAGCCCTTGCAGAGGGGCTTAGCGGGCCCCGCGGGACACTGCACTCTGCCGCGTCCGCGGCAGCAGCCAGAGCCAGCTTTTTCTTTTTTGCGGACCTACCCGCGTGCCAGCTGCAAGGCCTTCGCGTGCCACAGCTGGCACGCGTGCCATAGGTTCGCCATCGCTGCCCTATAGCAAGCTAGAACCTCTAACTCCTTCCTCGGTCAATTCCCCCCTCCTCCACAGCTGATAAGATAGCAAGAAAAGAAAAAAAGAGGAGGAGAAGAGGAAGAGACCAGGAGAATGTTAGTGTGTGATCTTCTCCTGTTCTGACAGTGTCGCCATTTCTGTGGTTTTCCCACTCAATTGGGATACTTTTTTGCCTGTGCTGTGGGAAAAATTCACAGGTTGCAGTTTATTGGGCAACTTTCCATGCCATTTTGAGTGAGAAAACAAGAAAACAGAGCAAAAAAAGGGAAAAAACCCTCTAACATCAGATGGGACACTGCCCTATGCCATATCTAATTGGTCATGTCCCAGAGCAGCAAACTGGGAGCTGACCAATGAGATGTGGCAGGATGGGAATGATTGAATGTCATATTGCAGCCAATCAAGGAAAAAAAGAGCAGGGCCACATGGCAAGATGGCTGAAAGACAGCAATACCAGCCAATCAGAGAAGATGAGGGTGGGGCTAAGGTGGGTCATTGTTTTGGGCTATTTTTTACCACTTTCGGCTGCAATTTTGAGATCATCTGGCAACACTGTCTTCTGCCTGGTGACTGGACACATGGCTTTATAGTTCAAAGCAGCAGTCAAGCCCTAGGCAGCAGAAAAAGGAAGATGGATCTGAAGATTATTGCTTTCCTCCTCTTCCTGCTACTCAATCAGCACTACTGCAATGGAACAACAAACTAGAAAGGGAACTGGGGATGGAGAGTTTTATGAAAAACATCATGTGGGCTGTTAAAATAGAGGCTATGGGAAATTTATAAATAAGTTGCTGACGTTGAATAAATAGAAGCACTGAAGAGCTTGCTTGAATAGAGGAGCGGAGGGATGGTTATATGAATAAAGGGGCTGAGAGGTTGTGTGAAAGAAGACTGAGGATGGGGTTAATGAAAGAGAAACAGAGGAAATGGGGATGGGGATTGGAAATGGGGTCTGATTTGCATGTGTGTATATAGGCATATGAGATGGGGACAGGAAGGGAGAGAAAGAGGACCAGGATTGGAAAAGGAAGTGATGGGAGTAAGAACCAGGGATGGGAAAAGGGAGACACAAGAATTAGAAATGTTAAAGAGAGCTGGACTGAAACCAAGGAAGGTACACTTACCACTCCTCTCTTCAGCTGCCCTTCAAAGATCTCAGAACCTCCTTCACCCCCTCAATGTCTTCCTCCAAATTCTGAAAACATTTCTCTAGCTATATCCTTACCAAGATACCAGAACATCTCTCCTCTCATCTTCTTACGCCCATCCCTCAACCCAAATTCCTGCTTTCTCCTCTTGCTATCCCTGATCTTCCCTCCTTTCATCCCAGTCTCCATTCCCGTTTCCCTCCCTGCTCCTCATATCCAATGTTCCCTTCCTCCCTCTCTTCTCCACATCACTGAGATCTGATCTTCCTTTCCTCCTGCACATTGATACCTGTAGCAGATTTGTCAACAGAGAAATCGCGATGCAGCCCCGGAGATGGTGGGTAAGTGCTGCATCATGGTTTCTGACCCACTGCCGCCACTCCCAGCCCTAGAAGGGTGGGCAGCAGCAGCAATGGACATGCTGGGGGCAGCAGAGGCGGCAGGATGGAGGAACCGCCTAGGTCTCTGCCTGCATTTGGGACGTCCACAGACCTGGCTTTTAAAATGGCTTTTAAAATGTAAACCGCGCTGATGAAAAAGAGTGCGGTATAAAAGAACTATAAATAAATAAATTCTCTATGCCCATTTTCGGACATCCAAAGCACAAATAGGGCTTCCAAAATGACCCCCTTTATGGCCAAAGTTATGTGCCCTTTATATTGGGGCCAGATTTGGAGAAGACCTTGGGCAAGGCTAAAATAGATAATGGTGAAATTCAGCTGTTTGCTGTCTAACTTATGTTTTCAAATCTGAAAGCAAAAGTTACAGGAAGAAATATAAAGGGATAAGTTATTCATGTAAACTTATACCAGCATTTTCAGCGTTCAGACTTGAACACATAACTCTGCATTGAACATATAACTCTACTGAAAATGTGCATAACTTTAAACCAAGGGTTCTCAACCCAGACCTTGGGACATACTTAACAGTCAGGTTTTCAGAGTAGCCTCAATGAATATGCATGAGAGAGATTTGCATACAATGGAGGCAGTGTGTATAAATCTCTCTCATGCATATTCATTGTGGTTATCTTGAAAACCTGACTGGATAGGTGTGTCTGGAGGACTGTGTTGAGAACTTCTGCTTTAAGTAGATACTCTATCCATGGAGTCAGGACTGACTCAAAGGCACGCATTGCATTGCATTATCCATCTAAAGCTATGCATTCGCTGCTCGATTGAATATCAGCCTCACTGTGTTTGTACTAAAGATTTAGGAATGAGGAGCTTTTAGGAACTTTATACCTCTTTGATTTGGTTTGTTGTAACTACAGTACCTCTGGTTTTATGATAACAATGCATTTTGGCAACATTGCTGCTTTAATGCAAGGAGTAGCTTACAAAATAAACCATTTTGCGTCTTATAATAAACAAAATAACAAATAAATTCCATTTATAAATCTTTGAAGATCATCTGATTCTTTCTAATCAGCAGCCCTGATTGGTTTTTTTTTAAATGCTACATTGCCAGAAATAGCCATAGCAAGATTACCCAACATTTGGAGAAAAGTTCTGGGGATTGCAAATCACAGTATGAAAAAAAAGGAAAACGAAACCCAACACCCACCAGACAAGCAGTCAGCCACATCTCGCATAGCTGAATCATTCTGCAGAAATTATTTGCACAAACTGTGGAAATGTTTGGCAAGATGAAGTGTATTTGAATGTACCCTTGGCTGGAAGAAAATGATTCAGTGGTCACATGGTGTACCGTGGCTAGACTTAGAAAGCTGAAAAACAATCCAAAAATTCATTCAACATGGAGTATGTTGTTGACTACAAAGAAGAAAACAGTTGGTTGAAGAGAGAGAAGATTGTCAAGTACCAAGAAACACAGTCAGAGATCAACAATGTGGCAGAAAGATACTGAAATATTTCCCATCATCCTGGATGCCTACACACTTAATTAAAAGCAATTTCCAAGCACGCCTCGATAGGTTGCATACATATTACATCCAATGAACTCCAGAACCTGATGCAAGCACTTTGGTGAGCATTAGAAGTAAATTTGAGAGATTGAGATCATACTCTGCATACCCTGACTTAGGAGTGAGGTTCATTACTGTCATGATATGCAAAAAACTATCAACCACCAAAAAAAAAAGGGCAACCGAGTGATAAACTAAATAAGACATCCATGGAAAGAAAATCATCAGAAAAAAACAAATATATTTCACAGTTGTACCCTTGGGTTAAAGTGTGCTAATTTTAATCAACTAGAAGTCATCAGATAAGTTTATGTGAATGTTTTTATTTTCTAAATTTGTTTTTTATGGTGACTGAAGCAATTAAGAGAAATATCAGTCGAGTGATTAGTTTGTGCCATTTTAGAATGACGGGTGTATTTGATCTATGAAGATGAATCCAGGGGCCAATGAGACTCCCGTAGAGGAGCTATGTAGCTTTTGGTTTCCTGAAGAATGTTTCTGAGGTCTATTCCCTCACAGTAGTTTGATTGAAGTGGATTATAAAACTATGAAATACATTCAAGTTTTTTTTCTGCTGATATTTTTCCCTTAGATGCAAAAAACTAAACCATTTGAAGACATTGCCCCTGAAAATAAGAATGCATTGTATAGACCAGAATGCCATTGTCAGCTTTGGAAACTTGAGTGATAATGACGTTAGTATACTTACTACTACTACAAGTAATGATTAGTATTGCACTACAAGGCATAGGCAAGGTGTTCGTGAGAAACTAGCTCAACTTAAAGTAGACAAAGCGATGGGACCAGATGGGATACACCCTAGAATACTGAGGGAACTTGGGGACGATCTAGCAGCTCCACTGACGGACCTTTTCAATGCCTCGTTGGAGTCGGGAGTGGTGCCAAAGGACTGGAGAGAGGCTCATGTGGTGCCTTTACACAAAAGCGGAAGTAAGGATGTGGTTAAAAACTACAGGCCGGTTAATTTAACTTCGGTGGTGAGTAAATTATTGGAAACGCTGCTGAAAGAGAAAATAGTAAGGTTTCTGGAGTCCAGCGGATTACAGGATCCGAGGCAGCATGAATTCACCAGAGGCAGGTCTTGTCAGACAAATCTGATTGATTTCTTTGACTGGGTGACCAGGGAGTTGGACCGAGGGAGAGCTCTAGATGTGGTGTATTTAGATTTCAGTAAAGCCTTTGACACTGTTCCTCACAGGCGACTTATAAACAAACTGAGCACCCTAGGAATGGACCCTAAAGTTACTGCTTGGGTTAGAAATTGGTTGGGTGGGAGGCGACAAAGAGTACAAGTAAATGGAGCTCACTCTGAGGAGAAGGATGTTACCAGTAGTGTGCCCCAGGGATCTGTCCTTGGTCCGATTCTTTTTAACATCTTTGTTAGTGATATAGCGGAAGGGCTGTCGGGTAAGGTTTGCCTCTTTGCAGATGATACCAAAATCTGCAATAGAGTAGACACCCAGGAAGGTGTAGATAACATGAGGAGAGATCTAGCTAAGCTTGAAGAATGGTTTAGAATTTGGCAGCTGGGATTTAATGTTAAAAAATTGTAAGGTCATGCATTTGGGCTGCAGCAATCCAAGGGAGCAATATAGTATCGGCGGTGAAGTACTTTTGTCCCCTAAAGAAGAGCGGGACCTAGGCGTGGTTGTGTCTGATGATCTTAAAGTAGCTAAACAGGTAGAAAAGGCGATGGCAAAAGCTAGAAGGATGCTTGGGTGCATACGGAGAGGAATGGCTAGCAGAAAAAAGGAGATGATAATGCCTCTGTATAAGTCTTTGGTGCGACCTCATTTGGAGTATAGTGTGCAATTCTGGAGACCGCACCTTCAAAAGGATGTGAACAGGATGGAGACGGTGCAGAGGGTGGCTACTAAAATGATTAGTGGTCTTCATTATAAAGCATATGAGGATAGACTAAAGGATCTTAATATGTACACCTTAGAGGAAAGGCGGGATAGAGGTGATATGATTGAGATGTTTAAATACCTCCGTGGCATAAATGTTCAGGGAGAGAGCCTCTTTCAATTGAAAGCAAGTTCTGCTATGAGGGGACATGGGATGAGGGTGAAGGGAGATAGATTCAGGAGTGATATGCGGAAATATTTCTTTACGGAAAGAATAGTGGATCCATAGAATAGCCTCCCAGTGGAGGTGGTAGAGATGAGGACAGTAACTGAATTAAAAAAAGCATGGGACAAACACAGAGGATCTTTAAAGGTAAAAAGGGGGCTGTTGTAGTTGTTGATATGGAAGGACAGACTAGATAGGCCATGTGGTCTTTTTCTGTCATCATATTTCTATGTTTCTATATGCTGCACTTCACATACAGATGTAAGACACAGTCCCTGCTTATCAGCATCTAATCAGGATGGAAAGATATCACAAAACAGGGGACTAGAGTATGGTAAAATACACATAGATAGCGAATGAGAGAGTGAGGGGCATCAGGATCCAAAAGCAGTCACAGAGAGGTGTTTTTTTAGCCTGGATTTGAATAGGGCTAGAGAAGGAGCCCGACGCACAGACTCAGGTAGTTTAGAAGCATAGAAACATGATGGCAGAAGACCACATGGCCTATCTAGTCTGCATTTCCATCAACGACAATAGTGCCCTTTTTTTCTCTTAGAGATCCTCTGTGCTTGTCCCATGCTTTTTTGAATTCAGATTCTGTCCTCACCTCTACCACCTCCACTGGGAGACTATTCCACTCATCTACCACCCTTTCCGTAAAGAAATATTTCCGCATATTACTCCTGAGTCTAACCCCTTTCATCCTCATCCTTTGTCCCCTTGTAGCACAGCTTGCTTCAAACAAAAGAGGCTCTCCTCCTGTGCATTTATGCCATAGAGATATTTAAATGTCTCTATCATATCTCCTCTATCCTGCCTTTCCTCTAAAGTATACAGGGTGGCCCAAAAAAAGTGAGAACATCTCGTAGCATATAAGTTATTTAAAAATTCAAAAAGACAGATGCAAACAATAGACAAATTAAAAAAAAAAAGATGGCAACCGGAAATTGTCGAAATAAAGACGTTAAATAAGTAAACTATATAAGCTTTTAATTTACGAGATGTTCTCACTTTTTTGGGCCACCCTGTACATATTAAGACCTTGAGTTTTGAACAGATTGAAGAGGAGAAAGATGATTTAGAGGGAGACCAGTGAGGAGCAGGTTACAGTAGTCAAGACGGGAGGATACTAATGGGTGATTAGGGCCAGCACTACCTGGTAAGCTGGGTAAGTGCAGCAGGAGGGCACCGGCATTGGGGGGCACAGTCGCTAGCCGCCTGCCACCCTCCGCTATGAAAAATAAAGCAGCTGTGGGAACATTTCTCTGTTTCCATGGCTCTGCTCTCTTTTAAACTGCTGGGTTGTGGAGTTTCTAAAGGCAAAAATAAGCATTTCCTGTTTCTTATGAGAAACGGGGAATGCTTATTCTTGCTATTAGAAACTCCGCGACCCAGCAGTTTAAAAGAGAGCAGAGCCACGGAAACAGAGAAATGTTTCTGTGGCTGCTTTCTTTTTCAAAGGACGAATTGGAGCAGACATAGGTGGGGGGGGGGGACTGAGAAGGAGCAGACACAGGGGAGTTGGAAGGCAGCAAACATGGGGGGAGAAAACACAGGTGGGGGGAGCTGAAAGGGAGCAAACATAGGCGGGCGGGGGAGCTGAAAGGGAGCAAACATGGGTGGGGGAGCTGAAAGGGAGAAAACACAGGGGGAGGAGCTGAATGGGAGCAGAGACGGGGTGGAGCTGAAAGGGAGCAGGTACTGGGGATCTGGAAGGGAGCAAACACTGGGGGGGCTACAGGGGATCATACACGGGGGAGAGCTGGAATGGAGCAAACACAGGGGGAGCTGAAAGAGAACAAATACTGGAGAGCTGGAAGGGAGCAGACACAGGGGGACTGAAAGGGAGCAGGCATGGGGAGCTACAAGGGAGCAGACATAGAGGGGGAGCTGAAAGGGAGCAGACATGGGGGGCTGGAAGAGAGCAGACACGGGTTACTACAAGGGAGCAAACACAGGAGGGAGCTGGAAGGGAGCAGACACGGGATGGGAGCTGGAAGGGAGCAGACACTTTGGGATGGGGCTGGAAGTTGGCTGGGTAAAGGAGGGGGATTGGAAGAGAACTGACAGGGGGAAGGTGGGGCTAGAAGGAAGCTCACATGGTAGGTTGGAAGGGAGTGGAAAAGAGGGGAAGGAGGAGGCTGGAGGGAACGTGGGACTTGAAGGGAGATGACACCCAGGGATTGCACTGGAAGGCAGATGGACAGAGGAGAGGATGACTGGAAGGGAACTGACACGGAAGGGGGCACTGGAATTGGAAGTTTGCTGATACCTAAGATGGTATTTGTACTAGAAGGGGCTGGACAATGGAGAAAGAGGGGGACTAAAAGGGAATAGACACCAGTGGTGGTGCAAGGAGGTTGACATTGGAAGGTACTGGGAGGGGAGACTGTAAAAGGCCTGATACTGGGGAGGGTTACTGGGACTGGAAAAAGGCTGATGGAAGAAAATGAATAAAGCAAAATGAGAGGCAAGACATGACAGATGGACTATAGACCATAGAAAAAGAGCTAAGAGAAGACAAAGGTAAACAGAAACCTCAGATCAGGACCAGCATGATCAAAAATCATCAGACAACAAAGGTAGAAAAAATAATTTTATTTTCAATTTAGTGATTGGACTTTGCGCTATATTTACATTTCAAACAGTATAGGGAACTGTCTCTCTTATCTGGTGTGGCACCAGATGCGGAGTCTGCCTTCTTGGGATTTCATTTTAATTTTTGTCTACATATTTTTATTTTTACTTTATTGGTCACTTATTCTTTACTTGGTGAGGGTCTTTGTTCTGAGTGTGTGACCAAGGCCAGGTGTTCTGTTAACAAGGAGTTTGTACATAGGTATCTGTACTGTAGTAATTTGACTTGTACAGCTTTTCAAATAGGTGTATGGAGGTTTTGGGGCCCATTGCAGTATTTGTAGTGCTGCTTTTTTCTGGGTAGGCCCCTTATTGTATGAGTTTTGGAAATGTATTCTGGTATGGTATTATAGATTTTACTTTGTAGATTTTCAGTGACTTTTGCAGCGTGTTATATTAGTTCACAATATGCCTGGCACTGGAGAATGTTTATGTTGTTGTTAGTGAGATGACCAGAATCAGATTTTTTTTTTGGACTATCACAGCCTGTTTGTATGATGCTAAGTATTTACTGCTAAGTATTTTTATTTTGGCTATGCATTTGCTCTTCGGCTGCAAATTTCTTACAACACTGGATTTGAAGGAAAAATACTAATATCACTTGAAAAGAGTTCACAAAACGGTTTTGGGAAAAAGAAGGGTGGAGTGCATCCAACATTAATAGTAATGAGGGAGGGGCACCGATTTATAGGTTGCAGGGGGGCACTAGAAACCCTAGCACCGACTCTATGAGGGATGAGGGTCTTCCTAGTGTGTGTAGAAAGGAAGGGATGAATTTTGCCAGTGTTATAGAGAAAGAAGTAACAGGTTTTAGCTATCTGTTGGATGTGTGCAGAGAAAGAGAGAGTAGAGTCAAAGATGACCCTAAGATAACAAGCTGAGGAAAGAGGGAGGAGTGTAGTGTTATCCACAGAAATAGAGAAGGGAGGTGGGTTTAGGGGGAAAGATAAGGAGCTTAGTTTTGGCCATGTTCAGTTTCAGACGGTGGTGAGACATCCAGGCAGCAATGTCGGATAAGCAGCAGAGATCCGGGCCTGGATTACTGGAGAGATTTCAGGCACAGAAAGGTAGATCTGAGAGTCGTTAGCATAAAGATGGTACCATGGGGGGAAATATGTGCACCAAGGGATTGAGTGTAGAGAATGAAAAGGAGAGATCCCAGGTATTACACTCTGATGTTCTTTCCCTTTGAGAACTGGTGCAAAATTTGTAAGTTAAATAGCCCTGAATATGCAGATACCCGTGTTTTGAAAATTGCTCTAGAGAAAGAGATAGAGATCTATAAATAGTTGCAGATCCCTATCTCTATACCTATGTATGCTAAACTGTGATAATGGTTAATGTGTGCTTCAGTGCATGCTAACTGCTTAGCGAAGACCCACGGTAATGGCTATGGGGGGCCAAAAGCAGTCAGTTTGGTAAAAATCCTGTGCTATCTGCTTAGCATGTGATGGGGAAGGGACTGGGCAGATGAGAAGTGGAGAATGGAGGTGGACTACACATTGCGGTTAGCAAGGAGGGAATTACCAAGCATTAACTGTCAATGTTGCAAATAGCTTGAGTGCACTTAGCACCACCAAAGTCTGTGGTTTTAAGTGCACCCACATTACTTATGAATGATGCCACTGTATGGAAAGGAATGTCTCTGTGTGGTAACTGCAGGGGATATTGTGGGCATGCTCCCAACAGTTAGCATACAGCCATTGAACTTACTAATTTTTGTTCTTAGAATGCGGTAGGTGCAAAATCTTACCATGCTTTAGTGAATATACCCCTGAATCTAGATAGATAGACATATAAGTCTATTAAACCACATTAGCTGCTACAGTGGAACTAATGCAGATCTGCATTTCATGCTGTAGAGTTGGGGAAGGCAGAATCAGGGCAAGAAGTAGTCATGATGATGATCACAGCCACCGAGCAAACAGTTGTCATATGATGGTTGTCGAAATTGGCTCAATCATGGCTGAAAAAAATGCCACTTCAAGAGGGGTGTTACGTGCAGCTGATGCTGCCAGGGCTGCATTGAAGTTGCTGCCCTTCATCAGTGACCACCTTGTGCACTGGTTATTTGTTGCTATCTGATGGTAGGACAGCACTTGATGTTTGTACAAGAGAAGATGGCAGGAGTGATCCTATCTGCTCCTGCCCTCTTCATTTGTACTGGCTAGCTGGATTTGAGTTATTGTATAAGGGAGGGGGCTGACTGGCTAGCTGGAGTAAGAAGTAAATGGGAGGGGGGTGGGAGGGGGTTCTACTGGGTAACCTGCTAAAACTTGTTGACGGAGTTGCCCCAATCTCCCCCAGACAGTTTCCAATAGCAATTGAAAGCTATCTGGGGGGAGGGGGGCTGGGGGCTGGGGGAGGATTGGTGCTGAAGAGGGGGTGGGATTCAAGCCTTTTACAGTATCAGTGCCATGGATGCACTGTATCAGTGCCATGGATGCACTTGACATGGATTGGCGTAGTCTAATCTGGTCCTGGGGGAGGTGGGATTCAGCAGTGATCAGGGGAACAGAACAATTATTTGCTCTGTCTTCCCCTTGCAGTTGCCAGAAATCCCACCATCCCTGCATCAGCAGGCACCATGGGAGTTCTTAGGATGAGACCAGAAAATCTTGGGAGGCCTATTGCACTCTTGCCAATTCTCTCACCACCAAGAACTCAGTCCAGGCCAAAGGTTGATTCTGAATCTGGTAAAGTTTACTTGAAGGAAATCAAAGTCACTCACAAAAATCTCCAAATAAAGGCTGTCACTTTCAACATATTACAAAACAGCAAAACCCAGCAGGTTAATTCACAGTCTTTTGACTCTCCTCTTCAGTCCAAGTCCTTGAGCTATTTCCATACAGAGCCTGAAATTCCAAACTCTACCCCTCTCCTGGGAGTAAGAATATATGGTCCTCTGAGCGAGGAGAACTGCAGACTTTGGTCTCCTTCAGTGTGCAGCCTTTCTGTGGTTCAGAGTACCAGTCTCCATGCCTCCCTGAAATCCTCTTACTCTACAGTGGACGCTGCCTCTGACTATTCCTCCAGTAATTCCTAACATGGCCACTGTGGTGACTTGGCTTAAGCAGCCTTGAACATCTCTTCTCAGAAGTTCATGGACAGTCACAGAACAGCTCTCTGGCGCTGCTCCCAGTTTCTCTTCCAGTAGTTCCTGAGAGGATTCCTGTTGGTGTCTTGGCTTAAATGGTCTTAATCACCTCTCCTCAGAAACTCTTTGAATGAGTACAGGGTTGCACTTCTTCTTCCCCTCCTAGGCGCTTGGCTAGAGGCCAAAGGCACTAACTTTTGGTATTTAGCGATAGCATTCAGTCACACCTTTCCAGTAGTAGTTCAAGGTGAGCTACAATCAGGTACAGTAGGTTTGATGGTTGTGAAGCCAAAGAACCAGATTTGAATCAGAACTGGGGTTTTATACCCCACACGGTTTCCATCAAAAATTACTCTCCTCATTGAAACTGACATCATCAGATCAAGGACCCTCCCAGTATAAATCAGAAGCCTGAAAATTCCTTCCTGTTTTAGAACGTGCCAGTTATAGACAGATTAGATAGAACTTCTCTGGTAGAACCTCTAGAGGTCCTAGAGAAACAAACTATAGGACCTTATTCTGAAGCCATGCATGATGAATATGGCATCTCCTTTTGAAGAAAGAAAATAGGCTCCAAAGTAATTCCAGGCTATCAATAGTTTCCCAGGAGTGGGGGAAGTTAAGGGTTTAAAAGGAGTGGAGAGGAATTCTCCTCCCTGAAAACATATCCATGTGGGAAGATAGGAAAGCTACAAAAAATGGTATACAAAGAACCTGCATGGTGGGAGATAGGAAGCAAAAGGGGCATCCCTTACCACCTTACATATAGGAGGAAAGGATAGAGGGAATTCTCACAACTGACTCCACTGCCAATCAATCTATGGTGGTGAGAAGACTGTGGCACCAGATAAAGGGAAAGTTAAGAAAGGCAGAATGTAGGTACCAAGAAAGTGATGATACCGGTGTGTTCATGGGGCCTCCACTCCATATCCCTTGCAGAAGGTCAAGGCTGAATGTCAGGGCCACATATATAAGTTGAGGACAGCAGCCTGATCTCGTATATGCCTTATGAGTTAGTCCTAGGGAGGGACTGGAAGAGACTGAGAACCGGTTTGTATGTGACTGAGAAATTAGTAACCATTTGTTCACAGGGGTGGAAAGAGGGAGGAAATAATGCACTTCAAGAGCCCCTGGGGCACATTTTCCTATTTGAGGAGAAAGGGGTGATTGTGGCTCCTGGGCATATAAGGAAGAAAAGGAGTCAATGGAAAAGAGAGAAAAAAGGAAGGGCCTTAGCCATGGAGCAAGTTAAAAGGAACTGATAGATGCCTTGGGTGTCTGATGTGATGTTAAAAAAAATTCCCTTCCTTCCATCAAGAACAGAAGTTAGGGCCTTCTTTGAAATATGCCTCTGAGAGTGCCCAGTGAGAGATACAAGGGCCTTTCCCTGATTTAAGATAAAGGAGGGATTGTTGTATCGGAAAGGAGAAGGATAGGGTGGTGATGATATAAAGGCCCTGCTAGTGATACCTTGCACTTTCTTCTGACCCTTCCAGGCATAGCATATGGCCACCCCCTGACCAGGCATAAGGGAATAATTAATATGATTTCTCAAATACAATTACATTTTTATTGGCTGGGCATCTATGAAGATATTCAAAATTTCTGTTTTTCTTGTTCCCACTGTCAAAGGGTATCAGCTTTCTTTGCTTGAGGGTACTGCTAGTGCTGTTGCACATTAGAGAAGAACCAGTATCACTGGACGTGATTGGCCCCTCACTGAAAACAAAGAGAAAGTATTTGTATTATAGATCATGCTACTAGATTTCTTGGGCTATTCCCTTCCAGAGTGATTGCATGGGAGCTGGTTAGACTCTTTCCAAATAGGATTCCCCAGGGAGGTGTTAACAGCTTAAAATACTAATTTTAGTGTCTCGCATATTAAGTTGGCTATGGGGAAATTTGTACGACAACTTACCATCCTTATCAAGGCTTGGTCAAGAGATTTAATCAAACTATGAAGAGCATATTAAGAAGGGGTTTAGACAGGGACTATGAGGACTTGTACCAGCTGCTCTCATTTGTCTTATATACAATGAGAAGAGTATACAGGTATTTTTACAGTCTCTCTTTTGAATTATTATAAGACTGTACCCCTAAAGGACTGCTGGATGTTCTCAGGAAGCAATGGCAGTCAAAGGAGCTTGAGTCCATTAATATGGTCTCTTATATGACAGGTCTGAAGGAGTGTATTCAGTGAGTGCAGAGGTTGCCTGGGACAATTTAGTTAAGAGCCAGCAGAAACAAAAGACTTATGATCACGGCCCTCAGGTTTGAGATTTGAACGAAACATAGAAACCTAGAAACATGACGGCACAAAATGACCATATGACCTATCTAGTCTGCCTTTCCATTTCAACTACTATAGTCCCTTTTTTCCTTTAGAGATCTTCTGTGCTTGTCCCATGCATTCTTGAATTCAGATACTGTCCTTATCTCTACTACCTCCACTAGGAGACTATTCCAGGCATCTATCACTCTTGACGGACTGGAAAGGGGGGCTGTTACTTCTGGAGAGAAATCTGAAATTGTGAGTATATACTTCTGGGAATTTTTCTGAAAGGAATTGTTTTTCTTTTAAAGCTAATTAATCTGTGAACCCACTATTTTTTTTGTTAAATCAGTCAGGGCCTAGTAGCAACAGTTTAAGATTCAATTTAACAACACAGAAGAGAACTTTCTGGTTACCTTTCATACCCAGTAGACAGCTGTAGTTTAAATTTCATAGTCACTCAGGGCCTAGCATCAGCAAAGTACTTTTTAGTTTCAAATTAAAACACAGAAGAGAGCTTTCTGGTTAAATTTAGAATCCAGCAGAGAGCTTGTAGTTTAAATTTCATAATAGGTTAGAGCCTAGTAGCAGCAAAGAGCTATAATTTAAATCAAATCAGAATATAGTTTTCCTCAGCAGCACAGGACAAGGTACTGTGTAGCAGCCCTTTTTTAATAAGTGTTATATCCCTCCCTCCCTCCCCACACCCACCCTCCCCTGGGAAAATCACAGCTTTATAGGTACTTGCACAACTTAAAAGACAGGAGGTGCTCTCAGGTGAAGCTCATTACCCAAATCAGTCATACACCAAGGACCTGAGATTAATTAAGCTTCAGGTGAACAAGGTATATTAAACTTCTTAGGTACAGTTTTAGTGGTATAAATATCCATTGCACCCTTTAGTACATATAGAACTTAAAGATCTAAACACAAACTTAAAACTAAGATGCAGACAGCAGTCCAGCAGCGGGATGTGGGCTTTCCAGTCTTTTGCATTGAGTGTCACATGTATGATTTTCTCCCAGCTGGTGAGAGGTCTTACGTGTGCACTAGGTGCAAGGAGCTCTCTGCTCTCAGGGAACAAGTCCGTTCTCTAGAGGCTAGAGTAGCAGACTTGGAAAACATAAGACAGACAGAGAGGTACATAGACGAGACCTACAGGGATATAGTCCTGAAGTCCCACCTCCAGTCTGGCAGCATCCCTGTTGCCATGGAGGAGAGAGGTCACGTGACAGGAGAGCATCACCCTGGTGTGGCAGGAAGTGATCCTGTAACTAGGACCTGTCCTCCAGGTGATGTAAACCCCTCTCGCACCGAGGAGGTTTCTCCAGGGCCAAGTGCCCATGCGGGAAGGGTTAGGACAGCAGTTATAGTTGGTGATTCGATCATTAGGCATGTAGATAGCTGGGTGGCTGGTGGACGTGAGGATCGCCTGGTAACATGCCTGCCTGGTGCGAAGGTAGCGGACCTCACACGCCACCTAGATAAGGTCTTAGATAGTGCTGGGGAGGAGTCTGCTGTCTTGGTACATGTTGGTACCAATGACATAGGAAAATGTGGTAGGGAGGTTCTGGAAGCTAAATTTAGGCTTTTAGGTAGGAAGTTGAAATCCAGAACTTCCAGGGTAGCGTTCTCCGAAATGCTTCCCATTCCACGTGCAGGACCCAATAGGCAGGCAGAGCTCCGGAGTCTCAATGCGTGGATGAGACAATGGTGCAGAGATGAGGGGTTCGGATTTGTTAGGAACTGGGGAACATTCTGGGGAAAGGAGGGGCTCTTCCGAAGGGATGGGCTTCACCTTAACCGGGATGGAACCAGGCTGCTGGCATTAACCTTTAAAAAGGAGATAGAGCAGCTTTTAAACTAGATAATAGGGGAAAGCCGACAGTCGCCCAAGAGCGCATGGTTCGGAAGAATGTATCCTTGAAGGATACTACAAAAAGCAGAGAGGTTCCAAAAAAGAGTAAAGTAGCCCAAATGCCCTCGAGTATGGAGAAGACAGAACTTAAAGATCCCAAATTACCCATGTCTACCAATAGCCAAATTAATATGAATAAAATACAGTCTCTAAAATGCTTGTATGCAAATGCTAGAAGTCTACAAAACAAGATGGGAGAGTTAGAATATATAGCACTAAACGAGAGGTTAGATATGATTGGAATATCAGAGACATGGTGGAAGGAGGACAACCAGTGGGACACTGTGATACCTGGGTACAAACTATATCGAAATGATAGAGCTGATCAAATTGGTGGAGGGGTTGCGCTCTATGTTAGAGAGGGCATTGAGTCAGAAAGGATTAAAGTTTTGCAAGAAACAAAATTTGCTGTAGAATCTCTATGGATTGAAATTCCATGTAAAAAGGGGAAGGCGATGGCAGTGGGGGTGTACTATCGTCCGCCTGGCCAGAATGAACAAATGGATGATGAAATGCTCAAAGAAATCAAGGAAGCTAGCAAAAGTTACAGTGCAGTAATAATAATGGGTGATTTCAATTACCCCGGCATCGACTGGGTCAGTGTCACAACAGGACATGCTAGGGAGATAAAGTTCCTAGATGAAATAAATGACTGCTTCTTGGAGCAGCTGGTTCATGAACCGACCAGAGGGGAAGCAATATTAGACCTAGTCCTTAGTGGAACACCAGATGTAGTGCAAGAGATAAGGGTGTTGGGGCCACTTGGCAATAGTGATCATAGCATGATCGCCTTTGATTTAATTAGTGGAGGAGGGATAGTAAGGAAATCCACAGTACTACCCCTTAACTTTCGAAAGGGAGACTATGATAGAATGAGGAAAACAGTTAAGAAAAAACTAAAAGGAGCAGTTGCAAAGGTTAAAGACGTACATCAAGCTTGGGTGTTGTTGAAAAATACTATCTTGGAAGCCCAGACCAGCTGTATTCCACGCTTTAAGAAAAGTGGAAGGAAGTCCAAAAAATTGCCAGCATGGTTTAAAGCTGAGGTCAGAGAGGCTGTTGTTGCCAAAAAAGCATCTTTCAAGAAATGGAAAAAAGAGCCAAATGATGAAACCTGGAAACAGCACAAGCACTGGCAAGTCAAATGCAAGGCATTGATAAGGCAGGCAAAGAGAGAATTTGAGAAGAAGCTTGCTGCGGAAGCAAAAACGCGAAATAAAGACCTTTTCAAGTACATTCGTAGCAAAAAACCCGTGAGAGAGTCAGTTGGTCCATTAGATGATAAAGGGGTTAAAGGAGCACTAAGAGGCGACAAGGCGATAGCGGAGAGACTGAATGAATTCTTTGCTTCGGTCTTTACTGAGGAAGATGTAGGGATGTTACCCACGACTGAAGTGGTATTTAAAGGTGTGGAAGAATTGAAGGAAATATCGATACATCGGGAAGATGTCCTACAACTATTAGATAAACTGAAGAGTAGCAAATCACCTGGGCCGGATGGTATACATCCAAGGGTGTTGAAAGAACTGAAATTTGAGATTGCAGACCTGCTATCAGTAATCTGTGAACTATCATTAAAATCATCTCTAATACCTGAGGATTGGAGGATCGCCAATGTAACACCAATTTTTAAAAAGGGTTCGAGGGGTGATCCGGGAAACTACAGACCGGTGAGCCTGACATCAGTACCGGGAAAAATGGTAGAAACCATCATAAAGAATAAAATTACTCAGCATATAGATAGTCATGACCTAATGGGAGACAGCCAACATGGCTTTAGACAAGGAAGATCTTGTCTTACTAATCTGTTATGTTTTTTTGAAGGAGTGAATAAACAGGTGGACAAAGGTGAGTCGGTTGATATTGTGTATCTGGACTTTCAGAAAGCCTTTGACAAGGTCCCTCATGAGAGACTTTTGGCAAAACTAAAGAGTCATGGGATAGGAGGCAGTGTACTACTGTGGATCAGGAACTGGTTAAAAGATAGAAAGCAGAGAGTAGGGCTAAATGGCCAATTTTCCCAATGGAGAAAGGTGAATAGTGGTGTACCCCAGGGATCTGTGCTGGGTCCGCTGCTTTTTGACATATTCATAAATGACCTGGAAAGTGGAATAACGAGTGAGGTTATCAAATTTGCTGATGACACAAAACTATTTAAAGTTGTTAAAACCCAGGAGGATTGTGGAAAATTGCAAGAGGATCTTGATAAATTGGAAGACTGGGCATCAAAATGGCAGATGAAATTTAATGTGGAGAAGTGCAAGGTTATGCACCTAGGGAAGAACAACCCAAACTATGGTTACACGATGCAAGGTTCCACATTAGGAACCACCACCCAAGAAAAAGATTTAGGCGTCCTTGTGGATACCATGTTAAAACCCTCGGCCCAGTGTGCAGCGGCGGCCAAGAGAGCAAATAGAATGCTAGGTATGATAAGGAAAGGAATGGAAAATAAAACAAAAGATATTATAATGCCTCTATATCATTCCATGGTGAGACCGCACCTTGAATATTGTGTGCAATTCTGGTCGCCGTATCTTAAAAAGGATATAGCGATTTTAGAAAAGGTTCAGAGAAGAGCCACCAAAATGGTAAAGGGGATGGAAGGCTACTCCTATGAAGAAAGGCTAAAAAGGTTGGGGCTCTTTAACCTGGAAAAGAGACGGCTGAGGGGAGATATGATAGAAGTCTATAAATTAATGAACGGAGTGGAACGGGTAAACGTAGATCGATTGTTTACCTTATCAGAATATAGAAAGACTAGGGGACATGCAATGAAGCTACAGGGTAAACTATTTAAGACTAATAAAAGAAAATATTTTTTCACTCAACGTGTAATCAAACTCTGGAATTTGTTACCGGAGGATGTAGTAAAGGCTGTTAGTGTAGCTGGGTTTAAAAAAGGTTTGGACAAGTTCCTGGAGGAAAGGTCCATAAACCATTATTAAGAAGGGACCCAGGATATCAATGCTTGAACCAATACAAGCATTGTGGAACCTGTGTCCCTTGGGGAAACTGCTAGGTACGTATGACCTAGATTGGCCACTGTTGGAAACAGAATACTGGGCTTGATGGACCTTGGTCTGACCCAGTATGGCATATCTTATGTTCTTATGTTCTCTTTCCATACAGAAATATTTCCGCATATTACTCCTGAGTCTATCCCCTTTCAACCTCATCCTATGTCCCTTGTAGCAGAGCTTGCTTTCAATTGAAAGAAGCTCTCCTCCTGTGCATTTATGCCATAGAGGTATTTAAACAAACCTATTATATCTCCTCTATCCCGCCTGCCTCTAAAGTATATATATTGAGATCTTTAAATCTATCCCCATATGGCTTATAACGAAGACCACTGACCATTTTGGTAGCCACCTTCTGCACCGACTCCATCCTGTTCATCATGTTTTGAAGTGGTCTCCAGAATTGCATTCAGTACTTCAAATGAGGTCTCACCAAAGACCTATATGGAGTCACTATCACCTCCATTTTCTGTTGGCCATTCTTCGACCTATGATTCCAAGCATCCTTCTAGCTTCCTCCATTACCTTTTCTACCTGTTTAGTCACTTTAAAATAATCAGAAACAATTACGCCCAGGTCCAGCTCTTCTTTCATGGACAGCAGTACTTCACCCTTTATACTGTACTGCTCCCTTGGATTTTTGCAGCCCAAATGCATGACTTTGCATTTTTTTTTGCATTAAATCTCAGCTGCCAAATTCTTAACTATTCTTCGAGCTTAGCTAGGTCCCTCCTCATGTTATCTACTCCTTCCTGGGTATCTACTCTATTGCAGATTTTGATATCATCCACAAAGAGGCAAACCTTACCCAACAGCCCTTGTGCAATATCACTAACAAAAATATTAAACAGAATCAGACCAAGGACAGATCTCTGTGGCACACCATTGGTAATATCCTTCTCCTCAATGTTGCCTCCCACTCAACCAATTTCTAACCCATTCAGTCACTTTAGGGTCCATCACTAGGGTGCTCAATTTATTTATAAGTCACCTGTGTGACTTATAAAAGAGAGAGACAAGGTATTAGCTATTTTCCCTCTTCTCTCTATACATTTGTAGCTCATGCTGGTAAAGAGAAGATTGGGTCTCCTTGATAACAAAATGCAGAATACTCATGTCTGTTCACAAACATACTATATTAATCTACTAAAGCCATGGTGATAATGTGAAATCTGCTATGGGTAGACAGGAGGATGGAAAAAGTCCCCAATTAGAAAAGATTAGAAAAGGAAGACATGCTAAAATAAGGAATTGTCCCCAAAATAGAGAAGGGAGGTTGAAGAGATAGTAGCAGAGTTTCAAGATATCTTGCCCTGGCTACCCAGACAGACCTGGAGCATGAAATTATCACCCTTCAAGGGAAGACAGTGAGATAAAGGCTTTACAGGCTCCCATAAGTTAAGTGAAGGGAAGTAGACAAACAAGTGCAAGAAGTAGAGGAAATGGGGGTTACATAAGAACATAAGAAATGCCTTACAGGTCAGACCAAGGTCCATCAAGCTCAGTATCCTGTTTCCAATAGTGGTGAATCCAGACCACAAGTACTTGGCAGGTTCACAAAGAGGCATACAGGTTCCACAATGCTTGTCCTGGGGCAAGCATTGTGGAACCTTGGATTTTCCAGGCCTTCCTTAATAATGGTTTATAGACCTTTCATCCAGGAATCTGTCCAAACTTTTTTAAAACTCAGCTTCACTAACAGCTATAATTACATCTTCCAGTAACAAATTCCAGAGTTTGATTACACTTTGAGTAAAAAAATATTTTCTCTTAGTAATCTTCATGAGTTGCACTGTGTCCTCTAGTCTTTCTACTTTTTGATGGCATAAACAACCAATCTACGTTTACTCGTTCCACTCCATTCATTAATTTATAGACCTCTTTCATATCCCAATTCAGTTGTCTCTTTTCCAAGTTGAAGAGCCCCAACCTTTTAAGCCTCTCCTCATAAGGATATCCTTCCATTCCCTTTACCATTTTTGTTGCTCTTCTTTGTACCTTTTCTAATTAAAGCTATATCTTTTTTAAGATATGGTGGCCAGAATTCTACACAATATTCAAGGTGCAGTCACACCATGGAATGATACTGAGGCATTATAATATCCTTTATTTTATTCTCCATTCCTTTCCTTATGATTCCTAGCAATCTATTTGCTTTCTTGGCTGCTGCTGCACACGTGGTGGAGGATTTCAACGTATTATCCATGATGATGCCTAAATCTTTTTCCTGGGTGGTGGTTTCTAAAGTGGTATCTTGTATCATGTTACCATAGTTTGGGTTGTTCTTTCCTAGATGCATAACTTGGAACTTGTCCACATTCAATTTCATCTGCCATTTAGACATCCAGTCTTACAAATTTTCAAGGTCCTTTTGCAATTTTTCACAATCCTCTTGCGTTTTAACAGCTTTGACTAATTTTGTGTCATCTGCAAATTTGGCTACATCACTCATTATTCCCATTTCCAGGTCCTTTATGAAAATGTTAAAAAGCAGCGAGCCCAGCACAGGTCCCTGGGGTACTCCACTATTCATCTTCTTCATTAAGAAACTGGGCCATTTAGTCCTACTCTGTGCTTTCTATCTTTTAACCAGTTCCTGATCAATAATAGTACACTGCTTCATAGCCCATGACTTTCTAATTTTGCCAAGAGTCTCTCATGAGGACCTTGTCAAAGGCTTTCTGAAAATCCAGATACATTATGGGGGTCATTCTGACCTGCAAATAGCGGGGATGTATGTCCAGTTTAGGCGTACAACTCCTGCTATTTGCTGGGACAGTATTCAGAGCTGCCGACTCCCTGCTCGTAGAGAGGGCTTGTGCGGGGAGTGCTGGATGGGGACGGGAGGGGGAGGTCCAGAGGCTGAGAGTGGGCGGAGCAGGAGCAGGCCACATAACCCTGATGTACAGGACCTATTCAGGCCACGGTCCTGTATGTCAACCGGAGGCAGGATAGATGTGGGACTTATTCTACCTCGGAGGTGGAATAAGTCCCATAGGTTGCAGTGAGTGGGGCACGCAGGCCCCCCCCAAAGGCATGGAGCAGCTGAAGATGGACCCCGCTGCCCGATTCTGACAGTCCCCGTCAAGGATTGGGTAGTGGGAAAAGAAGCTCAGGACCACTGTTGGGCCTTGCTTGCTCCTGCTGGGTTCCCCAGTGCTATGGCAACAGGACATCACGGCACTCCAGCAGGAGCAATGTACAGTGGAGATGGGCAGGCACTTGGATGGGGACCGGGTCAGAATACAGTGCATGCCGGCCTGTCCAAGTGCCCTGATTCTGCAACCGCGGGAACGTATAGCCCCCATGGTTGTAGAATCTGGTGCAACTCGGCCACGTACATTTTCTGCACGTCCGAAAGGCCCCGACATGCAGGGTGCAGAATTGGCCTCCACATCAACCGGCTCAACTTTGTCAAAGATTCCGTGGATGAATCCTGTACTACTGGTCTAAAAATCTGCTATCACACAGAAATTCTTTATTGATTTCAGACAAGTCAATGCAATTCCTCAGTTTGATACTTGCCTGATGCCCCATATTTATTTATTTAACATTTCTTATATACCGCCTTTCATGATATCAAGGCGGTTTACATTGAACAAACTGAAATTACATTGAACAGGGCATTATAACTTGGAGATAACTATTTTACAGGGAACATGGGCTATGGAGGGTTAAGTGACTTGCCCAAGACCACAAGGAGCACCTGTGGGACTAGAAACCCCAGTCCTTCCGGCCCAAGGTTGCTGTCCTCTAGTGGGATTTGAACCCCCGACCTTCCGGCCTGAAGTACCTTGCCCCAACCACTAGGCCACTCCTGAATGAATTGTTGGATATGTTAGGCTCTGAATAATTCCTTACCATCCTAGACCTCACCAAGAGGGCCAGGTCCCTTGTTTCTCTTGTCTCGCCCAAAAACAGTTCTCTCAGTATTAGTTTAAAGACATGCTTTTCGGGTTACAGAGGCTACGTGTCAGTGTTTGGGATCATCAAGAATATGCAGCAGCATATCTAGATGATATCATTATCTTTAATCTGGACTGGGGTAGTTACTTTCCTTGGGTGAATGCCATTTTGAGAGTACTGCATAAGGCAAGACTATAAATCCTAAGAAGTAGTCTTTAGCCCAGAGAGAGGTCAGATATTTGGGGTACCTAGTTGGAAAAGAAGAAGTGCATCCTTTGTTGGTAAAGATAGAAAGTATTAGGACTTTTACTTTACTCCAAATTAAAAAAGACAAAACAAAACAAAACAGTTGAGTAGTTTCCTGGGATTGGCAAGTGGTTCATATCAACGTTCACAAAGAAAGCATGTGCTTTAACCAATATGCTAAAGCATAAGCACTCAGAGCCAGCCCTAGAGTTTCTGCCATCTCAGGCTGTACTGTCCCCCTCCACTGCGCTGTGCCAAGCTGTGCTACTGCCTCTTCGGGATGGGGGTGGCAGTGGCCTCTGGCAGGCCATGTGCTTGGCACACATGGCCTGCCACTTCTGACCCTCTCTCCGATGCAACTTCCTGTCAGAGGGGGATCAGAAGCAGCAGGCCATGTGTGCTGAAGCACATGGCCTACCACACGCGAAGGTCTGCCTCCCTAGGCAGCTGCCTAGCCTGCCTAGTGGAAGGGCTGGCATTGTAAGCACCCCATTCAGCTCAAATAGGCACATGGCGTCATTTCAGATATTATGGGATAGTTTGTGTTGTTAGCTGGTGCTACAAGATACTCACTTTACAAGAGAGTTTATACTGCAGACCAATGCAATGGGTATATCAAGGAGAAGAGCATCCTGTTCTCTATTTGAGCAGAATGTTGTTACGACATGAGTATAACTATGCCACAATGGAAAAGGAGTACCTAGCTATCACATGGGCAGTGGAGGCCCTCAAGTACTATCTTATGGGCTGGATATTTACACTAGTTACAGTTTCATTTGGCTTAAATGGCTCCGCAAGATAAAAAAAATTCTAATCTTTGTTTGACCTGGTGGTATCTAGACCTGCAGGTTTATAACTTTAAGGTGGAACATAAGGCAGGGAAAGAACATGTAAATGCTGCAGAGCATTTGCAAGGTCAGAGAATTAGCAGGAACAAAAGGGGTGGGGTATGTAGTAATGGGTTTTTAGGTTAATTTAGGATAGCTATCCAGAGGGTCGCCATGAGTCGACTCCGACTCGACGGCACTTAACAACAACATGTAGTAATGATGGGAGCAGGAATAAACTGTCAAAAAATTAGAAGATCCTTGCCCTTGCCAGAGGGTGGAATAAAACCCTAGGTAATTGTAAGAAGACCCCTCTCTCTCCAAGTGGCAATTCCTTCAAGTAAAACAGGGAAGTTAGGAGAGCAGGGTGGGCAGGACACAGCAAAACTGCCAGCCAGGGCATATTGGGAGGAGGAGGAACAGTAATTTCCCTGGAACTGCATAATATACTCCTTGGAGTCAGTCAGGAGAAGGATATGCCCTCCAGACAAGCCTTCGCTACGGGAATGTACAAAGCCAGAGAAGACTCAGCAAAGCTTGGAAGTGGCCCTGCTGACATGGACACTTCTAAGATGGAGTTTGTTGAATGGGTACCTATCTGCATTGAGAGCTAACTTCTAAGTTTATACTGTCAACTGGTCTGTGTTTTGGAATGGAGGGTGGTCGTATCATGTAGTGCATTAGTGCCTCAGAAGGTGGAGTGTCACATAAACCCAATTCCCGTATGTAGAGCTGAAGCTAAAGGGAATGGGGCAATTTATGGAATGAATAAGAGATTTTATGCTAGCACTGTCTGGAAAGTAGGGCTATGCATTCATTTTGTTAATGCACCTTTACAATTTAGAGGGCAATATTCAAAAACATTTACATAGTTTGCAGACTTGCAAACTGTGTAAATGCCACTCAGCAGAGTATTCAGCGGCACTAACCTGGTTAGTATTACTGAGTATTCATGAGTGCCACCGCTGCACGTTCTCATGCTACTGGTTGACATCTGGGTGTTCGAGGGTGGCATCCATTGATAACTGGGTAGCAGCAATATTGAGCCACCGCCCAGTTACCAACAAGTGGCAAAAGTCAAGTGCAGTAAAGGCTGGCCTAACTTACACCACAGAAGCTAGCTGGGCAGCGGCTGAACATCACTGCTGCCCGGTTAGCTTCCCAGCAATCCGGGCAAACCGTATATTCAATGCCAGGGCCCGGCTATGGCCCTGGCTTTGATTATCTGAGTTAAGAGCTCAGGGGCGGTGGATAGCTGCAGCAGATCAGCTAGCTGCCACTGTGAATATCCCCCACTTAGGGAGTTATTCTGTGCTACAAATAGCGGGGATAGATGGCCCAACAGGATGTCCATCCCCGCTATTCGGGCCCTGTCTGCCCCCGACTAACTTCCCCGCCGGTTGTGCGGGGAAGTTAGAGGGGGCGGGGAATGGGTGGACCGGGAGCAGAGTCTGGGCGGGCAGTGGGCAGTCACCAGCCCTGGAGGTACAGGGCCAATTCTAATGTCGGCCCTATATGTCCAGGGCCAGCAAAATGTCCAGGGAAGTTATTCCACCTCCGAGGTGGAATAGCTTCCCTGGACATTTTTTTTTTTTGATGACCCAGGGAGCGAATGGGGCAGAGGGAGCCAGGGTTTATTCCCCTCAACCCAGCCCTAGACAGATCGGGGGTCGGGCTGTGGGGAATAAACCCTTTTTGCTGGCGGCCGGCATAGCGGCTTTTAAATGACGCCATGGCACCGCGGATCCATTTAAAAGCCCGGACTGAGTTAGCTGGGTGCAGTCCTGCACATGCAGGCCGGACAGAATCACTGAATCAGTTCAGATTGGACGCACAGAGGGGATCTATGTCCAGGACAGAATAGGGCCCTTAGTGTGCACTAAATTGATTTGATGCTTATTAATCAATGTAGCGCTCATTAATTTATTGGTTAGTGTGTGTTAAATCAATTTAGCATGCACTAAAAATTCCCTAGTAAAACAAATTTGTGAAACTAATTAAAAAAAAACAAAATTGGTAAAAATTCATGAAAAAAATGAAAACTAACTGAATTTTTCTTGCCTATGCACATCCCTACTGGAAAGACAGGGCTATTTTCTCTTAAAGACTACTGTGAGCACGTCAGTTCTAAACAGTATAAAAACTGTTTTAGAACTGACGTGGCAGTGATCTTGTGCAATAGTTAAAGGGCTGTGCAGTGACTGGATTACAGCTGGGGTTGATTAAGTAGTCCGGTTGTAGTTTAAAGGATTATCTGGATGGCTATGTTTGAGGTTCTGTGCTGTGTGAGATTTGTGCATGTAAAGGGGCGGTAACCAGAGTGGTTGCTTAACCGCCCTTCTTGATCTGGATCTAATATCACTATCCCAAGAGGAACTGATTAAAAACTGTGGTAATTTTTCTAGCTTTTTAATGTAAGTGCTCTGCCTGATTTCTTAAAAAAACAGTTTTTCATTACAATTTTATTTCGCTAAGTTCTCTTTTGGGTTAGCTTTTTTTGTTTTATTTATTGATTTATGTACAGTATTTTAATTTTAGTACTTGTGCCACCTATCAAAACCTTTCCAAAGCAGTTACATTAAAACATACACAAACAACAATAAACAAACAAAATAAAAAGTGAAATACTAATGCAAAATAAAGCATTGACTAATTAACAGATGGAATTCCTTCTGAAAAAGGTTTGATTTAAGATGTTTATGAAATGTTAAATTTCATAAACATCGTTTCCATTGCCTCTGAAAATTCCAAGTTATCAATGTTCCTGTTCAATGTACACTACCAAGTTTAAATTACAATGTAAACCGCTTTGACTGAAATGATAAAGTGGTATAAAAAAAACCTGTTTAAAAAAATAAATAAATAACATGCCAATTTTTGAATAATGTAATGTTCCAAAAGCTTTAGCCTCCTCACCACAAAGGTATATCCACAGGTAGTTTCTTTATGTACCAGGGCCATAAAAGAAAAAATATTCAACCCTTGGAATACAGAAGACAAAGTTAACCCCGGAATGTTATGTGCCATAAAGGAAGACAAATCAGCACATACTGTACATGTAAATATAAAATCCTATAAATTAAATACAAACAGTTAACTTGTGCCCAGAAAGATATGAGCAACTAGTGAAGTGTCATAAGAGCTGGAGTAATATGACTATGTCTAAGCTGCTAAGCAGGCCCATAATAACGCTTGTAGCTGAATTTTGAGCCAGAATGTTGATGTAGTAGAAGGGATTTTTTTAGGAGCTTATTAGTTTGCTCTAGGGCTTTCTTTTATACTCTCATTCAAAGGGGAAGAAAGCTAATAATACTCTTTGAAATCACAATACTTCTGAGATGTTAGTTCCTTCTCAGCCCACACCAGCTCCCGCCCATTTCATCTTCCACCCGTACCATCTAAGAAATCTTACTATATAGAATTACTGACTAATTAGGTGGTTGAATTAGACAACTGTTTGATATTGGCTTGAAGAGAAAATCTAGACAGTAAATAGTTCAACTTCTGGTTATCTCTTAAAAGTGAATAATTAGTTATATTTTAGGGGGCTTTGATTACTAATTCTACAAATGGAACACCTTAGATTATATAGAGTACCTCAGATACATAAAACACATATTAATAGTTTGAATGTTTATGATAAACTGTTACATACCCCAACAGGTGAGCAAGTAAGCAGGACTACAGATAAGAGAATCAGAAGAGATGTCAGCTGGACCATTGGATGATAGAGGAGTAAAAAGGGCATCAAGTGACTACAAGGCCATAGTGGATAGACTGAATGAATTCTGTGCTTTGGTCTGTGCTGAAGGAGATGTAGGGAAGCTATATGTGCTTGAAATGGGATATAAAGGTGATGTATTGGAAGAATTGAAAGAAATATTGATAAACCAGGAATATATATTATAACTATTTGATTAACTGAAGAGTAACAGATCATCTGGACCGGATGGAATACATCTAAGAGTGTTGAAAGATCTGAAATATGAGATTACATACCTACTATTAGTAATATGTGAACTATCATTAAAATCATCTATAGCACCTGAATATTGGAGAATGGCCAATGTAACGCCAATTTTTAAAAAGGTTTCCAGTGGTGATCTGGGAAACTACAGACCGGTGAGCCTGACGTCAGTACCAGGCAAAATGGTAGAAATCATTATAAGGAATAAAATTACTGAACATGTAGATAGTCATGGCTTAATGGGAGAAAGCCAACATGGATTTAGCCAAGGAAAGTCTTGCCTTACCTGTTTTAGTTTTTTGAAGGTGTGAATAAACAGGTAGACAAATGTGAGCCAGTTGATATAGTGTATCTATATATTCAGAAAGCCTTTGACAAGGTCTCTCATGAGAGACTCTTGGTGAAATTAGAAAGTCATGGGATAAGAGGCAGTTTAATATTGTGGATCTGGAACTAGTTAAAAGATAGAAAGAAGAGAGAAGGGCTCAATTGAGAAAGGTGGCCTTTCCTAGGGATCTGTGCTGGGCCTGCTGCTTTTTAACATATTCATAAATGACCTGGAAACAGGAATAACGAGTGAGGTGATCAAATTTGCAGATGACACCAATATTCAAAGTTGTTAAAACACAAGAAGATTGTAAAAAATTGCAAAGTTATGCACTTAGGAAAGAACAACCTAAACTACGGTTACACGATACAAGGTACCATCTTAGAAACCACAACTAGGAAAAAGATTTAGACATTATCGTGGATAATACGTTGAAACCCTCCGCCCAGTGTGCAGCAGCAGCCAGGAAAGCAAATAGAATGCTAGGAATCAAAAGGAAAGGAATGGAGAACAAAAACAAAGATATTATAATTCCTTTGTATTGTTCCAATGTGTGACTGCACCTTGAATACTGTATGCATTTCTGGTCACCATATCTTTAAAAGGATATAGCAGAATTAGAAAAGATACCGAGAAGAGTGACAAAAATGGTAAAGGGGATGGAAGAATACCCCTATGGGATGAGGTTTAAAAGATTGGGGCTCTTCAACTTGGAAAAGAGATGGCTGAGGGGGATATGATAGAGATCTATAAATGAATTAATGGAGTAGACAGGTTAACATAGATCGATTGTTTACCCCCTTGAAAAGTAGAAAGACTACAGGACAAGCAATGAAGCTACAATGTAACCCATTTAAGACTAATAAGAGAAAATATTTTTTTACTTAACGCGTAACCATAAGAACATAAGAACATAAGATATGCCATACTGGGTCAGACCAAGGTCTATCAAGCCCAGTATCCTGTTTCCAACAGTGGCCAATCTAGGTCATACGTACCTAGCAGTTTCCCCAAAAGACACAGGTTCCACAATGCTTGCACTGGGTCAAGCATTGATATCCTGGGTCCCTTCTTAATAACGGTTTATGGGCCTTTCCTCCAGGAACTTGTCCAAACCTTTATTAAACCCAGCTACACTAACAGCCTTTACTACATCCTCCGGTAACAAATTCCAGAGTTTGATTACACGTTGAGTGAAAAAATATTTTCTTTTATTAGTCTTAAATAGTTTACCCTGTAGCTTCATTGCATGTCCCCTAGTCTTTCTATATTCTGATAACGTAAACAATTGATCTACGTTTACCCGTTCCACTCCGTTCATTAATTTATAGACTTCTATCATATCTCCCCTCAGCAGTCTCTTTTCCAGGTTAAAGAGCCCTAACCTTTTTAGCCTTTCTTCACAGGAGTATCCTTCCATCCCCTTTACCATTTTGGTGGCTCTTCTCTGAACCTTTTCTAATAACGCTATATCCTTTTTATGATACGGCGACCAGAATTGCACACAACATTCAAAGTGCGGTCTCACCATGGAATGATATAGAGGCATTATAATATCTTTTGTTTTATTTTCCATTCCTTTCCTTATGATAGCTAGCATTCTATTTGCTCCCTTGACCGCCGCTGCACACTGGGCCAAGGGTTTTAACATGTTATCCACAATGATGCCTAAATCTTTTTCCTGGGTGGTGGTTCCTAATGTGGAACCTTGCATCGTGTAACCATAGTTTGGGTTGTTCTTCCCTAGGTGCATAACTTTGCACTTGTCCACATTAACTTTCATCTGCCATTTTGGTGCCCAGTCTTCCAATTTACCAAGATCCTCTTGCAATTTTCCACAATCCTCTTGAGTTTTAACAACTTTAAATAGTTTTGTGTCATCTGCAAATTTGATAACCTCACTCGTTATTCCACTTTCCAGGTCATTTATGAATATGTCAAAAAGCAGCGGACCCAGCACAAATCCCTGGGGTACACCACTATTCACCTTTCTCCATTGGGAAAATTGGCCATTTAACACTACCCTCTGCTTTCTATCCTTTAACCAGTTCCTGATCCACAGTAGTACACTGCCTCCTATCCCATGACTCTTTAGTTTTGCCAAAAGTCTCTGATGAGGGACCTTGTCAAAGGCTTTATGAAAGTCCAGATACACTATATCAACCGACGCACCTTTGTCCACCTGTTTATTCACACCTTCAAAAAAACATAACAGATTAGTAAGACAAGATCTTCCTTGTCTAAAGCCATGTTGGCTGTTTCCCATTAGGCCATGACTATCTACATGCTGAGTAATTTTATTCTTTATGATAGTTTCTACTATTTTTCCCGTTACTGACATCAGGCTCACCGGTCTGTAGTTTCCCGGATCACCCCTGGAACCCTTTCTAAAAATTGGTGTTACATTGGCAATCCTCCAATCTTCAGGTATTAGAGATGATTTCAATGATAGTTCACAGATTACTAATAGCAGGTCTGCAATCTCATATTTCAGTTCTTTCAACACCCTTGGATGTATACCATCCAGCCCAGGTGATTTGCTACTCTTCAGTTTATCTAATAATTGTAACACATCTTTATTTATTTATTTATTTATTTAGCAAACACTTATATACCGCTACTTCCAGCGATCAGAAGCGGTTTGATTAAAGTCTTTGGGATATGTCACAAAATCAAGACAGGAAGATTGGGGCATAGATAGAAAGAAGAGGGGTAATACACAGCACACATCGCAGGGTCTAGATATAGCCCTCCAGTAGGTATCATTCATATGTACAAAAGCGATTATCCTTTAACTATTTACATTTGACAAACAGCTATTTGTTTCTTTTCATCTTGTTGGATTCACAGCTGGCCATAGTGGCAGTTGAATAGGTGAGTTTTTAATTTTTTTCTGAAATCGAGTAGGTCTTTTGTTGCTCTCATCTCATGTGGTAGGTTGTTCCATAAAGTGGGGGCAGAGAAGGAGAATGCTCTGCGGCCAGTACTGGATTTTACATGTCTGATGCTGTTTGGAACTATAAGTGTGTCTTCGTTTATGGTTCTCCTGCTTCTGGAGCTAGTTTGCAAGGTGATCAGGGTGGAAAGGAATGAAGGGGCTAGGTTGTGAATTAGTTTGAATGTCGTTACCAATGTTTTGTATTGGATCCTGGCAGAGACTGGGAGCCAGTGTAGTTCCATCAATATAGGTGTAATATGTTCGGTGACGCTTGTTCTCATGATGATCCTTGCTGCTACGTGTTGTGCCAGTTGTAATCTGTTGGTCGTTTTCTTTGGTAGACCCTGTAAGATGGCGTTACAGTAGTCGAGGTGAGGCATGATGAGTGCTTGAGCAACTGAACGGAAGTCGCATGGATCTAGTACATTCCGTAGGGGTCGTAATACTCTAAGCTTGTGAAATATGGCTTTGTTGGTGTTGCTGAGGTGTTTTTCCATTTTCAGTTTGCTGTCGATTATGACTCCTAAATATCTAATTTCCTTCTTCGTGTTGTACGTATGTATCAATATTTCCTTCAATTCTTCCGCACTTTTAAATACCACTTCAGTCATGGGTAACAACCCTACATCTTCCTCAGTAAAGACCGAAGCAAAGAATTCATTCAGTCTCTCCGCTATCGCCTTGTCGCCTCTTAGTGCCCCTTTAACCCCTCTATCATCTAATGGACCAACTGACTCTCTGACAAGTTTTTTGCTACGAATGTACTTGAAAAAGTCTTTATTTCGCATTTTTGCTTCTGCAGCAAGCTTCTTCTCAAATTCTCCCTTTGCCTGCCTTATCAATGCCTTGCATTTGACTTGCCAGTGCTTGTGTTGTTTCCAGGTTTCGTCGTTTCGCTCTTTTTTTCATTTCCTGAAAGATGCTTTTTTGGCAACAACAGCCTCTCTGACCTCACCTTTAAACCATGTTGGCAGTTTTTTGGACTTCCTTCCACTTTTCTTAAAGTGTGGAATACAGCTGGTCTGGGCTTCCTAGATAGTATTTTTCAACAACACCCAAGCTTGATGTAAGTCTTTAACCTTTGCAACTGCTCCTTTTAGATTTTCTTAACTATTTTCCTCATTTTATCATAGTCTCCCTTTCGAAAGTTAAAAGGTAGTACTGTGGATTTCCTTACCATCCTTCCTCCACTAATTAAATCAAAGACGATCATGCTATGATCACTATTGCCAAGTGGCCCCAACACCCTTATCTCTTGCACTAGTTCTGGTATTTCACTAAGGACTAGGTCTAATATGGCTTCCCCTCTGGTCGGTTCATGAACCAGCTGCTCCAAGAAGCAGTCATTTATTTCATCTAGGAACTTTATCTCCTTAGCATGTCTTGCCGTGACACTGACCCAGTCGATACCGGGGTAATTGAAATCACCCATTATTATTACTGCGCTGTAACGTTTGTTAGCTTTCTTGATTTCTTTGAGCATTTCATCATCCATTTGTTCATTCTGGCCAGGCGGTCGATAGTACACCCCCACTGTCATTGCCTTCCCCTTTTTACATGGAATTTCAATCCATAGAGATTCTACAGCAAATTTTGTTTCCTGCAAAACTTTAATCCTTTCTGACTCAATGCCCTCTCTAATATAGAGTGCAACCCCTCCACCAATTTGATCAGCTCTATCATTACGATATAGTTTGTACCCAGGTATCACAGTGTCACACTGGTTGTCCTCCTTCCACCATGTCTCTGATATTCCAATCATATCTAACCTCTCATTTAGTGCTATATATTCTAACTCTCCCATCTTATTTTTTAGACTTCTAGCATTTGCATACAAGCATTTTAGAGACTGTATTTTATTCATATTAATTTGTCTAGTGGTAGACATGGGTAATTTGGGATCTTTAAGCTCTGTCTGCTCCATACTTGAGGGCATTTTGGCTACTTTACTCTTTTTTGGAACCTCTATGCTTTTGGTAGTATCCTTCAAGGATACATTCTTCCGAACCATCTGCTCTTGGGCGACTGTCAGCTTTCCCCTATTATCTAGTTTAAAAGTTGCTCTATCAAATTTGAGAATTCATTACTGGAGGATGTAGTAAAAGCTGTTAGTGTAGCTGGGTTTAAAAAAGGCGTAGACATGTTCCTAGAGGAAAGGCCCATAAACTATTATTAAAGAAGACCCAGGAAATCCGCTGCTTACCCTGGGACAAGCATTGTGGAGCCTGGGTACCTTATTGGGAACCTGCCAGGTACTTGTGACCTTGATTGGCCACGGTTGGAAACAGAATACTGGGCTTGATGGACCCAATATGGAATTTCTTATGTTCTTATAATGTGGTGAATTGTTTTTCTTTTACTTACAGAACAGCTGAGGAAAAGCTAGGCACTTTATTTCAACGGGTACCAAAGTTTCTATACTGTAACTGAAGTATGGCTAGAAAACTTCATGTCACCAAAGCTGTTGCCCTCATTGCAGCTTCTGTCTCAATCCAACTGGACAGCTTTTCCCAAGTGAAGGACTGATTTGATGTGCAAGATGCTTGCAGGTTGAATCCCTCATTAAGCAAGAGGAGGAACTGAGAGAGGAGGTAGTAAGACTGAGAAGCATCTGTGACAGTGAGAGCTGCATTGATGAAATGCTTCTTGAAGCATCACAGATCTTCAACAGAGGGAAAGATGAAATGGTACTGAAAGTGGACAGCCTGACATGTGTCACCAGAGCCTGCAGAATCGATACTCCAACTCCACCTTCGCTCGAACTGAAGATCCAGTATACAGTCCTGGAAGTGGAGGAGGCGAGAACATTGTAGGAGCAGGAGGAACAAGAGCTCAAAAAACCCAGTAGTCAAAAGAGTATTCACTAGAAGTGGTGTGGTGACTCTCTTCTGAGGGATACAGAAGCAGTTATCTACTGAATAGACATGATGTCCCAGGAGGTGTGCTATTTGCCAGGTCCTAAAAATCTGAGACATTATGGAGAGTTTGCTAAGCTTCATCAAGCCTACTGACTATAATGTGATGATGCCCATTTATGTTGGCAAAAATGATAAGTATCCCTCAGAATATATTAAGGCTCTAGCAAAATATATTTCAAGGCTCTAGCAGAGAGGTGAAGCACATAGGTACAGAGGTGGTGTTCTCCTCAAACATTTCTATTGAGGTTAAAGCTAAAGTAGAGGAGATCACATCCTGGAGATGAATGTATGACTGAGGATGGTGGCATCAAGATCATTTCAGCTTCGTAGACCATGTGATGATTTTTCAAGGACTGCTAAACTGAGATGGAATCTACCTATCAAAGAAGTTAAAATGGGGGTCATCCAGAACTGTGAATAACAGGGGTGGATGTCCAGTTTGGACATCCAACCCCTGCTATTCAAATGGATCCAATTCTTGACCTAGAGCTTCCCGCATGTACAAGGCCTTGGTGCGAGGAGCTCTGGCCGTGGGTGGGAGGGGGCAGCATCAGGATACGGAGTAGGCAGAGCAAGGGCGGGCTGATGAACCTCGACGCACAGGGACGATTCAGGTCACGGCACTGTATGTCTGGCGATGGGAAGATGGGCGGGGGACTTATTCCACCTCAGAGGTGGAATGCCCCAGCCGAGGACGAGGTGGTGGGGAAGGAAGCGCAGGACCGGAGTCGTGGTATCTGTGCTCCTCTTGGGCGTCCCGATGCCATGGCAGCAGGATGCTATGGCACCGGGGCACTAGCAGGAGCACAGGGAGGCATGGCTGGGGAGGTTGCTGCACATTCAGGGCCTCAGAATCGGGGCACATCCGTCGTGTCCAAGTGCCCCAATTCTGCAACCATGGGAACGTATAACTCCCGTGGTTGCAGAATTGGGTGTAAATCTGGCCTGACCAGATTTTGGACGTCTGGATGGCTCAAACATGCCCCGATCAGAATTGGCCTCAAAGTGTCTTTGGCAGCAGAATGGCTAATGAACTGAAGCAAGCTTTAAACTAGATTTGTTGAGGATGGATGAGCAAATCCCCAGGTAATTAAAATCCCTCAGATACGTAAAAAATAAATGGCCTGAGTTGTGATGGCTATGCGCCTCTAAATTCCCCAGCCATCACTGCTAAACTTCAATCTAGGGCCATATCCAGCCACCGGCATGAAATATCTGGGTTTGGCGCACAGCTGCACATGGTGCCGAAACTAACCATGCAGTAACGATATTCAGCTGCTGCCCGGTTAGCTTTGACAGAAAAAGTTAGGACAGCTTTTGCTACACCTACAGTAACTTTCGCCGCTGATGGATAACCGGGCAGTGGCTGAATATCGCAACAGCATGGTTATCCTCGGATACCACCCCCAGAATGCCGTCATGCCTCGATGCAAAAGCAGTTAGCATCGGGGTATATAGCGGCATTACTCTGGGATATTCAGTGGCACTAACTGTGTTATTGCCACTGAATAGCCCACTTAGGGGCATTTGCACTGGCCCTAAATACCTCTATAAGAATGGCAACATCTTGAAATCTGTGCATACTAATTCTTGTAATATGGGAAATATGATTCTGGATCCAGTAGCTATAATGGAAAAGAATGACTTGGATTTAGTGGCAGTCACAGATACATGATTCACAGAGAACCACGATTAGGACATAATTATGTATTAAATATAAAATAGCTAAATATAAAAATATTGACTACACTCTTAAACTGTCCAAACCACATTCACCTTGGATAATAAATATCAATTAAATATCATGCAGCTCAATTTATAATACACAAAAGCAAGGAAACAGCCTCAGAGATTTATAACCTTTGCTGTCAGGCATATCGTAAGTGCTTATACTTCAATCACTGGCATAAGAAACCTCCCCATTAATCAGAAAGTCTTATTTTTTTTCCTTTACTTAAAAACAACTGCTTAGCTTAAAAATAACTAGACTGGAGAAGGGGGGATGTGGTCCTCTCCACAAAAGCAGAAGTAAGGAGAAGGCTGGGAAGTACAGGCAGGTTATTCTGGTGGTGAGTAAATGAATAGAAACTCTGACTAAAAAAAGGATATTGCAATTTCTAAAATCCAGTGGCTTCCAGGATGTGAGAGAGCATTGAGTTGGACCAAAGGAAAGTGCCAAATGTGGGGTACTTAGATTTCAGCAAAGCCTTTGACACAGTTCTGCATAGGTGACATAAATAAACTGAGCACACTTGAGATGAGCCCTAAAGTGACTAATGGGATTTGGAAGTGGTTGAGTTAGAGGCAAAAAGGTTTGTGATAAACTGAGTTCACTCTAAGGATAAAGATATTCTTTTTAACATTTGTGTAAGTGATATTGCAGATGAGCTGTTGGATAAGGTTTGCCTCTTTGTATATGATATCAACATTTACAATAGGATAGACACCCTGGAAAGCATAAATAATAGTACAGAATTTGACAACTAAGATTCAGTGCTAAAATATGCAGAATGATGCATTTGAGATGCAAAACACCAAGGGAGAGGTACAGCATCAGGCTCATTCCGAGCCACGAATAGCGGGGATGGATGTCTGAACGGGACATCCATCCCCGCTATTCGTGCCCCCTCCTGCCAGGGATAGCTTCCCTGCTGGTTGTAGGGAAAGCTAGATGGGGGTGGGAAAGGGGAGGATCGGGGGTGGTGTTAGGGCGGGCAGTGGGCGGACACAGGTCCTGGACACATAGGGACGATTCTAATGTCGGCACTGTACGTCTAGGGCTGGTGACTTGAACTGGGAAGTTATTCCACCAGAATCTGAGGTGGAATAACTTCCCTGGATGTCGAGAATTAGTGGGCATGGGGCTGGGAAAGGGCGGCAGGGAGCAGTAAGTATTCCCCGCAGCCCAACCCTGAACCTGGGTGGCCAAATTGAGGGTCAGGCTGCGGGGAATAAACTGTTTGTTCCAGCGGCCAGCATTGTGGCTTTTAAATGGAGCCACAGTGCCATGGGCAATCGGATGCCATGGTACCATGGTTCCATTTAAAAACCCAGACTGAGTTAGTTGGGTAGTGCCTGTACGTGCAGGCCAGGCTGAATGGCAGTCCTGGCCTGCATTTACAAGCCTGATAGGGATTCTGATCCTGCTTCAAGTTGCCAGCCCCAGACGTGCACCACGGGATCAGAATTGCGACACCCTCTGTATGTCCGGTTCAGACCGGACATAGAGGGTTCTACGTTCGGAACAGAATCGGGCTGTATAGGGGGTGAAGGACTTTTCTGCATGAAAGAAAGCAGGACTTGGGGTGATTGCATTTGATAATCTTTTGTTGGTCAAACAAATAGAAAAAGTGATGTCAAAAGACAAAAAGGATACTTGGTTGCATACGGAGAGGAATGGACTGCAGGAAGAAGGTATAGGGTCTCTGTATAAGTCTCTGGTGATACCTCCTTTGGAATATTGTGTGTAATTCTGAAGGCTGCACCTTCAAAAAGATATAAACCAGATGGAGTCAGTGCAGAGAGCAAATACTACATAAAGCAAGTGGCTTTTGTCATAAAGCATATGGGGACAGAATTAAAGATCTCAATACGAATTCTTTGGAAGGATGGCAGGAGAGGTGAGATATAGCTTATTTAAATACTTCTGTGACATAAATGCACAGGAGGTGGGTTTCTTTCAATTGAAAGAAAGCTCTAAAATAAGGAAGCATAGGATGAATGCAAAAGGGGAGAGACTGAAGAGTCTCTAGCTCTCTCCCCCCGGGCTTCACGGCTCTTTCCTGTCCCCGGCGGGGTAGGGGTGGGGGTGGGATGGCCCTCCTACATCGCACCTCCATCTGTATTGAGGAAATTCCTTCTCCAGTAACACTCTTCCCTGAATCTCTCTTCCTGAGGCTATCTGCCTCCTCCCCCCCTCTTTATTTCCTTCTTCTTTACTTACCTCCTTCTCTTATTCCCACCCGTTGGGAGGCAGCCCTCCAGACTATTTCGGACCTCATTCTTCATTTCCCCAATCTCATCCTCCTGGGCGATTTTAATGTCCATATTGATAACCCCACTAGGCTTAAAGATTGAGCCTTCACTAACCTTATCCATGATATTCACCTGCAGCAACATGTGGTTGGCCCTACTCACGTGGCCGGTCATACCTTGGATCTCATCCTGTCACCTCTGTCATTGCATCCAGTGATCTCACCTCCCTCTACCCTCAGTATTCCTTGGTCAGACCACTTTTGTGTTTTCTCGTCAATTTCTTTCTCTCTTATTGAAGATGGTCCCCCAGTATCTCCCCCTAAGCCTCTACTTCGTCGCCACATCACTGCGGACACGCTTCTGGCTTTTCCTCCAGCATCCACAATCTTCCCAGCCGATTTTGCCACTCGTTCCATGGATGACCAGGCTGCCCATTGGGATTCCCTTTTAGCAAATGCTCTGGATGAGCTAGCACCCCTTCATTCAACTTCTCAGTCCTCCAGATCGCCCTCCTCGCCCTGGTATCATTCTGCTCTGCGTCTTTTGCGTTCCCAGTTGCGTCAAGTCCAACGTCGCTGGTCTCGGCATCCCTCTCCAGAACTGCACCTTTGCTTTAAACACCTAGCATCCGAATATCGTTCAGCTATTCAATCTGCTAAGCTTACTTTTTATTCCACCCAGATCTCAGCAGCAGCTAGCTCTTCACGACAACTTTTCACCATTCTACGGAAGTTGTCGTCCACCAGTTCTAAGAGCCCACGGGCATCCACTGCCCCTGACCCCCAGTCCCTTGCCACCTTCTTTTCCGATAAGGTGCTCACCTTGCGCTCCTCTTTCTCCACTCCCCCTCCTCCTCCTCCTCTCTCTCCCTCTCCCTCAGTCGCATCTCCTACTTTTCTTCCGGCTCTTCTTCCTGCGCATCTATCAGCAACCCCCACCCCAGGTGATCTAGTTTTTGCCCATACTTGGTCATCCTTTCACCCGGTCCTCTCGGCAGAAGTATTACTGTCACTGTCCAAGTCTCGAAGAACCACTTGTATACTCGACCCCATCCCTTCTCAGTGGCTCGCAGAACCTTCTCTTCAATTGGTACCACTCATCACCGCCATTATTAATTCCAGTTTCTCCTCAGGCCACTTCCCATCACGCTGGAAGTCTGCAGTTGTACACCCTCTCCTGAAGCAACCCTCCCTGGACCCATCAATATATTCAAAATCAGACATAAGACTTCAGCAATCAGTCTCCAAGCCCTCTTATTCTCTAACACCAGCAAAAGACCTAGAAGGAAAGCCACAACTGACACCCTCAGCACCCCAAGTAGCTACTCTAAAGTCTGTAAATTCACCTCACAAAGAGCTCTTTCCTTATCGGCCCCTCTAATATGGAACTCTCTCCCCCCCGACCTACGATCAATTGAGGAACTGAAGGAATTCTGAAAACAACTAAAATTTGTTCTTTTCATTGAGCACTATGGCTATGACACCTAACTAACTCATATTAATTGTAATCTCTCAATATTGTGTTTTTTGTAATTGTTCACCATGTTATGTTTCCCTTCTTTCACTTCCCTTGCCTATGTTTAGCCTTTGTATGTCTTTGTAACCGCTTTGATTTAAGGAAAAGGCGGTATAAAAAACCTGTTAAATAAAATAAATAAATAAATAAATCTGTTTTGTCCCACTGGCGTCCGGTGTCCAATCTTCCTTTCCTTGCTAAACTCCTTGAGCGTTGTGCTTTCGACCAATTGAGCACTCACGTCGAATCCACAAACTCACTCCACCCAAGACAAGCTGGCTTTCGCCGGGGCCATAGTACTGAAACCGTCCTCCTTGCAATATTAAATGAACTACATATCACTCATGACCGTGGTGGCATTACACTCCTTGTATCACTTGACTTATCTGCAGCCTTTGACCTGATAGACCACCATACACTACTGTCCCGGCTTTCTGATATTGGGCTTCAAGGTACTGTCTGGCATTGGTTTCGCTCCTTTCTTTCATCCCGCTCCTTTTCTGTATGTGTTAATGGCCAGTCCTCATCTACACTTCCTCTCACCTGTGGTGTTCCGCAGAGCTCCATTCTTTCCCCTCTTCTGTTTAACATTTTTCTCGCTCCACTTCTCTTGATTATTCAGCAATATCCAGTCTCGTCATACTTCTACACGGATGATATAGTTCTACTATTCCATACCTCACCAGCGTCCCCTGATATCTCCCAGCTAAATCTTTGCCTCTCCCACATTGCCTCCTGGCTCTCAGAAAACTTTCTCCATCTTAACCCAGCGAAGTCCTCAGCAATGTGGGTGTCTCTGAGTGGCTCATGTCCTACCCTTGCACCTACTATCGGCACATCTAGCGTTCCCCTCACATCTTCTTTCCGCTATCTAGGTGTCCTACTAGACTCCTCTCTGTCCTTCCACGAGCACATCTCTATGGTTTCCCGCCGTTCCTTTGCTGCCCTACGGCAAATTAGGGCTGTCCGCACTGTGTTACCCCCCAGTTCCTTAATTACCCTTGTGCTTGCTTTAGTCATCAACAGGTTAGACTATTGCAACGTTCTCCTGGCCAATCTTCCTAATTATCAACTTCAAAGATTACAACGCATCCAGAACACTGCAGCGCGTCTGGTCACCTTTTCTCGTTCTTTCGAACATATCACCCCGATTCTTCTCCGGTTACATTGGATGCCCCTCCGCTACCGTTTTCACTATAAATTTTTGATTTTGGTTCATCGCGCTATCCATACCAGTAACCCCCTCTATTTAGCTGACTGTATTTCATTACACTCCCCTCACTGACAACTTCGCTCCATCCATACCAATCGTTTATCCCTACCTTCACCTTCTCATGCCCATCTGGAACAGACACGCCATTCAGCTTTTTTCTTTCTCGGACCTTTATTATGGAATTTTTTACCAACTCACCTCCGGCTAGAACCATCATATCCTCAGTTCAAGTCTTTGCTCAAAACTCATCTTTTCCAGAAAGCCTTTGACCTCATCCCTGAGGCTTTTCCCTGAGTATTGTCTGTCCTTGTCTTGTGTCTTGTCTACAGCCGCCCTCCCCTTACCCCTGTTTTTGTGATCTATGTGGCTCAGTTTAGGCCACTTTGTTTATGATTTGATATTTGTGTGCAGTGCCCTGTCTCACTTTGCTCCCCTCTTTCCTGTCTATTTTTTGGCGTTCATTTTCTAGGTTTGCAGTGTGTAACCAGTTTTTATTGTACACCGCTTAATGTTTGTACAACAGCGGTCTATCAAGTGCTAATAAAGATAAAGATAAAGATAAAGTAATCTGAGGAAATATGGGGGGATATTCAGCAGTGGCGGCAAGTGCGGCTAATGCGGCTAGCCATCACAACTGAAAACTAACCCCAGATATTCAATGCTGGGGCCATATCCCGCCACTAGCCTTGAATATACGGGTCACCACAGAAGCTGCAATATTGAGTTGCTGCCCAGTTAGCTTTCACAGGTAATATTAGGCCAGTCTTTGCTACGCCTGATTTTATCCGCAGGTTGCTAACCGGGCAGTGGCTCAATATTGCCACGGCCCGGTTAGTAATGGGTGCCGTCTCCGCTCCACCCGGAATGCCCTGATGCTAACCGCATAGCATTGGGGCATTTAGCAGCAGCACCATTGATATCCAGTGGCACTAACACAGTTAGAGGCCAATTCCATTGTGTGCGTCCCCCGCCTGTCTGGGCAGTCAGAATTGGGATGTGCTCCGGTGCACCCGATCCTGATCCCATAGGGGTTAGACATGCCCACAAGATAAGAATCAGGTCTACTGGCCTGGACATGCTGGCCATGCCCCATTTCTTGCCCCCAGATGTCCAGCAACTCCTCAGCTAGCCCAGCCAAGCTTCCTCATGGAGCGGCAGTGGCATGGGGACCTGCAGGAGTCATGATCTTTGGCAGACCCTGAAAATATTCTTTCCCTGCCGCCTGACCGTCGATCCGGCCTGGTGCGGCCAGGGTCAGTTTGCGGGGAATTCTCTGCATCCTTGCCTCTTTTTCCCTGCCCAGATTCCATCTTTGCTGCCATCTAGGGGGACTTATTCCACCTCTGAGGTAGAATAAGTCTAGAGTTGCCAACTGGCTCCAGATGCACCCGACAGGCTTGATCCAGTCCTTGGTTTACCCCATTGCATGCAGGAACATTTAGTTCTACTTTTTCTATTGCGTTCCATAGGAAATGGAAAACTACAAGTCTCTGCATGCAATGGGGTAAACCCAGGACAAGATCAAGCATGTCGGGTGCATCTGGAGCCATTTGGCAACCCTAAATAAGCCCCCCATCTAAATGTCCGATCCCGGAATCGGCTCTGTACATGCGGGGTCGGGTTCCCGCCCATTCTCTGCCCTGGCTTCTCCTACGGCCCACCCCCTCCTGCCCAGGAATAGAGCTCCCTGCACATCTTGCCTATATGTGTGGGGAGCTCTGTTGGAGGTATCGGCACCTGAGCGTTTAGCAGGGATGGATATCCGACCTGGATGTCCATCCCCGCTGACGCTGCTCAGAATCTACCCCTCAATGAATATCCCTCTAACCAGCATTTACACGGTTTGCAGGTCTGCCTTTGAATATCACCCCCCTCTCCCCGCCCCATGTGGAAAGGGTGATGGATGTGTGGATTAGCCTCCTTGAGGAAATGGCAGACAAGGAACTCAAGAAAGCATAGGGCAAGCACTGAAGATCTCTGAGAGGAAGGGATTATAGAGCTTAGTATTTGGCATAGATGGGCAGATTGGATAGGCTGTATGGTCTTTATCTGCTATCATTTCCTGTGTTTCTCTGTTTCTATAATTAAAGATTTTTTGTTGGGAAGGTTTTTTTTCTAAAGAAACAGAAGTCCCAGGGACATCCGAACTGCCAGGCAAACTAGGCGGTCACCCGTTCTGGGGTCAGCTCTGAGTTCTCATTTCTTACCAGGAGTGCGCTCATCTCCACACCAGCAGCAGCAGGGCAGGATGAGTGAGCGCCGTGGCTCATGCTTTCCAAGGTGTGCATCCCAGCCTTTTCTGACAGTACATACTGGTAAGCTCCACCCGGACCGCTCCCCGGCTATGCACCATGTCAGCATATGCATTTTTACGCTGGGTAGAATTTTATAACAGTCCATTTACAAATGTGTATGGTCGCATATGAGTGAAAATGACTTTATAGGATTATTCCTACAATGTGTACTTTGTAACTATATCTCTGTAACGAGCAGCCTGACTGTTTTCTTAGTATAATTGCGTCAAAGATTAAAAGCAAAAATCGATGTAAGGTATTTTATATATTGAAATATTTAAAGTGGAAAAGTGGGGAACAGAACTGTCCAGGCAGATAATATCTTGCATTTCACAGACATGCTAAAATAAGGAGAATGCTGACATTACCTATTTAGTATTCTATGAGAATTCTGTATTCACAAAACACTATTCCCTCTTCTATAGCTATAGAAAAGGTATATATTGAATAAAGCCCATTGTATCATGACGGTCTGCAGGCTAACATTACCACAATGTCCTATCCCCTAGTCTTAATTCTCCACACCTGGTCCGAGTCAAAGTCAACACGATGTATATCAGCATATTGTAATAATCAAAAAGTGATGCAGAGGCATTTCTGAGAAAGGTGGTCTCTGTTAACAGTGAAAAGTGAAAAGTGATACAACTATATACCATTAACACAGTAATTGCAAAGGTCATATTTCCTAGTAAGTTCTTCAATGGAAAACATATGTGCACTTTATAAAGCTGAAGCTGGGAAATAAGCATGAGAAATATCTGCCAAGGTCAATAATCTGAGTGTGACCAGGACCTTAGCAAAAAATAGACATGAGAGATTTATTAACAGCTATAGCTAAGAGACATATAGAGGAGCATTTTAGAAAGGACGTCCAAGTGCAATCTGGGACATCTACGAGGTGTGACAACCCCCCCCCCCCCCCACCACGAGACTGTCCCATAAGTGTTTTATTACAAAATCTACAGAGAAATTATGCATTGTCCCCTTCAAAGTAATCCCCCTCCAGAGTTAATGCACTTCTGCATTTGCTTCTGCCATGTACGGAAGCACTCAGTAAACTCCTTGAGGTCCCTCAGCTCTCTCGTCACAGTGGCCTTGATCTCTACTACAGAGGCGAAATGAGTTCATTTGAGCACAGTCTTCAGCCTGGAGAAGAGCCAGAAGTCACACGATGCGAGATCTGGGGAATAAGGAGGGTGGTTGAGAGCTGTGATCTGTTTGTTGGCCAAGAACTGCCTCACACTGAACATGGTGTGTGCGGGCGTATTGTCGTGGTGGAGCAGCCACGACTTGTCTCTCTACAGAGCCCGCCTGTTGCACTGAACCCGGTCATGGAGGCGATTGAGGACCTGCTGGTAGAAGTGCTGGTTGACTGTCTGACCTTCAGGCACAAACTCATGATGGACCACTCCCTTATGGTCGAAGAATGTGATCAGCATGACTTTGATCCTTGATTTGGTCATGTGCGCCTTCTTGGGTCTGGGTGACAGTTGAGTCTTCCACTGCAGGCTCTGTCTCTTGCTTTCAGGGTCGTACTGGAAGACCCAAGTCTCATCTCCTGTGATGACTCGGCCAATGAACTTTGGATATTCTCTAATCTTCTCTAGAAAGTCTCAACAAACATTGACCCAGTGTTCCTTCTGGTCGTCCGATAAAAGCTTGGGCACCATCTTGGCAGACACCTTCCGCATTCCCAGCTCCTGCACCAAGATGTTCCACACTGACTCCCTGTACAGGCTGAGCTCCTCAGCTATCATCCGTACCTTCAATCTGCGATCACTCCATACCAGCTGGTTCATTCTGTCAGTGTTCTCAGCTGTCTTTGTCGTGGAAGGCCGTCCTGACTTGGGGTCATCTTCCACCTCCTCGCGGTGAGTCTTGAAGCGTTTGTGCCACTTGAAGACTCGTGGCCTCGACATTGCATCTTCTCTATAAACCTTTTGGAGAAGTTGGAGACACTCAGTTTGTCCCTTCTCCAATTTAACCAGAAATTTTAAGTTGATTCTTTGCTCCATATTTCTGCCACCTCCAGTTGCGTGACAAAGCGATGGAGCAGTGTGCTACAAAAAAACCTGAAAAAGAAAAACAGAGTGAGAGAGATGAAAAATATTATAGCAGAATAGTGGTGAGATTTTGCACAACACAGTGACATAAGCGGTTAGCCAATTGGCATCGAGTCATGGGTGTGGCTGCCATAGTCTCATTTCTTTTTTGTTACACCTCGTATGCCAGAATGTCTGAGAACAAAGCAGGCATATCCAGGTGTAGATATGATTTCACAAATGTGGACATGCCTGATAACGATATCTGTGGGAGGTGTCTACATAGGCAACTCCAGAATAGTATAGCAAAATCTCCCCATCTAGGAATAACCTACTGGTTAGAGTAATGGGATAGGACCAGGGAAGTCAAGGTTCAAATCTCACTGCTGCTATCACTATGATTGTGCTAGATACTATGGATGATTCCCATTTTCAAACATCCAAAGCAAAAATAGGGCTTCCAAAATAATCCCTATAGTCTATGCAGATGTCATGCCTATTCTAAATCCAATAGTGATGATTAACAAACAGCATAGAGCTAACGCATGTTTTTGGCCTACAATAGCCGGAAGCAGCTTACCAGAGAAGTGCATGGACAGGCGGAAAGTGGGCAGCAACTGTGTAACTGTGCTACTGGTGCTCTAGAGGCACAAAGATGCTGCTAGCATGGATCCAATTACTACCAACTTCTGACCAGGCAGTAGTTGCACTGGCCTTGATAGATGCAGTTCATACACAAGTGTTAGAAAGTGTGAAGGGCAGAAACAGAGCAAACACATAGAAGAAAAAAAAGCACAAATAGGCAATGACAGCAGATATAGGTGCTTGCCTAAGCCACCTGTGTGAAAGGGCTGCATGGTGCAGCTGCCATGACAGTGGACCACAACAGCTTGACAGTCACAAAACTAGGGCCTGCAAGTCAGGAGGGCACTGTAGACAGTGGGCAAACATCTACAGAAACATCAACAACTGTCCTGGCAGACCACTGTTCACAGATGTCTCCAACTGGCTAAAGAACAATAACCTTGCAATCAACAATAAGAAAATAGAAGCCTTCTTTATAACAAGAGACAACACATTCTCCCCCCCCCCCCCCCACAACTACCATAACCCTGAAGAACACATCAATCAAGACCCAGCCCAGATGGAAGTGAAATATCTTTGAATTACACTTGATCAATACCTTACCTTCAAAGCCCAAATAAACAAAGTCACCCGAACAATATTCTGGAAAAAGAAGACCCTACAGCACTTCTGACTGCTCCTAGAACTGACAGATTTCCATTCTGTACTTCAAACCACAGTTCTGCTATGCCTTGACTACTGCAATGCTATCTACCAGGGCCTCCCACAAACCACACTTCATCCCCTATGAACCACTCTCCACACAATAGCATGCATTCTTCAATGAGTAGCAAGACAAGACCACATCACACCCATACTCAAGCAACTCCACTGGTTACCTCTACCTAGTCACATAAAATACAAAACTCTCCTTCTGACTCACAAAGCCATCTACTCTTATCTCCCCCTGCACCTACTCAACTCCAAACTCTACTGCAAATCTCCCAATCAGCATATCAAGATGTACCACTATGATGAACACCCTTGTCATCCTCCATACCAGAACCAAATGCAGCCAACAAGCTTGTAAGTGAGCCTTCCAACTCTATGCACCTTCAATATGGAACACCCTACTGGACACACTCAGAAACATCTTCGACCGAAAACCTAAAGACATACCTCTTCTCTGAGCATTTCAGCCCCACCACATAACCACCCCCCAGCAGAAGAGATGCCCCCGACATACGACATTCACTCTTTATAGTTACCACCCAACTTGACCAAATCACTACAGAATTCTACATTTGTATATGGTTATTCAACCCAAGTTACCCAAGGCATGCTGTCTAATTTTTACATTGTAACTTCTATGTTGTTTCATGTACACTGCTTTGACCTGGAGAAAGGTGGTATACAAATACAGCTAAATAAATAAAATACTATTAATAATCTGTGAATTATCATTGAAATCATCTGTAGCACCTGAAGACTGGAGAATGGCAAATGTAACGCCAGTTTTTAAAAAGGGTTCTAGGGGTGATCAAGGAAACTAAGGACCGGTGAGCCTGACATCGGTACAGGGCAAAATGCTGGAAACCATAAAGAATAAAATTACTGAATATGTAGATAATCATGGTTTAATGGAAGAAGGCCAACATGGATTTAGCCAAGGAAAGTCTTGTCCCAGATTGCACCCAAACAACCTTTCTAAAATGTTCCTTACAGCCTGTCATATATGCACAGAAAATCCTTTATAAAACAACCTGAACAAAGAAGAATATATACACAAAAATGCCAATCCCATCTCTGCGTCATCCATTCTCTGTTTCCAGAGGCACCTACTCTTACATTCTATAAGATTAGATGCTGTGTTGCTTTGTGCCTATATTTTGCACATGTATGCACCTGCATAATTTTATACGTATCTGAGCATGATAAATGATGCTGAAATCTCTTATAGCATTATCCCAAAGAAGGTAAGTTTGGAATCTTTTCCCAGTCAAAATGGGATGAGAAATGAATATATGAGGAGCTACATTCTCAACAGCCAATTTGATTTTCAAAGGGAAACCCCATCTTGGCAGTTTAACAATACTTCCAATAGTGCTGAAAATCAGCTCTAAGTACCTAACTTACTTCTCGTAATCTAACTCTACCCCCTTGAGCAATTGGAGGCCCACTTTTTAAGAGAGCAAATTTAGCAATCCGGTGAAACTAGTTAAACTAAATGGCTTAATTTAATCACTGAAAGCGTGGCATTTCCTCCAGCAGAGTCTAGCCTAACTCCCTAAGTGACTTGATCCTACTGAAAATTGACCCCTTAATTTTATTTATTTATTTATTTATTTAACAGTATTTTTAAACCGCCTTATCTTATTAATCAAGGTGGTATCACAGCAAACAATCGGGTAAAGTGAGTGTGTTAATCATGCAGTGAGGGTGCAATTTAGTTGAGTGTGTGTTGTATCGTGTGCTAGATTGGGGTGAGCTATGTACAAGGTGTGGTGTGTTGCGTGCTAGAATGGTTTGAGCTATGTACAGTGTGGGCTATATACAGTGGTGCTGTAAAACATTATCTGTACAGACAGCAATATGTTGCTTCTCAAAGGTTTGAAGCATATGCTAATTAGGCAAGGATATGTAATTTTAAAAGACGTATTTCATGAAGAAATGTGCAAATATTAAAACCGCATGATGAAAATCAGGGGATTTCAGACATGTGAGTCTTGTCTTGCACACATGCATGATATATGAAGTCAGCTTAAGCTTCCCCCAGACAAAGAAACTTTCTCAAACATGATTTGGCAAAACCACAAAAATAGATAAAAAATAAGTTAATTTAAAACAATGTAGAAAATAAAATGTATGAGGGCAATTTTCATGCTGTTTCCATTGCTGCAGCTCATGAGAACTTTTTATTTGTGATTTTTGTAGCAATTCTCAAGCTAAAAGAAAAAAAGTACCTTGAGACTTGAACCCACTCTTTCTGTGTAAACGTTTTCTACCCAAAACAATGTGTATAATTCTGAAAACACAAAACAGTGGGTGGTTTCCACCCTGCCTTAACCTCAAGCCATACCTGTCCTCAACCTATGAGTACCACAGATCCAACTCAATCTCAAATTGCTTCCCTCCCCCTCCCCCCCCTTCAACACTCCCTCTTCCAGGCAGCATACAGCAATCACCAAAAACCCTGCTCCAGTCAGACCCCTCCCACCCAGGAAAAGTGATCAGGCCACCAATGCCCCCCCCCCAAACTAGACCCCCTATTAACACAGATCCCCATCTCTTTCATCAGCCCACCCTACCTACTCCCCAGGACTTACTTGAGGATTCACTGGTGTCTAGTGTGGGCAAAGGCAGGCGTGGTCCCCTTCTGTGCCTCCCCCATATGCCGGCACTTTCAAAACAGTAATCTCATAGTACTACTACTCAGGGTTGATTCTAGCAATAATACAGCAAGATCGCCGCTAGGGATGAAAGCAGCCATTTTGAAAGTGCCAGCAGTCAGAGCAGGAGCAGAAGTGGAATGCTCCTGCCTCAGCCCATTAAATACCAGGGAATCCCCAGGTAAGTCCCAAGGATGAGTTGGGAGGACTGATGGTGACTGATGCATACTGTCTGTAAGGAGGGGTGCTGAAGGAGGAGACGAGAGAAGAGCAGTCTGGACCAGGGAGCGTTTTTGCACCTGAAGGGAGATCAGCCCAGGGGGTTTCTTTTAGTAATTTGAGAGTGGATCATATCTGGGAGGGGGGCGCTTATTTAAAGGGGGGGAATGTGATCAGAGGGGGACCTTCAACGATAATCACACGTGAGGATTGCATGTAAAGGGCCTTGCCACTGCTGTGCTACCAGACTGCTAGTAGTGTAGAAGCATGGAATGCCATCTCTTGAGACTAACCATATCCTGCTGACAGCTAGTATATGGCAACATCACGCATGCTGTCACCACCATGCCAGCTCTCTGCCCCAATCTTGCCCCTTCTTGCTAAAAGCCATTAATATAGGATTTTTACCATGCTGACTGCTTTTAGCACATGGTAGTGTCACCAGGGTGTGTCTATTTTAGGAGTAGATTTTTATTTTCCAAACTTTACAAACTACTAGTGACCAACTTATGCAGTTTTGCATGCTGACTCTAAAGCTATCTTCAGAAACTGCGTAACGTGATAAATGCATGGCTGCGTGGATGCTATCATCGAGAGCGTTTTGGTTTCTTGTACCATGGGATGCTGTTCCAAGGCTAGCAGAGCAGAGATGGCATCCATTTGTCCAAGAAGGGTCAACATGTTTTCAGTAGCTGACTAGCTAACCTACTGAAGAGGGCTTTAAACTAGATTTGTTGGGGATGGGTGAAAAAAGCCCCAAGGTAGCTGGGTCGCTATGAGTCAACACTGACTTGATGGAACTAAAAAAAAAAAAAAAAAAAAATCACAGAGTGACTGCAAAATTCAGTGCTTGGTGCATGTGATAGTGGTGCACTATTTTTTGGGGGCATCTACAGGATGGCCCCAGCAGATACACACTGGTTTGTACCCTAATGAGCATTGGTGAGTCGTGCATCCAATTATGCCAGCCATTGAGGTGGAGTTAAGTGCATCCAGCCTAGCTGCAACATTGCCAGTGAACATGAATTAGTAACCCACATGCTAACCGTAATGTACATTCTATACCCATGCTCTGCCCCACCCATCTTTACCTATCTTTACCCATCACGCGCTAAGCAGATAGCACAGAATTAACCACACGCTGTCTGTTTTGTGTATATGCTAGCTCTTAGTGCTGCCTCACAAAAGCTAGTTAGTGTATGCTAAAGTGCATGTTAACAGCACAGTTTAGTAAACAGTCCCCCTTATAGTTTAGTTGTCCTTGCTTTTCTGCTACTTCTTTTGAAAACCATAGCAGCCTCCCTTGTGTCCTATTTAGCTTGCTGGAAGTTTATCTATATCATCAGGATTCTGTAAATGTCATTATGAGCATCTGGAATGTGCTCTCAAATCACAGAACCAAGTCCAAAATGAAAATGGGACTCAGTACTTTCCATTTACTTCCTCATAAATGAAAAACGATGGTCCAAAATTACTTTGTGCTAAGTTTTTTTGTGGAGCTATGTAAAAATAATCAAACAGCTGCTGCAAACAAGTGGAAGTTGTATTCTTATACATGTTGTTGCCCTCTAGCCAGGAACATTTTCTACTATACAATTCTACTACTATGTATAACCATATATTTTGTTTTGACTAGAAATAACCTCTCAGCATCACACATAAGAAAAACAATGTCCAGGAAAATGAACTGGCCACAAATCCACACTAGCGAGTAGCCTGAATGTCAGCATGGTAAGCAACTGGGAAAGCCAGATCTATTTTTATTACATATCTGTTCACCAACTATTGCTTCATCAACATTTTAAAACAGTATAATTTGTGGTTCCCCCAAAAGCTCCTCATTTTCTATTATAAAAAAACAGTTTTTGCAAGCTTTCAAAATCAAGTAGGGGAGCATCTATGTCTGTTTGAGGAACTTGAGTTTTTTAAATGCCCTTTAAAATTCAAAGACATTGGCAGGGAAGTTTCTTGGCTTAATTTTCAGAAACCTACTCCTTGCTTTCAGTTCTTTTTAGGCATATCCAGTTTATTTTGCTAAGAAAGAAAGCAGAAACTGGAAATGATTGCTTATTATGGTGTCAGTGGTGTGTCAATGTTTGTTAAGTGCTATAGTTGATCTGAGATTTGGTGGTAGAAAAATTATAAAGGACAAGGCATCATAAGACTAGGAGTAAAACTGTGGAATAAAAGTTGTTGTTGTTAAGTGCCATTGAGTCTGTATTGACTCATGGCAACTCTCTGGATAGTTGTCCTAAACTGTGTTTGGTCTTCAGTCATTGTTGACAGAGTGGCACCCATAGCTGATGTTATTATATCGATCCATCTCATTGCTGGCCTTCCTCTTTTGCATTGACCTTATGCCTTGCCAAGCATGATGTCTTTCTCTAATAATCTCTCTCTTCACATGATGTGTCCAAAGTATGAAAGTCAAAGTCCTGTCATCTCAGCTCTATAGAAAGCTTAGGTTTGATCTCCTCTAGTACTGACTGGTTTGTTCTTCAGGTAGTCCATGGAATACATAGTATTCATCGCCAGCACCATAATTCAAAGACATCAATTTTATTCCTATGTTTTTCTCTGTCCAGTTTTTGCATCCACATTACGTTATTGAAAATAACATGGCTTGAATGAGTCAAATCTTTGTATGCAGCGAGACATCTCTGCTCTAGAGAATCTTGTCAAGGTCCTTCATAGCCATTCTGTCAAGAGCAATGTGACATCTGATTTCTTGACCACTTGTTTCTTTATAGATAGTTGATCCAAGTAGGTTAACATTGTCCACTATTTCAATTTCTTCTCCATCAACGAAGAACTTATTGATTTTGCCAGTTATCAGGATTTTTGTCTTCTTTACATAAGGTGCAGGCCCATTTTAAGACTATGTTCCTTGATCTTGAGAAGCAAATGTTTCAGATCACTGTCACTTTCAGCCAGTAATGTGGTATCATCAGCATAGCGAAGGTTGTTGATGAGTCTTTCACCAATCTTCACACCTTGGTTGCCTTCATACAGTTCTGCTTCTCTGATGATTTGTTCTGCATATAAATTAAACAGGTAGGGGAAAGTATGCAGCCTTGACATACACCTTTGCTGATTTTAAACCATTCTGTTTCTCCTTGTTCCATTCAAACTGTTGCCTCTTGATCAATGTAAAGGTTGTGTAAGAGAGAGCGTTCAGGTGTTCTGATATACCCATGTTTCTTAATGTGGCCCAGAGTTTCTAATGGTTTACACAGTCAAAAGCCTTGCTGTAGTCAATAAAACACATATAGATATCCTTTTTGTATTCCTTTGTCTTTTCAAGGATCCATCTCACATTCACGATGATGACTCTCATTCCTCGCCCTTTCCTGAACCCTGTTTGCACTTCAAGCAGTTCTCGTTCCAGGTATGGTTGTAGTCTCTGCTGAATAATCTTCAGTAGAATCTTGCTGGCATGTGGGATCAGAGTGATGTGTGATAATTTCCACTGTCAGTTGGATCACCTTTCTTCAGTATTGGTATAAACACAGATCTTTTCCAGTCCGTTGGCCATGGTGTTGTCTTTCAAATTTCCTGGCAAATCCTTGTAAGTATGGCAACAGCTGCATAGGATTGCTGTAATACTTCAGTGGGAATGCCATAAATACCTGGTTCTTTGTCCTTTGATAAGGCATTCAATGCTGCTTTGACTTCTTCTTTCATCACCAATGGTTCCTGATCATAAGGTACAGGTTGAAACGACTGTTGGTCCACTTGATGTTTATCATATAATATCTCTACATTCTTTCCACCTTTTCTTGATCTTGTCAGCATCATTCAACATGGATCCTTGAGCATCTTCCACATTCCAATTCGAGGCTGAAATTTTTTCTTTAACTCTTGTAACTTTAGGAAAGCTGATCTTGTTCTTCCTCTAATAATTTTTGCTTCTATTTCCTTGCATGCATCATTGTAGTACTTCTCCTTGTCTTCCCTTGCTGCACATTGGAAATCTCTGAGTTCTGTGATTTATTTATTTATTTATTTATTACAATCTTTTATATACCGCGCTATTTGGTATCAGCGCGGTTCACATACAACAACATCAACAGAATAACAGGCTATTCCGTGTTTACAGCAAACAGGTATATAAACTTGGGTAACATAAGGTTAACTTATTACAAACATGATTATATAAAAGGTATCATGACAACACAAAAGTCCTAGTAATCTTACTGAGAAAGTGGGAGAGGCTATTTAAAGATAAGGTGTGTCTCTTATTTGGGGGGGCTTTTGCTGGGGGTAATGTTTGGTGGGTAGTATATGAGGAAAAGGTGATATTTAGGTGCTTTCCTAAATTGGGTTAAGTCGGTAATGGCACGAACGCTTGGTGGTAAGGCGTTCCAGCATCTTGGGGCGTAGAATATAAAAGATCTGCTTGTCGTTATCTGGGTGCATTTTGTTACAGCCTTAGGAAGTGTTAGTGTGTTTATAGCCGTCGGTCTTCTGGATCTAGTAGATGGAGTTACATGGATGAGATTTGAGAGTGAAGAGGATGAAAGTCCGTGGATGGCCTTAAAGGTCAGCAGTATGGTCTTGTAAGTGAGCCTACCATGTATGGGGAGCCAGTGGAGTTGTTTTAGTATAGGAGTCACGTGCTCGAATCTGGCGACTCCCTGAAGGACCCTAGCTGCGGTGTTCATAGCAAGTTGTAGAGGGTTAATAGTGGATTGAGGAAGGCCTTGTAGTATAGCGTTAGCAAAGTCGAAATGTGGTAGAATTAACGCTTGGTATATTGTCCTGTAGTCTTCTGGATCAAGTAGGGAGCGAAGATGCCTGAGAGAACAAATCTTTATTTATTTATTTAACAGTATTTCTAAACCGCCTTATCTTAATAATCAAGGTGGTATCACAGCAAACAATCAGGTCAAGTGAGTGTGTTATACATGCAGTGGGGGGAAATTGAGTGTGTGTTGTGTTGTGTTCTAGATTGGTGTGAGCTATTTACAGAGTGGGCTATATACAGTGGTGCAAAAACAAGTTCCATGCATACATTGGTTAGGCGGGATCATGTGCTGTTGTTCATTCTCTGAAGTTATGTGATGTGTCCATAGTGTTCTATGAACAGTATGGTTTTCAGCTGTTTTCTGAAGTCTTTTAGGTCTGTAGTGGCCCTCAAGTCGTCCGGGAGTTTGTTCCATATTGTTGGAGCGGCCATTGAGAGTGCTCTGTCTGTTGTGTCCTTGCGTGTGTGTTTGTATTCACTTGGGGTGCTGACTCTGTTGTGGGTTTGTTTTCTTCTGGGATGCGTACTGGTGTCTGATTGTATGAGGGTGTGTAGGCTGTTGGCTGATGTATGGTGTTTTATCTTGAATATGTTTATGATAGTTTTGTATTTGATGCATGCACCGATTGGAAGCCAGTGTAAGTCCTTTAAGGTGGGTGTGATGTGCTCCTGTCTTGCAGTTCCTGATATGATTCGTGCAGCAGTGTTTTGTGCTAGTTGTAGAGGTTTGAGGGCTTGTTTCGGTAGGCCAAGGTATATCGGATTGCAGAAGTCCAGTAGTGGGGTTATCAGTGCTTGACAGACGGTACGGAATTGTTCCGGGGCAAGGAGCGGCTTTAGTCTCCTGATGATTCGCATCTTGTAGTAGGCTTTTTGGATTGTTTTGTCTATGTGTGGATTGAGATTGAGTTTATTGTCCAGAGTAACTCTGAGGTATCTCACTTCTGATCTTATTGGTATAGTGGTGCTTTGTATCTTTAAATTTGGTGGGTGTATGAAGCTTTGGTTCCGGGTGATGATTAGGGCTTCGGTCTTGTTGTAGTTTATTGCTAGGTTGTTGTTTTGACACCAATTCTCCATTTGGGTGAGGCAGTCTGTTATCTTAGAGAAGTCCGGGTTGTTGATTGATATCGGGGTGTATATCATTATGTCGTCTGCATATATTGTGTATTGAATGTTGTTCTTTTTCATGATGTTGCAAATTGGTTGTATGTAGATGTTAAATAGGAGTGCCGAGAGTGCGGATCCTTGAGGTACTCCCTGTCGGACGTTTATGGGTCGAGAGGTGTTGTGTCCCGACTTGACCTGTAGCTGTCTTTCGGTTAGGTACGAGTGGAACCACTTCAATGTGATACCGTGTATACCAGTGTTCTTTAGTCTTTCCAGGAGGGTGTTGTGGTCCACTGTGTCGAAGGCTGAGGAGATGTCGATGAAGATCATTATGGTTCCATTCTTGGTGTTGTCGATTATTCTTAGGATGCTGTCGAAGAGGTAGATCAGTAGCGTTTCGACTCCATGGTTGGGACGAAATCCGTGTTGGTTGTCATCGAGTGTTTCCTGTTTGTCGATGTGTTCCTGAAGTTGTAGTTGGACCGTTTTTTTTTCGATTATTTTTGCAAGGAAGGGTATGCTGGAGATTGGTCGATATGCTGCTGGATCTTTTTTTGTCGAGATTTGTTTTCTTCATGATTGGTCTTACTGAAGCAAGCTTTAGTTGCTTTGGCATGAGTCCTTGAGTGAGTGAGTTGTGTATTATTTTATGTATGGTGGGGATGAAGCAGGATTTGGTGGCTTTGAGCCATGACACTGGGCACGGGTCTGTAGGGGCAGTGCTTGTATTGATTGTAGAGATGATGTGAGATATCTGTTCAGTTGAGGGTGAGTAGAATGTGCCCCATGTTTTGGGGTGTACGTCCGACCTGTTGGTCCCACTGGTTGTTGTTCGCTCTGTGGAGTGAAATTTGTCTTTGATGTGATCGGCGAAATCCTGTGGGTCAACTTGTACTTCGCCTTCTGTTGTTTGTTCTTTTGTGAGGATCTTTACTATTTCGAAGAGCTCTCTGGGTTTGTTGATAGAAGTATTTATCATGTTTGTGTGGAATTCCCTCTTTGATTGGTTGATGTGTTCATTGTATTGTTTTTGCTTTGTTAGGTAGAGATGTTGGTCGGCGGTTGCTTTGTTTTTTCTCCATCTCCGTTCAATCTTGAAATGAACTGCTCTTACTACATTCTCTATGTGTACTTTCATATCTAGATGTTGATCCAGTGTGACCCCCAGATAACGAATTGTGGATTTTGTTTGCAGTTCTGCTTCTTTAACTCTTATATATGATGGTGGGGTGAAGTTGTGGTCCCTTGTAATGAATAGAACCTCTGTCTTCTTGTGTTGGATGCGGAGGTTTTGGGATAGGAGCCATTTAGAAACTGCGTCAAAACATTCTATCAGAGGGGAGAGATTCAGAAGTTCTGTAGATTGCCTATCTTTCTCCTCTGACTTTAGATTCTCTGCATTTCTGGGCAATTTTCAGAGTTTCTTCAGTCATCCATTTTGTCCATTTTTGCTTTTTCATCTTTTGTAGAGATTTCTCACTTTCTTCCAGCACAACCTTCTTGATGTCATCCCATAACACTTCTGGAGCTCTGTCATTTGTATCTAAAGCAGCAAATCATTTTTTCAGGCAATCTTTAAATTCTGGTGGTATATTCTCAAGGTCATATTTTACTACATTCATGAGTGACTTGCTCTTTTTCAACTTTAGCTTGAGTTTGCATACTAGTAGTTGGTGATCTGTTCTACAGGCAGCTCCAGGTTTTGTCTTTGTTGATGTCATAGAGCTTTTCTATTGTTAATTTTCATAGATGTAGTCAATTTGATTTTTGTACAATCTATTGGGTGAAGTCCATGTGTACAGTTGCTGCTTGTGTTGCTGCAAGAAGGTGTTTGAGATGAATAGATCGTTGGTCTTGCAGTATTTCTCTAGTTTCATTTCTGTTGCCAAATCCATATTTTCCAATCACTTTGCCTTCTTCTTTGTTATCAATTTTTATGTTCCAGTCATCCATGACTATTGGGATATCCTATTTGCATGTTCTGTCAATTTCAGCTTGTACTTGTTCATAGAACTCATCAACTTCATCATCTTCTACAGCTATTGTTTGGGCATAACCTTGAATTATAGTTGTGTGTTAATGGGCATTCCTCGTAGACGAATAGAAATTAAGCATTCGCTGATTGCATTGTTTTTCATTACAATTCTTGCAAGTTTCTTTTTAATTATAAATGCAACACCATTTATAATTAAATCCAGGATATCAATGCTTGAACCAGTACAAGCATTGTGGAACCTGTGTCTTTTGTGGAAACTGCTAGGTACGTATTACCTAGATTGGCCACTGTTGGAAACAGGATACTGGGCTTGAGGACCTTGGTCTGACCCAGTATGGCATATCTTATGTTCTTATGTTCTTACCATTTCTTCTTTGTCTTTCATTTCCAGCATAGTAGACCATGTGATCATTAGATGCATAGTGCCCGTTGCCAGTCCATTTCAATTTGCTGACACCAACAGTTCGAGTTGTACATGTTCCATTTTATTCTTGACCACTTCCAACTTCCCGTGGTTCATACTTCATATGTTCCATGTCCCAATATGTAAGACATCTTTGCAGCTTCTGACTTTCATTTCATGCACAGCTACATCAGCATTCAGACGTCCGATGGCTTTGACCCAACCACATCCTAAATGCTAGCTTTACTCTGAAATGTCTTCAGCTTCTCCCCAGTAGCCAACTGAGTGCCTTCCAACCTGAGGGTCTCATTTTCCAGCCCTATAGTGTGATTTGTTTTGTTGTGACTATCCATTGGATTTTCGTGGCAAGATATGGAAGTAGATTGCCAGGCCTTTCTTCAATGCAGCTTAATTTAGTGTTGTTGCCATTGTCACAGAAATGTGATCCTCCGCCGCCAACTCTGTCCCATTCTGCTGCTACCCAGATGGGTGGTTTGGGGACTGGCACCTCAGTTGAGACCTGTCCATCTTGGGAGACCCTGCCAGTAGTTAAGTTACTGATAGCTTAGCCCTCAGCATCACTGATGTACACAAGCCCTCACAGCATGACAAGCTGCAAACCAAGTGAGAAAATAAAGATAGGGCTTAGAAATAGTACACTCCTTCCAGTGCAGCCAATATGGTGAATGGGTGTCTAACCTACACTATGCATGGTGTGACTGCTGTTTGGAAAACTACGGCATGCAGTGTTACAGAACGGAAAGCAGAAGAGAGGGAGGATGTACATGAAAGCAGCAGAAATAAACACCTCTACAAATATATACAGTAGAGCATAGGTACTCAATCCGGCTATGCCAGCATCTGTTGTGTGAGCTAAAGGGGCACAGCTAGGGATCCCTAACAATGCCCACATCCTGGAAATGATACTGGTGACAGAGTCCTAGCACCCCATATGAAAATGTAAGCACAGCCATCGGTGCTATGTACAGCCGCCAGCCAGCTGGACTGTTGCGCTCCACACAGTGGATCCCCACAATATGCTCTTTGCAAGGTGTACAGTCCCCTGATGCAGATAAGGCCATATGTAATTCCTATCAGAACACTATGTTGGGGATATCATACACCAATGGCTATATTGCACATATCTTGTGCAGAGATCACTGTTGCGGTTGTTTACCTATGTGGGCCTATGATGTGCAATGTGCATACAGGGTTTGACCCTTGAGGCTGATATACTGGAAGGACTGTTTGGGTCTACTGCAGTTCTGTATCTGTTAGAGGTCCACTATTGTAGTTATCGTGTATGTAAGTAGCCAAATGGCAATGCAGTGAGCAGGTATGATGCTAGGTTGGAAGTACTGCTTGCTATGGTTTCTTTTCCATCAGCAACGACATTCAGTACAGGGCAGTCTTTTGGCAGATGACTGTTTCTGTGGGACTGCAAGGGAGAGAGTGTGTGTGTGTGGTTGGCGGGATGCACGGTGGGGGGGGGGGGGGGAGGGGGTCTAGACATCCACATATCCGGAAGGGACAGGTATGCCTGGCAGGTATCTGGCCCATATGGATTTCTGCAGCATCACCAGATGTTAGTGCACACAGGCAGGAGTGAGCACGATGGTTCCTTACTCACTTCCCTGTTCAGACACTTCCCTGTCACTACTCAGGGGACCTCAGAGGGAGGGCGTGCAACAGTGCACAGCACTGTATGCCATTTCCAGGTACACCAGCATTGGTCTCTACAAATGTGCACAGCTGTAGGAGGTGAAAATGGTGTCTCAGGGCATGTCTGTTTGGTGCTTGCATCACTGACTGCTGTCATTCCAATGGCCCTTTAGTTGTGAAGGAGTAATGTTTGGGTATATTATTTTGGGTTGCATTTTGATCACCAACTCTCATCCTAAAGCGTACGCCTAAAGATAATTTTAGGCTTGCTGTTCTTGAAGTTAGACTTACTTAGATAAGCTTAACTAAAGAGGGATTAATATTGCTGCAGTGATTGAGCTCAATATAAAGCTATGGGACATGTTTGCAAAGCTGGCTAACAGTTACCACGCACTATTTGTAATTAGGTCCCATTGAATAACATGGGATCTAGTTACTTATAATTTGTGCTAACCATTAGCCCAGCTCAGTAAACATGCCCCTCTGTCTCCTAACCAATACAATTTGTATTTATTTATAATTATTATTTTGTCAGATTATGGGAGTATTTTATAGTTATAGTTATATCGCTTATTAGACATGATATACCATTTTTAGTGGTTTACAGTGTAAAACATTAATAAAATAGGAAAAGAAAGGAACTGCGGACTGTTATCAGAAAAGCAGAACAAAGGTCAGGATGGCCAAGTGGTCTAAGGTGCTGCGTTCAGAAAAGTAGAACAAAGAAACAAGCGCAAAGACAATGGCATGAGAAGTCAATTCTCAGTATCTCCTCCCACATCAAAGGCTTCCTTAAAAAGCAATGTCTTGAGAAGGACTTTGAATTTCTTGAAATTGTCTGTCAACCAAACTGGGGAAGGAAGGCAGTTCCAAAGAGTGGGGGCTGTGCAGTAAAAAGGTCAAGTGTCTAGTGCATTCATACTGGGTCTTAGAAGGGGGTGGGGGAATAGCAAGTCTATTACCATGTAAGAAGCATAAGCAGTGAGGGAGGGCATAGGGTATTACTAGATCAGACAGGTACACTGGTGAGTTACTGTATAGGGACTTATGTATTAAATAAATAATGTAATAAATGTAATAAACGTATGTAATAAGTAAGTGAAGTTAAGCTTTTATGTTGTATTCAAGACACAATTGGGAGCCAGTGGTGCTGGATCATGAGGGGAGTGACATGTTTGAACTTCTTTGCGCAGCATAGAATACAGATAGCCTTGTTTTGAATGGATTGTAACTTTTTAAACTCATAATGGGAGATCATCTCACATCCAGTGATCACCAAATGGTGTGGTTCAGTATTAGGACTAGGACTAATAAAATCCATTCAAATTGGGGATTAACTTTGGACTGTTTGCCTGCTCGAGTGGAGTTGTTGGTGTACCTCCTGACCTGTCTCTCTGGTGTTTTGATGACAGAGCATCTGAAGGGCTATAAAAGTACTTAGCCCCACCATGGGATTCGGGGATTATCTTTGGAGTGTTTGCCTGCTCGAGTGGAGTTGTTGGTGTACCTCCTGACCTGTCTCTCTGGCGTTTTAAAGTCAGGGTGTCTGAAGGGCTATATAAGAACTTAGCCCCACTGCGGGACACAGTCGCAGGCGCATGCCCATTGGGTGCATGCTCCGAAGGGGCAGGTCCAAAGGGGCAGTTCTTGAAGGACTAGAAAGGGGGACTGTTACTTCTGGAGAGAAATCTGCAACTGTGAGTATATACTTCTGGTAATTTTCTAAAAAGAATTCTTTGTATTAAAGCTACTTAATCTGTGAACCCACTGCTTTTTGTTGGATCAGTTAGGGCCTAGTAGCAGCAATTAAAGTTTGAATTTAAAACACAGAGGAGAACTTTCTGGTTACATTTCATACCCAGGAGAGAGCTTGTAGTTTAAATTTAATAGTCACTCAGGGCCAAGTAACAGCAAAGTACTTTTAGTTTAAATTTAACACACAGAAGAGAGCTTTCTGGTTACATTTGGAACCCAGCAGAGAGCTTGTAGTGTACATTTAATAGTCACTCAGGGCCTAGCATCAGAAAAGTACTTTTAGTTTTAAAACACAGAAGAGAGCTTTCTGGTTAAATTTAGAACCCAGCAGAGAGCTTGTAGTTTAAATTTAATAAGAAGTTAGAGCCTAGCAGCAGCTAAGAGCTATAATTTAAATCAAATCAGAATTAACTGGAGCAGGCCGGACTCGACGCTCCTTCGATACCTTAACTAGGACTCCGCCCTAGCTCTGCCTCCCCCACCCCACCCCCCCTTCCATAAATACTCAAACACCAATTTTTGGTCAAACGCATGGTCGCAGCTTTATTAACCAATACAACATATAACAGTAAACAGCTAATAACCATAATTGTTTTAGCCCAACGGAATAAGGCCTCACCAGCCATGTCTATAGCAAGATGGGGCCCGCCTCCGCTTTCCCCACTTCTCTCCCCCTCCGGGCACCCGACTTCGCCTTATCATTAGCAAAAGCCCACCCAGGGGTTCTCCGGGTCGGGGGTACCCCACCCCCGTCCCAAGTTTAGCCAAGGCTCTGGACCCCGGAAACCTCCGGGATCCCGCTCGCCCCCCCCCCTGCTGCGACACCCCTCAACTGGTCCCTTAACCTTGGGAAGGGAGGGAGGGACGCCGCTCCGAAGCCTCGCCGACTGGCTCTTACTCCGGCGCCTCTCCTACCCTGCCCCTGGCCCTCGATTTCTCATTGGCTCTCCCCACGCACAACACAGGGAGAGCCAATGAATTCAAACCAAAACCCCCTTTCGTCCTCTATCCCCCCCTCACCCACCCCCCCGCCACCAACCCCTTCCCGCGTCTCACCGAGCCGCCCAGTTACAGGCGGCCGGCTCCGGACGCTACCTTTCGCGGCCTTTATTAACTGGAGCAGGCCGGACTCGACGCTCCTTCGATACCTTAACTAGGACTCCACCCTAGCTCTGCCTCCCCCACCCCACCCCCCCTTCCATAAATACTCGAACACCAATTTTTGGTCAAACGCATGGTCGCAGCTTTATTAACCAATACAACATATAACAGTAAACAGCTAATAACCATAATTGTTTTAGCCCAATGGAATAAGGCCTCACCAGCCATGTCTATAGCAAGGTGGGGCCCGCCTCCGCTTTCCCCACTTCTCTCCCCCTCCGGGCACCCGACTTCGCCTTATCATTAGCAAAAGCCCACCCAGGGGTTCTCCGGGTCGGGGGTACCCCACCCCCGTCCCAAGTTTAGCCAAGGCTCTGGACCCCGGAAACCTCCGGGATCCCGCCACCGGCGCGGGCAACCTCTTCCCCCCGCGCCGCCCCCCTAAAGCTGCGACCAGCGAGCATCTCTCAACACTACCCACTCCAGGGCCTCCTGCCAATCGTTTAATAACAAATCCAGCCCCACCGGGGACAAATGCACCCCATCGTTACCATATAATCCCGCACAATCCACCTCCACCCACGGATGAAGCACTTGGTATCCCCCATGTGCACAGACCCAACGGCCAATCTGCCTGTTAATTTTTGTAAGACCGCGAGACCAACGTCTCTGGTTGCGACAACTAGGCCGCTGTATGATGTCCGACCATATCAATATGATGCCCGGAAATAACTGCTGCACTTCTTCCAGATCTCGCTGCACCGCTCTGATCAATTGCCTGCAGGTCCACGCCGCCAGATCATTGCCGCCCAGGTGAAGTAAGATGAGGTCCGGTGCCTGCCGCAGTCTCCTGTGGTGCCGCAGCAAAGGGAGCAACTGCATCCAACGAAGGCCTCGCTCACCCAGCCATCGAACCGACACTGCAGTGGGATCGAGTCCAAGATTCGCACCCGCGGTCGAATCGCAGCTCTCCTGGCAGCCCAATGCACGTAGGAGTGGCCGATCAACCAGCAGCCATGAGGAACTCGAACTCCATCTGCAACAGAAAACACATGATGAGCCCCCCCCCCACCAACCCCTCTGCCCTTTACAAACGGACATATCCCCGAAACGCTTTAGAGCGCCATCGCCCAATGCGCTGCACCTCCTGATCGGACAAGCCAGCAGCAGCTGCACTCGTGGCTGCCCCTATGCCGACTGGCTCTTCCTCCGGCGCCTCTCCTACCCTGCCCCTGGCCCTCGATTTCTCATTGGCTCTCCCCACGCACAACACAGGGAGAGCCAATGAATTCAAACCAAATCCCCCTTTCGTCCTCTATCCCCCCTCACCCCCCCCCCCGCCACCAACCCTCTTCCCGCGTCTCACCGAGCCGCCCAGTTACAGGCGGCCGGCTCCGGATGCTACCTTTCGCGGCCTTTATTTAGCTTACCTCAGCAGCACAAGACAGGGAACTGTGTAGCAGCCCTCTTTTAATAAGTGTTATTTCCCTCCCCACACCCACCCACCCACCCCTGGGATAATCATAGCTTTATAGGTACTTACACATCTTAAAGGACAGGAGGTGCTTTCAGGTGAAGCTCATTACCCAAATCAGTCATACACTAAGGACCTGAGATTAATTAAGCTTCAGGTGAACAAGGTATATTAAACGTATTAGGTACAGTTTTATTGGTATAAATACCCATAGCAACCCCTAGTAAGTAAGAACTTAAAGATCTAGACACAAACTTAAAACTAAGATGCAGACAGCAGTCCAGCAGTGGGATGGGGGCTTTCCAGTCTTTTGCATTGAGTGTCACATGTATGATTTTCTCCCAGTTGGTGAGAGGTCTTACGTGTACAGCTAAATACCATTCTACTTCTATTGAATTTTTAGATGTCACTATTTTTCGTTGAGAGGCCACTTTATTTACCACATTATACAGGAAACCTGTCCAATGCAATACGTTATTGTATTTTCAGAGTTTTCGTTCATCGACCTTAAAACGTGTGTTACCTTATGGACAACCTTTGCTTATTAGAAGAATTTGTTCTACCTTAGAGGACTTTCAAATTCATGCTTCTGAATTAAGCCAGTGTCTTCAGGTCCATGGGTACCCTCACTTTATTATTTGAGCGGCATACAAGCGAGCATTAAATAATCATAGGGAGTAGTATTTGTCTCATCAATATCAATCATTTACTATGTCTGATAAGATTATGGGCATCTTACCTTTCAGTGACCGCTCCATCCAGGTCACAAAGATTTTATACAAGTTTTGGCAGATTCTTAGTGTGCATGCATGCTTTCAGAAACCTTTGAGTGTTGTGTGAACTAGAGGCAGAAATTTTAGGGACTATTTGGTGCATGCGGTTCTGGTCCCCAGTTTTGATCGGAGCAGATGGGTCATTTCCCAAGTGGGCAGTGTTCATTCTGCCCTGGCACCATGGTGGGGGAATTGTGTTTAGACACCATATCCCATAAAGAATGGTATGCACAGTACTTTACAACCTGTGATACAGACTTTATGGTGTAGTTCATTGTTTGCCCATGTGGTCTTAAATATATGGGTTGCACCATTCACCCCTTTAAAAAATGCCTGTCTGAACATGCATCTCAATTACTTACTAAAACATTGTCTGTACCTATGGTTCATCATAGCATACAGTTTAACCATTCTTTCTCCCAATTCCAGTGGCAAGTTTTAGACTGGATTCCTCTACCTATCAGAGGTGGTGATCAGGAGGTAGGTTTACAATCACAAGAACAAAGATGGATTTTCACAAACCAAAACATATACCATATAGGACGTCAAACAAGTGGTGTACTACCGCGCTTTATGGACCAAACGAATTTGGCACCAGCCATTCGGTGCCCGTTATGGACTGTGAACAATAAGTGCAAGAAGAACACATAAAATGACCCACTTCTGAAGATCTTTCTGATATATATCTATCCAAAGGGGAAGGAGTAGCACCAACTATATCACGAAGATTAGACCCCCTGGAATGTGCTATCTGCAATCGACCCTGAAAGCACGGGTGTAGTTGTAATACATGCCAATGTTTAAGAAGAATTTTTCTGACATGATGAGTGTGAGACATATAAGGAAGGACCCCCACAATCACATCCGAATGAGCAACGGAGTTCAAATCACTTGAAGATTCCAAACCAGATGAAGGGAATAACCATTCCCGATGGGTATATTTAGCTCTCAAAAAAGCTTGCTTGATAATTTTCTTGGGATAACCTCGCTGAGCAAGCCGAAGCGACAGATCTTGAGCATGTTTTAAAAAATCCCCAAATTCAGAACAAATCCGTCGAAGCCTGAGAAATTGGCCATAAGGAAGGCCTCTCTTCAAAGACAATGGATGAAAACTAGTGAAAGTAAGAAGCGTGTTTTTGAAGGATACATCTCATTTCATCATGAAACTTCAACAAGTTCAGGGTGATGTCAACTCTTGGTGGTTGGTTTCATTAGATGTTACTGCAATGTACACCAACATCGATCAGGGTCAAGCCTTATCAGTCATTTCTCAGTTGCACATCCCTTTACTTGATCGTATCCCTCGTTCATTTTTTCAGGAGTTGTTACATTTAGTGCTTACAAAAAATTATTTTCAATTTGAGAAACAGTTTTATCATCAAATTCAGGGAATTGCAATGGGGGCTACAGTTGCTCTATCAATAGCCACATTATATATGGCTGAATTTGAAGAGTCTCAAATTTATCCATCGCCTTGGTTCACCAATGTGGTACTTTGGGTACGGTTTCTTGATGATATTTTGTGGACAAGCATGGAATCTTCTTTACAATCTTTTTTGCAATGGTTAAATTCTCTAAGATTGAATTTGTCTTTTACCATGCATCACCATTTATCTCAATTGGAATTCCTTGATGTACTTGTTTACAAAAGCCAAAATGTTCTTCATACAACATTATTTCGAAAATCGGTGCAGCGTAACACGCTTCTTACTTTCACTAGTTTTCATCCATTGTCTTTGAAGAGAGGCCTTCCTTATGGCCAATTTCTCAGGCTTCGACGGATTTGTTCTGAATTTGGGGATTTTTAAAAACATGCTCAAGATCTGTCGCTTCGGCTTGCTCAGCGAGGTTATCCCAAGAAAATTATCAAGCAAGCTTTTTTGAGAGCTAAATATACCCATCGGGAATGGTTATTCCCTTTTCATCTGGTTTGGAATCTTCAAGTGATTTGAACTCCATTGCTCATTCGGATGTTATTGTGGGGGTCCTTCCTTATATGTCTCACACTCATCATGTCAGAAAAATTCTTCTTAAACATTGGCATGTATTACAACTACAACTGTACTTTCAGGGTCGATTGCAGATAGCACATTCCAGGGGGTCTAATCTTCATGATATAGTTGGTGCTACTCCTTCCCCTTTGGATAGATATATATCAGAAAGATCTTCAGAAGTGGGTCATTTTATGTGTTCTTCTTGCACTTATTGTTCACAGTCCATAACGGGCACCGAATGGCTGGTGCCAAATTCTAGTTTGGTCCATAAAGCGTGGTGGTACACCACTTGTTTGACGTCCTATGTGGTATATGTTTTGGTTTGCCCTTGCAACCTTTTATACATCGGGCGGACGGTTCGCCCTGTACGGATCCGTCTCAGTGAGCATGCTTCCAGACTTAGGACTGGTACCTTATCAGCTCTGATTGTACAGCATTGCCTAGATCTCCATCATTCCTTTGAGGATCTTACCTGGAGAGTGCTCGACAGAGTGCCTGAAAATCCAAGGGGTGGTGATCGTGAACAACTACTTCAAACTTTAGAACAGAGATGGATTTTTACTTGGTCCACTGTTGAACCATGTGGACTTAACAAAGAGCTGGATTGCATCAGCATTCTTTAAAAGGTTGCAAATGCCTGTTTTGAGGAGTCTCAATGGCCTTGGTTACACATGCTAGCTGCGGACATCAGCCTAGTGATCATTGGCTAAGCTTGCTATTTAATGACTGAATCTTACTGCAACTCTCGGATCTTTAATGAGCATGCGCCGGCGTCTCGGAGTGGTGGAGGTGCCGTTTGGTTGCTTTCTTTTCTGGGAGTTCAACTAAGCGTTGAAGCAGGGCATGGAGCGTATATTTGCCCGAAACGCAGTGCTGTGTACTTTTGGATAACTGCTTTTTTTGGAAATTGTTCCTCTTTGGAAGTTATCATTTCTGCTTTGTCTTCTTGGAATTTGAGAAAGACATTGGAATATCTGCTGCTGTGTCCCGTTTCATGCAATATTTAACTCAGGATCAACGGCGGTTCAGATAAACCAAGTTTTTAAAATATTTCTCCTTATAAGTACATTTATGTTTTGAAGGTGGCACCAAATTGTGGTGTTTTTTCCACCTTTCTCTTTTTTTGGCTCTGTTGTGGGCTTATTTAATTGGACTGTAATAAAACTGATTAAAATGGAAGTAACGGCTTCGAGAGGCTTTTAACCTCATGGCCGATCTTCCGACAAAAAATACTTCCATTGATAATGTTTCCCTGCGTCCGCTCATCATTTTTGATGTTTTGTCACTCTTCTTTAGTTTATCTTCAGGCCGCCGACCCCCTTTAGACTCTCCCAGATCCTTGACTAGCTTGTCCAAATCTTCACTGAACAACAGCTTCCCCCTAAAAGGGAGCTTACTAAGCCAAGCCTTGGAAGAACTGTCCGCCGCCCAGTTCCGCAAGCACAAATACCGCTGGGCTGCCACCACTGAAGCCATACTCTTAGCAAACCCCCGGATCAGTTCATAATGAATATCCGCCAAATAGGCGGACCCGGACTCCAGGCGAGACACCTCATCCACCTACTCACCTGCCTGATCCACCTGCAGTCACTGAGACCATTGCAGACAAGCTCTCGCTACCCAAGCCCCCACGATCGAGGCCTGCATGGACAGAGCGCTTATGTCAAAACAACTGAAACAACATAATACTACAATCTCAAAGTTAATATTAGAGCACGTTAAATTTATAAATTAATAAGCTAATTTGCTCTGAAAAGTGACCACATTAGTGGTTTGTCAAAAACACTTGCTTCAACAAAGTATCTAACTTCCTATCCTGACCATCCTTAAGTGCAGCTGACCCTTCTACCGGGATCGTTGTCTTCTTTGTAACTGCCGATACCGCCGCATTGATCTTTGGGGAACGAAAGAGGTCCTTATCCTGGTCAGACAACGGATAGAGCCTAGCTATAGCCCTAGATCCCTTAAGGGCTGACTCGGGAAAATCCCACTCTTCCTGAATCATGTTCCTGAATGCTCTATGAATAGGAAATACCCGCTGTGTCGTACATACGGCTTGTAACAACGGATCCTCTAATGCCTCATCTGTTGCATATTAAGCACTTTGAGGGTTTCGGTATTCAGCGCTGGCAACTCTTCTCACCTAAACACCCTGACTACTCTAGCCTGCTGTTACGCATCCGTCAGCTTGCCCTCTTCTAAACTCCCCTACTGAATCTTCCTCGAGATCCCCTTCTGTCGCCTCCAGATCCTCTGAGGGCGTAGCCGCGAACATCTCTACCCCTGCACCCTTACTTCTCTTAGCAGGGGTACCAGTAGACTCCAGCCCCAGCGGGCTCCCCAGGCGTTTCTCCCCCCCCCCCCATACACCGGCAGGCAGCGTGGCCATACCGGGATACAGAAGAGAAAACGCCTGGTGCATTAGCAAAAAGAAATCCAGAGGGACAATGGGCTGCCCCCGCTGGACCCTGTCCAGGCTGAAGAGACAGTCCCCCGGCCATAGACGGCCAGGCCACAGGCTCTGAGGGGACCAGGGATGGAGGCAGGACTTCATCCTGCCTCTGGGACAGAACCCCCTGCCCCCCTGTTCCCCCCTCTAGTGCCTGCTCCATCAACGCTGCTTCCTGGGTGCAGCCTCTACAAACCCCCGACTCTAGGACCGAGCTTCGTCTTGTGCCACACACTAGGCAATGAGGCCTAGCTGGCATGCTATTCCTGAGCCCGATGCACACAGAAATCGGCCACCAGGAGCCTCAAGACACTCCTCGGTTGTCAAACACTCCTTCCTTCAGGGGTTTAAACTAAAGAAAGAAAAGTGTCTTTTTCCATTGCTCTGCCCCGGACATGCCCCCCCACCACACTTCCTGCTGACTTTGACGCCCCACTCTGGAGTCATCTATTTTTTTTTTTTTTGGGAATTATACATTATATTCCTTCACAAGCTTCTACACTCCTCTCAGTGCATGTAAGAACCAATGAAACAATCAATTCAGAATAGCATACAAACAAAGAGAACAAGAGAAAGTAAGCCATGACCAGTCCAACTCAGCGTCCAGCCCCGCCAACTATGCACAAAGATCGCCGTGACAACCTAAGACCGTGCCCCACCATATTTATTCAGAAAATCCCATTTCCCGCCCAATTTGCCTACCCAGGGACATTTATTTGAGTAAATTGCTTCATAGCTCTGATGCAGACACAGTAGGTCCCATAGTTCAAAGCACACTTTTTCAAAGTTCTTCCAGTGCATCAAAATGATTTTCAAAGCCAAGCTTATCATAAGATCCAATAGCTGACTATCAGGTTTAGACAATTTAGGGTTAATCATCATGGATTTGAAGATAACAATTTGATATGTGATCGGGACCTGCAAGCCCAGTATACTGGTAACCCGCTGCCAGACTCTCCTCCAGAATGACTGTAGTTGGTCACAATAGAAAAGCATATGAGCTAAAGTCCCAATAGACGTGTTACAGGACCAACATCGGTTTCCCTCCTGTTTCGCCCATTTCATCTTTCGTTCCGGCGTAAGGTAAGCACGATGTGCTAGGAAGTATAAAAATTGTGTTAAGGATGCAGCCCTGGTAATTCTTATCTGTGATTCCCAGAAAGAGCTCCATTGTTCTGTAGGCAGATAATCCCCTGTATCATCAAGCCATTCCGATTGCACCTTCGTACATTCTTTCTCCCCTCTCGACCGAAGTATCACCAGACATTTCGACACGACCTGTGAGCCTTCTTGAAGTTCACGCAACTTTTGCACCAAAGGCCATCCCGGTTTCATCAGGACAGGGGATACGCCTGCTTTACTTAAACAATGTCGAAGTTGGCACCAATGAAAGAGACAGGCAGGTGGCAGTCCAAATTCCGTCCTCAGTTCTCCAAAGTTTTTAAATTCTTTCCCCAGCAACAGTTGTCCAAGTGTCATAATGCCACACTCTATCCATTTCTTCCATCTAATTGGCTTTCCCGCTATACAAAACCTGGAGTTCATCCAGATAGGCATTTCCATTGAAATGACGTCACCATCCTCTAGACACTGTTCCAAATTCCTACAGGCCTGCTGGGTCGCTCCCACAACCACATTTTGCAGCATACCCGGAGTCTGTGCCATCCCTATCATCATCCAAGTCCGCAAGGGGGCATTCAAAGCCTGCTCAACCTTTAGCCACCTAGGTCCATTTTCTTCTTCCTCCTCTGCGGCCCATTGGGAGCCTTGTCGTAGTAGTGAAGCTAGGTGTAACCATTCAACATCTGGAAAATGTACCCCTCCTTTGGCCTTTGGCAACTTTAGTTTCCATGCAGCAATCCGAGGGACTCTATTGTTCCATAAAAAGGATATTAACATACTGTTGATTTGTTTATAAAAGCTCGGAGGAAAAAGCACCGGTATCATACTCAGGATGTAGCTAATCTTGGGGACCAACACCATTTTTATGGTTTCTAGCCTCCCCCACCATGTCAGATGCAGAGGGGTCCATTTAGCAATACAATCACAGACCACTGTTTTACAGCTGGAAATATTGTGGTGCAATGTCGCCTGTATAGTAGTACCGTAGACCACTCCCAGGTATTTGAAGGATGATGGCGCTAATTGAAAGGGATACGCACGCAGAATGTCCTTCGTTCCATGCGTATTCATCGGGATCATTATTGTCTTTGAAAGATTTACTTTGTACCCCGATATGGCCGAGTAACAATTTATAACTTGCAAGACTGTTGGTAAGGCGTCCGGTCGGAGGAAGAGCAGAAGATCATCTGCGTAAGCGGACAGCTTGCATTGCCTATTGGCAAGTTCCACTCCCTTGACATTCTCATGTTGTCGTATCGCAATTGCAAGAAGTTCCAGTGCCAGGTTGAAAAGTAGTGGAGATAAAGGGCATCCTTGTCTAGTTCCTCGCTGGAGTTCAAAGGGATCCGATACACCAGAATTAGCTGCGATGTCCCGGTTTTAAGACCAGAGAGACTGCAGCATGATCGGACACTGTTCCAGCATGGATTGTGGCAGTATCCACTTGCTTAAGCTGACCAGCAGAAATCAAGAAGTAATCAATTCGAGTTTGAGTGTCGTGCGGCATGGAGTAAAACGTATATTCCCTATCTGTGGGGTGTAGGAGCCGCCACGGATCCACGAGACGCAGTTCATCTATCATTCCCTGTAGTGCCGCATGCGATTTAGGTTTGGTAATGGCCTTGTATGGGGTCCTATCTAATAGTGGATCCAGCAATAAATTGAAATCGCCACCTAGGACTATACTGGTATTGGCCACTTCAGTTAATTCCATAGAAATACTTCTGAAAAAGCCAGGATCCTCTACTGTTGGTGCGTAGATATTCATGAATGTGACCAGAGTCTGGTCTATTTGCAATGTAACTCTAGCCCATCTACCCATTGGATCTGCTCTCGTATCTTTCAGAGAAGAATGTAGCATTCTACGTGCCAGTATTAATACCCCTCCTTTCCGTCCCACTGCAGGGGCGACAACTGCAACCTGATATACCGGAGATGTCACTTTCAATGACTCTTTCTCCGTTAAGTGGGTCTCTTGCAGATATATTATATCAGCCTTCTTCTGTTGGCAGTATGGCAATATTTTCTTTCATTTTATGGAATTAGTGATCCCTTTTACGTTGAGCGTGAACACATTCAGATCAGGTGCCATCACAAGTATTGGGCATGGGAATACTTATAGGGGGTCTATCAGTTTTTCTCCTATCCATTATATCTCGGAGCGGGAACGCCACAGCAGGCTGGACTGGCCATAGCAAACAATCAAACTTTTTACATATACATTTCAAGGTGAAAACTACCTCCTGTGCCGTAATGTAACCCACATATCCTCCCCCTCGCTACCTTCCTTAAACATCTTAATACATTCCGTGTAAACAGCATGTCATGTTTCATAATTGCCACTATTTACCCCCAAAGAAAAGAATTCTGCATACATAATTTTAAATCCTCTACATTCCCCACATACGTATCGCAATCAAATGGAACATAATAATTCAACAGAGTCAGATATATACCGAAAGCAGCAATAGGAGCAAGAAGAAATTTAAATGCGTCTACAATGCCCCAATCCATCACCCCCAGCATATGCCTCCGTAGACATCCCAAAAACCAACACCTTAAGGGCGTCTATTCTTAGGATTCCATACCACTTTGCTCCTGCAAAAAGGTTCGAAGCTTTTCAGCATCCACAAAGTTTCTCGTCATGTTGTGTAGCGTCACCCTCATGGGGCCAGGATAGTACAGGCCATACCTTGCTTGCAGACTCTGGAGTGCGGGCCTACATGCCAACAAAGCTCTCCTACGGTCCATAGTTTGCTTGCTCAAGTCGGGGTAAAAAGCAATTTTTTGTCCCTGAATCAGAAGCGATGGATTCTTTCTAGCTGCTTGTAGTATCTGCATAGCTTGTGTATGTCGCAGCAGAACTATAGGCCTGGGGTACCTGACATTCTCAGCTTTATGGGTAGGGACGCGATGACCCCGCTCCAATTCTAAAGGTCTAACAAAAGTAAGCTGCAGTAGCTCCGGTATAACCTTCTCCAAATAGGTAATCGGGTCGGAGCCTTCCGCCCCCTCGGGAACACCCACCATTCTGATGTTATTGCGACGAGCCCGGTTGTTCTGATCCTCAATTGAATCTTCCATGTGCTTGACGCGTTTGATCAAAGGGCCTAATTGAGTTAGCATAGTTTCATGTCTCTGCACTTGTCCTTCTACCACGTTAATGCGCGAGCTCATTTCAGTCATTTTTTCTTTCACTTCGCTCACATCTTCTTGAATTACCAACAGTGATGCTGCATTAGTGGCGATCATATCTTTAACACTCTTTAGCTCAAGTAATATTTCCCGTAGGCCCTCCGCGGCACTCTCCTTCTCAGCCACGGCCATTTTGTGCGGGGATCCAGTCTCAGATTTGGAACGCTTCGCTGATAACCCCGTTCCCTGCTGAAAATCCAGCCGTGCTGGTTTCAAGGTGGACATCCTCAGTAGTTCCCCTTTATTAATATCGCAAAAGGGGGACACAAAAACTTTAGAATTCCCCACGGATTAGTCCAGGATTCTTCAGTAGCCTCGGGAGCACTAAATCACACGTCCATTCGGCACCGCGGCTAGCTCCGCCCCCCACTCTGGAGTCATCTTAATAATTTGGATGTCCACATGAATGTATTTGTGTTCCCTGGCCTCCCCACACGTGGTCAACCCCCCAGAAATGAAAATTGAACGCTTACCGCGGTTCTTCTGCACTCCGGGGGCCTCAATCCACCACCGGAGCTCAGCCAAATTGGCGGCTTTGGCTCCGGGTAGACAGACACATTGCCACAATCCTCTTTCTTCTGCCAGTCACAGACACGCTGCCGACTGCGCCTGCCACCTGCTCCTCACCCTTTCACGCGGGATTGGGAGCAGGGAGCCTCTTCATGCCAGATCTCCTTCGTGGTCCTCTCTTTCGTGCGTGGAGGGGGCGGGGAGAAAGCAGGAGGACAGAGAAGAGAGAGACAGATATCAGATATTAACCGAAGATATCAATGCTTGACCCAGTACAAGCATTGTGGAACTTGTGTCTCTTGGGGAAACTGCTTGGTACATATGACCTAGATTGGCCACTGTTGGAAACAGAATACTGGGCTTGATGGACCTTGGTCTGACCCAGTATGGCATATCTTATGACAGAGGAGGCAATCCAACCTGTGCAGCCTTGCTCTACACTGCAACCTCTGGCCCCTGCTGATCTATCAACCAGAAAAACAAAAAAAAATAAATTCACCAATATAAACCACTCTGCTTATTTGCCACTGCTTGAGCCCAGACCCTAGGGTCAGCACCTTCTCCAGCTGCTATGGAGACTGAAACTACTGGCGGGGAGAGGCGGTCCTTGCCTACTTATATCGGTGTCATCAAAGCGATGACGTGTTTCAGTCTCCAAAGCTGATGGAGGAGGTACAGAACTCAGATGTTCCGGGACTGGACTAGAGGGACGAAAAGGAGCTTGAAATTAATAAAACGGTCAAAGTGGTTGGCCCTATGGACTCTCATGTTAGAGTGCTCTCTGGGATGGAATCCATGGGGCATTGAACTGGATTCGATGCTTCAGATTCATCTGTGAGCACAGTGTTGGATTCTTCCTCTTCTCCCACATTGGGTTTTTTAACCCCACCCAACCAGTCTCTTGCTTTGGACTCCAAGACCTCCTCGCCTACTAAATGATCTGAGGAAGTGTTTGGTGCTACTCTTTCCACTAATAATGGTTTTTTTTCTGGGAATAATGTTAAGACTTCCTTTAATTTTATTCCATTGCCCTCTCCTATTGAAACTTTTGGGACTTCTGTTGAATTGTCCTTTTCCCCACAGGAGATCTCCCTACTAGACATATGGGAGATAGTTTTGTGAAAAGAACAATCATTATTGTCCTATTTGAAGCATGTATCTGATTTTTCTAAAGAAATTGTTGTTAAACTTGCAGAGCACGAGACCACGATTTCAGTGGTGGATGCTCGTTTAATTAAAACTGAGTTGCAGGTTTTGGTTCTGTAGGCTGCATGTGTGTCATCTGTTCAAGACTCATTATTATTACATAGGAAATTTGAATTTATGGAAAATGAACATGGTGCGTTAAATTTATGTTTGTTGAATTTCCCACGAACGCACTACCTCTCGCCGCAGATTTTGTTCCATAGGTATTTGATAGAATTTATTCTTCCTTCAGATCCAGGTCAGTACCTGAATTCAAGAAAGCATGGGACAAACACAGAAGATCTCTAAAGGAAAAAAAGGGACTATAGTAGTTGATATGGAACGGCAGACTAGATAGGCCATATGGTCTTTTTCATCTGTCATGTTTCTATATTTCTATCTTTGCCTATGAGTTAGAAGCTCTATTTATGAGTTTCACATCTGAAAATGGGCACTTAGACATGCAAAGCATGGAGATATCCTTGGACCCATTGTAGAAGCCAGGTATATAGATGTCCTCAGTATGAGAATGTCCATGTAGCAAGGGGGTGTGGTGGAGGCAAGGCGTGGATGGAACAAAGGAGTAGTGTGTGGAAGTGCGATTTCAGAATGGTAGAAGGATGTCTGGCCCTGGTTGGTGAGACGTCTATGCCTAGACCTGCTCCTGACCACGAATAAGGTGAAAAAAGTTGCTCATTTCACAGATGCAATTATTCCAAGGGAATATGCTTACAATGTCATGCTTATTATTCCCTGCCTGAAGAAATCTAAGCGTAAATGCATACATTTAACTGGCCCGCTGTCTGAGTATCTAAAATGGTAGACAGTGAAGTGCAAGTCTCATACTATATAAACCTGACTTCTGGAATACCACTGCTGGCATGTTCAAGTACCCAGTTCTGAGGCCATGCAAGTCAGGGACATCCATATTTTTGAAATGGCTTACACTCATACACATACCTAGCTTTGCAGCCTGCATAGGGCTATCTCCATAACCAGCTAAGGGGACATTCATTTTACAAACAATGTCCAAGAGCAATCTGAAACATCCAAGCCAAAGCATTTGAAAAAAGCCAGACACATCCAAATTCAGGCATGATTTCACAAACGTGGGCATGCCCAATAGACTTCCCCAGAGGAGTATTCAGTACAGGGGCCCTCTAAAAGACATGCAGTGGTGGTTTGATCACAACAGAAATTTCCCTATCACACTACAAATATCATTTCAATTGTGGAGAGTACCGGTGTTGTTTGAGTTTGAGTGTCATCTTCTCTACGCTCTCCTGATGTTTTAGGGCCCAAATGAGCACTTTCCCGATGCTTATTCATGTCTGGAAAAGGTCTAAACCTGGACGCAGTTGCAGATATCCCTGAGTGGTCTGAACTCAGTTATGGATGTTTACGTCTATTGCTCTGCCCCGGACATGCCCCCCCCCCCCACCACACTTCCTGCTGACTTTGACGCCCCACTCTGGAGTCATCTTAATAATTTGGATGTCCACATGAATGATTTTGGACATCCATATCATAAATAAGGCTTTTAAAATGACCACCATAGTGATTGCATTAGGCACTTATACAAATCTCCCTTCACTGCTGCCACTCCCCTGGATTTTTGAAGTTCTGCTCTGAACATTCTAGACGTCCCTTCAAAAATGCCATTTCACAAGTGCTTATATCCATAATAGTTTATTCTTAGCCTCTGACTCAGGATAATTTCTCCAAATGGTTTTTTTTGCGGATACAATGATAGTTGTGAACCTCACTTCTAAGCCAGGGTATGTGGAGTCTTTTACTCCATCTATGCTCCATCAATATGAAGCACACTACCCATCAACATCAGATCCACCATCAACTTCCTCACCTTTTGGAAATAGATCAAGACATTTCTTTGTTGAACATGTTGGCCCCTCGTCATAACTCTCCCCACTTGAAACAATCCCCCATGATATCTCCCTCCCTCCTCCCACCAGAAACCACATTCCCGCCTATATGTCTCCTGTAAATACTGACCACCTCCATGTAAATAAGCTAAATTTCCAAGGAAATTACTTTCCACCTTGTACATAAATAAATGCCCAACTTTCAGACTTGATATGTATTTTTAAATAAGTTACCTATTACCTGTGTTTATAGCTAACACCGTGCTAAATGTACATATGTTAACATGATGTTCAATATAACATATTTATTTATTTACATTCTCTTATATATCATGCTATTCTGCATCAGTGTGGTTTACATTGAACAAACTGAAATTACATTGAACAGGGCATTATAACTTGGAGATAACTATTTTACAGGGAACATGGGCTATGGAGGGTTAAGTGGCTTGCCCAAGACCACAAGGAGCACCTGTGTGACTAGAAACCCCAGTCCTTCTGGCCCAAGGTGGCTGTCCTCTTGTGGGATTTGAACCCCTGACCTTCTGGCCTTAATTACCTTGTCCCAACCACTAGGCCACTCCTCCACTCCTCCTTGTTTGATGTAAACCACTTTGACCCAGAAAAAAGCGGTATATAAACCCAGCTAAATAAATAAATATATGTTCCACTGAAATTGTAATTGGCTACTTTTTCAGTATGTCACTAACATTTGTCACTCGCTGCTTTTCCAAAATTCCACTCTAATTCATATGCCTTCCGTCTAGTACTTCATGCTCAAATTATAAAGACATTCAAGAATTCAACATATATTGCCATTCAATAACTGTTTCTTTCAATACTGCTTTCAAGATAGTACCATGTTTCGGAAAGCAAATCTATTTTAACTTGATTTGCATCAGGGAAGATTTAAATATGTCAAACTTATCTGCTTGTGAGTGTCCCAATTGCCATTTGAGTGAATTAATTTATTTTAATCCTTTTAATTCACTCAAAAGGCAACTAAGACACTTGTTAGCAGGTTAAGGAAACTATACTTAAGTCTTCCTGATGTAGGACAGCTCAAAATAGCTTTACAATCCAAAAAATGTCACTATGTTGGAGGCATTATTATATCGAATAGTTATTGAATGACTTTATAATTTGAACATGAAGTGCTACAGGGAGGGCATATGAAACAGAGTGGAATTTTGGAAAAGCAGTTAGTGACAATTTTAGTGACACATATATACAGTAAAAGGTTACACAATAAAAAGGACTTGCAAGATCCCTATAAACAAGAATAAACTATTATGGGTATCAGTGCTTTAAGTCTGACAAGAACATAATTCTAAATAAACACACATTTTGTTGGATAGGAGACGTGAAGTGTCATTTTGCAAACAATGTCTAAGTGCAATTGGGGACGTCCAAGTCAGAACATCTGAAAGAAAAGCAGGCACTTCCAAGTTCAGGCATGACTTCACAAACGTGGACATGGATATGTATTTCTGAAGGGGTATCTACATAGACGTCCTCAGACTAGTATTCCAAAGCATGAATGTTTAGGAATAGGCTAATGGTTAGAGTGGGCTAAGATCAGGGAATCCAGGGTTCAAATATGACTGCTGGTATCATTCTGATTGTGCAGAATAGGGGCAATGATGGAGTGCTACTGCTAGCTTCTCTGCACCCTCTGGATGTTCTATGGCCTGGAGCAGGTGTAATGTTAGACACAACTCTAAACAGGCCCAGGGTGGTTCTGAGATCAGGTGGTGAAAACCAAGTTGGGAACATCCAGGCCATGATTCTTTTCAAACTTGGATGTCCACAGACCTAGCTTCTGAGATGGCTCCATGCTTTGGAGATCTCTATGCCCATTTTCAGAGTCCAAAGCATGAATAAGTCTTCTAAAATAACCTCCCATAGATTTATATTTGTCTAATTCATTGAATACAATATATGTGTTGACCCCTAATACTCAAGACCACTGGTGATTATTTTTGCTGAAGTAATATTACTGTAGTGCATTCAAACTAAAATCCCACTTCTACTCATTTATGTAGTCAGCAAAGGTGGAGGAGGTCAAAACAATGATTTGTCTGGATAACTCCCGAAGATAAGCAGACAAATCTGAATATTGGCCTCTGCATGTGAAATTAAAAGCAGAAGGCTGCCAGGGAAGTATATGTTTTCTGCTTGGGATTTTCCATTACTACAGTTTGGCTGTTGCAATCTATATGCATTTTTCTTTTCTTTATCTACTTTCTCCTGCTTATTGGGGTGAAAGGGACAGCTATTATGGGTACCTATCTGCCCTCTGCTATCATTAACATTTTCTCCCATCTTTAGTTGGGAATTAGTCAGTCACTATGAGCATCAGCCTCCCATTCCACCTCAACTCACCTACTCCCACTGAAGCTTGTGTGTCTGCCAGCCCTCCCCACCACTTATGAAATCTGTTTGCTTCCCTCTAATTAAATAATCATGGCTATCTGCTCAGGTTTGCAAAACTACTGCTAGGAGCCTGAAGGGTAACATTTTTAATAAGAGAGCCATTAGTGTAGGAGTGATTGGGATTTGGTAAAGAAATGGGGGTTTGATGCAATCAGATCTTGGTAAAGGGAATAGAGGGAGGAGATTAAATCTTGGTAATAAAGGAGCTCTGTAGTGGAGGAAGTCTGGAGGATTGGACATTGGAAAAACAGATTAGCAAGTGTGGAGGATGTCTTTGGTGACATAGTGGTTTGATCTGCTAAAAATAGCAGGGCCATGATATTCTCAGCATCAGTTATGCAAAAATATTTACCAGGGCATTCACCAACTTGAGGGTCCTCAGATTAATGAATCCCATGGCAAATTTTATGAGTGATGAAATAGCACTATTTTACCATGGGGTAGTAAAAAGGGCATATTACCAAACAGGTCAGGTGGATTGCAACCTTTTATGCCGTATGTGATTATTCTAAATTTTGAGGCCAGATCTGTTTTGATGGGAAAAAAATCATTCCATCTCTAATCTTGTAAGCATTTCAAGGGCAATGTGCATCAAGCAGCACCTAATGGGTTCAATATACTAACTCTCATAAAGCCCAGTTCCAGGAGGGGGATGTTCAGGCCTCCCCACGTACAGGGCAGTGACCTGAATCAGCCATGTATGTACTGCCAGGCTGGCCTGCCCTCACGCTGCCCTGCCCTGCCATCCTGATGCACAGGACAAACCAGGGGGGGGGGGGGGGAATTGGCCACAGATGCCTTGTGGGGCTACACATCCCACCCCACAACCTGTATTTGGGAATGACCTCCATAGTGACTTTCATGCACAGTTAGTGAGACATCTCTAGTCTTCTAGTAAGAATTTTTTTTTAATGCCATCAAGTTGGTGCTGACTCCTGGCAACCCAGCTGCCTCTGGGTTTTCGTCAATGTATCACCAGAGGTAGATTGCCAGGTCTTTTCTTCTAAGGCAATGGAGGGTAAAATGACTTGCCCAAGGTCACAAGGAATACCAAGGGGAATTAAACCCTTGCTCTTCTGGTATGAGGCAGCTGCTCTAACCACTAGGCTACTCCTTTTTAACTATGCCTGCATGAGGCATGGCTAAGTTTGAGCAATTTTCCTTAGGAAATTTAATTTCTGCTGAAATGCAAAAGAGTTTATCTGCATGATTTTTCAGTTCTTTAATGATTCTGCAATGATTTTGTGAATGGGGTTGTAGGGCAAAAGATATTGCTGTTGCTCAGTTCTATAAAGCCGATGTTGACTCATGGCAACCCTGAGCTAAAATGCCAAATAGCAATACTTGCCATATTTGCACGTACTACTCCGTCTGTGGACCTGTTTACATTTTAGTGCATCGGATCTAATGCTTGCAGTAAAGTCAAACCTGATAAATGTTGCTTTTTTGTGCTTGGATATTCTATTTGGAATTTTCCCCTTTCATGTGAAACTTCCAAAATGCACCTTACTGTAAATGGTGCAATCACATTCTGCAGGGACCACAGTAATGATGAAGCTGCCATTACCTTAAATACTAATGTCCATGTGAAAAGTTGCTCTTAGGTGAGTGTGTTTTCTTTTCCCACCATCTCATGATGGCAGGCTCAGTCAATCAATGGAACTGCAGACCTTTGAGAAATACCACGGCTGCAGGAAAAAGTAACATGCTTGTTTTTCTGTGCTTTTATACCTAACATTTAACACAGTGCTCCTTCAAAGAGAAGCTTCTGTCCAAAAAATGATTCATAATGTCAGGAAGGTCTGAAGAATAAGTCCTTCACTAGTTCAGCTCAACTTTTTAATGACTTTCTTTGTTGTTTTCAAGCTAGGTATGCAAAGAATTTAGAAGCACCTTAAATGTTTTCCCATAAAACCTTGCAGCAAAATGGACATGAACTTAAAATCAAAAGGCAAATCAACATGAGTCATATAAACCAAACTATATGAGGAAAATCTTCTTTGACGTCTTTGGTCATAACATCAAAACATCAGACTCTTCCTTGTTCTAGTTATGATGCAAGCGCACTACTGGAAAAACACTGGAAAAATGTTGTCTGTATCAATGTTTCTCAAGCTGGTCCTGGAGCACCCCTAGACTTTCCATTTTTCAAGAAATGTACAATGAATGTGTATGTACTCTCTCCATTTTCATGCAATGGAAATAGTACATACAAATCTAAGCTAGCACAATCATTCTGCATATCCTAAATATCATATTGGCTAGACAGGGCCTTCATATTCATTCCCAGTCCTTGAGAGCTGTCAACAGGCCAGGTTTTCAGAGTATCCCTAATGAATATGCATGAGAGAAATTGTGGTGCCTAGTATCTCCAAAGTATGAACATCATTTATTAGGGATAGCCTGAAAACATGGGCCATTGACAGCTCTCAAGGACTGGGAGCGATGGCCAAGGGGCTAAGGAGTATTCCAGGACCAGTCTGAGAAACACTTAAATACAGTGTATTCTTCTATTAAGGAGACCATAGGGTTGATAATCAAATCTCTTTATGGTTAACTTCAGGAGTTAACTACTGGAGAAATGGCTTCTTTTGAAATGTGGGCCCCACAGACCATTAACATTTAACTTGACAACTCAATCTCTGATTGATATTTAGCCAGATATATGTAGAAGGGGTAGTAGGCATAAAGTATAACTAGATGTTGCTAATATTCAGAAATCTCTGGTTAACCCAGTTAATGGGGTCACTGACAGCATGCACTAACATCATTAATATATGTTATTGTGTGCAGGGCCCATTTTATGCAGTGAGCCCTGTGGCAAATAACATGAGTTGATGATATTAGTGCATGATCCCATGGTTGGACCACATATGTACAGTGTATAGCAGGTTTGAATTAATGCAATAAAAATATTCAAATAGCTTTAAGTGACTATATTCGGTGGTGCCAATTTAACTGAATATCTCTAAATATCCAGTAAAAGATAAATGGATAGTTTATCTGGTTATCTTTAAACTGAATATAGCACAGTTGAATACTGACCTCAGTATATTATTGATTCTAGGTTAGGTATGATAAAGTTTTACATATGAATATTATCTTCTTTCTTTTCAGACCCAAGATGTCCTAAAATACTTCCTTTCCTTGCAGAAACATAGAATATGACAGCAAATATGAACTTTAAGGACCATTGACTCTGCTCAATTTCATTCGTAATTGACCTTAAGCTTTTCCCTTCCAAGTAGGAATCCTCTGTACTTATCCCATACTCTCTTAAATTCTATAACTGTTTCCATCTCTACCACTTCCATCAGAGGCCATTCTATGTTCCCACCGCACTATTTTCTTTGAGACTCATATAACTCATTAGAGAATATCTGTCAGAAATGCCAGGGTTCAAATGGGCCTGGCCTTCATCTACTGCCACCTAGTGAATGTTTCCCTCCACTGTATCTGGTTCCAGCTCTGCTCCTGCTTCCTACTGCAGACATGATTACTGCTCCATGCAGCCGTGGAACTAGCCTCTCCATCATGCTCCTGTCTAGGGTAGACCCTAATGATATCCCTAAAAAGGAAGGTAGAAGGGACGTGAAATAGCCTGATGGAGTATTAGGGCTTCAGACATTTTGAGGAGAATGGAATGAAGGGCCCGATATTCAAAAGAGTTTATCAGATTTGCAGTACATGCTAACCAGATAAAACCTGCTGAGCCCTACATTCAGTGGCACTATCCAGATAGTGCTACTAAATATCCACCTGGTACTATCTGGTTAGTGCCGGGGCATCCATGGACAGGGTAAAGTTAGAGACGATTTTCAGCCCATGACCTGCTAAATAACCGCAAAAAGTAATCCAAAAAAACTCTGGCCTAACTTTATGAGGTTCATCTGCCTGGACAGTGGTTGAATATTGTCGAGGTCAGCTCTGAAACCAGATGCAGTATTCAGTACTTGAAGAAAACCGAATTCTGGTGCTGAATATCCCGTTTTAATTTTAAATGCTGCAGTTAGCGCTTAAAAATTGCCAGTCGCAGAGTTTGATATTGACTTGATAATATCCCAAGGTATGCATCATTTGCCTAAACATTTTCCATTGCACTATGGTGCCCTTGCTAGTACTGAACATTGCATTAGATAAAATATCCTGGTACTAGTTTGAACAACAGAGCCTAGATCTTTTAAGTAATAACTGGTCCGATATTCAGCTGCACTTATGTGGTCTGCAGCAGCTGCTACTCAGGTAAGTGCCACTGATTGGAATGTTCAGCAGCACAATAGGATAAGTGCCGCTGAATTTCCTTACAGACTGGCTCAGTACTCTCCAGATACTGCTGGGGCATTCCATAGGCAGAGCCAGAGATTATTTGTATAACGGGGATATTCAGTGCCATTTTACAAATAAATATCTGGTTAACTTAGGATAGCAAAAGAGCTGTCCTAAGACTTTCTAGATAGACTATCTATAAAGGAACATAAGAATCTAAGATTTGCCATATTGGGTCAGAACAAGGGTCCATCAAGCCCAGTATCCTGTTCCCAGCCATGGCCAATCTAGGTCACAAGTACCTCTCAGGTTCCCAAAAGATGCACAGATTCCATGCTGCTTGTTCAATGGGTAAGCAGTAGATTTCCCTAGTCCTCTTTAATAATGGTTTATGGACTTTTCCTCCAGAAACTTATCCAAACTTCTTTTAAATCCAGCTACACTAACACCTTTTACTATATCTTCTTGTACTGAATAACAGAGTTCGATTACGCGTTGAGAGGAAAAATATGTTCTCTGATTAGTCTTAAATGGGGACTAGAAACCCCAGTCCTTCTGGCCCAAGGTTGCTGTCCTCTAGTGGGATTTGAACCCCTGACCTTCTAGCCTGAAGTACCTTGCCCGAACCACTAGGCCACTCGGCCACTCCAAGATATAGCTTGTTCAATGTAAACCGCACTGATGCAGAATAGCGCGGTATATAAGAGAATGCAATAAATAAATAAATAGTGACGAGAATTGCACACTGGCCACTATATCTTAAAAAGGTGTGGTCGCACCATGAAGCGATACAGATGCATTATAATATCCTTTGTTTTATTCTCCATTCCTTTCCTTATGATTCCTAGCATTTTATTTGCCTTCTTGCCCGCCACTGCACTCTAGATGAAGGGTTTGAGCGTATTATCCACGATGACACCAAAATCCTACTCCTGGGCGGTAGTTCCCAATGCAGAATCTTGAATCATGTAGCTGTCATTTGGGTTCATTCGAAAACTTCTAGACCTGTATTCTGACACCTGGCGGCCCTGCACGTACACGGTACTAAAATAGAGATCACAGGACATGGGCGGGAGGGGGCGGAATGGGGGCATGGTCAGGTGCAGAGATGTACAAAAGCATATCCAGAAAAGACCCGTGTACGTCCACGTTATACCCGCTGCAACGCGGAATAAGGGCAGGACTTAGAAAAATCTCGCTCCTAACTCCAGTATGTTTCATAGAAATGAATGGTTATGATAAGTCTGTAGTGACCTGGTGTGCCTGCTGTCTGGGAGTGGATGCAGTGGAAATGAAGAGAATGCACAGGTGAGGGACGTTGTCTGCTCAAATAATAGTAAACAACGCCCCAACAGAACTGTAAAGCACTGCAATAGTCAGTATTCTGGCATGTGCTGTATATGCTAAAGGGGCTATGCAAGGTCTCCCCAATAAATGCTTTGGAAACGTGGGAACATAGCTGTAGGGATGGTATTTTTTGGCTGAACAATGTAGATCAGATGTGTAGTCCGGAGATGCCATGCAATTTTGCAGCAGCAGCAGTTGTGTATAGGCGCAGGGCATGGTTGTGACAGAGATATGTTATCTGTGACTGCAAGAAAGTGTGTGTGTGTGTGTGTGTATCAGATGTACGAGAGCTGCAGGAGAGGCCCTGGTGTTCTGATACCCAACTCAGCACTTTTCAAATCATTTAAAATCCCTTCAGCAATGGCGCGCCCGTGCCTTGCGGGCCCGCGCCTGAGGGCCTCGCAAGAGGGCCCTTTGGCGTGGCCCTTAGGCGGTGGACCGTGCGGGACCCACTATCTGCTGCTATATGCTCATTCTGTTCAGCGATATGCTGTTTGTAGTTAATGTAAGGTAATGTAATGTAAGTTATGTACTGTGTTCCCTGTTTGTACTCCTAGTGTTTTGTTGTGATGTAATGATAATGCAATGTATGTTTCCCTCACCTTTGTTTAACTTTGTGCTGTATTAACCGCTTTGATTGAAGGAAAAGGCGGGATACAAAACATGTTAAATAAATAAATAAATAAATAGGGCTGACTGTAGCATCACTAGGTGCCTGTGTCAATAGGTAGTAACCTCTGTACAGCTGCCCTGCAGCAACATAGCAGAGTATGTCCCTGTGCATGGTGAGGTAGCCTTGGAGTAGGGGCATGTATGCGGACTGCACTAATGCATATCCAAATGCACCATCAGAGGTCTCAAACATTGTGCACATTTGTCAGGACAGAGGATAGTGCTTTTGGGCATGCGTTTTTGATGGTTGCATTGTTGCATGTTAGCACCCTAATGGTTTCCTATAATGCCAGGGACATGTTTTGGCATATAGCTGTACAGACCCGTTTCAGTTTTCTCTGGCCCATTCCTCGCATTGCACATAGTGTATTCAGTGATGGCCACTGAACAAATGACTACGGTGTTCATCACATGCCATGTCTGCTTTGCTGCAGGGGCTGTCTGGACAAACATCTCCCTTTCCACTTGCCTGTTTAATAGCTCTGGTGCACGTAGATGACAGTGTAGTGTTGTGGGCATGCAACAGCCTTGTATATATGTAGCCTGGGTTGCATGACCTAATCTGCTTCATCAGTATCACTGTTTTGTTTGCATGGGCACTACACTGTCAGTGTGAGCATCTGCATAGGAGATATTTGTTTTGCCTGCAGAGGCGTGGCCTTACAGAGATGGGCAGCATCACACACATCTATCTTTTTGGAATATTGCGAGTATGGGGGCATACATGCTGTTTGCTTTGTTTATCTGTGTCCTATTATAGCAGTGTGGATATGTTACCCCTGTGCCGGAACTGTGGGCTCGTCTATCTCAATGGTTTTGGAATTGGGTATATTACATGCACGTTTAGATGTTTCTGCTGGCCGGGCGTGCACATTATAGAATCAGCCTCTAAGTACATAAATTTGTACTTGTCCACATTAAACTTCATCTGCCATTTGGATGCCCAGTCTCCTAATTTATCAAGGTCCTCTTGCAATTTTTTTTACAATCCTGTGGTGTTTTAACAATTTTGAATAATTTGGTGTCATCTGCAAATTTGATCACCTCACTCATTATTCCCATTTCCAGGTCATTTATAAATATGTTAAAAAGCAGCTGGCCCAGCACAGATCCCTGGGGTACTCCACTGTTCACCTTTCTCCATTGAGAAAACTAGCCATTCAGCCTTACTCTCTGTTGCCTTATTTTGGTTTTTAGACACTTGATATACTGCCTTTTACTATGTGTATCAGAGTCATTTACAGATATATTGTAACAGGCACTTAAATATTCCCTCTTCCCTGAAGGGCTTACAATCTAAGTGTACCTGAGGCAATGGAGAGTTAAGTGGCTTGCCCAAGATCACAAGGAGTGGCCATGGGACTAGAAACTCCAGTCCCTCTAGCCTAAGGCTACTTGTTCCTATGTGGGAATTGAACCCCCTACCCTCAGGTAACTTATTCCAACCACTGAGCCACCCCTCCCCCACAATGATACATTGCCTCCTATTGCATAGCTTTTTAATTTCCCCAAGAGTCTCTCATGAGGGACTTTGTCAAAGGCTTTCTGCAGATTGAGACACACTTGGAGCCCGATTCTTGGAGCGGGGCATCCCTGCTGAAGATGGGCCGTTAGGACCCGATTCTGGTCTGCAGGAACAAAACATTCCCATGGGAGCTAGAATCGGGCCTGTGGATGGCTCGACATGCTCCTCCTGCCTGCGGGGTCGTTCACGGGCCCAATTCTGGCTCCTCCTCCCAGGTACCCCAGACTGCCGCTTTCCTGGCCCCCCAAAACCCCGCTGCCTGACCCACGGCTGGCCTCCCATGGCCTGGGTCAGATGGCCGGGACCCCCCTCCCTGCGCCTGGTCTCAGCCCCAGTGGTGGCTGCTGTGCCCCGATTCCCCTCAAAAAACTGCTTATACCACTTCTAAGGTGGTATAAGCAGTATGGCCCAGCAGGCTCTGGAGTACGTACAGGGCCATGATCTGAATCAGCCCTGTACATGCTGCCGGGCAGCCCGCCCCTGCTCCATCTGCTCTCCCCATCCTGAATCACATGATGTATGGAGAGAGATGGTGGGGGAACAGAGTCCCGCAACCCGCTTCCTAGAATGAGGACCCATATCAACTGGCTCACTTTTATCTACCTGTTTATTCACACCTTCAAAAAAAATATAAAAAATTGGTGAGACAAGAACTTCCTTGTCTATATACATGTTGGCTTCCTGCCATGAAACCATGACTATCTACATGTTCAGTAATTTTGTTTATTATAATGGTTTCTACCATTTTGCCCAGTACTGATGTCAGGCTCACTGGTATGCAATTTCCCAGATCGCCCTTGGAACTCTTTAAAAATTGGCGTTACTTTGGCCACTCTCCAGTCTTCGGGTACTACAGATGATATTAGTGATAGATGACAGATTATTAATAATAATTCTAGAATCTCATATTTTAGTTCTTTCAGCACTCTGGGATGTATGCCATCTGGTCAAGGTGATTTGCTACTCTTTAGTTTATCAATTAGCTATATTATATCTTCCCGATTTAACAAGATTTGTTTCAATTCCTGTGATATATCACCTTTAAATATCATTTCTGGCATGGTAAGTTTCCTAAATCGAATGAGCAGAGCCTTTCCCCCAAACACAAGGAATACCTCAAGGCTCAGCCATCTCCTCCCTCCTATTCAACGTTTACATACAACCAGTATGCATGATCTTCCAAAAGTTCAATATCAGCTACCACTTGTATGCGGACGATATTATGATTTACACTCAACTTGATGTAAACAATCCCAATTATAACCAATTAGAAGAATGCCTACTCGAAATGCAAAACTGGCTCCATCTCAACAATATGTCAATTAACCACAAGAAGACTGAAGTAATGTTCATTTCAGGGAAACAAGACTTTGATCCTCCTGCAACCATCACCCTAAACAATAACTCCTATCACTCTAAAAAAGAGATAAAATATCTAGGTGTACTGATTGATGATAACCTAAAAATGGACAAACACCTCAGGTCAATCAACAGAGCAATATTTCACAAGCTGAGGGTACTTCAACCTATACGCAGCATCATTGACCATTCTGACTTCAGAACAGTAGCTCAGGCACTCATCATTCCTCACCTTGACTACTGTAATGCCATCCTTCAGGGTCTACCGAAAAAAACACTAAACATCTTACAAATGGCACAAAATGTTTCAGCCAGGATCATCATGAACAAGAGCCTAGTAGATCACATTACACCAGTCTTGATTGAGCTACACTGGCTACCCATCCCGGCACAAATAATATACAAAGTGCTAATAACAACATTCAAAATCATCCACATAGTATCCCCCTCATTCCTTTCCAGCCTCATCACCACTCAACCTCCCAACAGAAGCAGACGGACCACGAACCTGAACACCCTCTGCATACCAAGCAGCATAAGAGCAGTCAACGTACGGACAAACAATCGGGCTTTCACTTACTCGGCTCCCATGCTCTGGAACCACCTGCCTCATGAGATACGCCAGATCAACGACCTAAAGGAATTCAGGAAAAAGCTTAAGACCCATCTTTTCCAATCCCATTACGGCATCACCTAGACAGATCATTGATGCAGTTATGTATATATGTGAATATGTATATATGTGAATATCTGACCCCTCCTTGAGACCCCTAACTGTGTGCTGTGCTGTGCTTTCCCTTCCGAATCAATATTATATTTCATTAAATTTTCTGTCATGATTTGTCAATTTCACGCCTGTAATCAAGCCGCTGCTGATCACTGGAAGTAGCGGCATACAAATGTATGCTAAATAAATAAATAAATAAATCCTAAGTCTCTCCTCTATGGCCTTGTCCTCTCTCAGTGCACCTTTTACCCCTCCATCAAATAATGGTCCAACTGACTCCCTCACAGATGCTTTGCTACAAATATACTTGAAAAAGTTTTTATTATGTGCTTCTGCTTCAACAGCAAGCTTCTTTTCAAATTTTCTCTGTGTCTGCCTTATCAGTGCCTTGCATTTAACTTGTTAGTATTGATGCTGTTTCCAGTTTTTGTTATTTGGCCCTTTTTTCCGTTTTCTGAAAGATTCTTTCTTAGCTATAATAGCCTCCCTGACCTCTCCTTTAAGCCATGCTGGCTGTAGTTTGGCTTTCCTTCCACCTTGTTATGATAGAGCTGATTAAATTGGTGGAGGGGTTGCGCTCTATGTTAGAGAGGGCATTGAGTCAGAAAGGATTAAAGTTTTGCAGGGAACAAAATTTGCTGTAGAATCTCTATGGATTGAAATTCCATGTAAAAAGGGGAAGGCAATGGCAGTGGGGTTGTACTATCGACCGCCTGTCCAGAATGAACAAATGGATGATGAAATGCTAAAAGAAATCAAGGAAGCTAACAAAAGTTACAGTGCAGTAATAATAATGGGTGATTTAAATTACCCTGGTATCGACTGGGACAGTGTCACAGCAGGACATGCTAGGGAGATAAAGTTCCTAGATGAAATAACTGACTGCTTCTTGGAGCAGCTGGTTCATGAACCGACCAGAGGAGAAGCCATATTAGACTAGTCCTTAGTGGAACACCAGATCTAGTCAAGAGATAATGGTGTTGGGGCCACTTGGCAATAGTGATCATATCATGATCGCATTTGATTTAATTAGTGGAGGAGGGATAGTAAGGAAATCCACAGTACTACCTTTTAACTTTCGAAAGGGAGACTATGATAAAATGAGGAAAATAGTTAAGAAAAAACTAAAAGGAGCAGTTGCAAAGGTTAAAGACTTACAACAAGCTTGGGTGTTGTTGAAAAATACTATCTTGGAAGCCGAGACTAGCTGTATTCCATGCTTTAAGAAAAGTGGAAAGAAGTCCAAAAAACTGCCAGCATGGTTTAAAGGTGAGGTCAAAGAGGCTGTTGTTGCCAAAAAAGCATCTTTCAGGAAATGGAAAAAATAGCCAAACGACGAAACCTGGAAACAGCACAAGCACTGGCAAGCCAAATGCAAGGCATTGATAAGACAGGCAAAGGGAGAATTTGAGAAGAAGCTTGCTGCGGAAGCAAAAACGCGAACTAAAGATTTTTTCAAGTACATTCATAGCAAATCAAGCAGAACAATTCAGCCAAATTTTCCCACAATTCTCATTCTCATAGGTGGATATCTTGGTCCTTTTTCAATGTGACGCACTGATCCAGATAGGGACCCCTTCACACATTTCTGCGGTGTGTAGTTCGGAGTTCTTGGGATGGTCTGTTCCATCTGGATTCTGGCCAATTTCCTCTGCTGGATTGCAATTGGTGACATGGCTCCAGGCTTCATTCAGAAGAGCAGCACCAATATTAAATGAAAAGACTAAATATTATAGATTAGATTTCACAATGAGATAAACTTGATTTCATCCATATTTACTTAAATCATATCCTATAAATATTGCTTTATAAACTTTCAATGGTCTACCAGTAACTATCTCGTATGGTGTCAATCTTGTCTCACAGTTTGATTAACTCCTTGTCTCTCTATCACTGGAGATTCCTTTGCTGGTAGGAAATATTCCATTATGCCCTTGACTGATCTTTACATGTTTACAGATCAGACAAGTGTACATAAAAGTTGGGTCTTTTCCCTGTCACTTTTAAATGCTGTCTATGCCCTTCGCTTGCTGGTCTCCCTATTGCATATAACCTTTACTCTTTTTCCTATCTTTATGACATGATTTGAAATGACTATGGAGCTTACTATACTTTCACTTAATATTAAAGGCCTTAATAACACCATAAAGTGGAAAAAAGTTCTTCTTTATGCTCTGAAAGAATCTGCAGAGCTAGTATTCCTCCAAGAAACCTATCTCACCCAATCGGAGGCCAGCAAGTTGGGAGTAGGTTCCTATGTGGTACTAGCATGTTCCTCTGCATTACAAAAGAAAAATGGAGTGTTGATCCTAGCCTGTAGGTCCTTGGGACTTGGAGTCCTGTCTGAAACCAAGGATTTAGAAGGCCGGTGCACTAAGATTGTTTGCCAAATGGGAAATCATAAGTTTGTCTGTTTTTCACTCTATAGTCCCCAATTCTTTAGGACAGTACAGCAGAACGTTTTTGGAGTCACCCACCCTGGTTATTCTTGGTGGTGGCTTTAATCTACTGTAGTATTAGATCCTCTGCAAGTCTACTGATTCCATTGCTTATCATAATCCATTAAAAGTTGTTCAGGTGATACAAGATATGATGGAGTCATGGGGGCTAACTGAGCCTTGTACACTACAACACTCTACTGTTAGAGACTACATTTTACTCGCTTCCACACCATACCACTCTAGAATCAATTTCTTTCTGCTTTCTAAGTCTCTCCTTAGCAGTCTCCAAACCACAGATATTAAAGCCACCACTATTTCTGATCACTCAAGTCATTAGTCTTACTATTCAGATTCCCTTGTCTCACCCAACTATACCTCCCTGGTGCTTTAATAAATCTCTCCTGGGGGACAACACCTTCCTTTCTACTATCAGAGAAGCGATCACACAATACTTTTCTTTTAACTCACCTTCTGCAACCACAGGCTGGGCCTGGTGGGAGGCTTTTAAAGCTTCCAAAAGAGCCACCATTACTATCCCGGTGTAAAAATCATCTTCAGGAGCTTGAGATGCAAATGCGAGCGGGCAAACAGATACTTTATAGACGTTCTGATCCTGCCATCCTCCTTCAATTGCAACATTTACTGTATGAATATAATAAGATCCTAGGTGACCAAGCTTTTCATTCTATTTTTGTACTGTGGAGACATTATTTTGAGGGTGCTAATACCCTTAAGTCCCGTACTGATTCCTCTAGAATTGCTCATGATGATAATGAACAAGTACACACTATAACCCCCGATATACTGAAGAAATTTCGAGACTTCTATATGCGGCTCTACTCTGAAGTCACTGCCACTAACCCCTTATTTGAAGATATGGTCTGGGATATTTCTTGTCCAACCATTTCTTCCACTCAGGCCTCTACACTAAATGTGGGTATTACACTGGAGAAAATTCTTCATGCTAACAAACAATTTCCCTCTGGGAAGGCATCTGGCCCAGGTGGCCTCCCGCTGGAATTTTACAATGTCTTTGGACAGGAGTTAGCACCCATCTGCTTACTTATTACCAAGTTTTGACCAATCAGACCCCAGACATAGGAGCTTTTGCAGATGCCACTATTGTAATTCATGAAAAACCGACTGAGATTGTAAAAAATTTGGAAATTACAGATCAATATCCTTACTTAATATCAATTATAAAATTCTAGCTAAGATTCTGGTGACCCAACTATCCCCTATCCTCCCCACTAGCTTTCACCCGGATCAATGTGGTCGATCCACCTTGGATAATTCTCGTTTCTTATGTCATGTTCTGGTCTTGTCTTGCGATCTCCCAGATCTGCTAGTAGGTCTCTCTCTCGACACCAAGAAGGTCTTTTATCATCTGGAATGGTCTTTCCTATTCCAGGTGCTCAACAGGTTTAAGATTCTTGCTGGCTTTATCATTTTGATTTCTGTACTCTGTGCCTGTCCTATGGTCCGTATCCTGGCCAATCCACATTTTCTCTTGTCTACTTTATGTGTATCTTGCCATACTCTAGTCCCCAGTTTGCTATGTTTTTTTCATCTTGATTAGATTGTAAGTTCTGATGAGCAGGGACTGTGTCTTACATCTATATGTACCACGCTGTGTACACCTTGTAGTGATATACAAATGATTATTAGTAGTATCCCATGCAACTTCACCCTCATCCTATGTCCCCTCATTGCAGAACTTATGTTTAATTGAAAGAGGCTCTCCTCATATGCATTTATGCCACAGAGGTATTTAAATGCCTCTATCATATCTCCTCTATCCTGCCTTTCCTCTAAAGTATACATATTGAGATCTTTAAGTCTGTCCTAATATGCTTTAAAATGAAGACCACTGATCATTTTGGTAGCCACCCTCTGCACCGACTCCATCCTGTTTTTCTATCCTTTTGAAGGTGTGGTCTCTAGAATTGCACACAATACTCAAAATGAGGTCAAATCAAAGACTTACTGCATACAGAGGCACTATGACCTCCTGCTTCCTGCTAGCTATTCCTCTCCCTAATTGTATGTGCAAGTTTCAGCTCCTAAAAAAATGCAGTCTATCAGACCTACAACAACTTCTCTTGATCCCATTCCCTCTAAATACTTGATCTACTTCCATATATTCTCTCAATGGTCTGCTCCGACCTATAGACTAGTTCAGTCCTGGAAACAGACTCTGGTCTATCCAAACTTGAAAAAAAACATCATTTAAGGTTTCAGATCCAGGAAATTACTGCACTATTTTAAATTTGCCCTATCTCACCAAGATTGTAGAATGCACGGAAAGAGTAAATTAGACTTACCTGCTAATTGTTGTTCCTGGAGTAAATCCAGTCTAGTCCCGACCTCTGGGTTTTGCTCCTCCTCCAGCAGCTTTGGAGACTGAGACAATGTCATCCTTTTGTGATGACCCTGGTATATCCTCTGAGGATCCGCCTCCTCACTCCAGTAACCTATTGACAAAGCAAACTCACCGGAGCAATAAGTAAGTAGTAAACAGCACTAACAATGTAACCAACTGAACTATTATTATCATGAATACTATTACCCTCTATTGAGGGAACCCCTCAGGCCTGCATTCCTATTTAAGAGAGTCAGAGCAAGAGAGAGAGAGAGAGAGAGAGAGAGAGAGAGAGAGAGAGGGTAGGGCCCCTCCAGTCTAACTCCAATACGTAGTAAAAAAACTGAAACTGCTCACCTGCCATGTGTCATCTGCTTCAGGACTTCACACACTGAAAGAAACTTCGGGAGGGATACGGGACTAGACTGGATTTACTCCAGGAACAACAATTAGCAGGTAAGTCTAATTTACTCTTCCTGATCGTCTCTCCAGTCTAGTCCAGACCTCTGGGTATGTACCAGAGCAGTAACACAATCAACGGGAGGGACCTGCTAAACCAGCCTGAAGCACTGCAGACCGAAAACACGCATCCCCTCTTTCCTGAACATCCAGTCGATAATGTCTGACAAAGGAATTCAAGAAAGACCAGGTGGCCGCCTTACAAATCTCCACTGCTGGCACTAACCGGCACTCAGCCCAAGACGCCGCCTGCACCCTAGTGGAATGAGCTTTTAGCCCTTCAGGCACCCTTTTTCCTTTCAAAACATACGCGGATGCTATGGCCTCTTTAATCCACCTGGCAATGGACGCCTTGGATGCCGAGTCACCCTTTCTGGGTCCCCCAAACAGGACAAAAAGCCTAACCAACTTGCGGAAACCTGCTGTCCTCCTAGGATACTTCTTTAATGCCCTACGCACATCCAAAGAATGAAACTTACCAGCAGCGAAGCCGTCTGCCACCCCCTCGAACACTGGTAACGAAACCTCCTGATTCAAGTGAAACAGCAAAAAAACACCTTTGTATCATAAAAGGACAAAAAAGGCTTCCTACAGGATAACACCTGCAACTCTGAGATTCTTCTAGCCAAGCAAATCGCCAGCAGAAAGACCAACTTGAGTGTGAGATCCTTTAAGGACGCTCTCGACAATGGCTCAAACAGTTCATGCACTAAAGCCTCCAGTACATAAGGAAGACTCCACTTTGGTACCGCCTGTCGAATCGGTGACCTCAAAAGGCACACCGCTCTCAAAAAATGCTTGACGTCGGGATGACCCCCCCAGCGCCACTCCCGATACCTTTCCCCTATAACAGGACAGCGCCGCTACATGCACCCGCAAGGATGCAGCCGCTAAGCCTTTCTCCACACCATCCTGCAAAAACGCTAACACCTGCGGGGTTGAAGCTCTTAATGCCTGCACCCGTCGTATTTCACACCACTCTTCAAAGACGCGCCAGATGCGAACATATGCTAACGAGGTTGATCTCTTTCGTGCCTTCAACAACGTGCTAATCACTGATGCAGAGTATCCTTTTTTCCTTAATCTCGCCTCTCAATAGCCAAGCCATAAGCGAGGACCAATTCACGTGAGGCATGTGCAGAGGACCCTGAGCCAAAAGATACGGCCAACAAGGGAGGCACCATGGTCTCTCCACCAAGAGCCACATCAAATCCATGTACCAAGGTCGCCTCGGCCAATCCAGCGCTATAAAGATCACCTGCCCTCTGTGGCACTCGATGCGCTGCACCACCTTTCCAATTAACACCCAAGGTGGAAACACGTAGAGCAGAACCTCCTCCGGCCAGGCCTGTACAAGCGCATCCAGGCCCTCCAACATTCTCTCTTTTCTTCTGCTGAAAAATCGATCGACTTTTGCCGACTGAAAGGTTGCCATGAGATCCATCACCGGCAGCCCCCAACGCCGCGCCAACATATTGAAAACGTCTTGATGAAGGACCCACTCCCCCGGGTACACCTTCACGCGACTCAAGAAGTTGGCTTCCACATTGTCCACTCCCGCTACATGCGCTGCCGACAATGCCAAGAGGTTTACCTCGGCCCACTCGAACAGCTGTTTGGCTTTGGCTTCCATTGGAACACTGCTCATGCTGCCTTGTCGATTGATGTAGGCCACTGCGGTTGCATTGTCGGAAAACACTCGGATCCCCTTTCTGCAGAGACCGGGTTGAAAAGCTTGTAGAGCCAGAGTTACTGCTCTCAATTCCAACCTGTTGATTGACCAGCCCTTTTCCCGATCGGACCACTGACCCTGGGCGAAACTTCCTTGAAAATGAGCTCCCCAGCCGAGAAGACTGGCATCTGTCATTAGAGGGATCCACTCCAGTGCCTCTAAGGGCATCCCCTTCTCTAGACACCCCGGGAGTAACCACCACTGTAGCGACTGTCGGATCTCCACTGGGCATGGCAGTATGCGCGTCAAAGAATCGTTCTGATGTGACCAGCGTCTGAGCAGAGCTCTTTGCAAAGGTCTCATGTGAGCCCTTGCCCACGGGACCAGCTCTAGCGTCGCCGCCATGCTCCCGAGCAACTGCAGATAATGCCACGCTGTGAGGGTAGCTCTGTTCAGAAATTACCGGACCAAACTCCGCAAACTGCACGTTCTTTGCTGTGGAAGGAATATTCTCCCCGCTTCTGTATTGAAGCACGCCCCCAGATATTCCAGGTGTTGCGAGGGCACCAATTTGCTCTTCGCCATATTGATGACCCAACCAAGACGTTGTAAGAATGACACCACTTTGCTTGTAGCCGCTTCGCTCTCGGCTCTGGACTTTGCCTGAATCAACCAATTGTCCAGATAAGGGTGACCATGACTTTGGTGAACGTTTGCGGTGCCATCGCTAGACCAAAGGGCAAGGCTCGAAACTGAAAATGACCCTACAGAACCGCAAATCTGAGGAACTTCTGATGCTCCTGACGAATAGGAATATGTAGGTACGCTTCCGACAGGTCCAGGGACATAAGAAACTCCCCTTTTCTTACCGCCATGATTATGGATCTTAAGGCTTCCATGTGAAAATGGGACACTCGCAGACAATGATTTACCCTTTTGAGATCCAGGATTGGCCGAAAAGTCCCCTCCTTTTTCAGGACCATGAAATATATGGAGTACCGACTGCAGCCGCATTGGTCTGGAGGCACCGGCACAACCCCTCTGAGGTCGAGTAGCCTCTGCACCGTCTCCCCCACAGCTCTGGTCTTTACTGACGCCTTGCATGGAGACAGTATGAACGAATTGCAGACGGGCCGCTGGAACTCTAGTGCATACCCTTCTAGAATGACCTCCAGCACCCATTGGTCTGAAGTTACCCAGACCCAGGCATGGTAAAACTCCCATAGCCGACCCCCTATGGGTACAAGATCCACCTGGGTCCCCCTGACTTCATTGTGGCTTTCGTAGGCTTGAGGAGGAAGAGGAAGAAGTTCCGAAACCCCTTCCTGCTCCCCGAAAGCCCCGAAACCCCTGGTTTCAGCTTGGGAAACGTCCTCTCTGAGTCTGAATTAACTTAGGGAAACGAAAATGGCGATACTGCCTCTGTGGACCTCTGGACGCAGGAGCCGAGCGCCCCTGCTTTGGTTTATCTTTGGGCAGCCGGCCTCCCTTGGACTCTCCCAGGTCCTTCACAAGTTTGTCCAAATCCTCCCCGAACAGGAGTTTCCCTCTGAAAGGCAACTTACTGAGTCAGGCCTTGGAAGAGCCATCCGCTGCCCAATTGCGCAGCCAAAGGCACCGACGAGTAGCCACCACTGATGCCATACTCTTCGATAAACCTCGGATGAGGTCGTAATGAATATCGGCTAGGTAAGCCGTTCCCGATTCCAGTCTGGATGTTTCTCCAATGATATCCTCTCCTTGTTCGCCTTGGATGCGTTGTGACCAGCGCAGACAGGCCCTCGCCACCCATGCTCCACAAATGGCTGCCTGAATGGAGAGAACATTGACCTCAAAAACCTGTTTTAGAAGGTATCCAGCTTTCTGTCCTGAGCATCTTTGAGAGCTGCACGCCCCTCTACTGGGATGGTCGTTTTCTTTGTAATGGCTGAGACCGCGGCATCCACCTTTGGAGACTTGAACAAGTCATGATCCTGGTCCACCATCGGATAAAGACGTCCCATAACTCTGGACCCCTTCAGTCTTGCCTCCGGCATGTCCCACTCTTCCTGTATCATCTCCCGAAACACTCTGTGCACCAGAAACACTCTTTGAGTCTTCCGAAAGACCTGAAGCAACGGGTCCTCCAATGTGGCATCCTCTGCTGGACCAGGGGTAGGCATATTAAGGGCCTTAAGCATCTCAGAAATGAGAGCCGGCAACTCCTCTCTCTGGAAAACGCGGACCACTCTGGCCTGGTCCTCCTTATCTGTGATTTCACCTTCCTCCACATCGTCCTCCTTATCCAAGTCTGGTTCCCTTTCGTTGGAGTGCAGGACTTCCGAGACCACCGACTGATCTCTCAGCTCTTTTTCCATCCTGGCTTTCTTGGCTCCGCTGCTTGGCGGCGCAACACTCAGTGGGGTCCCTGGCCTCTTCTCTCCGCGTTCCCCATCAATGAAACCTGACGGCCGCCTCTTCTGCTGGCTGCCAAACGCCTGCTGAATAAATGCAACAAACTCCGGGGAAAAAATAGCCAAAAGGCCCTCTGGCACTGAAGCCTGCGAGGATGGGAGATCTGTCGTGGACAAAGTCCCCGCCACCTTCTCCCTAAGCGGTAATTCCAGGGAACCTGAGTCCTGCAGCTTTACTGGCTCCGCCTGAAGCTCCGCTTCCCCAGGCAACGAGGTCTCTACCGTGACAGCATCCTGCACACAGCCCTTACAGACACCCGTGTCTGACAGCCCTCCCCTCTTTGATCCGCAGATTAAACACAGCTGCTTAGAGGGCATCTTGCCTAAGTGGCTGTACAGCCTGTCTTGGTGGCTTACCGAGGCACACCGCTGACACTTCCGTTAAGTGCTTCAAATGTCGTGGTTTTTTTTTTTCAAAAACAATACCTTCAGCCTTCTTTAAGCTCCCCGAGCCTAAAAAATGAACAAAAACTCAAAACCGCAGCTTCCCGGCGAAAAACAAAGCCTCTACAGGCCTTGAAAAAAGCCCGCGGTTAACTGCGTCGCCACCACCGGTAGGCCCATTCACTGAAGCTCCCGCTCTGAATAATCGCGGCCCTTTACCTTGTTCGTCCGCTCCTGCCTGAACTTCGTGAGGATCGCCGTCATGTCCATGTGCTACCGAAATGCTGCTTTCAGCATCAGGAGGACAGCGGAATGAGAGAGAGAAGGAGAGAACTAAACTGCACTCCCTCCCGTCGAATCCTCCCCCGGACGTCCTCTTCCCCACAGAAACACCTATTTCTTCTTAATTGTTTCTCCAGTGAACCCGGAGCTCCAGGTTCACTGATCCTCCAGCTGCTTGGAGACTGAGGTAACTGGAGCGAGGAGGCAGATCCTCAGAGGATCTACCAGGGTCATCACAAAAGGATGATGTTGTCTCAGTCTCCAAAGCTGCTGGAGGAGGAGCAAAACCCAGAGGTCGGGACTAGACTGAAACAGTTATATCACCTCTCCTCAGTGACATACACAGTCATCTGGATGCCAAATAGGCATTATTGTTTCTTTAGATCTTTCATCAGTCTTTGACCTGGTCAGTCATCAACTACTCATTTCTAGACTATCTGATCTTATCATGTCTCACACAATCTTACAGTGGTTTAAGTCTTCCCTACACAGCTGTACCTTTCAAGTTAGGCTCAGTACTTCAGTTTCAGACATTCTACCCCTATCCTCGGGTATCTCAAGGTTCTCTTCTCTCTCCCATCCTTTTTAATATATTCCTCAGCCCACTCAGAACTCTAATACAAGAATATGTCATTACTGGATATTACTATTCTGATGGCACACAATTCATTACTTACACTAGTTATAAGCAAAGCCAAATCAATGTGGATTACAAGCCTCGGTCCCATCATAGATAAGTATGCTATAGCCACCATCAAGGTATCACTGACTGAACAAGCCTTCATACTACATATATCCACAGTAATTAAATCATCATTTTATCCTCAGAAAACCCAGCTCACTAAAGAAGTGTCTCACTTTCTCACCTCTCCACATTCTTATTTTAGCAGTGATTGTGCCATGCTTCGATTATTGTAACATAATTTATAAGGGCATCACATGTTCAAATCTTACTAGACTCCAACGCATTCAGAACACAGCCGCTAAGCTCCTCCATAAAGCCACCAAATATGACTATGTCACGCCCCTTTTAATGAGCAACCATTGGCTTCCAGTCATTTATAGAATAAAATTCAAGATAATCATATTAGCTCATAAAATCTTCTATTCTGGTATATCTTGATACTTAGCTACACATCTAATCCCATATTCTTCCAGCCGTACACTGCATTCTCAAATGCACATTTGCCTCATAACCCCTTCAAAACTTGCTCTTCTGCATTTTGTTGTCTGGCTCCCCTGCTTTGGAACTCCCTCCCCTTATATTTAAGAGAACCATCAAGCAAGAATTTTAAAAAAGGTCTCAAAGCATATTACTTTCAACTAGCCTATAACATCAAAGAGTAACTCCTTACACAGGCCCTGCTCTTCTTTTTGCCTTTTTTACTTGCCTAGTTCTGCCTTTATCATATCACGTTTCTTCTGCTTTTTATCCTCTTTGACCCCTCTTTTTCTTTAAGACCTTTTTATTTCTTTTAATTCTTTTTAATTATTACTGTATGATGTGTAAAAAGTAAATAAAAACAAGAGGAGAAGGAAAGCTATTTGGTTCTCCAAAGAAGTGGCTGCTCAAATAAAGGCAAAAAACACAGCTTTCGCAAAATTCAAAAGCTTGCAAACAGAACACAGAAATGAATACAGGATCAAACTCAAAGAGTCAAAAAGAGAAATAAGGATAGCAAAATCAAAGGCAGAGGAAAAGATGGCTAAAGATGTTAAGGGTGGCAACAAAACTTTCTTCAGGTATATTCGGGAAAGGGAGAAGATCAGAGTTGGAATTGCAGTACTCAGAAGTGCCGGGAAAGGACTCGTGGAAAGTGACATTGAAAAAGAAAAATTGCTAAACAAATACTTCTGCTCTGTTTTTACTAAAGAAAATCCTGGAGATGGACCAGCTGTGACTCCCAAATATAAAAATGGGAATGAAGTAGATACCACACCATTCACTGAAGATGAGGTGTTAGAACAACTTCCTAAACTGAAAGTGGACAAAGCCATGGGACCAGAAGGGATACATCCCAGGATACTGAAAGAGCTCATAGAGGTTCTTGCAGGGCCGTTAAAGGATGTCTTCAACAAATCCTTGGAAACAGGAGAGGTTCTTCAAGACTGGAGAATGGCTGATGTCATACCTCTACACAAAAGTGGCAACAGGGAAGAAGTGTCAAACTACAGGCCCATGAGCCTTACCTCTGTGGCGGGAAAAGTAATGGAGGCGCTCCTGAAAGAGCAAATAGTGAACTTTCTCAAAACCAATAGGTTGCAAGATCCGAGGCAACATGGTTTTACCGAAGGACGGTCTTGCCAAACAAATCTGATTGAGTTCTTTGACTTGGTAACCAAGGAACTAGATCAGGAGCATGCAATGGATGTCATCTATCTGGATTTCAGCAAAGCCTATGATACTGTTCCTCATAGGAGGCTTGTCAGTAAACTCAGTAGTTTGGGGATGGGTCCCAAGATGGTAAACTGGATTAGAAATTGGTTGACTGACAGACGGGGTTCGGTCCTGGGCTCGGCACTGTTGAATGTATTTGTGAGTGATATTGCTGAAGGGCTGAATGGAAAAGTCTGTCTTTTTGCAGATGATACAAAAATTTGCAACAGAGTGAACTCCCCCAAGGGAGTGGATAACATGGGAAAAGATCTACAAAAGCTGGAAGAATGGTCTAATGCTTGCCAATTACGATTTAATGCGAAAAAGTGCAGTGTCATGCACTTAGGTAGCAGAAATCCAAGGGAAATGTACGCGATAGGGGGCGAGAGGTTGGTGTGCACAGTTCAGGAGAAAGACCTTGGTGTAATTATCTCTTATGATCTCAAGGTGGCAAAACAGTGCGACAAGGCAGTGGCAAAAGCCAGGAGGATGTTGGGCTGCATACAAAGAGTGATTACCAGCAGAAAGGAAGAGATACTTATGCCAACTGTACATGTCGCTGGTGAGGTCTCACTTGGAATACTGTGTTCAGTTTTGGAGACCATATCTTGCAAAAGATGTAAAAAGACTGGAAACTGTTCAGAGGAAGGCAACCAAAATGATTTGGAGCCTGCATCAGAAGCCTTATGAGAAGAGACTTGAAGACCTAAATATGTACACTTTGGAGGAGAGGAGGGACAGGGGAGATATGATTCAGACCTTTAAATACTTAAAGAGAAACAATGAACAAACAAACCTCTTCCAAAGACGGGGAAGCTGTAAAACTAGAGGGCATAACATGAAGCTGCAAGATGGAAAATTGAAAGGCAATGTCAGGAAATATTTTTTCACTGAAAGGGTGGTGGATGCTTGGAATGCCCTCCCAATGGAAGTGGTGGGGATAAACACGGTGACGGAATTCAAAACGGCATGGGACAAACACAGCAGATCCCTTTACAGAAACAGGATAAAAACAAAATAAGCTGAACCATCTAACTTCCGAACCATCTAACTTCTCAACAAATAGGGGTGGTGGGTTCACCCCCTAAACAAAGACATGGGGAGGGGTGGCCTGCACAGTGACAGGTGCACCTACTCTTGCCATATTGCTGGGCAGACTGGATGGACCATGCTGGTCTTTATCTGCCGTCACTTACTATTTACTATGTTACCTTGACATTAGTTGGATAAGGCAGTGGATCAAGTATGGTAATAAACAATAAACTCTGACAGTGACGACCTCTGGAAGAAATGAAGAGATCTTAGGAAGAAAGCCAAGGCTTGATAGGCAACCAGAGTTAGAGGGGAACCTTCCAGCCAGGTATCTGAGACACTGATCAAGTAACAGATCCTGTCCACTCTAGATTATGCCACTCTCTCTGGGGTCAGCCAGTTGGATACTTTCCTCTCTCTCTAGTAAGAGAATGTAAATATCAGCCCATGTCTTACTCTACTAACAAGCCTCAAAATCTGTGGCTGTCTACATTTCCCCCAACCATGTGTAGGTTTCTGTCACTGAGTTTCCAGGATGTGGCCTGTCCCTTCAGGTTGTCATTTTATTCTCCCACTGTAAGTCACCCATGCCCTAGTTCTCCATTTCCATTATATGTACTCATCCCTCCTTAGCCTTCATCTATGCTCCGCTGCCTCTATTCCCCAGCTCCTTCCCTGCCACTCATCCCTTCTCCAGCTCTTTTCTGCCTTTTACCCTTAACCCAGCTTATTACCAGTCTGTAACTTCCTCAACAGCCCCATTCCAATCTTCTCATCCACTTCAGAGACCCATCCCTTTCCTCTCTTACCCCTCCATGCCATCTTCACCCTTTTTCACTGCCTCTTACCCTCTCTCCTGCTTTTCAGGTCAGCCATAACATTTGTCAACCCTTCTTCAAACTTCAACCCCCATTGCTTAGTATCATATACCCTAAATAATATACCCGGGTTATACCCCCACATACTCCTTACTTCCACTCATGCTAACCCAATTTGTAAGTCCCCATTTCCTTTTAAATACCTATTTAGTTTCCACATCCACAGTAGTCCCTTTCTCCAAGTCCCTTTTCTGTCTCCTACAATCTATCTGCTATTTTCCACTTCACCACCCAATCTCAACCAAACTCAATCTCCCCTCCCTCTCAATTTGACAGCCTAGCTTTCTTGGGTCCTCATGCATCCCCAGTCCCAGAGTACTTATTTTCTTCCCAATATCAGAGACTCTGCTCTTACCCCATCCTCTAATCCCCTGATCCCATTCTTCCCCTGTTCTCCCTCCTCTCAGCCAGTCTGATGTCCTACTCTCCAGCTCTTCAGCTTTTCACGTTTGCCACGTCTTCCTTGGGCTGACATCTCTAATCATTCTGTTTTCACTCTTGCCACCAGTGTGAATGATTCATCTTTCTCTCCCTCCTTCTGTGACAGATGAAAGCATCATCTAGGGAGCTCTGCAGAGTTCAAATTTCATCTGCCTGAAGCTACCTTATGGCGATCAAACAGCTGATGTTTGAACTATACATTGCTCAGAACATGTCTACATCATGTGGGCTGCAGGATGGAGGAGGGAGGGAGGAAGTGTTTGTACTGTGGCAGGAGCAACAGGTAGCTTAGAGGCACCAAGCTGAGATTGGGATGGCTAAAGGAAGGTAAGTCGCTTTTTGTGGAGGGTATTTTTCATTGTTTGCCATCCCATAGTGGCACAGCTGCTTAAAACACGCACAGCCTGGCGCTACCATTAGGTGATCTAGGCAGGCCCCTAGAGAGCCAGACCTCGGAGGGTACTCATTGTCCCCACTCTGATTCCCTCCACCGGGATGCGCAGCAGCGGCAATGCTTTTAAAATGGCGCCAAAGCACCGGCGTTACCTTCAACTCCAGCGCTGTGGTGCCATTCCTGCTTCCGCCCCCTTCTGATTTCACTTCCTTTTGCATGGAGGTGGAAGAGGCTTTTGCCGCAGAAGCAGGAACAGCACTGCAGTACTAGAGCTGAAGGTAACACCGCTTCATGTCCCAGTGAGGGGCAGCTGTGGCATCAATCAGAGTGGGGGTTGGAGCAGGGGGGCACAAGGGATGAGCTTTGCCTAGAGTGTCTCATACCCTTGCACCAGTGCCCTGCATGTAGACATGCTTTATTTGTCTGACTGAATCTTCATACAGAAACTAAAGTATAGCAGTGTGCTGAGTGACAGGCATGTTAGCCAGAGATTTTTAGAGAATTTGTTCCTATGGCAACAGAAGGAAAAATCTGAAAGAATTAAACTAGCCCTTTGTTTGTATGTTGTATCTCATCTAGCAATTGTATAATAGGCAGGAGATACATGTAATAAATGAAAACCCAGGAAGTAGTTTTAGTGGATTAACTGCATTACTTGATAAAGCAATAGTAGGTTCCCTGAGGGATCCCTGGCAGAGGATGGAGCAGGAACGTATATCTCTCAAAGTTAGATGGATGAAATGACTTTGAAGAGAATTCTCAGGGGTTGTCATTGTTATTTAACTTGGACTGCTAAAGCAATTAGGAAGCTTAGGTAGAGTTGAAAGCCAAGAGTCTCAAGCCACACCATGCCCAGAGAGCATGCAGAGCTATAAGAGCTAGAGAACCCACACACCGGGACTTCAAGCTCTCTAAACTGTCCGAGGGAAGCAAACATTCTGAACTTAGAAGCAGAGAATTCCTGTGTGGTGAAGGAAAGGGCAGATGGCTAGCAAAAAAAGAGAGGGGTGAAGGTTTTACTCTCCCCAGCAAATAGGTCTCTGGCTGACTAGTTGTAAACAGTTTTTTGAACTTTTTTATTGTGCTTCTTGGTTAACGGTACCATAGAGCCAGTAGATCTTTATTAATAATCTGGTAGCAGAGTGGGTAAGTTAGCCAGTTCCAAGAGTGAGATTTTTTTTGCCAGTTCTGGTTTTAAATTTGCATTACAATGCAGTATGGTATTTGTGGTCCTTGATTTTACCCATTGAAATCAGTGCTGCAAGTCCCATAATCCAACAGGATGCAATTATCAGAAATCCAGGACTAGTTTAAAAACTCACTCCTGAAACTGGGTAACTTGGTAACTCTGTGATAGATATCAGCACAAACCTAGGGTGGGATCTATACAAAACATTCCATATTGCTTCATACATTAACACCCTCCCTCCAAGTGGCATAATTACTCACTCACTTGTGCTGAGGTGTCTTCAGGCCCCCATGCTCAGCTGGTTGTTCTGAAATGGAGGAGGAGTGGCCTAGTGGTTGGGGAAGGTACTTCAGGCCATAAGTTCAGGGGGTTCAAATCCCACTAGAGGACAGCAACCTTGGGCCGGAAGGACTGGGGTTTCTAGTCCCACAAGTGCTCCTTGTGGTCTTGGTCAAGCCACTTAACCCTCCATAGCCCATGTTCCCTGTAAAATAGTTACCTCCAAGTTATAATGCCCTGTTCAATGTAAACCACACTGATGCAGAATAGCACAGTATATAAGAGAATGTAAATGAATAAATAAACTCTGTGGCATTTGAGGTCTTCCATGCATGAACAGCTTGCTTCAGGTCTTACCACAACATTTCCATAGGTTTTTATTCGGGATTTTGACTTGGCCTATCAAAACTATAACATCACTGCTTCTTCAGGTGTTTATTTGAATATTGTGAGTTGTTGTCTTGCTGGATGACTCATATTTTGCTTAACTTCACCTCATGGACAGTTTTCTGATATAAAGTAGAATTCATGGTTCCATCTATGATGGAAATCTGTGCAGGTCCTGATGCAGCAAAAGAGGTGCACAGCATGTGCTTTTCAGTCGGGATGAAGTTTTTGTTTTAGAAGTAGTTAAATAAAAAGGCAAAAAAGGGAAATAAGGTGATATCTTTTTACTGAAATAACTTAATACATTTTGGACCAGCTTTAGTAGGTTAAAACCACCTTCATCAGGTCAGGACAGTATTTAGAATTCAGTGCTTGGTTCTTGCTGAATAAAGCTTTTATGGTCAGAAAGTTTCATTTTTGGCCCATCTATCCAGAGAACGTTATTAAGAAGATTTGTAAGTCATCCAGTGCTTTTTGGCTAGCATAAGGCAGGCAGCAATAATCTTTTATAGCGAGCGGTGACTTCTTAGCTAGTCTCCTAGGAACACCATTCCCATTCAGTTATTTTTCCTGATGGCTGCTGCGTGAACCCTCACATTAGCCACAGTGAAAGAGGCCTGCAGATATTTAGATGTTACCTTGGGGTTGTTTGTGACTTTGTGGATTATTTTCCAGTTTGCTCTCTGTATGATTTTGGCAGGATGACTGCTCCTGGGCAGAGTCGCTATAGTCTTTAAGTTTTTCAAAGTAACATAATAACATATGGGCCGGTGGGTCAGATGAATAACGGAAAGCTGTCCAGATAAGGGCGCAGACTGTAAAATTCAGTGGCACTATCCAGATAGTGCTGCGGAATATCTTCACCAACCATTTCAGTATGTTCTGGTTAGTGGGCGGAGCTGGACAATTTGAGCTGCAGAAAAAGCAGGGCTAAGCTGCAATCCAGAAAAGCGCTGGCTGTGTATTGCACTGACGTGACAGGTGCTGGCACTTATCGGGATGATGCCGCTCAGCCTGGATATTTAGCAGCAACTCCTATTCAGATACTACCACTGAATATCCCTCAGATGTTTCACCGCCATGGCTGACTGTTGTGCCATTTGAATATTGGCTTTTTGAAGATCGGTCCTATAGTATATCATGGCAGTTTAAAATCAGCATGGCCCTTCCAGTCTGCCCAGTAAGGTGGTTAGGGTTGCAATTGCCACTCCATGCAGGTTACTTATAGAAACAGAAAATAAAAGTAGATAAAGACAGTATGGCCTATCTAGTCTGCCCATCCATAAGAATTATTAAGTTCTTCAATCCCTTCCTGTCCCTTAGAGATCTTCTGTACTTGTCCCATGCTTTCTTGAATTCAGATACAGTTCTCATCTTCACTACTTCCAGTGGAAAGCCATTCCACACATCCACCATCCTTTCCATGAAGAAATATTTTCTTAGATTACTCCTGAATTCGTTCTCTTTCACCTTCATCCTATGACCCCTCACTCCAGAGTTTCTTTTCAATCAAAGATTGCCACCTCCTGTGTGTTTATACCATGGAGGTTGTGACGAGGAGAGCTGCCAGGAGCAGATGGAAATAGAAGAAAACAATGTTTGTACCTTTAAAATGAGAGACAGACCAGCTTTGCACAGACTTTACAAGGCAAGCATGAAAAAAAAAATCCTGTCTCTGCTGAGGCTAAGCCACACCCAAGCTCTGACGTGGGGGCAGGCTTGGGCACTGATTGTAAACACCTGTGCAGAGGCAAGGGAGTGGCAGGCAAGAAATGGTTTTTAAAACCTGAATCAGACCAGAAAGAGAGACCCTGGGGAGAGGAGAAAGCCTTCAAGGAGAAAGGATTCCAGGAGGGATTCCAGGAAGGAAGGAGTGGAGAAAGGCATAGGAAGGCTGACTTCCAGCTGCTGAATGAGGCCAGTAAGAAAGGAAGCAGTCTGTGTCTGAAAAATGCTCCCAAACGTGAAGCTGGCAGACGGTTAGCTGGAAAGCTTACAGACGGGGTGGAACAGGTTGCAGTACCTAGTGTTCAAGAGCCACTGCCGAGGACTTCAACTGCTAGAAGGTGGGTGGATATGCTTGTCTGGGGAAAGAGCCAGAACTCACCTGAGAGAAGAGAAGCTGAACCTAAAACACTAGAGACGTTAAGGCAAGTGATCCCAGGGAAGAAAACTCACTCTCTCATTATAATTGATCCTTATCAGAAAGAATTAGCTATGGAGCAAATTTCAGAAGTTCTTACAGGACAGGAAGCCTGAAGAAGTTTTTGAAACCGTAGAAAGGGATAAGCATTCTGTTGCCCAAGAGGATATTCAGATCGATTCCTTTGAGCCAGAGTCTAACCTGGGGGAATCCCCAATGGATTGCTCTTTTTGTTTGAAAGAAAACTAGACGCTGGTAAACAGGGCTCAAAAAGAAAAGCAAAACGTGGTAAGAAGCAATGTTTGCCTAACTCTGTAACTGATAAGAGTTTCTTCTGAAGCAAAGAAGGTTTTGTTGTTTAACCAAGGGTTTTAAAAAGTAAAGCAGCAGTTGTTAGAAGAAGAAGTTTACCTTTTGTTTGAATGAACACAAGAGACTACGAAGTGCATGTTAACTTGTTTGATGAGAACAGCTGCCAGGGTTAGAAAGACTTTTGTTCATCTTTCTTCAGTTTCAGTTGTACATGTTTTCCTCTTATGTTTGGAGAAGTATCCTAATGCCTGTGTTCTGAATTTAATGCTTATGGAAACCCCACAAAAATAAATATTCTTGTTTGCCTTAACCCACGGTTTCACACTACTGTTGTCCTTGGATAAGGAAGCCAAACTACAAGTCCCAGAAGTCCTTACTGGAGACAGGCACAGGAAAGCTTTATATAAGGACATAACAAGGCGGCCCTATGCCTGTAAGCCCTAGGGCCCAGGCTAGGGTATCACAAGGTATATACATTTCTCTATCATAACTACCTTCTCCTACCTTTCCTCCAAAGTATACATTTTGAGGTTATTTAAATCTATCCCCATATGTTTCATGATAAAGACCACTAAGAGTAGCAAATGTTTCATGATAAAGACCACTAAGAGTAGCAAATCACCTGGGCCGGATGGTATACATCCAAGGGTATTGAAAGAACTGAAATATGAGATTGCAGACCTGCTATTAGTAATCTGTGAACTATCATTAAAATCATCTCTAATACCTGAAGATTGGAGGATCACCAATGTAACACCAATTTTTAAGAAGGGTTCCAGGGGTGATCCGGGAAACTACAGACCGGTGAGCCTGATGTCAATACCGGGAAAAATGATAGAAACCATCATAAAGAATAAAAGTACTCAGCATGTAGATAGTCATGAACTAATGAGAGACAGCCAACATGGCTTTAGACAAGGAAGATCTTGTCTTACTAATCTGTTATGTTTTTTTTGAAGGAGTGAATAATCAGGTGGACAAAGGTGAGTCGGTTGATATTGTGAGTCGGTTGACAAGGTCCCTCATGAGAGACTTTTGGCAAAACTAAAGAGTCATGGGATAGGAGGCAGTGTACTATTGTGGATCAGGAACTGGTTAAAAGATAGAAAGCAGAGGGTTGGGCTAAATGGCCAATTTTCCCAATGGAGAAAGGTGAATAGTGGTGTACCCCAGGGATCTGTGCTGGGTCCGCTGCTTTTTGACATATTCATAAATGACCTGGAAAGTGGAATAACGAGTGAGGTTATCAAATTTGCAGATGACACAAAACTATTTAAAGTTGTTAAAACCCAAGAGGATTGTGGAAAATTGCAAGAGGATCTTGATAAATTGGAAGACTGGGCATCAAAATGGCAGATGAAATTTAATGTGGACAAGTGCAAGGTTATGCACCTAGGGAAGAACAACCCAAACTATGGTTACACGATGCAAGGTTCCACATTAGGAACCACCACCCAGGAAAAAGATTTAGGCGTCATTGTGGATACCATGTTAAAACCCTCGGCCCAGTGTGCAGCGGCGGCCAAGAGAGCAAATAGAATGCTAGGTATGATAAGGAAAGGAATGGAAAATAAAACAAAGGATATTATAATGCCTCTATATCGTTCCATGGTGAGACCGCACCTTGAATATTGTGTGCAATTCTGGTCGCCGTATCTTAAAAAGGATATAGAGTTATTAGAAAAGGTTCAGAGAAGAGCCACCAAAATGGTAAAGGGGATGGAAGGATACTCCTATGAAGAAAGGCTAAAAAGGTTAGGGCTCTTTAACCTGGAAAAGAGACGGCTGAGGGGAGATATGATAGAAGTCTATAAATTAATGAGCGGAGTGGAACGGGTAAACGTAGATCGATTGTTTACCTTATCAGAATATAGAAAGACTAGGGGACATGCAATGAAGCTACAGGGTAAACTATTTAAGACTAATAAAAGAAAATATTTTTTCACTCAACGTGTAATCAAACTCTGGAATTTGTTACCGGAGGATGTAATAAAGGCTGTTAGTGTAGCTGGGTTTAAAAAAGGTTTGGACAAGTTCCTGGAGGAAAGGTCCATAAGCCATTATTAAGAAGGGACCCAGGATATCAATGCTTGAACCAATACAAGCATTGTGGAACCTGTGTCCCTTGGGGAAACTGCTAGGTACGTATGACCTAGATTGGCCACTGTTGGAAACAGAATACTGGGCTTGATGGACCTTGGTCTGACCCAGTATGGCATATCTTATGTTCTTATGTAATTTTAGTAGCCACCCTTCGCACCAACTCCATCCTGTTTGTATCCTATTTAAGTCATGGTCTCCAGAATTGTATAGAGTACTCCAAGTGAGATCTCACTAGAGATTATCCAAAGGCACTATCACCTTTCTCCTGCTAGCTATTCCTCTCCCTGTGCACCCAAGCATCCTTATAGTTTTTGCCATTACCTTTCCTACTATTTTGACCGCTGTAAGGTCATTTTGATACGATCACCCTCAGGGCCACTTCAACCCCTTATGGGGCCCTTGGCAAATATTTTGGGTGGAGCCCCCTCATTCACGGGGATTCTCTCCTCTCGCCACACTGCTGCTCCTTTTTGGGACATGCAATGATGGCAATACATTTTAAAAAGCGCCGTGGCACCAGAGTTACCGTTTGTTCCGGCACAATGCCGGAATTACCTTCTCTTCTGCCCCCTTTGATTCTAAATGGCAATGCCGCGCCAGTAGAGAAGGTAACTCTGCACCATGATGCCTTTTTAAATGTACTGCCGTCACTGCATGTCCTGGAGAGGTGTAGCAGCGGTGGCAAGGAGCATGGGGGCAAGAGCAGGGCCACTTTAACTTATGAGCAGTGATACTGCCTGCTGCTTGCCCCAGATAGTACTACCGAAAACGACCCCATCTCTTCCATGTTTACTTACTTTGATGTGTGTCAGACCTGCTGCCATGCCATCTGACTGGCGGAAGAGGCTAGAGGCTCCACTTAGGAAAGGAGGTTTGTTTTTTCTATACCTTTTCAACGCCTGGATGGAGTCCCCAGACTAGGATCAGTGTCCTCCTTTGTATTGATCTGGAACAAATGCTGTGTTGCCAAATGATGCTACATGCAAACGATGATCCATCTGTTTCCCAGGAGCATAGTTTGGGGGAGGTGAGGGGGCATTGCCCCCCCCCCCCAAACGAGTGGCCCCAACGATGGCCATGACACTTGTCTGCCCACAGGGATCCAATCTCCTGCAGGCAGAAGATAAGAATGGCAGCAAAGTCCCCTTCTATTTACCCACGGGAGATTGATCACCCATGGGCAGAAGCGAAGGGATTGTGGCAAAGTTTCCTTCAATCTGCCTGCAGGAGATCACATCCTCCACAGGTAGAAGAGAAGCGATTGCGGCAAAGTTTTCTTCAATCTGCCCATGGGAGATTGGATCCTCCGCTTATTTAAAAAAGGAGGATGGGGGGATTTTAGGACAGGGGATGGGAATGCTAGGGGGGTTGACGAAGGGAGGTGAGTCTGGAAGGGAGCCAGAAGGAGAGGGGTTGGAAGGGGAGGGAAAAGTGCAAGGTATTTCCAAAAGGTAAACTCCCTTCCTTCCAGAACACACACAAGTACCCAATCCCCACCCCCACACAGGCACCCCACCTCCACATAGACATGCGCACAAAAGCACACACAAACATCTCACCTCCACACCACACACACACATAGGCATCTCAGCTTTGTACCATACACACACATATAGGCACCTCATCTCCCCCCGCCCCACACACAGGCAGCCTACCTCACACACACATGCACTGCAGCCCTGCACCCACCCACACAAAAGCACCTACCACCACATCTCCTTCCACGCACAGACAGGCACACCACCACTGCACCATACACATGTACAGACACTTAATACCTGAAGCTATAACTGTTGTTATCTGTTTTTTTCTGTCTAAAGATGCTGTGTGGTATAGGAACCCTGGTTCTGGTCTCATGAGTCTTGAACATGAGACTACAGCAAGAGAGACAATGGGGGGGGGGGGGGGGCTGTGAGGAGGTCACAAACACTGGCTTCTAATATTTTGGCCTAGCTCCTAAATTCATACAAAATGTGCTGAGGCCTGCAATAGAGGCACAGCACCTTTGGAATTTTAGCACCAGCTACAGGCTGCACAGCTGCACAAATAAAGTCCCATCATCATATGAACCTCTTGCTAGCTGCTGCTTTTACGTTTGCTGAGCAGTAATATGAGGCACAGTTCTCTCTGATCCCACATTCAGGCAACACTGCTTCCCCATAGTCTGCCAATTCCCTCATTCCTGGAAATTTTTGTTCAGATATGGGCTGTGGGGAGAGCATCACTGCACTTACAGTAATCAGTGACATGGCCACCTCTGAGCAAGTGGCATTGATATTTATGGAGAGGGAAGATCAGGACCGTACCAAAGGCTGTGCGAGCAGTGCAGCCGCAGAGGATGCAAGCACAGAAGGGGGTGCTGATATCATCAATGGTCTTCCAAGAAGCTCAAAAAGAGTGAGTTACTGAATGTTGCTGGTGGAGGGGTGGGCACCAAATTCATTAGTCACACAGGGTGCATTTCTAACTTGGTACAGTCCTGTCTGTCTTGATTAGATTGTAAGCTCTGACAAGCAGGGGCCATCCTTCATGTGTATCAGTACAGTACACCTTGTAGTGCTATATAAATGATTAATAGTAGTAATAGTAGTAACAGGGAAAGACTATGGGGAGAGGCTACGCCGCCTGCATGGTCATTACAGAAACATGGTTTAACGAGTCACATGAATGGTATATAGCCATAACTGGCTATATTGTATTTAGGAGAGATAGAGAAAGCAGAAAAGGAAGAAGAGTAGCCCTATATATCAACAGCAATATTAAAGCTGCTGAAATGCAGGGAACGTGGGGAAAAGAAGAAGCACTGTGGATTGTGTTGGAAAGAGGAGATGGCACTATCATCCATGCTGGTGTAGTCTACAGGCCTCCAACTCAATCCAAAGAAATGGATAGAAACTTGATTATTGATATTGCAAAGGTAGCTCTGAAGGGGGACATGATAATATTGGATATCTTTAATCTACCCAATGTGGAATGGAGTATTCTTTCTGCAAATCTGGAAAGAAGTAAAAAAATTGTGGATGCCATCCAAGATGGATTGCTTAGACAAATGGTGATGGAATCAACCAGGGTAAGTTTGATGCTTGATTTAGTACTCACCAATGGAGAAAGTGTGTCTAATGTCTGGATGGGTGCCCATATGAGCAGCAGCGATCATCATACGGTGAGGTTTGAGATAAAAGCCAAGGCAGAGTCCCCTCATAGCAAGCTCAAAGTCCTAGAGTTCAAAAACGCTGTCTTCAGGAAGATGGCCGTGCCTGAAGGAGGAGTTAGCAGGGTGGGAGGAGGTAAGGGAAGTGGGATTTCAGTGGGCTAAACTAAAGGAGGCAATAAAAGGGGCAACAGATATGTATGTAAGGAACGTAAATAAAAACAAGAAGAAAATGAAACGTATTTGGTTTTCTAAAGGAGTGGCTGAACAAATAAAGGCAAAATACATAGCTTTCACAAAATTCAGAAGTTTGAAAACTGAGGAACACCGAAAAGAATACAGGATAAAGCTAAAAGAGACAAAATGAGAAATAAGGATAGCAAAATCAAAGGCAGAAGAAAAATGGCTAAAGATCTAAAGCGTGTTGATAAAAAGTTTTTCAGGGATATTCGGGAGAAAGGCAGATCAGAAGTGAAATTGCAAGACTCAAAAGTGCTGAGAACGGATTCATGGAAAGTGCTGTTGAAAAAGCGAAAATCCTAAACAAATACTTCTATTCTGTTTTTACTAGAAAAAATCCTGGAGAAGGACCACTTATGATTGACAAATATACAAAGTGGTGAAGCAGTGTGACAAGGCAGTGGCCAAAGCCAGAAGGATGCTGGGTTGCATACAGAGAGGAATTACCAGCAGAAAGGAAGAGGTAGTAATGCTACAAGTCGCTGGTGAGACCTCACTTGGAATACTGTGTTCAGTTTTGGAGACCATATCTCACAAAGGATATAAAAAGACTGGAAATGGTTCAGAGGAAGGCGACCAAAATGAGTTGGAGCCTGTGCCAGAAGATGTATGAAGAGAGACTCCCAGACCTAAATATGTATACTCTAGATGAGAGCAGGGACAGGGGAGATATGATACAGACCTTTAAATACTTCAACAAACCTTTTTGAAAGACGGGGAAGCTGTAAAACTAAAGGGCATAACATGAAGCTGCAAGGGGGTAAACTGAAAGGGAATATCAGGAAATACTTTTTCACTGAAAGGATGGTGGATGCTTGGAATGCCCTCTTGATGGAAGAGGTGGGGGCAAATGCAGTGACGGAATTCAAAATGGCATGGGACAGTCACAGTGGATTCCTTTATAGAAACAGAATAAAATAAAGATAAACTGTCTCTGATATCTCAACAAGTGGAGGTGACCTGCACGGAGCGGTGGGTACACCCCTAAACAAAGACATGGGGAAGGGTGACATGCACAGAGCAGCGGGCACAACTACTCTTGTCATCTTGCTGGGCAGACACCATTCTGGTCTTTATCTGCCGTCATATACTATGTTACTATGTGGGATCAGAGAGGCCTGTGCGTCTCATGTTACTGCTCAGCAAAGGTGAGGTAAAATGTTGCCTGCCTCCTCTATTTCTTGTATTGCACTGCATACAGAGAATGGTTTGTTGGGGTTTCAATTTAAATTTTATCTACATATTTCTACTTCAAGTTTATTATCATTTATTTTGTAGTTGGTGAGGATCTAACTGTGTTTTGCCTGTGTGCCTGAGTCCAAGTGTTCTCTTAGCATTGAGTTTCTATGTAGGACAGGAGCGGCAGAAGGTCTTTTTCTTGGGGCTAAATAACTAACAGCTACAATGTTTGCTGCATTTTAATTATATAGCCTGGGAATATGTTGCTTTCCCTTTTTTTCAGCAAAGTCACTGCTTCCTCTTTGAGTATCTTCGGGGCACCAGCTCATTCCTCGCCTATTTGATATACTAGTATTTTTTTTTTAGGATAACCATAATGAATATGCAAATATGTCATCCCACCCTTTGCGCCCTCCAAATGAAGTAGTCAAACTACGCCCATGCAGGTTCCCTCTACTGATGTACTGCAGTAATTGCATATCACAGGCCCTTATGCACTTCAAAATGCATCTATGAGGTTTTATGAGACTTACTATCTGGGGGGGGGGGGGGGCAGAGCTGCACTGCTTTTTGTGCTGCTTCTGAATCTATAGCTGGGTAGCTGGGAATGGAGGAGAGGATGAAAGCCCAGTGGCATCCTTTCTACTCTCTATTGTAGGAAGGCTCTTGGCTTTTAGCATCGCCAGTATCACTTTCCATCTCATCACAAGTTAGCGGCAACCTCTTAAACAACCTCTTCAGCTAGCACGCTTTCATTATCGGATATTTCAGGTAGAAATCTCATCCATGTGGATCCTTCAAATTCTATATCTGCCAGGATCATCTCCATACACTTTATAGCAGGGGAATACGTTCAGTAAAAGTAAAAGTCAGTTAGAGCATAGTGCAACAGGCACACTTTCAGTTGGTGTATATTTCCCAACCAACCACTACCAGCTTCCACCCATCTCAGGCACCATTTTTGATTTATAGGCTATTACACCAGTTAAGGGGAAAGGGAGAACATTTTCACTTTCAGGTTTAGCCGGTTATCTTCATCAGCAAGTTATTAGGCCCTAGGAATATCTTAATTCTATGTCCTTGCAGTTCATCTTGAGATTGCTTAAGGTAGCTGCGTTTAAAAGAAGTTCGGAGAAATTCCTGGAGGCAAAGTCAATAAGCCATTATTAAAGTAGATTGGGGAAATATACTGCTGACCCCTGGGATAAGCAACATGGAATCTGTTAACCTTTTGGGAGCCTGATAGGTACTTGTGACCTGGATTAGCCACAGTTGGGACACAGGATACTGAACTTGATGGACCTTTGGTCTCACCCAGTATGACATATACTATGGACCCAATTACTGTGCCTTTCCATCGCCACTGAATGCTAAACCTGGATATTCAATTTTAGGTCCATATCTAGTACTGAATATCTGGGTTAGCCACACAGTCCGGAAGCTAACTGGGCTGCGGTGATATTAAGACAGCTTTTCTCACACCTATCTTTACCTGTGGGTCACTAACTGGGCAGTGGTTCAATATCACCACTGATCAGTTAGCAATGGCTACCGCCCCTGGAATGTACTGATGCTAGGCACTTAGCATCAGGGCATATAGTGTCAGTACCCAGGGATATTCAGTAACACTAGCCGTGTTATATGAGGACAGACTTAAGGATCTTAATATGTACACCTTAGAGGAAAGGCGGGATAGAGGTGATATGATTGAGATGTTCAAATACCTCCGTGGCATAAATGTTCAGGGAGAGAGCCTCTTTCGATTGAAAGCAAGTTCTGCTTCGAGGGGACATGGGTTGAGGGTGAAGGGGGATAGATTCAGGAGTGATATGCGGAAATATTTCTTCACGGAAAGAGTAGTGGATCCGTGGAATAGTCTCCCAGAGGAGGTGGTAGAGATGAGGACAGTAACTGAATTCAAAAAAGCATGGGACAAACGCAGAGGATCTCTAAAGGTAAAAAGGGGACTGTTGTAGTTGTTGATATGCAAGGACAGACTAGATAGGCCATGTGGTCTTTTTCTGTCGTCATTTTTCTATGTTTCTAATATCCCACTTAGAGGCAATTACATGGATTATAGGCCTATAAATCGTGTAAATGCCCTTGAATGTCAAGCCCTATGTTCTTATATTCTTATAATACAGTGCATCTATTGGTTTGCTTGGTTGCCTTCACCTATTGCTTTTGTCTTGGTCCCCACCCTGCATCATGTCAACCTCCCTTTGCACCTCAAGAGATGACACTGGCCATCTACTCTTTCACAGTTGCACAGAAGGGGCTTCCTGCTACAAGAGCCAGGGCCTGGAAGTTTTTGTACCTATGCAAAGCAATAGGTCTGCTGTCCATACAGGGCAGGTTCTGGGGAAATGCCTTTTCTTCTATCCTTGGACCTCCCTAAGCCTTTGCAGTCCCTTCTGCTGGCTGAGTGGTCTCCTCCCCCTGTTTTTAAGATGGTTGCTGAGAAAGGAGGCTTAATAGAAACTTGGCTAAAGCTAACCATGTTATTGTAACACCCTCTAGTAGCCACAGACTCACATTGCCTTGGTGTGTATATATTTATTAGAGGTGGGCATTAATCCAGTGTATATAGCAAATATATTAGAGGTGGACATTTAATTAATTAATAACTCAATTAGAAGTTTTTAATTCACCTAGGAAGCTGATGCTTCCCAAAGTGCCCTGTGAGGAGAGGTGTGGTACCCTAGTGTGCTATGGGCAGTTGTGTTGCTGCTGTGATGGGGCTGGGTGACAACATGCAGACATGTGAACCATTAGCACTGTGGCGTGCCACATTCCATCACACTTAGCACAGGGTGGGCCATAGATCTGGGACCCAGGAGTGAAGATGAGGGAGGGTCAGGAATAAGCCTGGCTGAAGACTCTCAGATCTCATTGGATGGGAGGGGAGATGGGGTAAAGTGAAAGCAGCTGAAAGTACATATGCATTTCTTGACATTTAATTTCTCTGTGACTGAAAAACACCACAGAAAATTCTTAATCAATGCCCTCCTCTAACAAAGATAGAAATCTGCAGGGTGTTTTACAAGCAATGGGGAGTTGCGGCTAGTGGGAAGGAAAGAGATTGCAGGTTTGGGTGTTATTTGATATGCCAGGATATCTGCAAGACAGCAAAGGAGGGAAATGAAAGTTTGGAGGGGGAGTTCTTTAGGTTAGAGGTTTCAGGTAGCTAGTACTGAGTTTATGTTGTAGCCAGATAAAGATTGAATGTTGTAAAAGGGGGTGTTTGTTATGAAGGTACCATCATCTTGGCAAGTATGTAAATTAACTGTCTTGCAAAGGATTGTGGTTATTGAAGTCCATTCACACAAAGCTTGCCTTTTAAATAAATGAAGAAACTTGTAGTTGGTCGAGTGTAAGGCAAAATTAGAGTTTATTTATGGGGTGAATATTCCACACACAGATATACTTGGTAACACCATCCAGATAACTTCTCCCTTGCATTCTTCAGGTGTTGTGGATTAAGCTCTCTCCTAGAAGATGATTGATTAGGGATGACATAATGCTTTCTCTGATTAGACTCATGCTTTTCCACTCTAGCTCCCTAGGGACTTTCTGCATACTGGTGCATCCTGGAACATGTAGTCTTTTAGGGAAATAAGCTGTCTTATTTCTATAACCTGCCAGCACAGGTCCCTTAATCAGCGTAAATTCTCCTCTTTTGTCATTACTCCCTGAGCTTTGATAAGCTTCCTTATCACAATGTCCACGTTTGAGTGTTCTAGATTGTCAAATTTTCAGCCAAATATCTAGGTGTCAAGGTTCAGTTGAAAATGAATTTAGCCAGCTGCTAGACTGGGATGTTGGGACCATTCTGAAAATGAATCGACAGCCTGATGCCACAAGATTACTGCTAGACTGATGAAGGGTGCCATTTCTGAAAAGGCAGTAATTGGCAAAGAAGTAATTGGGGATGATTTCTGTCCCCACTAAAATCCAGAGATAGCCAGTAAGTGCCAAAAGGGGCTGGGGTTTTTTGGATGTCTTGTTTTTTAAAAAAGGGATCAGGGTGAGGAAATTAGGAGGATCCGGAGGGACTTACAGTTTTTATAAAATATTGGAGTGGTGGGTTGAGGCTCTGGGGGCCTCAGAATAAAAAAAAAATAAAATAAAAAATTGGGGTGAAGATTTGGGTGATTCAGGGGATCTACAATTTTTTGACAAGTGATTATTGGAAGGTTGTTTTTTTATCATTTACTAACCCCTTTACAAGCATTCCCGAAGTAGCAGCTTATTCTTTAGCAATCTAATGCTCCCTTCAGATATTGTTAACTTTCAATGAACAACCCGGCTTGTAAAGTTTAACAAAAGCTGCACTATTAATTTTGCATAATAAGGAGCCATTTCCCAAATCATCATTTCTTTACAGGCATTGGGGTAAAAATGTTTGCATTAAGCTGCATTATTGACAGGTAGCACACGCTATTGCCAATTAATGCATTTTGTTTATCCAATAATGAACATCACTGCAATAACATAGTAAAGAGAGTCCTCAGATTATAAACTCTCTTTGGCAGGGAAATCTCTTCTGTACCTCCACAGAACTTCCCTTGACCATGCATATAGAAAGGTAAGCAACCAAAAAGATGAAAATGCTCACCAAATTTTGACTGAGAAAAGAATCAGCCCTGCCATTGCGTGACAACTGTTTTTTGTACAAGGCCCTGCTTTTTGGCCCCACTTTCAGCCCCTATTAACTTATGCAGATGAGGCCCCACAATTGGTCCCTTCCAATAGTCCTACATTCCTTGGTATCCCCCTCAGACGATCCCTGTCTTTTAGCAAATATTTTTCATGAAAATGCTGAAAGTGATAACTTGCAAAATTATTGGCAAAATAGGGAATGTGGTTTTCACAAATTTCTCCACCTCTCACTGCTGCCGTGGTGGATCTCATGAAATGAGTCCCTCTGGAATCTAAGATGGCTGAAAGTCCAATTGCCTGTACAAGAGGTTAGACCTGTAAGGTTTGATGAAATAATATAAATAATATGCATTTCTGAATAGCACTTTCTACTCATTCTAAGGAAAACATGTCTTCTCATCTCACCTCTTACTGCCAAATGACTTTGACTAATTTGTGCTTTTCCTTAGAAAGGTGCAAACAATTAAAATTCATGCAAAAGCACTCCCACCTCTATAAAAACCCAACAAACATTTTAGCGCATGTTTCTGGTTAACTCTAAGCACAAAAGCTAAAAAACATCTGTACGGCCTGTTTCCTTTTTAGATGTGATTTATGTGTTTTGCTTTGTACCCTGAGCTAAATAAAGAAGGCTTAAGGATCGCTAATTAACCCTTTGAGAAATATGCTTCCCCTCAGTGTATGAAAATAAAATATGGTTTTAATCAGTTGTACAATCCCATGATCCATATTGGGGTGAATTATTCCGGTTAATGGAACAAAAGGGAATTCCTATAACCAGAACAAGACAACAAATGCTTCCTTTCCAGCAACAGCCCAGATGAACGTGGTCTTTAAAGGCCAAAGGTGAAATATGCTAGCCAGTTTTTAATGAGTTTCCTTGTTACTGCATACAATAGAATTTTCCCAGGCTACCCAGGTCTGGTCAGTTTCATGAGAATAATTTACCATCATTTACAGATAGAGACATTCCCAAATGAGACATCTGTGAGACTAACATTTCAAACAGATGTTAATATATAATAACGTGAACGAATTGATAGTGCATCCTGTAATATAAGAAAATGTCTGCTAAAAATGTATTAATAGTAAAATATGAGAACATGTCTGTATATAGATGATAGCCCAAGAAAAGCTTTCACTCAAAAGGTGAGCAACTTGGTGGATTGGCCCAGGAATTCCAAACCATATCTTTTCTAGATCAGGATGAACCATGGGCCCCCGATTTTATCCTTTCAGTTGGTTGGGTCCCCCAAGCCCAAAGATGAATTGCATCTTTTATAAGCTCATCTCCCCAATGGAGCCCTACCATTAAGTCACCCGAAGGGGAAGGGGGAAGCAAGGGAAGGGAAAGAGAGAAGGGAGAGAGCTAGAGTGGGAATAGAATCGGGAAAAGGGAATTGTGAGAGAATTTGAAGCTGAATCTTTGCAGGGAATCCCTGCTTGGCGGTCTCCTCAGTCCATTTGTTGCTCAGTGTGGGTGGTAACAGGCAACACAAACCTCCCACCCAACCCCGCAAGGGGATTAAAGGTGGCAAATAATGTGGAGGGATGGGGCAGGGACGATGTGAGGTGGGAGAAGGGAATGGGGTCGTACATGGAGTCTTGCAGCTTGAGCAGCAATAAAAGGGAAAAGACCTCCCTTACTACCAGTATATCCCTGAATGGTGTGGGGAGACTACTACTACTACTACTGCTTCTTATCATTTGTATAGCGCTACAGCATTGTACATATGAGAGACAGTCCATGCTCAGTAGAGCTTACAATTTATGCAAGATAGAAGCACAACAAAGAGAGGACAAGAGATAGTGTTAACACATGTGTGATAAACAGGAGAATAAAGGGTCAGGATCCACAAGACAGAGAAAGGGATTAGTGAATCATAGCCTCCAGCGATACAGACATCAATACCATATGCAACATAGGTTACTAAAGTCTCCCACAGTTCTTGAAGCTGGTCTTAGCCTGGCATCACTGCAGGCTGGAGGAATGCAAAGGGTAAAGAATCAACGAGTGGGGTCTAGGATATTACCATCTAGCCCAGTCTGACACTAGTCTGTTGGTATGCTGATGAAGTTATAAAGTTGTTGAAAGATTAAAGCTGTGGCCGTGTTTTGCCGAAACCTTCATGGTTATTGAACTTGGGTGGTAATGAGGTAGGTGAATGAATGGTGGTTTGTGTGAATGCTGATGTTGTTATTTTTTAAAAAAAAAAGTTTGTTCTATATGAATGTAGACACTGTTCAAGTAAATACAGCCAAATAGGAAGAGATATCTTTTTGACCAAAGGAAGACAATGGGCTGCTTTTCAAACCAAAATATCCAGTATTTTCCAAGGAAAAGACTTCAAACTGGAACTCACTCTCATTATTTGTCTCTCTCTGAGAAAAACACACACACACAGCTGTACCAACTCATAATTTCGCCCTGTATGACTTGCACATCTGGCGCGTCCCTCCATCTCCCTCAGACCACCATGTCCAGCCAGCTGCCTGCCCTTGCCCTGTTGCTGCCACTTTTTGTTTTTTCAGAGGAGGCAGCAGTGAAGGCAGCAGCAGGAGAGAAGACCTGAATTCCAATTTTATAAAAACAACAACCCACGTGGGTCCTTAGACTCCACGCTTGTATGCAGATCTGATCCCTCCCTGCTCTGATGTAGGTTCGCATCAGAGGAGGGAGGGACCAGACCAGCCATTCAAATGTGAGTCCTGAAGGACTACAAAAAGGGACTGCTACTTCTAGAAAGAGATCAGCAATTCTACATATTTACTTCTGGGAATTTTTCTAAATCTTGGTGAAAAAGAAATTCTTTAGATTAAAGCTGATTAATCTGTGAATCCAGTGTATTTGTTAAATCAGTCAGGGCCTAGTAACAGCAAAGAGCTTTTAGTTAAATTAAACACTCAACAGATAGCTTTCAGTTTACGTTTAAAACCCAGCAGAGAGCTTTTCGTTTAAATTTAATACTCAGTCAGGGCCTAGTAGCAGCAAAGAGCTTTCAGTTTAAATGTAAAACACAGCAGAGAACTTTCTGGTTAAATTTAGAACCCAAGACCTCTTCAATCCAAGCAAGGGCTGTGTGAATCATCCAGGAAATTGGTCACAGATTACCTTAGAAGCACAGGGCAAAGTACTGTGTAGCAGCCAGTTTTTAATAAGTCTTCTTTCCCTCCCTCCCTTCCCGACACCCACCCACCCCTAGGATAAACGTAATTTTATAGGTGCTTAAATCTCATAAAGGAAAGGAGGTGCCATATTCACTCTCAGGTGCAGCTGTTTATCCTCATCAGGCATACATTAAGGACCAGAGATTAATTAAGCTTCAGGTAAACAAAGTACATTAAACATATTAGGTTTAGTTTTATTAGTATAAGTATCAATAGCAACCCTTAGTATGTAAAGAACTTAAATACCTAAATACAATTTAAAAATTATGATGCAGACAGCAGTCCAGCAGCGAGATGGGGGTTTTCCAGTCTTTTGCATTGAGTGTCACATGTATGATTTTCTCCCAGTTGGTGAGAGGTCTTACGTGTGCACTAGGTGCAAGGAGCTCTTTACTCTCAGGGAATGAGTCTGATATCTGGAGGCTAGAGTAGCAGACTTGGAGGACTTAATAAAGACAGAGAGGTACATATACGAGATCTACAGGGATACAGTACTGAAGTCCCACCTCCAGTCTGGCAGCATCCCTGTTGCCATGGAAGAGAGAGGTCACGTGACAGGAGAGCATCACCCTGCTATGGCAGGAAGTGATCCTGTAGCTAGGACCTGTCCTACAGATGATGTAAAATCCTCTCATACTGAGGAGGTTTCTCCAGGACTATGTGCCCACGAGGGAAGGGTTAGGACAGCCATTATAATTGGTGATTCGATCATTAGGCATTTAGATAGCTGGGTGGCAAAGGTTAAAGATTTACATCAAGCTTGGGTGGACAGGAGGATTGCCTGGTAACATGCCTGCCTGGTGTGAAGGTAGCAGACCTCACGCACCACCTAGACAAGGTCTTAGATAGTGCTGGGGAGGGGTTTGCTGTCTTGGTACATGTCGGTACCAATGACATAGGAAAGTGTGGTAGGGAGGTTCTGAAGGCTAAATTTAGGCTTTTAGGTAGGAAGTTGAAATCAAGAACTTCCAAGGTAGCATTCTCTGAAATGCTTCCCGTTCCATGCGCAGGACCCAAAAGGCAGGCAGAGCTCTGGAGTCTCAATGTGTGGATGAGACAATGGTGCAAAAAGGGTTTTGGATTTGTTAGGAACTAGGGAACATTCTGGGAAAAGGATGGGCTCTTCCAAAGGGATGGGCTCCACCTTAACCAGAACAGAACCAGGCTGCTGACATTAACCTTTAAAAAGGAGATAGAACAGCTTTTAAACTAGATAATAGGGGAAAGCTGACAGTTTCCCAAGAGTGCATGGTTCAGAACAATGTATCCATGAAGGATACTAGCAAAAGATTGAAGTTAGGGCATATCAGTAGAGAGGTTCCAATAAAGTAGCCCAAATTCCCTTGAATACAGAGCAGACAGAGCTTAAAGATTCCAAATTACCCCTGCCTACCAATAGCCAGATTAATATGAATAAAATACAGCCTCTAAAATGCTTATATGCAAATCTTAGAAGTCTAAAAAATAAGATGGGGGACTTGGAATATATAGCACTAAATGAGAGGTTAGATATGATTGGTATCTCAAAGACATGGTGGAAGGAGGACAACCAGTGGGACACTGATACCTGGGTACAAACTATATCGTAATGATAGAGCAGATCAAATTGGTGGAGGGGTTGCACTCTATGTTAGAAAGGGCATTGAGTCACAAAGGATTAAAGTTCTGCAGGAAACAAAATTCAATGTAGAATCTCTATGGATTGAAATTCCATGTAAAAAGGGGAAGGGGAAAGAGATGGCAGTGGGAGTGTACTATCGACCGCCTGGATAGAATGAACAAATGGATGATGAAATGCTTAAAGAAATCAGGGAAGCTAACAAAAGTTACAATACAGTAATAATAATGGGTGATTTCAATTACCTCGGTAAGGACTGGGTCAGTATCACAGCAGGACATGTTAGGGAGAAAGTTTCCAAATGAAATAAATGACTGCTTCTTGGAGCAGCTGGTTCATAAACTGACCAGAATGGAAGCCATTTTCGACCTAGTCCTTAGTGGAACACAAGATCTGGTGCAAGAGATAAGGGTGTTGGGGCCACTTGGCAAAAGTGATCATAGCATGATCGCATTTGATTTAATAAATGAAGGAAGGACAGTAAGGAAATCCACATTACTACCTTTTAACTTTCTAAGGGGAGACTATGATAAAATGAGGAAAATAGTTAAGAAGAAACCAAAAGGAGAAGTTGCAAAGGTTAAAGATTTGCATCAAGCTTGGATGTTGTTTAAAAATACTATCTTGGAAGCCCAGACCATTTGTATTCCACACCTTAAGAAAAGTGGAAGGAAGTCCAAAAAACTGCCAGCATGGTTTAAAGGTGAGGTCAGAGAGGCTGTTGTTGCCAAAAAGCATCTTTTAGGAAATGGAAAAAGGAGCCAAATTTCGAGAATCGGAAACAACACAAGCACTGGCAAGTTAGAAGACAAGGCATTGATAAGGTAGGCAAAGAGAGAATTTGAGAAGAAGCTTGCTGCGGAAGCAAAACGCATAATAAAGACTTTTTCAAGTACATTCATAGCAAAAACCTGTGAGAGAGTCCGTTGGACCATTAGATAATAGAGTGGCAAGAGGGGCACTAAGAGGGGACAAGGCCATAGCAGAGAGACAA